>OX439408.1:10923130-12173130 GCA_949319885.1 Mecyna flavalis | reverse complement strand
TAAAAGCATTCTATGCAAGTCAACCTTAATCAACATTAATCATAAGGACACTGCCGAAGCTCTCTAGTTATATCAGAATTACCTACAAACCAGAAAACAAAAGATTCAACAATACACACACAACACTAACTAGCCCAGTTTTCCTGGAAATTATTAGAATACGCGCGAGAATTGCACCTCGAGAACGTTAATTATAAAATGTGACGAACCCACGGACAATATGTCAGCACGGACAAGTACCATCTTAATTATGCAAGGGGATTTTAGAGGGAATCTCTACGGGTAAATTTATAGAGGGCAGAGGTACTCCCAGAGGACGTTTCAATTAATAGTGTAAATGTATAAGTCACAATGAAACTTCATCAAAATTGAATTTGATGGTGGCATTCGAGTTTAAATTTGGCTAACTGGGTGAGGTGTGGGTGAGGGTTCCAAGGGTCGCTTTACATAATCCGACGTAAAAAGAAGTAAAATAAGCATTAGAATTAATGAAGGTATGGGCCAGTCAAGTCAAGCTAATAAGCAAGTAAATTATTTAAATAAAACTTGCAACTTTAAAATTACACTATATCCTAAAACACTTGCAAAACTGTTGCACAAGAAGGTAACAAACATAATATAAAGGCTGCTAAAAAGAAATCCTGGATTTTTTAGGATGAAAAGAAAATAAAACTGGTATTGCGTCGTATAAAACAAAATATACAAACGACACGGTATAGTAGTAATATTCAGTTACTTGTTTAATCTTAATTGCACAGCAAAAAAAAAGTTCCTACTTCATGCCTTAAAAATGTATAATTAGCCCCGGTGTCGTCCCAGAGGTAACGACCTCTTAACAGCAATTTCATATTATTCAGGTTTCACACTGTCAAAAAAAGCAAGGTTTACCTACATCATCTCAAATAAAGCGTTTTATAAATTATACTATTTAGTAGAATTTTTCATTCCCCGTCTCCCTCAGAGTATAAAATTATGCTACTTTAGAACGTGTAGTTGTTATTCATGCGGTGACTTCAAAGCGAGTGGAGTGGAAGAGGTACATAATAATTTAAATCAACCACACACTGGGTTGTTTTTATCACGTTTCATGTTAGTTTTATCAGGATCAGCCGAGTTTCAACTGTAACGATTAATTATAAACTATTGACAAAAGCTGTTTCCACTTTTAAAAAATAATCTCCTTGTTAAACGATATCTGTCCAAAGTAATTTAAGTATCAAACTACTTAAAGATTTCTTCGCACGCTTACGGTTTCTGGCACAGTGGTTTCTGGTGAAAAGTGTCCCTCAAATGGCGAACCTTTTTAA
The DNA here is from genome assembly GCA_949319885.1 of Mecyna flavalis. Taxonomy (NCBI): domain Eukaryota; kingdom Metazoa; phylum Arthropoda; class Insecta; order Lepidoptera; family Crambidae; genus Mecyna; species Mecyna flavalis. Next base: position 12,171,823 of record OX439408.1, on the reverse strand, counting down.
AACTTCGATAACTATACAGCGTGGAATTTTAGTCGTTGTTTTCCCGCAGTAAAATGATTCTATCTTAGTAGTAAAATACATTAATAAAGTTCTTTTTTTAGTTAAATCAAAAGTTTTACGATTATGATAGACGAAACTCGAACCAATAGTACTAGCTGCGTCACAAACGGTCACCGGCCGGGGTCATTGCCCATCGCGTTTTTAAAAAAAATGATTATTTACTACTTACTCACATTTAGTTTCCATTTTCCCATTATAATTTAAGAAAAAATTTCAAAAAAAGTGTTAAAAAAATTTCAAAAAAAAAATTAAAAAAAAAAATTACTAGCATAAATCGATAGTACTACTGAAGGTAAAGCATTCTGCTGCGGGAAATCAACGACTAAAAAAACACGCAGTATATGTATGTAAGTACCAATTGCAATATGAAAGTACCAAATAGTACTAATTGTGTATTAACTTCTAGAGCGGTCCAATATTCATTATTGTAATGTGGTCATGCGGTTCTGACGCTCACAATAGAACAGGCCGCAGTAGCCGTTTTTCATCAGGTAAAGTGCGTGTCAGTTTGCCAACTGGAATCACATGATACAACTTAAGTTTATAAAATAAAAAGATATAATCCCGAAGTGTATGGTTCTGCTTATGTTATTGTTATAGGTATGGCTCATGAAAATGAACTCACATGACACAGCCATTATTCAGACTTAAAGTCAACGCACCATCTGAGCATAGCACCGAAGCTAAGTGGCTAGATAAATCGGCTGCGAATTAGCATACAGACGAGAGACCCGCTCCCCGAGGTGATAATTACGCTCTGACGAACCGACCGCTGCACCGACTTTATATTAATGTTTCAACAAGTTACCCGTTATCCTCTAACGCTAGGGACTGCTAATGTAATAATAGTGAAGCGACTGTACTTGTACATGGTGTAACGTGCTTTGATTATCATCAAAATCTTTATTAAGAAAACTTTGATCGGCAATTTTTTAAAAATAGAAGTAGTATTGGCAGGAGTAGGAATGAACACGGTGCAAGTTATAGCGGTAGGTGCACGGCGGCAAAAGACCAAACTTAAGGAAAAAGAGAAAGTAAATGCGACAAATGTTGTTGACGAAAGTCAGTTCATACCTTAGTCATAAAAAAGGAAATCTACCTAAAATAAGTTCTGACTGAAGGGAGAATTCTGAATACGTGTGTTAAACTTTGGAGGTATTCCTTCCAAACGGGATCCGGAGCAATTTTGACGTGACTAAATGAGCCTGACCCAGCTAGCAATTTACATACAGAAATGTATAGTCCGGTACTGTTCACGTTTCATTCTGGTCTATAGTATGTGCACACCGTTTACGTGTTTCTTGTGTGAAAAGGATAATTTGATAGCACAGTTTTAGGATTTTTTTTATAAAGGAGATGCAGACCAGATGTAATCGTAAAGTGCCACGAAAACGTAGGAAATTTCGTGTCCATTCGCGGGCTCGACTCCCACTTTGAGTCTAGTTGGTGGTAGGGTTTTTTCAGTCTGACTGGCTGGCTACCCCGCAGGAGCTTTCTATGTTTAGTATGTCTGTATTTACAAAAATAAGTATATACGTAATGTTTTTCCGTTGTCTGGCACCTATAGCACAAGCTAATGCATAGTTTGGGGCTAGATGGCGCTGTATGATTAATGTCCAGAAATGAAAACAACGGAAAACTCGTATCCAAAAACCTACGTAGCAAAATTCAAGTCAGAAAAGATTTTAAATCTAAGTGACCAGATCATACAGTGGTACGTGATTCTTTTACAAATACTTAAGTTAATAAAGCTATGTAATTTAATACCGCTTAGGCACAATAAGTTGCGCCTAAAACGGCGCAACGTGGCGGAGAATTTGTTTTTATTTTTATTACAATAATTACTCGTAACAGCTGCGGGTTTTTCTAATTAGTGAGATGCAAATTAAATTGTTATGAAACTACGAACATAAAAAGATATGGAGTTTCCACTGGAGTCTTTAACCTTGTTTTAATTAAGCTTTTTAAATCTCGTTGGAAGAAAAAAGAGTTTAGTTTATTTTAAGGACCCGTCTTTATTGGGTAATATAATGCTTAAAATCTTAGAATTTTTTGTAACTTTATTAAGTTTTAAGTAATACGGGCTTTGAACTGATAGTGTAGTCTCAAGGAGATTAGGCAGATTGAATTAAATCAAAATGGATGAATTTTCAATTTAGATGTAATTTAATAAAATACTTTTTTTTGTGCGTCAATCAATTCTTATTATTTTTGATTGGCGGCGACCCTAGGTTGTGGGTTCAAATCTCGTCCAGGACATTCATTATCATGAACATTTATGTTTTTTTCTGTGTACTGTTAGGTCTTATTTTCCTTTCATTTGACACAAGTTGAGCTTCTTGCATGGAATGAGAACAATGAATAGGATATTTTTCATGTATTATCATGTATTAGTCATCAATACATGTAAAATATCAAATTATTTTAATTACTTACAAATCTTACAATGTTATACTCACCCAAGTAATGCCATTACTCAAGCCACAATTCAGTTGCATAAAAGCTTACCTGTAACAATTACAAACGTGAAATTAAATAAAAGATGTAGTGACAAGGTTCATGTAATATAGCTTAATAAAAAAAGGTCAATGACATGATTCATGTCCGAAGAGGTTTTACAAACTTCAGCATTTGCATCCTTTGTCAAGTTTTTATTATAGTATAGTAAAAGGATAAAATGTTAGTTTCTCTATTGTTTCAACTCTAGTGTGTACCTAACCAAATTATATTTATTATGGCATTATAACTATGTTACACAAAGACAAATGCCATTATTCTTAGTTAACAACACAATTTGCGCTCTCGCGTCACAAATTCCATTAACCCCGTATATAGTTTGGAGTTAGGTCCCAAACTGCTAGTAAAGTGCGCAAGTTTGTAACAACCCTGTATTAGTCATTGATAAAAATTAAAACACTGTATAACTGTTTGTACTCGTACTACATCACAGTATGCTTTATAGAACAGGTAAGTCCAAGAGAGTTCAACGTAAATATCGCAACATATTATTCGTAATGATTGGTTAGCAAGGCGTACATCCTCTCATTCTCAGGACAAAGAACTGAGCAGCGACAATGACCCGAAAACGTATAATGGTTGATGTCATGGCCCTCCTTGCCTCAGGGAGCACAGTAAACTGTCTTTCCTGGGCAGTGTGTACTTACTAATATTGGCGCTAGGTGCGCCACTTTTAGGCTCAGAGCGATGACCAAGTGAAGGTCGTAAGCAATTGCTTTTAAAAATATGTATATAAGAGGTTCGTGAACCTCTGTTTCAAATATTTAAATTACCTACATATTATTAGGGACAGAGTGGTTAAAACCAGCTTTAATAGTGGTATTTTTATTCTAAATAATTTAGTATTTTGATTCTCTATTCACTAAAAATGTTTGTTCTTGATGGAGATCTAATGACTCTACCTTAATCGTACGAAAAAAACGACGGGTTGCACTTCGGGAGTGCCGGCAGAAGTAAAAACTTTATTAACGTTGTGCATTTTTCTCCTACATCGCGCCGGCTGTCTACTTTCCATCCGTCTTACAAATTTTCGATCAGGTCACGTGTCCTGAGGCGAGTTTAAATTTTTTTACCCATTATAAAAAAAGTGTACAAGGACGCTACAGAAGTTTTCACTTCAAAAATTTGATCTAATGTTTCTCAGTACATCTTTAACAGTAAGTTTTGAATGAACATTTACTACTTAAACTTACCGGGCACTTTATACGTGTAACTTACTAACAACATCAGAGTTTCACTGTGAGTATTATACTTCCACCTTTGCTTTCGTTTGTTCACAACTTGCAAGACGCAAGTCAGCTTGAGCTCCAATTATTTAGTTCCATGAACGAGCTTATTAAGGTGACTTAGAGCATAGTAAAAATAGTACACAGTAAGATATCTTCATACACCACACCGCACGTGGGTTGTATCTGTGCGATATAGTGACGAGCCATTTGGTGTAATGGTCGAGAAGTCTGCGAGGTCGCGGGTTCGATCCCCCACGGTACAATCATTTGTGTGCATGAACATGGTCTGTTTCTATCGGTCTGGGTGTTTCTATGTGTAATATGTATGAATTTATAATAAATAAAATGAATAAATAAAATAATTTATTTTGCAAATAGATTTTAAAAAAATGCTTTTGCACGTCAATCTTTTTTTTTCCCTACCAGCACTTCGACGTCAATGGCCTGTTGAGGAAAGAAGTGCCGCAAAAAATTCAACAGTATTGCCTTTTTTTAAAAATATTACACACTAAAAATTACATATTCAAAAATTTAACATCACAAAATTAATTTATGTCACAATAAATAGTAATAATAGTAATAAGAAAAATATATATATAAATAATGTTTATCGTGTCTGTCTGTTAAATTGTCTAGCACCCATAGCCCAAGCTTGTGCTTAGTTTGGGACTAGATGACGCTGTGTGAAAAATGTTCGGAGATATTTTTTTATAGTACCTACCTAACAATGCGGCGCCGCACGCACTCAAACAAAATCTTGCTTGACCCGTTTCTCAGTGCAGCAAAATCCCGACCCGTTTCTCAGTCAAACAAAATCGCAAACTGTTTCACAGTGCAGATAAAGAGATTTTTGAGTGTGCAGCGTGCGACATGCATAGATAAAATAATGGCGCACTTATATAAGCTGCGCGCGGTGCGGTGTATAAGACGTACTCTGTACTGTTTCTACTATGCTTAGTGTCGCATGAAATTGGTTCTTGCCTCAATTCTATTAACTCATAGGATCATAATAGCTTAATGTGAACGCGACGGTTGCAGCCAAGATCTAATTAGCCACAATTGTCGCGCTGTGAGTTTCTAAATTGAGACGTTATAGATGCTAAAACGTGTTGCATATAAGTACATATTACTTATGTTCACTGATGTCGATACCGATAAATACAGATACAGATAGCATGTAAAAAGAAAGAAGACATAAAATTTGAATAAAGTATTATACGAATAAAATCGCGGTTTATTAAAATTACATTTTTAAACTTCTTCGGTCGTGTCGGACTGCTGTCCCATCGTGTTATTAGAGTAAGATAATAGAAAGCGTATCGTTGTTAAGCTTTTACTTGTGCACTCTAATATATCCTGCGTAGTAAGTAAACAGCAAAGAAAGATTGGAAGCCGTAGCCGAAACTCAGCAAGTAGGAATATATTGTTTGTATGTACAAATTCTACATTAGTGAATATTAAAAAAATGATTAAATAAATAAAAATAAAAATTACATTTCAACTTAACCCTCAAAGTCTTGAGTCCCACACACGGCCGCGGGTCTAGCTAGCCTGCGGTTATGGTGCATAAATGCATTCTCCTCCGAGAAAAAAAAAAAAAAAAAAAAATGGCAGCATCCCGGTCAAGCTATCAGCAGCTAACGATAACTCTAACAAGCAAGCGAGGTGCGGCTCTGAAATGTGCATGCAGCGTGCACATTTAATGACGAGCATGCACTCGCGTCCCAACCTCATTGGACGCCGCAGAGATGGAATTTGTGATTTAATTCTCTAAAATTCATCGGCGTGAAAGGGTTATTTTGTGGGAAAATTATTTAGTGAGTCTATTACCGGAGACTGCGGCCGCGGCCTTCCAATGTTTTGAAGCTATTGTTCTATTGAGTAGCTTTAGAGGCTGTTGCATGCCTTGAAATTATGAATAACGATACTGTAAAGTGACAAAATTTTAAAATTAGATAACGATAATTTTTGTTGAATTGAGTTGCTTTAGATGCTGTTGCATGCCTTGAAATTATGAATAACGATACTGTAGTGACAAAAATTAGATAACGATAATTTTTGTTGACAAGTGTTTGTGTTTTCCACGTGTTTCCTGACATGTAGGCAAATATTAGTCATCAAATAAAATATCTATAGCTCCAACTAAAATAAAGATAGAATATGGATGCTACCTGGTAAGTGTCTCTAGTTTATCGCAGTGGCAGTTTAGCATTAAGTGGGCTTTTACACTATGCGCAATCTGCGCTATATAATCCGTATAAGTGTGTTTTATTTGCAATTAGATTAAGCATTTTATGAATTAAAGATAAATAAACTATCACAACTTGATAGTAGTTTTTGTTTTACGGCTATAATATAATGACAAGCAAATTACGCTGATGGGTATCCCCAAAAGCCGCCTATTAATGTCATTGTAGGTTATGTGTGTCTAAATAACAGAACCTTTTATAGTTTTTGTATTGCTCTTCTATTGAAAAATAATAGCAAAACATAATAATACTGCAACAACGAACATTTCAAAAGTGCCAGCAGAGGTTTTGGTTTGATTTTCAATTTGCCGTATTTATTGAAACTATTTTCCTTTAGGTGAGCGCTCTAAAAACCTTTCTTTGGATTCGATGCAATCATAGAAAAAGAGGGGATAATATAAATAGTATAGGGGAGTTGCAACACTAGTACCTAAAACTCGATAGAACAGATTTTTCCAAAATCCACAGGTGAAATCTGCCGCCATTAACAGTATTAGCGATGTACCTTAGTTGATTTCATTTGTCTTTAGATTTTTCTTTTTCTCACTTCTGATCCGACTATTATATCTAAGTAGGTATGTATGTACATTTGTTATAAGAACAATATTCAAATGAAATTGCTTACGTTTTCTATACATTACACGTGGCAATTGAAATATGAAGGGTTGAGATAAATACTCATTGTATTTATTCACAGCTCCTAACCGAACGTCGTGCTTGAATAATAATATACAGGTGAATACCTGTATATTATTCATATCGTTTCAAGCCTGTTTTTGGACGCCTCCTCTGAAGTCCTCTGTCTACCCCTCTCGTTTCCCATTTCTATTCAATTTTAGGAATGTTTCAAGAGATATTTATTTGTATACAACAGCATCTTACACGTTTCACGAAAATATATTGTTTGGGTAACAATATTACATACCATTGTAGGTCAGACAATTATGTGTGCGATGATATGTTAGGTACAGGCGAAATTTCAGAACATTACAAATACCTATTTGTATTCATGAATATTGTATTGCTATTGTGTTTGTTCGATGGTATGGTAGGTTAAATGTTTATGGAGAATCCCTGGGTCGAACTAAATATGTGTAAGTACCTATTTGTATTTTAAGGGAACTTAATGCATTTTATTTCGCTTACCTTGTAGGTAACGTACACTTATGAACTGTTATGTATGTTATGTAAGTCAAACGTACACAATTTATACATTCAGTTCATCGTTATCATTGAAGCTGACTAAGCTTGGGGGACATCCTGCAAAATTTATTCATCTGAGTTAAGAATAGTAGCACTAAGTAAGTACTTTCAAAAATAAATAATATTGCAAGAAAAACACGAATGACATTTAGTTTCCTAGAACCAATGAAGCTCGTCGTTTAAAATGATGAAATATGCATCTACTGCATTCTTGGCTCCGTGACAAAGTCCCAATTATCTAAATTCTTCGTCGGTTGCACTTGCGAAGTTTCAGTGCTCCTAAGCTTATAATTTATCAAAGCATGTTTCCGATAAAATTATCAGAAATGAAACTATACATAATATTTTTAGTGGCAGTCAAACATCAATTTACGCGCTTTATGCACTGGCGCTAAGAAAACGTATAAAAAATAAGATTGGCTTTTTATTTGAATTTGTACACGTACTACTTAAAAAAACTAAGCGTAGTATTTGTTTAAAAAAATAGTTTGTTTAAAACAAATTAATTTCAATAGCATCGGGATAAATTACACTTTTTGTTGCTCGAAGCCGAGAAGGCAGCTATTTTATATTGCGCTATTTACGTAATTTTTTTGTATGTTATGTCTGTAATCAAATTATTCATTCCAATTTAAACAAAAAAATAAAATTGAATTCATCGTTGTAAAATTTTACCAGAATTTTATCGTTACACAAACATTACGTCTGTTCAAACGACGTTCCTCTGTTTCTAGGAAAAGTAATTTTCCCCTCATAAATAATGACATTACCCGTAAGATATCAAGGAAAAAAGAATGACTTTGTACCTTGTTGCAATTAATATTTCTAGGACAAGGATCATTTCGAGCAAAGGAAGCTTTTTCAGTGTCATTTTAACTGGATTTTTGATATCCAGCCCTTTATTTTACATTTCTGTTGAATTTTTTCCTATAATTATATTTTAAGAAGTCGAATTGGGTTCAATTAAATAAAGACTTGGATTAATAAATCCATTTTTGTTCGTATCTATTGTTATGGAGCAAAAAAAGCTTTTGATAACCAAACTGAATGTGTCTTCGGATCGAAACTAATAAGTTTGGAAGGAGAGCTCATTTGCTAGTGACCTATACGCCAGAAATTTCATCACATAAATTATTGTTCTGGTTGTAATTCGAACAAACGCCTGCATGCACCAATCAGAATATTGTCATTTAATAAAACAGTTTAAAAAGACACGAATTGGTAGGGACTCGAAATTACACAAGATATTTTCACAGAAACCTTCATATTTTAAACAAGGCACAAGGTAGGTAAGTACGGGATGAAACAATAAAACATCTCCGTAAGTAAAAATAAAGTATTCTAATCTCTTGTTTATTCAATGAACTTAAACGAAAAAAGAACTCATTTTGAATTCTTCCAAATTAAGGAAGGCGAAGGCGATCCCATTTTTGCAATCAAAGTTTCATTGCTGCGAAATTTGAATTTGAAATACCGCCGTCTAACGCTTCAAGATTAATTTATAAAGTCAGCGATGCCCAAACAGGAACAATCGCTAAACTTTTTGACAAGTTAAGCGTTCAAAATTAACGTCTGTGCAATGTTTTGGCGATAGCAAGATTAAGGGCATATGTGAAAGGTATTATGAATATTACGATACAGTTTACTATAAGAATTGATACCTTCTTGGCTACGTGGCTTGTGGCCGTTGTCTTTTTTTTATAGTGGAAGAAAATGGCCCATCGGTGATTGGGACGAGGTTTTGTGGGGCTATACCCTCTCTCTCCCCTATGTAGCTCAGTCGGGAAACAGACAAGGGGACTACCCACAAAAAAACCCCCACCTCTTCTACTCTTGATGCCACATTCCATAGAAGATTGGCCGCCCTAGCCAAAACTTGCCTATAAGGATGTTATCTTAGGTCTTCGAAAGTAGGATATTGATATTTACTTTAATGAAGCTGGTCAGTAAATTTAATAGAATGAGCATGGTCAAGAAATGCGCAAGTCTTGTATGTCTAACCCCTCGATGTTTTTACTCTCGAGAGTATGTAAAAATGTATTCAGGTCAATCGTTCGGAGGTCATTGTTTAGTCTGAGAGAGGGTTCGAGGTACATACTAAACATTCCTTGACATACGAGCAATTCGATCGAATTCTCGTTGCAAGTTTATTGAGCCATATAGTACTGTTTTATTGGCAGTGTGTCCCCCTTTCAGAGTCCTTACATTGTCTTTTACATACGTGCATAAACAAAGTCTGAAAGTACGCCAGGGAATTGGATAAGAAACAAACAGTTAAAAGATAGATGGTTCAATTGTAGTTCAATCTTCAGATAGATAACGAGGGCAGTCACATTTCACTCATACCATTTTTTTAGATAACCTAGTTTCTCGGATAGTCCCTTTTAAGCGCAATCAATGGGATCCTTGGTACTCAGAATCGTCATACCAATCGTCACAAGGCTCTGGCTCGTCCTTTTTTGGGTGTGAAGGGAAAAGCGAATAGTCTAGTGGGCAGTAGGACATTTAATCCCACACATGGCTAAAGTTTTCAAATCGGAAAAAATAAGTACCTAAAAAATAAACGGTGGTCAAGTCGTAGAAATTGTTTTTTGAAAGGCGATCACATGCTTTGCATTGTGATGACGACTATAATGTGTTAATCAAAATTAGACTTTAAATGCAGACGATACTCATTTTCTCGGCGATTTATCTTACATGATTTATACAGGCCACAATATTTAATAAGGGTAATTACGTCGGAAAAATATACTTCAGACATTCCAGATTGGGTAACGACCGACCAGAAAATGTTAACACAGTGCTTACTTGAATAATCCACTCCTCTTTTTTATATTTCAACACAAAATAAAACGTTTTAACTTTGAAAAGGCCGAGCATAATTTAAAAATGTTTTCCTGTTAGTGAAGCAACGTTTTAATAGAAAACACACATTTTCATGTCTGTCTGTCAATTATTGATCACTTTGTATAGACAGAAACGAATATTAAACAAAAAAAGCAATCATATTGGTTTGCTCTTTTATTTGAAACGGATTTATACAAACTATGTTTGCTTTGTTCCGTGACGCAGTCGATATAAAAATAAGTCCACAATCCACAATAAAGAATAAAATGACATGTGGATTTATTTTTTATACAATTTAGTAAATACCTTTGTAGGTACGAGTATATATGCAAAACGTTAGGTAATAATAATAGGGCAGTTGACTTAAGTCTTTTGATACAAGAATAAAAGAAATTATGATTAACATCCTTATTTATTTATTCTTTATCAGGCGTCTTTGATTGTAACAGATTCATCGCATTCCTAATTTCAAATGTTTGTACAGTATCGTTTTTCTTTTTTTCTCGAAGGACGTTGGAGTTTAGACCCAAATCAGACAACAAGGTTACAAGACTTACAAGACGTCGACCCATCTTCAAACTTGGTCGACATTAATTGTCAGTTAGACGCATGCGGGCTTCTATTATTGGGAGGAAAGGTAAATTAATCAATCTAAAACAAAACTCACAATATTATTATTGACATGTAGCTTTTTTTGTTGTTGTAAAAATATCTCAGACCTGTCAATTGCTACAAGGCGGGGACCGGCTTGTCCTCGGGTATGAAGTAAAAACCAGGGAATTATCATTTTAGGCTTCCCAAAAGAAATGTCTACTAAGTGGACTATACAGTTAATTCGACTTATTAAAATCTTTTAATTTCCATCTTTCTTATACTATTTAGGTTTACAACCGGTATTAAGATATAAACACTATTTCAAATACCATTGCTCTTTCTGTTTCTGTTACATGTTCCGAGTAATGCTATCGTTAAAATAAGAGCATTTTATAGCAACACTTAGAGCTTCACTTAAGGCTCATCCACTATACAAGATGTGACTGCACAATTTTCTTTAAACGGGATGCGTCCCATTTCTGTGACTACTGAAATTTATAAAAGTATGACGTTACGTTACATCTTGTACTGATTTAAATCTTAGAATTAAGATTTTATTATAAGAACACATGTGCTTATATATCTAGTTAATAAAAAAATTGTTGATATCAGCTAGAGATTTGACACAAATGAAGTTTATTTGTTCGAGTTTTGTATTTGCTAGATAAAAATAACAATGAGAACCAGGCCAGTACATAAAAAAAATGTATCGTTAAATCACATATTTTTAAATACTTGATACGGTTTTACATTCATGTTCTTTATGTTTCGAAATTGAACGAATTTGATTCCATTTGATAAGCACACAATAACTGTGTCCATCCAAAATTCTGGAATGCTTTAAACAATGAAAAACTGTCCTCCATTCAAACCGATAACCATCAACATTCCACGTCCCAGTTATTTTTTAATCCATGGTCACAGTGTTCGTGTCCATAGGTGACATCCATTTATTAGGTTTTAAAAGCGTATGTCCACTAAGCTCTAACCTCGAGAACCAATTAGGTCACACCTAATGGCCGTCTATTAAAGTCTTTGTTATTTATTGCACCACTATAGGTATTGATTTGGACTTTTTTTTTCGGAGGGATAGGTAAGCAGCTTGCCTGGTGGTAAAAGGCCGCTGTGGGCCTGTGGCCTATTTCATTTGGATAACACTCCACCTAAAAGCGTCGCTCAATGCGCAGCCACACTAAGCTCATATGGTGTTCGAGCCTTCAATTTGGATGCTTTCAAATGAAGGAACCAAATACTTAGTAGAGTTGGTGAGTGCTATGTCTATCTTTCTTCAATGTAGCCTCGACGTTTATCAAAGATATTTTACTAAATAGCAGTTTTAGTAAATTAAGCGTAGGTGGGGGTGTTCAACACAAAGGTTGTTGAAGTACCGTGTGGTTTTTAGTAGGGTGACAGCCGGAACAATGTTGGCAGAAATACTGCACCCTCTCACTCTAGAATTTCTAAAGGTGTTGCATACATGTTCATGACTATACAAACATGCAAGATCATAGTGAAAATGAAATATTGATGACTTGTGTTATAGGCAGCAAATTGACATGTCAACATAAAATGAAGAAAATGTTGATGAATAAAAAAGGATAATCATATTTTCTTTGCTTTCATTAAGCTCGAAAAGATTGCAAGGTTATCAAGATAAATAGTAGAATTACTAAAGCAAATGAAAATTTGAACAAAGTAAAACAACTTAAATCAAGACAATGAAATCGTTTGTTATCGTCGACTGACACAGCTCTCTTGGTTCTCAAAAATTTTCATTTCAAACTTACGAAATGAGAAAAGATCTGAGAATTCTCGCTTCGGACGTAAAAATGTTTGTTTGGCAAATATAATTTTCAACTCAAACTGACGCCGTTATGTACGTTTTATCCTCAAACTTTGAGGCTTAAGGAAATGACAACATTCTTAAACTCTTTTTGATTGTATGGACGATGATACAGTCGGCTTTGTAAAAATGTCATTATTACGAGTTTTTTAAATTACATTTACACTCCCTGCCTGCGATGCTTTTAACTGATTCTAGCAGATTTTTTATTCAATAGTGCAGCCACGAAACGAAAAAGCAACATAGTTGTGCGTCAATAATAACAATAATATTTTCACTGACAGAGATTTATTAATAAAAGTAAAAGAATAATAAGAACATAATTCTCATGTCTTTTCACGGTTTATTTTTGAATTATTTTACGGCAAGGACGGTATAGTAATTTAAGCATCGGGCCGTAATCTCCAAGTCGATTTTCGGGTCGGATAAAATTTGTGTTGGAGTCTTTGGACACAGCTCGGATTTATGATTGCCAGTTCTCATTTAGCAACCATGGTGATAAAGCCATTACTCATCCTTGTGACGATTCACGATAATTTGACTTCTATGGTGGAGGTATTTTCCCTACAGTGAAACATTAAATATGATACCTCACTTCTTTTTTTTATTAGAAACATAAATCTGTGTAAAATATATGTACTTACTCTTACCTGCTTACTCGATTCTAATAGTATATCACAGATCAAAGTAAGTAGCAGATAATCATCTTCTTTTCATGTATCTGAATATTCGCTCTTAGCTCAAAGGATATTGCAATAACCAAATGTGCAATCAAACCAGTCAACTAAGTGAATCGAGCATAACAAATATATCGAGTTAATAGCAGACTGAACTGATAGACCTTTGGCATGGCTATCGCCAATATGATTCAAGCTTGGAGCCAAAATCCAAATACTGGCTACATTTAGTATTGGCGATAAGCAATTTAATCCTCTGTTGGAAGCTCAAATCAACAGAATGTTGCATCCGATCACTCACTAACAGACTTTGACGAGGTTAACTAGATTTATTGACTGCCTTTATTCATACTGTATGCCAGTGTTATCCAAATGTGATACGATTAAAGTTGTGTCGAGAAAATTAGGGGCTTAACACTCAAACGAGCACGCAATTTATAGTTTACTACTTTACTTATTTCGTTCAACCTATTTATCTAAATACATTTAGCGCAGTGTTTATGGTTCACAATCTACAGATCGACAAGGGATCCTAGGTTCAATTCCTTATTTACAAGGTTTTATTTTTTCGAAAAATACTCAGTTACAGTTTGCAGTCTAAAAGTTGGGCATGTTTTTTGGTCATTTTAGTTGGCAAGCCGGCGCACAGCCCACCAAGGGGCCACTGCTGCTTATTTCACAGAGCGAAACACAACGCCTAAGCGGGTCACTCTATTCGCCCGTCTACAAGCGTTGTGACAAACACAGACTTAGTCCCTAAACTTGACTTTAGGGATTATTATTATAAATCAGCAATAGCTGTTGTCCGCCAGCTCGTGTGATAGTAAAACTAGCTATTATAATCGGAACCACACTGGTATAAATTATAATACAGTGTATGTGGTTGGCTCTTAATGCAAATATGACTATGTGATTGGGGACGCATCGTTAGGCACTTACTGATGAATAAAATTTACAAATTGAGCGAATTCAAACCGAATGCAGCGTACAAAATGTTTACAGTTTAAAATAACTGAACATTTCACCGCATTACAGGTAACGTAAATGATTATTAAGCATACCTATTTAATGCTTAAAAACGTTCGTATCATTTAAAAGTAAAGTATTTCCTGATGGTTACAACTTAAAGACCTTCAAGAAACGAGCGTACACTCTCTTAAAAGGGCCAACAACGCATCAGCGATCCCTTTGGTGTCGCAGATGTCCATGAGCAGCGGTGATTGCTAATATTCGTAACTAGTTGCCGACAAAGAATAAAAATGTCTTTCTCAATCGGTTGCGAAGTTTAGTTGCCATGATGGCCGAAAGGGCTAACCATCAGGCGATTCGCTGGATCGTTTGCCGCCTCTGGCATAAAAAAAAATATCAGCTTATTTACCTACTGTCTTATTGCAGGGCAAAGGCCTCCTCATTGAAATCATTCAGTCATTGTCACAATGATGGCGACTTGCCAAATGCAGATTGGTAATCACAAACCTGAGTTGTGTTCGAAAATTTCGACTCAATGCCCCGGGGATCGGACCCAGGGCCCTAAGATCACAGCCCAGAACTCAAACCACTTAGCCATCGAGGCGTTTATTTAAAGTCCAAGTATTTATTTGCACTTTGATTTACCATGAAATTCTTTTGCACGTTATAAACTTTATTTTTCCTACCAGTATTCGTTTATTTAACCAATTGATGTAATTTTTTATAAAAAGCTGAACACTTTTATTCCTAGTATTTCTGTAGGCAAATAGTTAACATTTGCATTGAATATAAAGATTATGAAGTCGTAATTTCTCTGTAGTGAGGTTAAGCACTTGAACTCAGTAATCACTATTCACGATAATGGGGTCAAAGTAACCCATTTTCCTTGACTAAGGGCATTAACTTGAATTTTAAGGAATCATCATAACATTCGGGTTGCGGGTTCGATCCCCGCGACCAGAATGTACACACATTTGTGTGCATGAACATGTCTGTTTGTATCGGTCTGGGTGTTCTATGTATAATATGTATGTATTTCCAAAAAAGTATTTATGTAATGTTTATCCGTTGTCTGGCACCCCATAGCACAAGCTAATGCTTAGTTTGGGACTAGATGGCGCTGTGTCAATAATGTCCAGAGATATCATTTATTTATTTACGAGTATTCTATTAAAGCAAACACGATGCACATTTGCAATAAAAGTTGTTTGTGTGAGTGCATCTATGTATACCAATATAAAAATTAAAAAATCTGCTAGTTTTTGCTGAATCTGAAGTCTTTATTTTCCATCGCGTAACTAACCACAAATTTATCCAATGTTATAACTAAAGTTTTCCTATACGGATGAAGCGACTCACACAACAAAGTTAATGGCATTACTGCCCTATAAATAGGGTAACCTAATGACTTCGGGGAGGGTTCATAAAATGACTAAAGTTTATGGAGATACGTTGCGTACGAGTATACACAGTAAAATTAAGAAGACAACAGCAAGGAAAAAAAATTAATAACAATAGGTAGACATAAAGAAGAATGGAGCGTGTAAAAAGGTGATTTACTAGATTAATCTACATAAACAATTTTTTTAATGATAACAGTGTAACAGCCTTTCACTAAACAATTTAGACATATTATGATCGTTAACAAACAGTGCATAAAAAATAGGGAAGCTCAATTTTTTTTTTCAATATTGACTTTAAAGCACTTAATTGATTAGGTTTGAATTTTATTTTGGGAAATATGAATAATAATAAAGTTAGTAGTTAATAAAGTTTCTACGAAAAGCAGTCATAACTTGCGTAGACTCACATGCTCGTAATCAATACATGCAAGAATTCAAACTACCAAAAAGCCATGAAACGATGATTTAACCACAACCAAGCATAACAAGCTTTTGTAAAAAAAAAAAGAAAGTATGTTGAAAAGAACACATCAACACTGGCAAAATTATACCTTTAACGCAATATATTGTATAGGTACATCGTGAAGAATTAACAGATCTTCCACGCAATTCCGAAAAAAAAGGGAGAAACTTTCCAAGCACATTTCAAAACATAAAAGATGTTGTGCCTACCTCGACCGCCACTAAAACCGCCGTAAAAATGTGGCTAAGCCGCTGGGGTATAAAACCCTTAGCGAAAATCTCTTGTTAGGTGTCCTTCATACATATGGCGTTGATCTAGCCTATCTCTAGCATAAAAAAGATACCATAATTTTCCGAAAAGACAGCCAGCCAAAAATTGAAGAGTTTTAGTCATACCATAACAAAAACTGATTCTTCGCTGACATTAGTTTTATATCAGGAGCCCCTAGACAAGCGCCATTTTATACGTTACGTACGATTAACGCGATTGCAATAGCGCATAGCGAAAACACGTACTTTCAACATCGATTGACCACGTGACTGTTCTAAGGCACCTGTCAAATCGATACAATTTGAAGTTAGCGAATTTCGCCATCGCTGTCTAAATGTTACTTTGTCTAGGCCCCCAGGTCTCCAATCTTACCATGTATGTTGGTGCTACAGATGCAATTTTCATTGAATATGAAGATACCTCACTGTGAAAATCTATTGAAATTCAGATTACTCGCTTAAGGGGCCGGACTACCAGACTGAATGTCATCAGCAGAGTCAAAAAGAGAAAAAAGGATCCTACTAATTGAACCTCATGCGATTGTATTAAGGTTGAGAATAGATCCAGCGATTCATTCCAGGATTTTTACGCTTTTCGATACGTTTTAATTACGTTGCGGGTCTCGCGTTTCATTTCACATGACATATTGACAGCGTTTGAGGCTGCGATATTTACCAACACAGGAAAAGGTTTTTTAATCTCGGAGAAATGCATTGTTTTAAAATCCTACTCGAATCAACAATTCCAAAAGGATTTATAAACGAAACCAAGTTAGGATCCTACTTATCTTACTTAATATTATAAATGCGGAAGTCTGGATGTTTGGATGTTTAGAGGTTTGGATGTTTGGATGTTTGTTCCTCAATCACGCCTAAATGGCTGAACGGATTTAGATGAAATTTGGCACACGTATAGTTTATAACCCGGAATAGGACATAGGCTATAAAATTCCTACGGAAAACGTCTCATTCCCGCGGGAATATTAATTTTGAAACTACTGAACCGATTTGAATAATTCTTTCACTGTTGGAAAGCTACACTATCCCCGGTGAACATAGGGTACTTTTGATCCTGGAAATGTGGGGGGAAGGGGGGATATTTGAAAAAAGAGATTACGCGCGGGTGAAACCGCGGGCGGAAGGCTAGTAAATTATATAAAAGAATAATTAAGCAATACTCGTATATAATTAGGGATGTCTAGTGCTATTTGTGTTAGAGAATCAAAAGAAGACGTCACGTGAACACGTCAATGTAGCTGTATGTTAAGCTCTCTTTTTTTTCTGGTATCTATAATTTAAATCTTAAAAAATTTATATAAAGTTTCGGAAATCAAAATAGTCGAGTCTCTGTAATATACCCTGAAATTTTCAGTCAGCTGAAAAAAGGGACATTTGTCCCTTCCCCTTTATTTCTCATTTTTCAATTGCTAAATCCATGATTAATATAATAATTGACTTTTTCATGTTTCGAAAGATAATAACTTGACTTCAACGTTAAGTACCTATACGTCAAGCCTCAAATATTTTGGACGACGATGGATGCTGGAAAAACTCACACATGCACCTAGCTAGACGCATCGCTATAAATCCAATTGAAGGTTATATGCTGCAGGGGAGCGATAAACCGCCTTGGCACAAAGTGCATCGTCATACCCCGATAACGACAGTAGCCCTTGGAGTGGTTCCAACACTTCCAACCGCATCGATCGCAGCGCTTAACCGACTGCGCAACAGGCACCGCGTTTTATTATTTAGACCTCAGGAATGCGCATGTACATGATCGAAATGTTTAATGAAAATGCTGACTGTATCGCGGTAATGGCCTTACATGAGAAATTTTGATCTGATTTCAGTAACGTTGGCTAAAGTCTGCAAAATATTATTTTGTTCATGTCTATTTTCTATTCAATAACGTCATCGTCAGTAATCATGTTTCGTCTGGAGCTTAAAATCCACAGTATAATGCCACGTAAAGGTACTATTCGGTGTATCTTTTTTATCACTGCGACTACATATACCCGGTAATACACCTGCATTCTTATAATGTGTCAAAATACACAGCGCCATTTAAGACTAATTTATTCTTTTTTTTTGCAAAGAATATTATGATTTCAATCATATTACATACCTATCTTAATATCGGATACGTATTCGTAATGAAAGAGAATCGTACAAAGACAACTAATTATGAGAGTGCGAAATTATTGGGATTGGTACACGTGATTCCTGCAGACCCTCAAAGAAGGAAAGACGAAATGCAATTGATTAATTATAGTCCAAGGGCATTGAATTAGATTCAATCTGTATTAATGGACATAGGAGAGGCAGTAGGTACATATGAAAATAGAAATTGTATCTGAAAATAAAAATAGGAACTGAGTGAATGTTACGTACAACCTTAACTAATGAAAGAATTAAAACAATTATGTTCTCTAAAGGTTTTTATATCCTGATGATCCTGATCCTATGAAAGAGCACTAAATGTGGTTTAAAAGCAAAACCTACATTTATGAAGTTATACTGTTATAACTTCATGTGGTGCGTCTGTACGGTATTCCGTAATTTCCAAAATGAAGACATTAATTTTAGGTTAAGCAGTTATAAATCATTTTCATATGTAATTATAATCTAAACCTGTTTCTTTTATTGGGTTTCAAAAAAAAGCAAAAACTTACAAAAGGACCACCTACTTGTCAAACAAAATACACGAGCAAATAGTGACAAAAATAAGTCGATTTCAGTAATATCAACGATTAAACAACTCTTCTGGACATATAAGCACACACATGAATGTAAGTAATTCTCTAAGCATAATACGGTGACGTCATTACTAAGAGGGAAAGTGCGATGCGGTACAATATCGAGGTGCATAACAGACGCAGCAGTGCGTCTACGGCCCTTGGACCGATTCCAACCGCATCGACCCTTGGTAGGCGCACCAAGCTAGTTAGCAAGCGTGCCAGCAAGCAAGTGTTGGCAAGCGTGGTACATTTGCTTGCTGGCATAACAGCCAGTACCCCTGATTGTGACGATGACTTGACTTGAATGATGCAGGCCTTTGCCATATAGTAGGACATTTTTTTAATATCTTTTCATACCCAAGCTTGTACAGCATGGAAAAAAATGAATATATCAAGAACAATAGATACAAAGGTATATTGCCTTGACCTTTATTGCAGTAGAGTTACCGTACGCAATGCTGAATCGCTTTTGCATGAAAAAATTCCTCCACATCCGATATCCATTAAAAGGCTCGCCCTGAGGTAACCCTATTCGGATACCCTACACGGGTTTACGCGATGCCTTTGAGAGCGATAATTAAAAAACGAAGGCAACCCAATCGATGGGGCTCTTTGGACCACGGTGAAATATATGTGTCTAGACTTGTGTGCTTATTCCTAGGTAAGGTGAATGAACGGGAACTACAAAATATATATCAATTGATTAGACAGATGGGCGAAAATAGCTACAAAAATAATTTATGGACACAAAAGACGTCGCGACTTAATAGAGGTTTCGAGGAGTGCATTTTGCATTATGAAGCTATATTTGCCCTAGCCGCTGTTGTATTTTTACGTTGCTCTCGTAAAGTGAGTGGGAATGTAGACACGTAACTTAAGTTGATTTTATTTCTGTATACGTTACTATAATTAGGAGGGAAGAAGGGATTATAAAACCCATTTTTTGCACAGTTGCCTGTTTTCTTTTTTTAAGAATCGCCCACATAAAACTTGCTTGGACTAACTCAAAACTATACTTTACTAGTTATCTCTTATTTCGAATCAACTTTATGTTGTTTTCGTCTAGACAGTCCGAAACAAATACAAGGGAAGGTCACACAAAATAATAAACTTACATTTTTCGACATTTGATTTGGTTTTTCCATCTGGTGTCTAGAATATTCAGTTAGAGAAAAGGTCCAGCTTATGATTTATGAACAATTTGGACACTTATATGTATAATACGACAGCAGCTGTGACAGTGATTCGTTAGCGATAACGACAGTCAAGCTACCCACGCCGCGGTCGGTTAATGGATGGGTGACCATTCTGACCACATTATCGACACTTATTTCGAGCGTTTCCGTGCTTCGGAAGGCACGTTAAGCTGGTGGTCACGGTTCTACATTTATATTAACTACTATATGTAGATATTAGTCGGCAAGCTTAGTCAGAGGCCATTTGGCGGCTTGATAACATCTGACATTAAGGTTGGTCAAGTTACCAAGTGCCTTACGCACCCCTCCACCGACCCGCACTAGGCCAGCGTGGTAGAGTATGGCCCACACTATCTCACAATTGAAATAAAGCCAGTGTCCCAGCAGTGAGAACGTATATAGGCTGATGATGATTATATGGTGTATTTATATATCATACACTCAAAAGAAAGTTTAATACATACTTTGCATTACAAAAGATGAAAACTCCCTTGTTTCTGAATGTAGCTAATATTTCCAACTCCACACAGAGATAAAGTTTTCATATGATAGAAAGTTTGCAATTATTTTGCATAACTGGCATTTGTTATCGCTCCAGAACGAGTTAATGTAAAGGAAAGTTTTAATATTTTCCTTTTACCAGTAAATTATTCTTATGATACTATTTGTTTTGTAATAAGGAAGGTTTTAAATTATAGTTCGGACTTAATACCTGTACTAGTTAGTACAGTTTTAAACCTGTTTTAGCGTATTTTTTGTAATTAGAGGGAAATAGTTTACTTTTTCAATTTTCGCAAGACATTTATAATTAGGACCAGTCGATCGCCACAATGGTAGCACCAGGCTTGTCATAATTGGATGTAAAAGGGAAACCGGGGAAGTTTAAGTGGTGGGTTGTACGCTTTAGTTCCGAGTCCTCACGGCCAGGTCAGCCTGCAGTCGAGGTGCATAAACGCATTCTCCTTCAATAGACAACTCCTCATAGGTCTATATCTATACTGCGTCACATTTAAGTCTTTGTTTTCCCGCAGCAAAATGATTTTATCTAAGTAGTACAATAGATTCATGAAGTTCTTTTTTTAGTCAAATCAAAAGTTTTACAATTATTGTAATCGAAGAAACTCGAACCAACAGTAGGTACTATCTTCGTCGCGGACGGTTCTACCCGGATCATTGCCCTTCGCACTTATCAAAAGGATGGTAATTCACTATTTACAAACATTTGATATGCATTTTTCCTTCAAAATATTAAAAAAAATACAAAATTACTTGCATAAATCGATGGTACTACTAAAGGTGAAGCGATCTACTGCGGGAAAACAGCGACTAAAAAACACGCGGTATAAGTTATTATACAAGTTATTAAACACAGCCCTCATCTAAATCCAAATTACGAGTCCTACCTTTCCACTTCTTCGAATCCTCTGGCATATTTCCAAGAGCATACATCGACTACAACATGATACACCGTCGCAGCGAAATGCAACCGTGTGACACAATAAGTGCATAATATGCTAGCCTATATTCTGTGACCGAAGTGCTCGCAAATTGAGGTTGGATTTACGAGTTGCTTCTGTGATGATATAAATAGTTGAAAGACTACCAGTAAACTGCATCTTGAAATGAGAGCTGTAACTATGTATTGTTAAAAGTATGGTATTAGAGCAAGAACATATTAGTAAGTAGTACTGGTTTTACGTAGGTATTCATCATAATGTAACGACTTTCCATCTAAACATTTATTTAAACAATAAACGAGAAACTATTACGTCTTGTTCATTTTGTTTTAAGAACCTGATAATTTTAGATATGGAAACTAAATAAATAAGCAAAATATATCAATACAAGACATTTATTCCAGAACACACAATGGATCGTAATTAATAGTTATCCATGACACATTTGTACAGACGTAATCTTTATTTTAAACACTTTAGTCATACACTTTTCTAGGTTAGCATAGAAAAGAATAGATTTAAGAATATGTCCAATGAATAGATTTGGTTCCAGCTGGATTATCACAATGATTTACTTTAGATAACATGAATCTAGAAATCAGTACACAATTTTCTAGTCTAGCCAGTAGTAATTAACCACTTATCTTTTCAACGACGTCGACTCCATTGCCAACTTACAGCGCCCCCTGTTTTTTTTCTCATGACATCTCCCAACAAAAAACCGCGAACCGGAAATGAAACCTTGTTTACAAATATGTATTTTAAGAGTACTTATAACTTAATTAAAATATATGTTAAACATACAATTCTTTCTTAAAACGTCTTATAAACATTTCCCTCATTATATATTGGCAGCAATGCATTTGTAACATTAATAAATTGTATTAAATGAAACCGGAAGTTAGAACCTTAAAATATAAAGTCATAACAATTGATTATTTATAAATAGTAATTAGTTATTTAATTAGCTTGATATTCCGCTCTTAGCTCCAATATATATTTGTCGGCGGGAGATAATACATAATTAAACACATTTTATATTATGTGGTATATCGTAAGATAAAAAGTTTAGAATATTAAAAACCTGGACGTAAATTAGAATATAGTAAATAGGATTGACATGTTATCCTTTAATCTATTAGTCTCCCAGAACATAAAACCGAGAATCATAAGTGTAGTTTTAAATTTTCGCTTGCACTCAAAGAGCGAAAAGTCGCTGCGCAGGTCTGCCCCCCTAGACAAGCGGCATTTATGACGTTCGTTATAGCTCAATTTGCGATAGCGAATATCAAAACCCATACTTTCACCACGTGACTTTTCTATGGCATCTGTCAAATCCATACAATTTAAAGTTAGCGAATTTCGCCAGCTATGAAGCGATGTCATCTTGTCTAAGCCCCCTGATTTCGTGTCAACACAATTTAGACTACTAACTTGTTCAGGTTGTACTTTTTTGTGCAACATAACCGGCTAACGAGATCTTCGGCCTTATGAAGGACTCGAAACTAAATATGTTCGTCCCACTACCTACTAAGTTCCCCTATCGGTAAAAGACAAGCCAGTATCGAGCTTAAAGATTGCATGATCATCATCATAACATAACATTCATTTGCAAATTGACGTTAAATGAAACTCAGAAAGAAATATCCCAATTTCACTGAGTGTACAATATTCTGAAATCAGATGGTGAAGTTGAATGAAAACGACCACGACATCGCTGTCAAGTTGAACTGTTATGTTATTGTTTATTTGTACTTTATAAGTACTGTTTTCACAAAGAAACTTGCCGTCGCTGCTTACGACTGCAATTAAGTATTTATCTTATCTTTATACGCAACTTATAGTCTGGTCTACTATTTGTTCTCGAAGCGTTTTGAGTTTTCGAGTTAATCTTGTGTGAGAATGTGTATCACTCTTTAAAATCACGATGGTACTCTCATGATGGTAAAATCATGGTGGCCTTGCAGTTGACTGAATTATTCATTAAAATTTGCTAAATAAACCCTTGTGTGGGACGATTTTATTTAAGTTTGAAAACGAATATACCTTTGATAACATGCATTAACCGTAAAAACAGAAGATTACTTTAATACATACATTAATGTATAACAACTCAATACTCGTAACGTTATAAACTGCTCATACCTTTGAACTTTGTGCAAACTTGGCTAAAGAGATCATCAAACATTTTATAAAGTGATAAAATACCAATTTAAATTTAAGATTTCATCTGAGACACGACATTTTATCATCCATAAAGACATGAAAGGAGTAATTATCAATACTTAAAATCTCATTAACAGTAGCTCAAATGTAAATGGTTTTGTGAACCGTAGTGTTGATTCTAAAGAAAAACATTACAAGAAACTTGACAGTTAATCTTTTCAATAGCTGTAATAACAATAATTTTAAATAATTTTGTGGATTGAAGCTTAGAATTTCTTAAAGAATTAGAGTGACCAATGAAGTAACTGTCATATTATGGGGGTTCGTACCTACGGCACACACTTACGAAGTGCTAAAGCCACTTACTCACACGTCGGTTTTTGTGAGAGGGTAGTACTTCCTAAGTCAAGTCGGCCCATTTTGACTGACAGACTTTTCTTTTATTTTTCCCAGTCCAGTAGTTTTTTTTTTTTATCAAGGAATTTTATAATTATCTTTGTATGTGATGTAATAAAAAAATACGTCGATCGAGTTTCTAGATAGTATTCCTAACTTATCTTTATAATATTTTTTTTCTTAATGTGTGTATTTTCGAGGTAATTCGAATTATTTTTAAAGTGACCGGTTTTGACCAACATGACAACTTTTAAATTTTGACTTATTCCACTTGGATTCACGCGTATTTTGCTCGTTGAGCATGAAATCTTATCGAGTCCCGATCGAGAACCCAGTGTACCACAGTATTAAACGTCGGTAGCGTTTCCAAGAAATTAATGAAAGATAACGTTATCTCCGACTATGGGGTCATCGTAATCGTAATAGACTCCCGCGCATTTCACTCAGTGTAACGTCCAACAGCTGGTTGATTATGCTTATAGATATAATTAAAAGTAAAATAAGTACTGAAATATTGTCTTACGTTTCGTAAAGTACTTCAACATTTACCACTCTTTGAGTTAGCTTTTATGTTCTTATTATTCTAAATGGATAATTATTTATGCTTTTTATATTATGACTGGACTTTACATAATCACTTTAACGGAAGGTTTCACTGCTGTCAGATAGTCCGTGATAATTTATCTATCAGTTAACAATAAATTATAAATAATAAAAGAACCAAATATAGGCCCTTAACTAAAACTAATTACCAGCAACCAAAAAAATATATTTTATTCACATCTTATAGATCACTTTAAATTTTTTAAGGACTCTTCTGATTTTCCAACAAATTTTATTTGAAGTGACATGCCTCATGTATTCGTATATCATCACTGACGTACTTGTATAATAGACGTTAGTGTATATCATTGAGCCACGGCCGCGATGGAGTAAGAATAATATTAAAAAGTTTCGATACTCCCTTCATTTACACCGATCAGTCTTTTAGTAGCGTAAAATACCGTAAACCAAAATCGTTCGCGCAAACCAAATCGATAAACATCAGTAGGTAATATTGAATCGTGATTTTTTCTGTTCGCAATAATTTTCTAACGCAAAGGAATTTAATATTTAAGCCAACGAGTTAGAGTATATGTTGAGTAATCACGTGTCGGATGACAAGGTAAGCTCGTAGTAACTGACCCGGAAGCTTTCAAATTACGGACGTTGAATATTTTATTCAGTTTCAAGTAGGGTAGCCAGGTGTTTGGACTCAACGTAAACATGGCGATAGGCAGGAATTAATAGGTAAACAGATTGTTCGAGTTGACCGACCCTGAAAATTTGATCGATAACTTTCTTTTGTAGAAGCTAGGAACTTTAACCAAATTATTTCTTAATGTAAAGATGGATTTTTGTAATATAACATAGCATAGCTACGTACTTATTTTTTTTCTGGACATTATTCACACAGCGCTATCTAGCCTAAAACTAAGCATTAGCTTGTGCTATTGGGTGCCAGACAACGGATAAACATTACTTATATACTTTTTTATAAATACATCAATATTATACATATAAACACCCAGACCGATACAAACAGACGTCATGTTAATGCACACAAATGTTTGTACCGTGCGGAAATCGAACCCGCGACCTCTGGTGTAATAGCCGACTTCTCGACCATTACACCAAATGGCTCGTCGAATATCTCTACCACTACCTAGGAAACCAAGAACCAATTTTCAATCTAGCTGGATGTCCCAAGCAACGATACAAGAAAAGGTCCAAATATCTCTTGCGAATCAATTCCGCAAAACCATTTGACGAATAGTCCTTAAAAATTCCTACCTTACAGCAACCCTATACATCCGAATGATGTTCAGATATTTCCGCTGCCTTTTAAATATATGGTATTCTGCTTTCCGCTTTTGCAAATATATTTATCATAACGGGTTCCGCGAAAATCTCGCCCTAGCCACAGAATATATACTAAAGTACCCTAGCACTATTATGGCGTTGCGATCGGCAGTGACTGGCGGATTTCTTTGACGTCTTCGTGTCGAGGATAAAAGGAGGGTTTATATCAGCAGTGCTTGTACGATGAATCAACGCTTACTGTTAGTTAATGATGTCAATATTTTGGATAGCATTAATCAATCGCTTTTGTTGTTTGCGACTAGTGTGGAAGAGGTTTGGAAAGACTTATTTAAGTTTTTTAAATATATGCAGTAAGAAACATCGTGACATGTGTTGTTGGTGTTCTGTAGATTTCTGCGAGCTTGAAAAGAGTCACACTTCGTAATAAAAAATTTAGAATTTATAACACCATAAATAACTGTTGATAAATGGTTTTAGAATGGAAAATAAACTCACACATTTTACTGCAATTAAGTGTACTTACAATATTATTGGATAAAATTTGCTTCGATATATTTCGACAAACTCGGATCTTTAATGAATCATTACCTGAAAAAGAAAGAGACATTTGTTAAATAAATAAAATAACCATAATAATTAAAATATAAGCAATTATGTTTCTAATAACATGGCAAAGGGTTTTAATTTTCAAACTGTTCAAATAATTAAAAACATTCCATTTCAAACAACCTGTAAGACGCAGTTACTCAATCGAGATTCAGTCAGATTGCTGTTTTATATTTATGAAATTCTGATAGTTTCTTCTCTACTGTTAAATAATATCTCTCCAGTTCGTTTGAAAAAAAAATAGTGCATAATTGTCTCAGTTTCTTTGCAAATAAACTAAAAAACTAAAGCTTTTTTTCAGGATGTTACCAAAAAAAAAACTAAATTACTAGCAGTTACAAAATCATCCAAATATTTGTCAGTCCGTTACAAATGATATAGCTTCTACCCGTACTTGCAAAAAAACATGTCAATAACATTATTAGAAAAACATTTATTATTTCTCTTTTAGGTTATATTAAGTCAGAAAATTCTAAGCAAATTGAAGCTTGGAAATTGTCGATGTAAACATCCTGTGTCTCGGAAAGCGCGTAACATCTGAAGTGCACTCACTTGTGCACTATATGTCATGTATAGTCGGTTAATTGCTCAGAATAGCAAATGCAGCCGTTTGCTTGGGAACTATGTATTAGACTGAGCACTGCCACTTCAGATTGCTTATCTGCTGTTAAGAGGGTTAAAGGCGAATCAAGTATCCCCCGGTTTCCCCCAACATCCGGAAGGGACGAGCCAGTGCCCGCCTTATGACGATTAATCGACCAAACGATGAAAGCTATAGAAACTCAATAGTCATACAGAACAAAGAAGTATAGTGTTGTCTGTGTTAAATATTCGGTCTGGGTGTTTCTAATAATAAGTATGTATTTACAAAAAAAAAAGTAATGTTTATCCGTTGTCTAGCACCCAATAGCACAAGCTAATGCTTAGTTTGGGGCTAGATGGCGCTGTGTAAATAATGTAAAGAGCTATTATTTATTTTATTTATTTATTGCACGTCGATCTTTGAAATAATCGGCTAATCTCCTGTCCAATTGAACGAAGCGTTAATAGGTCGATATCTATTATGAGCTATGAATGAATAATGGTCGTGTTCGACAGTTATCGTTCTAAGAACCTAAATTAATTATGTCTATTTTCCGATGTTCTAATTTGTAAAGGTATAAAGATAGTGCAAAGTATCAGCCTGATTATGGTCCCTGGCAAAGCAAAGGCGTCTGACCACTGACCATACAGTTCTTAATATCACTCCACTCTTTTTTATTTATATAACAATAGATTGCCAGCTGGCTCAATCACCATGTTTGCCAAACGGTAGTCGATGAACATAATCCCAAGCTATTTTCAAAATATCAAAAAAAATCGCTAACGCCGGGAATAACTACCAACCACTACTAAAGCAATTAGAATTTTAGCGTTACAGGCATTATATTGTTTTAATATTAATTTTCTATCTTCATAGTTACGACGGCTACGATTAATCCATTAGTCGAGAAAGACATCCCTCCCAGATAGAAACCATTAGGAAAATTATTAACAAATACGAAAAGAAACGAGTGGACTCGATATTTCCCTAAGGCCAAGAGCTAGTAATGAATGTGCTTTAGAAATTACTGGAGCATGTTGGTATAACGCGGATAAAACTCGGTAAAGAAATCGTTTGAAGTTCGTTTTAAACGTTAAATCAAACACAAGATCTGTTTACAAAGTTTATCTTAACAGTAATTCCCGGTTATATATTAGTCTCTTTCAATGAAATATAATAAACGTAAGCGCTCTAAAAAAAATGTTCCTTTTGCTTGTATGTAATGCTCTTATTTTATTTAATAAGAAATAAAGAATTAAAAGAGTTAAAGTTAAGATTTACTCTTTTAAAAGAGTAAAAGTTAAGATTTACTCTTTTAAAAGAGTAAAAGTTAAGATTTACTCTTTTAAAAGAGTAAAAGTTAAGATTTACTCTTTTAAAAGAGTAAAAGTTAAGATTTACAAAAAATACATATTGCCTGCATCTAGAAAGTCGAGTAAAACAAAGTCAAAGATCAGGAATCTAAACACTAGTCATTTAATCTCGATTCAAACTAGGGCATCATGTAATACAAGTCCTAGGGGCCGACTCAAAGAACTTTTCAAAAGGAAATTACGCGAATTAAAAAAATTATTAATTAATTATAAATTCTTCCTCTCAATATTAAAAAAATATGTATTCCCAGAAAAATTTCATCCACCATGTCAATCAACGTCTTGAACTGCTCTCACACCAACTTCGCAATATTCATATTTTTACGACAGAAACATTCTACAGAGTTTTGCAGAATGGACACATTATTGCACGCTTTCGTCCGTATAATGGAAATAACGCAGTAAAAGTCGAAAAAGGAAGAATCAAAACCTCAAAGCGCCCAAAACACAGTCTGAATCGTAGTAAAAACGGAACGAAGAGCCAAGAGATTAGTTTTTAATCAGAGCATTCGTTTCGGTGGTGGCTTAAATGAATTCAATATGCAGTACTGCGCAGTATGGCTTTGGCTGGATCAGGTATCGGACCCTATGACAGAAAATTTTGATTGGTTTTATTCGATGAAGGCGCAAAATCGCGAGGTGAATACGTTAATACCGTGGTGAATAAAAATCATACGTAAATAACAATAGGTAAATGTTTATCTTTGTTTGTGTAAGCGCTTTACTTTATGACAGACCATTTTTAGTGGGATCACTATTGAGTTTCGAAATACGTTTCGTTGAATTACAATTCGTCGATGACGCCTCGTCGAAAGTATGATAAGCCGAATTTAGTAGGTATCGTTTGTTCTTGTTAAAAATTTTTCTTGGTAATTTTATTACTTGGCAATGGTTTAGTTTTGAGTTTCCATAAAATAACCTCTCTTTTATTTACATTGGAAAGAAACTTAAGCTGCAAATCGGAATAAGTCAGTTCAAATTGAAAATAAGATTCCTAGTAAAAAGATAGCAGTTTTATATTCGTTTCGCGGTCAGCTTAATATGCAATTCCGGGGAGATTCGGCTTAATCCGCAGAAAAATTGAACTGGGAATCGAACCGGCATTGATGACAGGAGCGAAATAATTCCGACGGTCTCCCGTGGGAAGGGAAGGATACCCGTCGTCTTATTTCACGCCGGGGTACGGGTGACCCAATTTATTAGAAATTGGATCGCTGTTAAATGAATACTGACAGACTGAAAACAACTGAAATGTCTTAGATTTTCAGAGAAATGTTTTTTGGGTTTTTATTTTTCGATGGGTATTGTACAAAACAGTATTACGTAATAATGAAATAAATCATTAAGGGTCGTATAGTTGCCAACCAGTTGCACCCTCATTGTAGATACAATTATATTATTATGAATTATATAATATCCATATATGTATACTAGGTATAAAGAAAAATAATTATAGCATAACAAATCAAATTGTTAAAACAGGACTCAACCTGTTTTTTTTTAAATTAAGTTGACCGAACATGCAACATGTACATTTAATAAATATATATTTATAAAATGTCAACTCCGTGTGGCAACACTGCCGCGAAAGTAAACAAATCCGTAGCTCCGTATTTAACCCGGCGGGAGTGTGGTGAAAAAATGTTACATCAAGTATGTGGCGGGGTATGACATGCCCCAAAACAAAACTGCCTGTATATTATTGTTATTTTTAAAATGATCTTAAATTTTTGTATTCTTCATTTATTTAGGTACCCCTTAAGATGGTTTTAAATTAAAAAAGAATATATCAACATATTTTAATAACTTTCATTAACAATTATTAAAGCACTCATTTTTGGTTACAGAATTATAGCACGGGCGCATCAAATTAAAAAAATTCTATTTAAACGAAAAAGCCTCTGAAATCTTAAAATATATGAGGTCCTAAATGAAATAAAAAAAAAAATCAAGTTATAATATAGGAACACTTTTAAAACGCTGGAAATCAGCCATATTATATGGCTATGTCAGTCAGTAGATGTTCCCCACGTCCGTTTGTGCTCGTCTAACTCCAACGCCGGCTGACACAACACTAAAATCACACCACTATCCTCCTCAGCACTTCCTCACTTCCAGCTACACGAAGCCTCAAAATCGTCGCATAAAACAATAAAATTATATATCGATACAAACGAACACTGGGGTATGTCACACCCCGCCACACTCTCGCCGGGTTAATTTAAATTTTAGATACATTTCATGATTGTTTACATCTAAAACAATAAGAATTGTGTGCCGCATACCTTAACATCTTCGTGCAACAAGTGATTGGCATCCAGTGCACAGCAAAATGCATAAAACACCCGAATATAAAACGGTAAGAACTGCACCGAGACCGTTATTATTTTAAAACAATAGATCAGTGATTGTTTACATTTTTGAAGAAGACAAACTATTCGTTAATCGTCTCGAGAAACGCACAGCTGATTGGGTTGAGTTTATAACCTATATGACACTGACAGTCAATGCTGCCAACTGTTACCACTTAAAAAAGCAACAACGAATGCGTTCATGTTGTTTTATTTTGCTAACAAGTATCGATAAAATTGCAAATCGAATAATCAATTGATCCTGATATTTTTTGTTGATATTATTTCTTGGAACATCTTTTAATATAAAAAATGACAAACTGCGGAAAATGCTCAGGGGTTATTTCCGATAACCATTTTCTGCTTTGTGTGAAATGCAAAATATCATTTCATGTCCAATGTACATGTGTCACAGAACAGAGGTATACGTCTTTTTATGTTGCAAATACGGAGAATAGAAATAAATGGAGATGTAAATCATGTTGCAAAAATGAAAAAGAGAACTTCGACACATCTTCTCCTTCATCCTTAGAAAATAGTTTTGAACATACCAATCATGTCACGCATCGGAAAAATTACAGAATTAATATTTCGACTGAAAATTCATTCCAATCATTGGATACTTCTGACGATGACGAAATATCAGGAGTCCATGATGATCGAATAAATAGGAGCTGTCCTAATATTGGTACAAATTACCTCGAAGAGATATCTGAATTGAAAGAGACCGTACATCAATTACAGATTAGACTGCAATCAGCTGATGAGCAAATCGACACTTTACTTCAGGAAAATCATAACTTAAAAAAACAGCTGATGGGAAATGAACAAAAAATAGAAAACTTGACGAAAATTTGTAAAGGGACACCCAAAATTGTATCAAGTAAAAAGAAATGTAAACTGTCACAACATCTTAGAGACAAACACGACCAAAGTTACATGCTCCTTAATATTCAACATAATGGATCTCCACATAAAAGGACACATGCTGATGAAAACATACAACCGCCAGCTGGCCTGACTACGGACCATTTGACAAATGAAAGAGATTCTATACAAGAAACTACAAATACAAAAAAAACACATGCTGTGACCTTGCAAACACAGGAAAATAAGGACCTTGCAAAAAGACCCCAGCAAAAGAGAATGCTTATAGTTGGTGGACAGCAATGTGTTGGTTTAGCCTCGCACCTCATAAATTCTAGATCTAACTCAAAGTTTGAGAAATATGCTATCTCTTCTTACACAAAGTCCTTTGCCCCTACTGAAGAGATCATTAAAGAGTGTACTAACGTTGAAGACTTACCAGGAAACTACTTGATAATCAGCGTTGGAGAGAATGACAGTAATCCTACAAAAGTTTTAATTGAGATATCCGCTGCGATCAAACGTTTTCATAAGCTAAATGTTATTGTATTAAGTACCTTTCAGAATGAGTCACTCAATGTTATTAAATTGAACAATTGCATAGAAAATATTTGTATTAATTCAGAACGATGTCATTTTGTTAGACTCCAACCACATCGAAATACAAACAATGTAAAATACCTTTTAGAAATTTGTAGGAAAATTAATTTGATAGTTGACAGTGACTTCTATAGGAATACATATTTGACGAAAGAGGCTATTAGGAGATTTGTTAAACTAAACAAAATAACTTCAATATCCAAGAAAAATTATCTCAAGCCCGAAAAAGGCAAAATAACTTTTTATTTTCCATTAATTGAAAAAACTACTTTCCTCCAGCACCAAAACCATGACATCAATGATCAAAACCACATAACTAACAGTCCTCCTGATAATCGGCAGCTTTTTCGTGCCGACTGCAATGAAGCAATCAGCAGACCATAAGACATTTATTCTATTTCATCAGAACATAGCAGGTGTACTTAACAAAAATGAAATCTTGGAACTTACTTTAACGGACTTGTCCAATACTATTGGAGATATTGATCTTATCTGTCTTAGCGAAACCTTTATGAAAGCTGGCACTGAATCGAATCTTAAAATCACAAATTACCAATTGGCTTCATATTTTTCAAGAGATTATCAAAAGAGAGGTGGTTCTTGTATACTCTGACGAAAAAACCTAAAATATACACCTCTAAAAGTTACGTAACAGTTGGCAACACCAAACACGTTTGAGTGCTGTGGCATTCGACTATCCGATTATAACTTAGTTGTAGTGTGTATATACAGGACCCCTAACTCTAATGTAAAAGATTTTTACGATAAATTAGAAATCCTTCTGGAAAAAATAACTCACAAGGACAAACAAAATATTATTTTATGCGGAGATTGGAATATTAATATTCTAAAAGATAATAATTTAAGTAAACAACTTAAATCAATATTAAGTAACCACAATCTTGTTCCACATATTAACGTTCCTACTAGAAAATTATCCAGTATCGACCAAATAGCGTCTAATCTGATTCTTTCTAGTGCACCTAAAACCCATAATCTGGCCTTGTCAGATCATGACACAGGTCAATCAATTTCCTTTCGCTTACCAGAGCCAACCGGGAAAAATAAGATCCCTACGAGAGCTCTATTTGAAATGAAGAGAGATATGAGTAAGCACAACATAAAAAAATTCTGGAATTGCATTTCCTCCTTATCTTTTACTGAAGTTTACGAGGAAAAAGATTGTAATATTGCGTTTGAGGTATTCCATGACTTAATAATTTTATTTTTTAATTTGTGTTTTCCAAAAATTAGGGTAAAAAAAACACAGAAACCAGTAAAAAATCGCTGGATTACCAAAGGTCTTAAGAAGTCATGTATAAGAAAACGATTACTATACTACCAATATCATTATGATGCCATAAGCAAAAAGAAGAACAAAAGTAACTATTCTACTTACTCGAGAATATTGAAAAAATGTATACATGAATCACAGAAAATAAATAACAAAAAATACTTACTTAATTCTAAAAACAAATGCTTAGCGACCTGGAATATTATTAAGGACAATAGTTCAAATAGTTGTGTAAACGCAATGACGTTCAATATACAACTAGACACCCAATCTCTAAGAAAACTTCCTCAAAAAACGTCCGAGTGGCTTTGACACTGATGACATTAACACATTCGTTCAAATTAACACCTTATCTCGTGGCATTTAGTGTTTAATGTCAATTGTATACAACTAAACAAAAACTCTGCCCAATAGTCGGGTGGGCAGACTTTTGCTTCGGACAATATTTGAGCGTGATTGTGAGTCTAGTTTTTTAATTGAACGTCATTGTGTAAACGACATAAATGAAATAAAAATTGAGAATATGACATACCAAAAACCTGACGAAATAAGCGAAAAATTTAATGACTATTTTATAAATTTGACAAATGATAACAATAATGACATTTCTAATAATAATAATAATTTATCTAATAGTAAAATATATGACAATTGTAAGAGTATGTTTATTAGTCCAGTAACTGAAGATGATGTTTTAAAAATCATTAGGTCATTGAACAACACAAAATCAACTGGATTCGATGACATAAGCACGGAACTTATTAAACTGTGTGCCCAGAGTCTATCAGCGCCTTTGTGTTATTTAATGAACTTATCTTTTGAACAAGGAATTTTTCCCGCCAGACTCAAAGAGTCTCTAGTTAAACCGGTTTATAAGAAAGGTGATCGTACTGACATGAGTAACTATAGACCCATAACTCTGATATCTATATTTTCCAAGATATTCGAAAAGGCCATGTCTTCGAAATTGACTAGCTTTTTGGACAAAAATGACATTTTAATAAAAAATCAATTTGGATTTAGGAAAAATCGTTCTACAGCACTAGCATGCTTTTCATTGTTAAAAGTTATCACAGAAGCCCTTGATAAAAGGTTGTCAGTTATATCTATCTTTTTGGATATGACCAAGGCTTTCGATTTTGTATGTCATAAAAGATTACTACATAAATTAGAGAAATACGGAATCAGAGGAAAAGCTCTCGATTGGTGTAAAAGCTATTTATCCGATCGCAAGCAACGTGTAATTATTAGTAGTGCCGTCAATAATACGAGGGAAATGATATCTTCTAACCTTAGAACTAACACTTACGGAGTTCCGCAAGGAAGTATTTTGGGTCCCCTGTTCTTTTTGCTTTATATCAACGATTTGCCAAATGTGTTAAAGCACGAAGCTATAATGTTTGCAGATGACACTACATTGGTAATAAAATGCGATGATAAAACGAACATTGAACAAGTTGCTAGTGAAGAATTGGATAGAGTAATTAGTTGGTTAAAAGATAATAATTTAAGAATTAACTTCGACAAAACTAAAGTAATGAAATATCAAACTGCTAACCTTCGTCAAGACATTAAACAGGTTAAATACAGCAATAAAGTCTTGCAACATGTTGATTCGACATTGTTTTTGGGCATTGCTATAGACAAAAATCTGAATTGGAAAAGTCACGTCGAAAAAGTTTGTGCCAAATTAGATAAATTTGTATTTGCGCTCAGGAAACTTAGATCCACGGTTTCAAGACAGGCTGCTCTCACCGCCTACCATGGTTATGTCTCGGCGATAATTCGTTATGGGCTCATTGTATGGGGAAATTCCGTGGACATTCATAGAGTTTTTGTAGCGCAAAAGAAATGTGTTAGGGCACTATATGGGGCCGATTATTTGGAGCATTGTAAACCTTTATTTAAAGAACTCAGAATACTCCCACTTCCCTGTTTATACATTTATGAAATTTGTTTATTCGTAAAGAAAAACCTGCATCTGTTTTCACTTCGTTCCACAGTTCTCAAAAAAAGTAATAGCAGATATCCAAATTTATTGTATATGCCTGTACATCGCCTAGATTTATCTAGTCGAAATTGCTACCTTATGGCAGTAAAACTGTATAACAAATTACCTAATAGTCTCTCGACACTACCATTTAATAAATTTAAAAGCTGCCTCTTTAATTGGTTATTACAAGAATGTTTTTATTCAATTAACGATTATTTAAACTTCAAACCATTGTGACATGTTATATTTAATTTTAATTTTAAGGTATGAATGATGCACTTTTTATTTTAATTAATTATGATTTAATTTTATGATTTTAATTAATGTTACCGGATTATTTGACACTATGTAATTGTCTGTCTAATTTTATTTATGGATATATAAATTAATTTTAATTTTTATGACAACTATCAATAAATTGTAACTTTACTGTAATCTATAAATATTTCTACGCCAGTGATGGCAGGGCATGTGAAACTTATTTATATTTTAAGATCTTTTATTGTACAATGTTCTATGAAATAAAATGATTCTATTCTATTCTATTCTATAAAAAGAGATTGGTTCTCTCAAAAACTTAGTCCGTCTCAAGTCTGAGGCTGCGTTCTTTAAACCTTGTTGAAAATTCACGTTATGAATTACTCAGGTACTTATTTTAAGATGAATTAATTCTTCATTTCAACAAGCTCGAACAAATTGTTCAGAGCTCGCACTAAATCTCGACCTGTGTAAACTTTAAAGGGACCTAACCGTTTTACGAACAACATTAGCATTTACAAAGGGTTATCTAAACTCTATATTGGATTTACTTTGGATTCTGAATGGTTTATAGCAATTAGTGTTTTGAAACTGTCTTAGATAAATATTTAGATAAGGACATTCGATGTTCTACTTTATTTCTGAGGGTGAATAAGGTATCCAAATCTTAATTGATAGTTTTGTTGTTGGCATTAGAAAGATATATGTATTTTATTATTAATGACGAGCCATTCGGTGTATGGGTTGAGAAATCGCCTATCAAACCAAGAGGTCGCGGGTTCGATCCCCGCACGATACAAACATATTTTGTGTGCATGAACATGTCTATTTGTATCGGTTTGTAGAAACACCCACCCAATATTATGTACTTACAAAAAAAGTTTTAAAAAGTAAAAAGTATTTAGGCAATATTTATCCATGAGCGTTTGTCCACTGCCGCTGGCACCAGGCCGTCACCGAGAACCGATTTTATGTCTGACCAATTTCAAGATGACGGCGCTCGGGTGATGGGCGTGCGATGGACAAACGACTGTAGTAAATGTATGTACCGCTATCTCGGCGCCGACATCTCTTTCTCGGTGACGGCCCGGTGACGGCGGCGGTGGACAAACGGCCTTATCAGTTCTCTGGCACACATGATAAACAGCTATGCTTAGTTTGGGGTTGGACGGCCCTGTGTGAAGTATCCAGAAATATTTATAAGGAATATTACTCCCCAAGTAATGTCTACCCTTTAAAATGCTGTCTCGGAGACGCCTGAGACGGAGACTTCCCGTTAATTACGCAGTCAAATACATTAAAGTACATATAATTTCAAATTATCTGTTTAACAATACAAGACCACGCCAAATACACTCGCACAAACATCCAGGTACTTAATTAATTAGAGTCTAAACCGAACTGTTTGAGATTCGATTAACATTATTAATTCAATCCAATTTTAGCTTAAACTTAAACGATTTAGGGTTTAAATTACTGTGTAGCCGGTTAATAGTCCCTTTGGAGGAAACTTGTGAAACTGGCCGGTGTTCCGATCGAGTTTGTCTTTGTCAGTGGTCCCAAGGGAAGTATCTCTGGCCGGTGTTGTTGAACGCCTGCCGCCAACAATGCAGAGTGAATGTTTTTTAATGGTTGGCTGAGAAAGTTAAGTGGAACACGACAAAACTGAGAAGTCGCGCCAGTATTATTCTTAAAAACACTTCCGAATTGAGAGCACACACAAAACATAATGAATTCGAATGCTTGAACCAATCTGTCCAACCCATCATGGTCATTCATTATAATTTTTGCCAATTACAAATAAATGGAAGTTGGTGACCAAAGCCGAATTATCCGAAAAAAGAATTGATCGCAAGCTTAGTATAAAGCAAACGCTATTGTTATCTAAATATGTATATATTTTAAAACTGAATCGCCGAACTTTTTATTAAGTCGAGCATACTACAACACAGGACATATGTATAGTTTTAAGATAATTTTCACCCGTGTGAATCCGGGCAACAAGACTTAGTTGCCCACCCCGGCTTCTTCATTAGCTTATTCGCCGCACGAAATACCATTTTTTGTTGTTGGTTGTTATGGTCGGACAAAGTTTATACATTATGTTACACACCACATGCGAAGCCTAGGCAACTAGTTGTTTATAAAAACCGCGGCAACCCTGAGCTTGTAATCTGCGGGTGGACGCAGCACGTTCTGAATTAATCCACTCGTTTGTTGGTCTCTGCAACGACCCGATGTTACCAGGTTATCATGACGACATGAATGTGTCGGGACATTGTGATAAGTCAATTGTGACAGTTTCTTCGTTGTATTCGTTATTTTAAGGACAAGATTCATACCTATATGTGCGAAGTCCGGGTGGGCATCTAGTCTATTGTAAAAAAAATTAATCGCCGAAAAATATTTTTTTTTTTTTGTTATGTTCTTTATTGTCATGCAAAGGTTTACATCTACTTTCTGACACATCAATGCGAAAACTGAACGGGCAACTAGTTGTTTATAAAAAACGCGTCGTATCGGCAGCCCTAAGCTTGTAATCTGCGGGTGGAGGACGCACGTTCTGCAATAATCCACTCGTTTGTTGCTCTGCAGCGACCCGAACGATGTTACCAGGCTATCATGTCCTGTATGTGTCGGGACATTGGTAACCTACTTTAATTTTACAAACGTAAAAAAAACAATTGAAATAGTCTTTATGGTGGAAGCTTGTCGTATGAACCCGTACTTAGCACTAAATCTACATTGGCACTCGTGAGTAAAAGTAACAAGTATTAGTCTAATATCCCACTGGAGGGCAAAATTTTATTATTGATGTAGTAAGTTATTGTGGGTCATGTCAGTTTCGGATTCGATGCAAAGTTTCCTCAACCTTGTTCCAGGATTTGAAGAGCTTTTCCCCCTTCATCCGCAAAACTCATCCGAACTATTTTTCTTCCCCACTCACAAGATCACGGCCTGGCACTCAAACCACAAGACCATCGAGGCGTATGTACTAGTAAGTACATATTGTTTAGTTATAATTTTTTGGCGTTAACGTTGGTACCGGGTCTGTGTGGCAAATACATACTTGAATTTTTTCAGTCTTTCGGAAGCATATAAGCATTTATTTTTTTCTTCCTCTTTTCATATATTGTCACAATATTCACAATAATGAGGAGTTTATTTCCTTGATATGATATACAAAACAAAACTAGTCAACAACAGTTATATAATTTATTCACTGGTAAACCATTCCTAAGCCGTTAAGTTGGCGCAGAGTGAATTGCGGACCGAAATAGGGTGCCAACAGTCTCAGAGCCAACGTCTAATAAGCGAGCGAATGTCTCCAGGGAAACGGCCAAGTTCGCAAGTACGCAACTAGCGCGAAGTGCGAGATAGGCAAACTTAAATAGCGTATCGGGTCAGCCCTGCGCTTGTAATCTGCAGCGCTGCATCGTCGGAATAGACGAGTCCAGTTATGCGATTTGGTAAATGCGCCTTTGTGCTTCTCTGTCTACTCGTAGTAGAAATAGATTGGTTTTGGTACAATATCAAAGTTGTATTAGATTTCATCAAAATATTCGATCAGTTATTTTGGGCTTCTAAGCTAAATGAGGTTCGATGAATGTTTTTTTATCAAGTCTACACGCAGAGAAATCGGTGACAAACAGAACTACTAAATCAAATAGTTAAAATAGGTTACAACTTTTCTAGTTTGAAATACTTGATCCTTGTTAGCTCTACGACTAATTATTCACTCTTACTAATTGTATGTTTCCTTGTATAAAAAAATATTATTGAACTAAAACATCTATAATTGTTGCATCTTTTACAATTATTATGATCATATGTATTGAATGTATTGTATGTACTAAGAAACAGGAATTGGCAGTTACTAAATGATCTACTTCCGGTTACTGATTTACAATGTTACTGGTGGACTACGAGTGTATCTGTAATCAAAACAATAATCTTTTTATTGCAACTACATTATTGTTTGCAATACATATCGTTCTAAGTGTCGTATAATATTAGTTTAGTTTGGTTTACTTTTTAGGTAGTGTTATAGAATAACAAGAATATTATAGTAAAAACCACACCGGAAACAGTAAACGGTACAATGTATGTATTAAATATTGCTATTCTGTTAGCGTGTTTTAAAATATTTAAAATAATAATGTTACAATAACAATCTAGGTGGTATTCATAGCTAAGCATTTTGTTCTGTTTATTAAAAACTGTGTTTTTGTAAACAATCAAAAAACTTGCATGACAAAACGATCAGTTGACAGTCCGTGCCGCGATTCCCTCGCTCGCGCCTCGCGCCCCTCCACCCTGCCAGGCCCAGTACGTACAGTGACTGACAGTGAGGCGTGAGCCGGTCGCCCGCGGCGACCGGCGCCATTGTGTTTTCCGCTATTTTATTATCATAATTTGTCTCTAGTCGTTGTCCAACAGTATATTTCTGGGTCTCTTTATGATGTATTAAGACGTTTAAAGTAAGACAGCCTATTCAAAATCTTTCATTGACTTATTTAAAGATGCAACTCTGTTATATGTAGTTTGGAACAGTCCTCTTTTAAGGGATACCGCGCTTAACAATATTCATAGTGTACCTATTGTTAATTTGAGAGTTTGCTATACCTATTTATTGGAAGGGATTCAAGGGATGTCTGATGACGTTGATGGAGATATCCCACAGTTAAAGTATTGCAGCAGTGGGGCTTACCTCAATATATTGATACTTTTGAAGGTGAGTTGGTACCTCTTTATCTCTATAGCACATATTTAAATTTTGTTCTGTACTCGCATGTGGCTGATGTAGTCAAGTCAAAAGCTATTATTCAAAATTAATTAAATAAGTGGGTAGGTACTCTAACTTTTTTAATTTGATTGAACAATAGCTATGAATACATCAGCCACAAGTACATAATGACTTCATACGTAACTTCACAGTAAAAAGTCTTGAAACGCGATAAATTATTAGTACGTACATAAGGTTGACACGGTCATCTCATATTAATCTCAGTTCGGCATTTAAGTCACCAAATGTGTCAGCTCCGCTCCAAAACCGGCGAAATAGATAACTAGTCAATCGGTTTGTTTTATAAAACCTAGGTTACCAAGCCAAGTGTTTGATTCCTCCTAGGTTAAAAATTATGCTTTTTGGGTTGGGACCTTGCATGAGTGATAATTAATAATCTTTATGTTTTTATGATTTTTCAGTAAATATTACAACAATATCGACACTGTCGATGCTAGACAGTAGTCTAGTTAAAGAACTAATCCTTCCAATTGGAGATCGAGCCAAATTTTTAAAAAAACTTGGACAACTGGAACAAATTAACTAACCCAGAAGAATGCCCAGAAATACCATTTACCAACAGCAGCCCTGTAAGTATCTCCTTTTTTTAACCCATTCATTGAACTTATATATTATTAGATACAAATTTATATATTAGATATTTATATTTTTTTTTTGTTGGCCGGCACTTTCAGGAGAGGCCCAAAAAAATGATCTCCTTTAGAACTAAATTATATAATTAGATGTCTTTAAACAAAAATTTATCATAATTATCATTACAATACCTACCTACTTATTTTAATAAATATTTTGTGTTTTTTTTCAGCCATTGAAAAATCTTCTTTTAAAATCAAACGAAGGTCGGGGCCTGCTAAATTTATATTCAGGAAAAGGCAAATTATCAAATAATGGGCGAAGAAAAGTTTGCAATACAATAATAAAAGATCTAATGGAATCAGACCCAGATAAAAGAATAGACAGTTCTATACTACTAACAAGAGCATACCGGAACAACTTCAGCTTTTAAACAAAGGTGAGTACCTCTAGGTTTTATAATTAGTATTTTTTATACTTAGCTGTCACTGCGGCCTATTCCATTGAGGGACTCTTCAGCAGGGAGCGTCGCTCAGTGAGCTGCCAGACTGTAGGCTCATCTAATCTTCGAGCCTTTCATTTCAAGTGCACTGGCTCCCACATTAATATTGCCGGAACACAGCCAAAGCTTTTATAGCGGCAGATTACACACGTGGGGGTGGTAGCTAGCCAGTCAGACTCTGAAAAAGCCCTACCACCAACCAGACTCAAGGTGGGAATCGAACCCACGACCTCCGTGTTTTATACACAAGCCGATTGACGAGCCATTTGGTGTAGTGGTCAAGAAGTTGGTTATTACACCAAAGGTCGCTCGTGATTCTAATAGGTAATAAAATCTAAGACTTATTTGAAATTATGGTTATAAGGTATAATTATTTATTTTAATTTTATTTACTTAACGTCTTTTGTTTTTTTAGATGATGACAATTACGAGGAAATCGAATCAATATTGACATTTTTGCTTTTGCCGCTGCTTCTGGGAAACCCAACACACAGGACGAAAAAGCAAGTATGGCGGCCATCCAAAGCTGAAGTGAAGGATGGCTTCATTACACATGTGCTGAGACCAATGGATGTGCAGGTCGCCATAGCTCACCGGCGTTAGAAATATTTAAAATACAACTTCTCGCTCCAACCGGTAATTGTTATAATGCCTAAATGTTATAATGCCTAAATGTTATAATGCCTAAATGTTTTGTATGTTCCGTAGATTTGTCAACTTACAAACAATTGTGTACTCACATAACATTCTATCACCAGAAACAATAATTTTATTTGTCTGGAAGAAGATTGTAATTTTTTCTCTTTAATTCGTTTCAAAAGCATATATAGAAGAATCAAATTCCTTAGGTACTCATACCAATGACATGATAATATATTAACAAATAATTCATTGAGTTTCCCTCTAGTGACAAATACAACTATTTGTGATATAGATTCTATGGAAACAAAGTCTTTAACTAACAGCTCGTGTCGAGACGTAACAGATTTGCATGTTTAAATGGGTCAATGAAAGATTTTGAATCAGAACATAAGAGGCTGTCTTACTTTAAACGTCTTAGTGCATAAATAGAGCCCCAGGAATATACTGGACAACGACTAGAGACAAAATATGATAGTATGTAATAATCATTGCAATGTTACTACAGTGAAAGTTCAAAAGTTATGTTTTAATGAAAATTTTTATTTTTTTGATGTAGAATTATTGGGTGATTGAAATACTTATTTCTTTTCCATACGAAACATTGCTAGTTACGTGCCAAATAATTATTAGTGTCGATCTTCAATCTTGATATTATATGTATAATTATGGTGACTTTTTTCTATTCGAAGAAATTTACGTGGATGGTCAGGTTAAGTCTTTAGAACATAAAAGAAGGAAAATTTGTAAAAAAAAAAATGATATTTTAAATTCATAATTTATTTTATAATTTTAATTGGATATTTTTTGGGCATCTCAATTATTTTTAAGCTCAGACATAAAATAATAATAATCATAATATCATTATAACATAGCTTAGGCTTAAAAAAATTGAGATGGCCAACAAATATCCAATTAAAATTTGAAAATATTATGAATTAAAATAAAAATAAATTAAATATATATTTTTTTGCTTCTATTATGTTCTAAAGACTCATTGACCTGACCATTCGTTTAAATTTATTCGAATAAAAACAGTCACCTTGTATAAATTGATCTTTATTTAATAATATAATTATAATAAATCAAGTCACAACCCAGAATAGATGTCTGTATTGAGAAGAATTATACCAATAATTTTTCTGTGATTATTACTTATAATTTATTTATAACTATAACTTATAATTTATAACTAGTTTATTCTTAAATAAACTAGATAAAAATTATAAGTTATAGTAAAAAAGAAAAGAAAGTACAAATTATTTAAAGCTTATGTATAAAACATTGATGTCTATAAGTTGTATTGGTGAAAACGCTCATTAGAATACTTCTAAGATGTGTAGAATGATCTATA
Organism: Mecyna flavalis; assembly: GCA_949319885.1. Lineage (NCBI taxonomy): Eukaryota > Metazoa > Arthropoda > Insecta > Lepidoptera > Crambidae > Mecyna > Mecyna flavalis. The sequence goes on along the minus strand of OX439408.1, from coordinate 12,127,881 downwards.
GGTATACATATTGCACTAAGGATTGTGATGATTATAAAATAAATGACATTTCTCTATTTACTTGATTTTTTTTTTTGATTCCAGGAAACCTAAACCTGCATATGGAACCTTAGTGCGTGCGACGTCTTAACAAAAATGCGGATAATCTCAATTTTTATAATTCTAGCACCTGTTGAACTCTGTGTTCGACTCTAAGGTACTAGATAGTCGTAGTCTTTGGATATTGTAATGAAAAATGCATTTTTTTTATAAATTTTTAAAGACGTCACACTTACTTATGGTTCTATGGACTGCGTTTAGATGAAGCGTCTGCAATCCAGTGGACTGACAGCACCAACAACGGATCCCTTTTAGGCTTTTAATGGAGAAAATACAGTTTTATTTACATACTAAGACAAATAAAATTGTATTTTTGTCAACTAAAAGCCTGAGAGGATCCGTTGGCACTGTAAGTGCACTAGATTGCAGGCTTCATCTAATAGTTCGTGTGCAGTAGCTACTGGACTGGTTTATGCTGCCAATACACCATCCTTCCTATCGTCAAATCGGTATGACGGATCGATTGGATCAAATCGAATTGACCGTATATGGGCGTAGATTGGCATGACAAAAAGATTTGACATGCCAATTCACGCCCACATACGGTCAATTCGATTTGATCCAATCGATCGCGTCATGCCGATTTGGCGATAGGAAGGATGATGTATTGGCAGCATAAACCAGTCCAGTAGCTACTGCAAACGAAATAGTAGCTGTAACAATACCTAGGATGTGTGTATTGTACTTGTTACAAGAATATAAAGCTAGCGTTGCAATACGAATAGTTATCATTAATGTTCACGTCGTTATGTACACAAATTCATTAGTAGATACAGCAAAGTATTTAGTAAACCCAAAAAAAAAATGTTTATGTTTACGACAGCATTACAATGTGTATTGTACTTGTTACAAAAACATAAAGCTAGCGTTGCAAAACGAATAGTTATCATTAATGTTCACGTCGTTATGTTACACAAATTCATTAGTAGATACAGCAAAGTATTTAGTAAACCCAAAAAAAAAAGTGTTTATGTTTACCAGATTGCATAGTAGTCCTTACAATCGATCTAGTAATGTCTGCACGACGTAATGGTTACAATTACATGGTATTGTAAGAGGCACGATATTTACCTTGTAGTGAGTATTATATTGATTGGTCAGATACACGAAACATCTAGTTGTCATTATAAACCGATGAGTAAAAATACAAACAGAATGGTTTTTGTAAAGTCAACTCGCGAAGTCTTGCTGTCACGATTGCTAACAGAAGTTCTAGTTACAGTAGCGTTTTTTCTCGTTTATGTTGCCAGATATTTCTCTGCGTGTAGGTAGCCTCTAACATAAACTCACCTGCGCCTCCAACCGGTTGGGAATTGGGATATATTCATATAGGATTTATCCACAAAAAAAAAGCTAGAGAGCCTAATTTTCATCTCGCAAATATAATAGGTAATTCCTTCAGGATAACGTACTAAAGTCTACGCGAGCGAAACCACTAGTCTTCACTCCACTTATAAAATTCTTTTAGAGAAGTTTAAAACAGACTAAGAATATGTACATAGAATATGAAAATATAATAATATCGTATGGAAAGATAGTCGCACGTTTATTAAAATTGCAATGATGTTTTGAGTTTTCTTCTTCCCTAAAATTAGAATTCTCTCTAACCATCCGATTACACGTCAATTTACATATGAATTCGGCCTATTCCGAGCCAGTATAATTAGCAAGCAATCGTCTAAGCTTTATTAATGTAAATGAGTTATTAATTTTAATTGGAACCCTTTGATGTACTCCGTCTCCTAAACAAAACGTCCCGAAGTTTATTTACATGGTATAATTCCGTTTGGAGATCGCTTTAATTATCAAGGAGATAAATTACGAATATTATTATATTATAATATTATATAATATTATTATATTACAATATTACCGCATTGGCCAATGAGGTAAATTACATACACACGGTAATTACATACCACATGGATAATACACTGAATTTGGGCTCCTATGATCTCTTAGCCTTTTCCGATACTTAAAATAAATGTTCTAGCTTCCACGAGAATATTGTTCAGGACTTAAGGCAATGATCAAATTTATGATTAATTTTCTCTCAACATTATCACATTGTGCGTCTTCAAGTCAAAAATAAGATTGTATCGCAAGATGCTAAACCCTCGTTAGGCAGGCTAGCGAGCCTCAGGGCCGGGTACCAAAGTGATCTTCCTTGAATTTGAATCCATTTGAATGCTGGTAACTATCGATAAGATTGATATTTTGTCTAATTTAATTTATCAAAGCACTTTTGTAGAATATTAATTCGTCTGTATTTCCGATATTTTTATGTAGTTATCTCAATTACGTTCATTAATCTATGGGCAAAGTTGACCTGTCACTGTCATTCTGGTGGAACGTCAAATGGGGGACCCACGTCATTGACAAATGGCTGTTGTCGCAATTTAAATCCCTTTGAATCCTGGTCAAAGTCAGTGAGATTGATATTTTGTCAAATTAAATTTATCAAAGCGCTTTTGTAGAATATTGATTCGCTTTTATTTTTGAACAATACTGTATCTCAAATTATATTTATACACAAATATTAAAACACTAGGATGGCGCTTTATACATGTTACATACACATTTCAAAATGATCAAGTCTTTAGTTTTATCCAGAATTTTTAATTTTAGTCTTTATTTATAGAATAAATAACGCAACAGCAACAGAAGTTAAATTTAATAAAATTTTGTCTTAGGTAAGTTTTAAAATTAAATAACAGTTAAACAAGTAGAGGCTTGCAATTTAAGAAAACTGGCGCAAAGTTAGACTTTTAAAACTGATTTGAAGAAAAGAAACGTGCTTCGTTGCAATGCTTTCAATGAAAGCAAATTAGGTCACAAACGGGTTGCCGAATCACACCAACGTTTTTATGAAATTACAACTTTTTATCGCATTTGCGCACACGACTACTCGAACTGCTTGGAAGAAACTCTTCCTTTGTCAAGCTTAAATTATTGAACCGATTTAGTATGTTAATAGTTTGAATTCTTAGTGATGGTTTTTGTTCTTTTTTTTTATAAAAGAAATTAAGCAAGAGCATTTATCCCTTATTTACGACAGCTCTTGGATCTAATGCATTACTCGCCTTTGAGAAAAAAATATGCCCGCTTCTTGAAGTCATGTTGATTTGGAAACAAGATCCGTATAAAGCTAGATCCACCATCCTTTTATACAAACCTTATTTCAAGCGAGCTTTGGAGAACTCAAATTACTCTATTACTACTACTACTATTAGGGCATGGAATGCCCTTCCGGCTCACGTGTTTCCTTCCTCCTATAATCCTGGGCTCTTCAGGCAGGGCGTGAAGCGGCATCTATGCAGGCCTTCAGGGTGAGGGTGACTAGCTCAATGGGTACTTTGATATATTAAACCAGTCAACCTTATATTTTGACCACAATTCCGCTTACCATCAGGTGGAGTAAGGTCATCCTGACTGCCTCTATATATAAAAAAACTCTACCTAGTAGAAAAAACAATGCTAGTGTTTTAGTTGTAGACACTTTTTCATTACAAGCTCAACATCAACTTGCATCGGTTATGTGTTAAATGCTAACAGCTAAAGGACTGCAATATCTGCATAATGCGAGTTAAACGGTTAAGCCGATTTGCAGACGCGGTGTAAGCGTAAGTGCAGACTGCTTGCAGCCGACCCAAATTGGGTCACGCCGACTTGTCGATTGGCGCCTACTATAATTATTAATTAAACCTATTTTTAATTGTACCCTTGATTTTCATGCGTTTTAAGGAGCATAAAAAATATTTAGGAGTTGATATTTGTTTGTCTGATTTTAACGGTATAGTTTTTTGACTGAGAATCTAATGAGAATTTTCTAAGAATTTAATAAAATAAAAAAATACGTAGGTTTATGTTTTGGAACGACCCGATATAATGTCCTCCTAGCCGAGTTTCGGCTACGGCGGCAAATCTTTTACGATCAGCCAACTACGCATGATATATTATAGTGCAACAAGTGAGTGTGCAAGCACAGGTGCACTCCCTATTCCCTCACTCTCATAACACGGTGATCAGGCGCAGGACCAACGGCTTAACGTGCCTTCCGAAGCACGGAATCATCATTCTTTTCAGACATTCAAGTGATTCAAGCCTGCAATGTCCTAACCGAACTGGAAACATTCACACAAAGTGATGTTCCCCGCGGGATTCGAACCCACGACCTCGAGGTATTATACCCAAGACCCAAGGCAACGCTCTAACCACTGTACCACGGAGGCAGGCAACGACCCGATAACAGAATCGGTAAACCTCTGAAGTGTGTGTGTGATAGTGACTTGGCTTACCGCACTGAGTCAGGCGTATTATTAAACTTCCATTGCACCAAATTAGTAGTCAAGTGAAATGGGTTTAGCTCCTGAGTGAATGCATATGTTTATTCAACATTGTGTTAACAAAGACAAAAAGTGTTTTGGCACCGCGGATAGCATGTGCTCTCAATGGACCCAAATTAGGTCACAGTGGCGCCAAACTAAGCGCTGCATAATTAATAGTTCTATTCGCCCACTCATCCTTGGTTTTAGTGTAGTGCATAAATCCTTGCTGACGGTCGAGTTGAGGTGTTTACGAGGTGAGATTACTAGCAGGATTAACCAATATTAAATGTATGCATCAATCACATTACAAGACGGCAACATTTTTGGTGAAAAAGTAATCGTCTAAGGACGTGAACAAAAGTCACATTGACGTATAATCCTTGTTTTGTAAGTAAAAAACACCGTGAGCCGTGAAAATAACTCCAAAGTAAGAACTGACACGTAAAAAGTTACATGATTTATACCATCTTTGTGCTTTAATTAGTGATTCTTATCGTTGCATTTTGGAAAGACCCTTATCATAGGAATCAAGCCATCGTTACGATATTGGGCATTCAATTAAGCGAGCGCCTAAACCACGCTTGGAAAATGAGGATTGGTTATCACAAATCCAAAATAATCTTGAGCAAATTTTGCCAAAGGTAGAAGAAGGCTAGAAACATTTTCAGTTCTGAGTTGGTTCCTATGCTAAACCAACAACGTGCTAAAACCATATACTATGTAAGATCAGCTGCGTGCTTAGGAAGAAGGAAGATTTGGTATAAAAAAACTATTTAGTAATCTGTGGAAGGGCTTAGGACTTTGTCATTGAAATCAAGTCATCGCAATGCTCGGTGCTGGTTTGAACACCATGCTCGCCAGACGCGTAACACAAATTTTATTGATCTTGGAGAACACAGAGATCACATCCCTATATATTTTAAACCATTAGATTATTATGGTGCGTAGGTGTTATAAATAATATCCAAGAATAAACAGTAAATTTTGATACAAATAAAAAAAATATCCTCTATCTCGGATACTCCATTGAAATATGTTTTTCAATAAAACAACATGTTTTATAAACAAACATATTTAATTAAAGAACATATTTCAATGGAAATTTAATATCATCGTGTTTTTATAACTTAATTTCACAGTTGTGCTGATTTAGTTAGTGTAAAAGTTACATTGTAAACTTTTCGACGAATAATATTTATCATAATAATACGTTCGTTAGCACCACGTTAGCACCCACTGATTCAGTATACTTTACCAAAACAAGCAATTTAAATTAAAAGCATAATTTCAGTAAGGAAATTACTCGGGCAACTTAAAAATGTTTACAAAATATCAATTTAATAAGTACAAATGAAGCGATTGTTTGAAAGTTAAAATTATGCAAAACGCCTTCATAATTTTGATAAACAATTTTGTTGACCGAGGCTGGCTTGTTTACTATTGATTTTTGCTCGTCAACCTAAAATTCTACTTTGAACAGAATAAATATTTGGGATTTTATAGAGATTCAGCCTGTTTTCAGTTCGTGACTGGGGGAATGCTTTTAGGATACACTATCAACTGGACTATTATTTCAGTAGCCCGCGACCGGACATATCCAAAAAAACATTTACATATGTATCTAACTCACTAAATAAATTGCTGAACTATGGCAACAAAACCACACATGGTGCATCATATAAACTTATTTTGGAGTTAAGTTGTTTTCATAAAATATAACATGATTCACATACTCCCCTACTGGAGGTACTCCGCTGAACATCTAAGCACCTTGCTCAGGAATCTTAACTATAGGAATAGCGTTTAGCAGAGTAGGTTCCAGCGGTAGTGGAGCCGTGCAGGGCGAAATGAGACGCAACACATTTGTCATACATACATGTTATAAATAGAATTATGAAGACAACACGACCAACATTTCGCAGTCTTTGTCATAACAAATCCATATCCCACAACCGCCCGTTTCAAAACATTTGGCAGGACCAGGACTCGGCTAAAAGCTACGCTAATGGTGTTAAGGTATGGTGATACAAATATAAATATATTATGTATACCATGTCTACTTAACAGTTACCATGATCTAACCAGAGTCACAGTTTAACAAACCATTAAACTATGCCAGAGTACAGGGTGAAATTAAAATTAAAAGAATAAGGCTGTTCAGAATTTTTTGGGTATGCCGCCGCTTAGAATTAGAGAACGTTACGGTTTTCGATTTTATAGCTGGTTGCCTTCTGACGCCGACCCTCTGTGTAATTCTCGCATTAGGTAAACGTAATTCAAAATTACTTTTGATCGTAGGTATATTAGCTCTTTAGATGAAGATAATTCTCGGATACCGGAAACGTAACCCTTAACAGGGGAACAAGACCAATTGGATCATGTCGAGCATAGACAAATCCATATAAAGTGAAATTTAAAACTGCTCGGCTACCCAGTTCTTCAAGTAAACAAATATGAGAACAAACATGATTTATTAAACCCTAAACCAAACAGAACAAACTCGAGGCAAATACACTTGAGATTGTGACACAAACTCGACTTGGCCCCAAGACGCTAATATCGCATCCATTTTTCATAATGTCAATTCCAAAATAGTTTCCCACGTTCTTGTCCTCAATAGAGTCTTCATCCATCACGTCAGATCATTTATTTACCCTTACTGGGACTCTGCGGAAACATTATATAAACCAAAGTTCAGCGACAGGCCAATTGAGGATAATTATTATTATAAATTGTTACCTGCCTTGGTTGTGCAAAACACCGCGTTTAAATGTGATGCAGCCCGAGTCCAGGGTTCGAAAATCCAGATTAAACCGAAGATACTTTTGTAGTAAAGGGAAATGTTTAGTATGAGAGTAAAAGTAAGTCGATTTCTCGAGAATATTGCCCTACGCTACGAATGGGGCACCGTGACGTTCTATTGTCAATGTGCCCTGCCAGACTGTTGCAATGAAAAAGCAAGAGTTTTGCAGTCAAAGTTGCAAGATTCTTAGGATCTACCAGTATACAAGCCATATGACAACTTTATTTTCTAACATGAACAAAAACGTTCCTTCACTTTCTAAGGTTCATCGTATTTAAGTTTCCCCTGAATGAAACTCGCTCAGATTTCAATAGTGTTTCAACGAGAGATTAAATGGGCTTTGATAAAACTCCACTCGAGGATATTGAAAGTTTCTGTTGGCCGTTATTTCTATCAAAGTTTGTTAAAAGGGATCTAGAGTTTAAAAAATAATACAGCGGGAAACGTAAGCGGTATTAAATTAAGGGACATTCTGAAGTTTTGCTGACTTATTATGTACTGTATTAAATTTTGCTTTAGATGCTAAATTATCATCATCATCATCAGCCTTTATACGTTTCCACTGCTGGGACACAAGCATTATCCCAATTGTGAGATAGTGTGGGCCAATCTCCACCACCAAACTAAGTATAGCCTAAGTCATTTCCTAAGGTCTAGTTTATGTCTGTATAAAACTTTATCAAAACCGGCTCAGTGGCTTTGTACTGAAATCGAAACAGACAGACAGTCTGAGTTACGCAGGACAAATAATTAGCATCCATAGCAAGGAATTAAAAATAATCTAAAGTAGGTACATTATAATCATACCAATAAGTTCTTAAATTATGACGGCAGTTTTTAATTTTGCATCCAAGGATATTTCGATTGCCTTAAATAGTTTTGACGAAATAATTTCTTGTCTAATCTGTTCATAACACAGCTTCCCCGGATCACTGTTTAGCTGGCATAGTTAGAAAGACAAACTACCGGCGCAAGAGTGAATGCATTTGTTTGTTCTGGGCCACGCTTTTTAGATAATCTCTGAACTCGGTTTGTTTGCGTTGCGAAGTGCCGCATCTGCTATGCACAATACATAATGCAAACAGGGAATGCAAGCTAAAAGTATGCATGTTTTCTTAACGAGCTCCGATATTTTTAAAGGTGCAGCCGAGGGTAACTTTTATGGGAATAAAATAAATATTGTTGTACTTTACGTTAACAAAAACGTAGACGAGCTTCTGACGGTTTGAACTTGAACATTTAATGATCGGTTATGGTAATTATTAATTATAATAAGTTCATTAAATTAAACTTTAAACCATAAACAAGAATATAATATGCATTTATCATTCAGTGATTTGAATGAAATTTGAACACGATCATGGATCATGATTTACTATTGGATTTACTAGATTTTATTATTCACCAAGGTGACAAACGTCTTTACACAGATAACACAAAATATTTGAAATATTCCTACACATTTATTTGAAGCAATAACATGAAAAGCAATTATTTTATGACTGTTTTACAGCCATTAACATCCACTTCCAAACTGAATTTAAAACGGCTAAATGATAGTTAAAATTTTATTATTACTAGCTATGGTAATAGAATATTCAATTTAGTTAAAATACATACTCATAAATATGGCAGTGCAGCTTAACTTTAACAAAAACGGTACAAGTGTACGTTAGGACCTATTTTGAATTGTACCAAAACAGTATTTTACTTATACTTTAAAGTCGGTAAATAACATGTAATACTCCTATAGAAAATGGATACCTGAGATATCAAAGGATTTGTAATTTGTATGGAATTCCCAGTTATCCACATCAAATTATTTACGAGTACGATTTTTACGAGACTTCTTAAGGTACCTTCATACGCAAACGAAAAATTTAATCACCCATCTTTTTCTTGTGGTCACTACCACAAGAAAAAATGCTTAACGTTTTAGCGCATTTTGTTGAACGAGAATATGCACCGTATTTTAAATTCCGTTATACTCGTAATTACAAATAAATCAAAATTAAAATTATGTTTCACGCAAACCAAGTCGTCTTAAACGTGACCGACTCGTGAAATAATTACTCACTTCCTAAGCCAAATATGTAACACGTCACATTACACCCTTAGAAAGACCCAAACTTCCCTTCCCACAACCGTAAGTGGGTCTCGTAATTATACCTTTCAAGAGTTTTCCAAAGGTGCTGATTTTCAAAGACCAAACTTAACTTGAGGGAGGACAGCCTCCTTGCAGGGAATTTCAATTGGTTTTGAACAATAATCCAAAGGAATTTGGACATTTTAAGCGCAGTCCTATTTACTTAATGAAATTGAAATTCGTAAAGAGCACTTCATTGTTACACACAAAAGACGGATACTTAAGAGGGAGATTTGCGTGACTTTCAACCTGAAAGCCTTTGACGAAGTTTTTTGTTTCTGTTTAAAGCAAAAAGTATTATTGTGTGTGATCTAATTGGTTACATACGTAGGTGAAATTAGACAACATCACTCGCACATTGATCTGATTTGATCAAAATGTGGCGTGTGTTCGAATCCCACCCAAGATAAAACCTTAATTAAATGAGCTTTTGTTTTTGTTGTCTCTCAAAGATAATGTATGTTCCCAATGTGATGCCAATGTAGTCTTTAGACGTTTGCTTTAAGACCATCAATAATTAATTCTTATTAAACAAACCCACTTAGTGTTTAATAAAAAACTGAACAACAAAACTCAGGTACGTCGTAGAACTTTTAGCACTTTTAAAACAAGAGTTCAAGCTGTTTAGAAAACATTCCAAAAGACTGGAAGTCCTAAGACTCCTAAGGGAAATTAAAAACAAACGCAGAATTCAAGTTTAATCAAGGAAAAGTAAATGTTTGAAAATTACTTAAGTAGATTGTCCTGTGTCGCATTTTTTCGATAAATAAACTTTTCTTGATATTCATGTAAGTACTTATACTTGTGTAACGCCTCGTTGGTCTAGTGGTTTAAGTACCAGGCCAAGATCTCGGGCTCATGGGATCAATTCCCGGGTCGAGCTAACTTTGTGTCGGTTTTTCGGACACAGCTCGGGTGATTAAACCAGTACCCATCATTGTAACAATAACTTGATTTCAAGGATGGAGGCCTTTGCCCCGCATGCAGTGGGACACTACACTTATACATGTGTACCTCGCTGTGATCTCGAAGTCCTAGGTTCAATACCTAGTTTGAATCATCTTGATTTCAATGATGGATGCCTTTTTCCTGCAGTGAGACATTAAAAGGCTGACAATTTATTTTTATACGGTTTTCCCTATCTACCACTCATCAGATCTGGTTTGTACTTTTTTATGACATAGTGGGCACATGGGCACAGCATGTGGCACAGCTGATGGTAAGTGACAGAGTGTAGAAGAATGTTGCGATTCCGGAACATTTATAAGATTCTTCTTGTTTTACAATACCCCACTGGCTTGTTACCGTAGCCCCTATTATACCAGAGAAAATGCTCCAACAACATAATAACGTGGGAGTCATCATATTTTTTTTCCATTTCTGACCAAATAACCACTAAGCGCTTATTCATAAAACCTTGTTCCGATTGTCTTCCTCTATAAATGGCTTCGAATTTATTAACCTTTTCCCTGCTCCTATTACGTGAAAAACTCGAGGCCGTTATTTTCATTTCATCTTCATTTATAAATTTCCCGTTTCTTTTAGCTTTATTATTTTATCCCGGGAGATTCATAACAAGGAGTTCTTCGAGATCTTTATTACAACTGAATTACGCCAATTTAAAAGCACTACCCTTAATAAATATTATATATATTTCACAAATTACGTCTTGATTGGACAATGGAAAAAATTAAACCGACTTCAAAAAAAAAAGAAAAAAAAACTACCTACAAAACTGAAAAGCAAAAAATAATTTTAATAAGACATTCATCAAATGCGCTTATTGTCTAAGCCTATTAATTAAATTGTATTTTACGTGCTAGGTAGGTACCTACTAATCTGTTTGAAGTCGGTGCCAAGCCAAAGGTAATAAAAAATGATATATAACAATATTATGTATTATAAAGGGTTACTTATTAATCCGCGGACGTAGGTACGTAATCTGGGTACCTACTCTTTGGCTTGGCACCGACTTCAAACAGATTAGTAGGTACCTACCTAGCACGTAAAATACAATTTAATTAATAGGCTTAGACAATAAGCGCATTTGATGAATGTCTTATTAAAATTATTTTTTGCTTTTCAGTTTTTTAGGTAGTTTTTTTTTTCTTTTTTTTTTTGAAGTCGGTTTAATTTTTTTTAAAAAAAGTTTGTTTATTTTTCTATTTTTAGTGTGAATAACACGTAGGTAGTGAGTAAAACTCTTTCATAATAATGATAGCGAAAATACGAGTAAAATAGTAGAATTGTATTATTTGATAATATTAGGTATTCATTAAGTGTTCAGCACCATGGGTAGGAGGAGAATGCGTTTATGCACCATAACCGCAGGCTAGCTAGACCCGCGGCCGTGTGTGGGACTCGAGACCGAAGCGTCCGCTACCCACTACACTCCCCCGGTTTCTCCTTCACACCCGATTAGGACGAGCCGGTGCTAACCTTATTGGCTAGTGACCAGCCCATCCCCGGGTAATCATCAGCTTAGCTGCAAAAGTACATGAAATACAACTAACGTTCCACATATTCCTACAACACTGAAAGAATTATCCCCTAACTCCTAACCGTTAAGGAGTTGTACTTTCCATCATCACCTTAGCTGCAAAAGTACATGAAATACAACTAACGGTCCACATATTCCTACAATACTGAAAGAATTATCCCCTAACTCCTAACCGTTAAGGAGTTGTACCTTCCATCATCAGCTCATCAACATAAAATGATGTCTATCGGACGCAAAAACTTGAATGGCTTCAGAAAAAACAAGTAACGCGTAGGCGCAGCCTATAAAATTTGAGGTTTTCCCTTGATTTTTCCGGGATCCCATCATCAGATCCTGACATGGTGACAATGGGACCACCTCGGAACTATGCACTTTCAAGTAAAAAAAGAATTATTTAAATCGGTCCACAATTGACGGAGAAATCGACGCACATACATAAAAAAAAAAAAAAAAGAAAAATACATACAATCGAACATATAACCTCCTCCTTTTTTGAAGTCGGTTAAAAATGGAGCTTTTAACCAATTACAAATATACTCTGATAATTATATCTTATTAAGGACTATATGTATAATAAATAATTATACATTTTATAAATATGGCTCAACGATAACAGCAAATTGAAGTACACTGTTTACTTAAAATTAAGAATTTCTCAATAAAAAAAAAGAAAAAGGAATAAACAAGTAAAAAAACAATGTCCAGATTTCGAAAAAGGATCTAAAAAGAGTTATTGTGAACGGAACAGTTGTGAATTTTAACTACTTTACCAAAAGATATAAATAAATATTCTAAAACGATGTTTGACCGTTTGTCCGACACATGTAATAATCCAGTTCAGTTTGGTGCTAGATGGCGCTGTGTGATTATTATCCAAAAATATCTATTAAGTATACATATTATATAAAGAAATCAATCACATGAATACTCGGTAATTCAAACATCTGCCGTTCTGGAGGACTACTAAATAAGTATTTCCAAATATTTGGTAGATAATGTAAAAATAACATTAAAGCTGCTTTTTCTACTTAGATTGATCCCTTCCATGGGATGCCCCTATGACAAGATGTTTCTTTTAAGGTGGAATGTTATATTTATCCTTATCCTACTAATATTATAAATGCGAAAGTCTGGATGTTTGGATGTTTGTTACTCAATCTCGCCTAAGCGGCTGAACGGATTTAAATGAAATTTGGCACACGTATAGTTAAGACATAGGCTGTAAAATTACTACGGGAAACGTCTCATTCCCGCGGGATATTTGAAAAAAGAAATTACGCGCGGGTGAAACCGCGGGCGGAAAGCTAGTAAGACAAAATGCCAAGTGAATTTCATGTGGTAAAAATACGTTCATTTTTTTAACTACAACTTTGGTAAATATCAAATATTGTAAATGCATACATACATATTATACATAGAAACACACAGACCAGTACAAACATACATGTTCTGTTCATGAACACAACACAGATCGAACTCGCGACCTACTCGTAGTTACTAGAAGTGAATAAATGCGCTAGAACTATCTAAACTAATATTATAAAGAGGAAAGATTTGATTGTTTGTTTGTTTGTATTGAATAGGCTCCGAAACTACTGAACTGATTTCAATAATTCTTTCACTGTTGGAAAGCCACACTATCCGCGGGTGACATAGTGTACTTTTGATCCCAGAAATGTTGAAGGAAGGGGGAGATATCTGAAAAATTAAATTACGCGCGGGTGAAACCGCAGGCGGAAGGCTAGTTATATCAATATTCTGATCTCGAACTGGCACAAACACCATTTTTTACAGAGAAAATGCTTTTTTTATGAAGGCAGTTCATTTGAAGTAAGTGAAATTAATCTGTCCGAAACGATACCAGTAAAAAGACTTTCATAAAGAACTGAAGTGACGGTAACAATGGAGTCAGCACTTCAGTGGGTCGTGAATCCGACCGAACGATTTCAATGAAACCTTATGCGGTGCTTTATCCCAAATTGTAGAAGTTAATAATTGAACATTTTATGACAGTGTTATTGGATAAGTTTCGGGAGTTCGGTGAACAATGTCTCCACTGACTGCATTAGGGTCGCAACCGATGCAGTTTGGGAGTTGATTGCTTATTGTGGAGTTTTTAGTTTCTCGATACATATTACACTTGAATTGGCACCAACTGGTGGTTGGTCGATTTTGTAACAGTCATTTAACTCTCTATATAACGTTAAACGATTCACCTGATGATAAGTGACCATCGTCGCTCATGGACATTTGCAACACTAAAGCGACGCTTTCTGGTGAAGTGTCCCTCAATGGAAAGGGCCGCAGTGACCGCTTACCATCAGGTGGCCGCGTGCCTGTCTGCCAACTGAACTAGCATAAAAAAAGAAAAAAAAACGTTGCCGGTCCTTGAAAAAGGAATACGCTCATTTCTTGAAAGTTGCTACGTCTTATCTTATCGGAAACATATATGAAGGTAATTCATTCCAAAACTAGTTTAAACGTGGCAAACATATCGCGAAACGCGTGCAGTTGTACAGAACACAGTATCGAGTTTATGAGGATGGAATAACCAAAAGAGAAGGCAAGGGAAACACCCTAAAATTATATATTTTGACAATACCAGTTGCAACCGGTTTTCTCCTCTACTGGAAAGATTTCTCCACAGAAAAATAGACACGCGTATCAATTCAAATTTATCAATTTGAAAAAATATTCATAATATATATTTATGATTTTGACTCATTTGTATTTAACACGACGCATTTAATAAACTGAAACCAACAGGCATATTTACGTTCTTAGGAAAATACTACAATCTCACCACAAAAAAAAACTAATGGATTTTGCTATTGGCAAAAAAATATACCTCAATAATATTTAAAAGCGATTGCTGACGTCAATCTAGGGCATGCCCCGGATTCGTTAACACCAGGCGACGAATAGCCCGGTCGTTCATCTCAGAACAACGAGGGCTAATTTAAAAATGCTGATTGGCTTTTTTTGTAGTTTGAATTAGTATGCTTGCTTGGTAAGGACATATTATATTTCACTTTTAAGAATGTAAGTAAAACAAAGATACTTTTACGTCTTTAACAAAAGTGACCGATTACTGAAACAAAAATGTAGATGTTTTTTCGGTCCCTTTTAAAATTCACTAATGTCTCCATGTGTCTTATATCACATTGTGCAAGATTATGCAGAAGAATGTTTGCTACACTTACACAAAAACTGCAGGAAGGACTAAGACACTATATAATAGTTAACTTATAAATCCGAATAACACAGACTACCTTTTTAAAACGTACAACCCGCGCAAGCTTCGTTATTATTATTCCCCATTAAAATTTTCTATGAAGCCTGGTACTTTACCATCCCTATTTTTTATGAATACCAGGCCATCTCTACTATATAACGTAACGTGAAAGTAACATAGGAGAGTCAAAGGCAACGTAAAATATGAAGCAACATTCCATCGCTGCTGCACCAACAATCTTCTACAAAGCGCGCATAAACACCCTTCTCCATATTTTCCGGGTGAATATTTTTTGTGCTAATTCAGAGTGATTTATGTCACCGGCAGCCTCCGAGGCGGGGCCTCGCGTAATTGGAGGCCTAATCCTGCGCCACGGGCCCTCGCGAAATATTACACCAGAGGGGCCAAGACCTGTGCTTCAAGATGCTACCGTATAATAAGAGACATTGGCTTGTTTTCTTTTCGAGTTTAAGATGAGTTTTTAAGAGAGACACAAAACCTAATTACATAATAACTTAATTATAGTAAAAAATAATTATAAAGATTGTACTGATATTTATCAAACTTTGACGATAAAAAGAGTAACTATCGATTTTCTTGCGTCTCTCTGAACTCGTTGGTCGAGTCACTCTGTAACTTAGATAACTGACGATTCATAAGTATTCATTTAGGCTATATTTCTCCAAGCGAGATTGATTGTCTTTTGTCTGCAAGGACCAATGGTTCTCGTAGAGAAATAGGCCGCAGTGTCTCATCACTATCAGTCTTCGATCTTTCAGTACATTCGTGCTTGTAAACAGAATAGCATAAAAAGGTACACTTGGCTCTTCTAGCGCGATGCAGAATTCCATAGTAATATGGAATGTTCTACTAAACAATTAGTGAGTGCCATCTACAATCAAGTAGTCGTATTTCTGATTAAGTTAAAGGTTACGCAATACAACGACAGTAATTAGTACTAGAATACTTACCAAGTAGTTGGGCAAAGAATTCAAGCCGTTGCCAACACCTTTTCGTGCAATTTCTGCCTTCGTTAACCATATTTTTACGGAACTTATTAACAGTAAGCAACCTTACGCCAGGCTGAAGGAAATGTCCCGGCATTTGCGTTTCCTTATTAACAGCATTTGTTGGGTTATTTATTATTATGCTCTGCAGAAAATCTTTTAGGATTATGGAGCCTGGGCCAAGTTATAACGAGAGACGGAAATGTAGGTATATTTTTATCCAAGCGCCTGTAATGCGCGGGAGGCAACTGACAGCTGTCAAAGTTGGTATATACTTACGGGATTACGTTCGACGTGCCATGGGGAACCATTTACTCGTAAGACTTTTGGAAAGCGACTTTAATAGCTATAAAATTGCTTAATGAAATTCTCAAAATTATCTACAAAAGTACGAAGAACTAATATTTTAGGTAAAGGCTACTGCAGACATCCTGTACGAAAATAATATATGTATATGAACTCAGCTAAAAATTGTTTTGCAAATTTCACCTATGCTATTCCTAATTTCTGTTGCATTGTATTATTTCATAACATAAAGATCATAAACCCTTCTAACAAATGCTAACAACAAATGTTAGCATTTAACATAATGAAAAGGGACAACAATACATTTTTCCCTAAATTAATCTTACCCTCTTCCGTACGCTTAAAAAAATATTATTGCACCGCGGTCTAATCCATCTCTTCCGGCAATTTATAACAAAAAAGAGCAATAAAAAGGGCCCTTAACGCCATGTAAAATATGTACCAGATCCAATAATGGTTAAATTGTACGCGAGTCGGTCGGTCCATACAAACATTTATTTCACGAGACGGCAAAGAAACAATATTACAACCATAAAGAATGGAAGAGGGTGCAATGCGAGTAATGAAAAATCTTCCCCCGCGTGAAGTTGCACCTTTGGCGATTTCAAAGTTGTCGTACCCTTAGAAAATATTTAGGGTTCGGCGAGTGGCAAAATAAACGGGTGGGTACAGGGAATTGTTTTCAATCAATTTGCGAACCCTATTTCTAATATTGGAAATATAAAAATGCCAAACAACATCGCATTTATCAAACTGTATCCAAAAATACAAAATGGAACACTTACCTAAAGTATCAAAGTGAAAAACAGTATCACTAATAAAATTTATTAGAAAGATAAATAAAAAAATCGCATTTTTAGGCACACAGTTTTAATCCCTCGTAGTATGTAGTTGAGACAATTGATGTCATAGCCCTGACCACAAATTGTCAAATAAGGTTCTTACCAACTGAGTTTTCAAACCACAATATGTATTTTACAATGAGAAAAAGAATGGTCCACGACAGTTAATTAAATTACCAAGCCTTTACTGTCTTAAAATGGTAGTTAAAATTTATTAAACTCCGCAATTTATATTCATTTGAGGTAGCAATTTAATGAGTATAATACAATTTAGGGTTTCAAAACATTCTTAATTTGTTTTTAAAGGCTTTGTTGATTAATTAAATTATAACCCCTTTTCCAGCTTTAGGAAATTTTAGATTGAATTATTTTCTTGAGGACATTGTATTTTAGGAGTATTTAGAACGTGAGTGGCTCTTAACCGTCGTTAGTCATGCCCAGAATCCCTAAGAGGATTGTTAAAAATAATTCGTGCAACAAAGAACAAATTGTACCTACGAGTTTGTTCTAAAAGATACTTTGGTTATGATTAAAAATTGATTTCACGTTACTATTGTCAGTAAGTACTTAGATAAGGCAAAATAAGAAAAATAAAGAAAGATGTTTTCTGTCATTGTATTTTTCATTGCACCATAAAATAGTAAATACTTAAGTAAACTATTGCAGAACCTTGTCATCTTAAGTTTTAAAGATAATATTAAATACTTACTTTTATTAATACAAATAGTTTTGTTTATTGGAAAAATTTGAGAAGGAAATATTTTAGTAAACGGGTCACAAGAAAATAAGCCCATGACATTTGCAACACCAATGCATATGCGTTGCTAGCCCTTATGGAAGAAATACGCTCTTTCATTAAAGGTCGCTAGTTCGTATGTTATCGGAAACACTGCTAAGGTTATTCCTTCCAAAACATGGCTGCGCGTATAAAAGTGACCAAGTAAGTAAATGGAACTTAAAAAATTTGTGAAATTTACCAACAGAAATTAGTCCGTACAACTTCTTTGACCACTCCCTATAATAAAATTATATTAACGATTACATTATAATCGATAGAGATTGCACAGTAAAAGAACATCTGTATGCAAAACTAAATGATCTAGCCGACAATAAGGATCCCATCCCAAGTGATCCCAAGTGACCATCAGTTAGCTTATAGAATCCCGAGAGCGCATCGTTAAAAGAGTTAAAAAAATATGCAGCTAGTCTACATTTTTCCCGGTAAAAAAATTTACGACAGCGTACACTGTGATGTACACGATTTAATTTTTAAACGTCACCTCGCACGCAGGTTTGAAATAAATATTTTCGTAGAAATTTCAATATGTTTCCGAGTATTTCCCGAGCATTCCTGTGCGTTGCCGTACGGTGGCATCCAAAATGTTGTTGAAATTGTTTATCGCGTCCGAATTGTTCGGTTTGTTTTGGAATATTCTTTGAGCTCCACCGTTTGTCTATCGTTAGAAAATTCTCGTTATAATAGGTTGCGCTTTAAATGGAATATTTGTTTAAAATAACTTAATCAAATTAATAAAAGATGCTTGAAATACACCATTATTTTATACTAGATACTTATTAGTTAGAGAGATTAGAAGTTTCTTCTTTTTTTTTTTACAAACGTGCATTATGAAAAAAAAAAAACAAGATTTATAATATCTAAATAAGAATTAGTCATTTTAGTCACAGTAAGTCCTAAAATGAGATCAATTTGTTGCAGCCATCTATTCAAATCTCTGGTAATTATACTTAAGCACGATGTGACAGCCACGCGAACGTCAGTTTAAAAAAAAGACCATAAAAAGTTTTTAGCAACGGATGGATAAAAAAAGCAGAGAATATTGTAAATTCTCAGTAACAGTCCGGAGTTTGAAAGCTAGTGATGTTTTATATATCTGTATCTCAAAAAGCGTATAAAAATATTGACCGTTTAAAAGTGGATGTTTGCTATCAGTTAGGCTGCAAGTCCGTCGGACGCAAATAAAATTTAAAAAAATCCGATTGAATAAAATTCGGCGTCTTGCTTTTAAGCACCTAATTGCTAGCTGGCGAGAGGTAAGTGGAACTAGTACTAATATATTCTGTGGTGGAACTCTGGACCGAAGATGTTTGTCACACTAGGCAGCCGCCTTCCTCTACACAGAAGGCATCTAGCAGAAGGAGGGGCAATTGTGTGAATCTCTGCATAGAGGATACCCCCCCCCCCCGCCCCCCAAGTATGTGCTTGAGAAGGCCACTGTGGAGTTTTAGTCACCCTAACATAGGGCAACTCTGACATAACCTCAGCTGCTCCCTCAAGCGGCTGGAGTATCCATAAAGGATTTCTCCAATATAAAACCAGGAAGGGACACTTGTGACACACCCAGAACAGATTATCCAATGAATTTGACGGTATACTCCTAACGCCCTATGTTTAGCATCACAGTAGCGCTAAAATGCTAAGAACATGTGCAATATTTCCATAACTCATGTCAGGCTTAAACGTCCGGTCATATATGAGGTAAGAGGTTCGATGCATATCTATTCAGCCATTGTAATAGTGGGCTGGTTTAAGAGTCACGCTGACGAGCGCGCGTAGCGTTATACACTGCCGGTTTTCTTTGCAGTCCCAATCATCACTATCTTACAAGAACACCGATACTTGCTGATACGCGCGCTGACGGTTTGCTTGTCAGCGTAACTCTAAAACCAGTTAAAAACATGCACTTAACATTACAATTGTAGGTAAATTCAGTGACATGGTAGCAACACTAGCGGCCGGTCAACGCACTTCGGCTATTTATACCGCGGGGACATCTCGCGAGGATCATATATCAAACCAGTGCTGCGGCAGTCTTTCATCTCACCACTGAGTACGGTTGCAGTTAGGCTGATTGCATACAGTTACAAATTCAGAGACTAAAAGACGCCTTTTTTCGGAAGAGAATGTGTTTAGGCTTCATAACCGTGCGGCCGTGTGAAGGGCTCAAGACTAAATCGTCTCACTATCCACTAAACTCCCTCGGTTTCCCCTTACCACCCAGGTAAGAGCTGGTTTAAGTCTTGTGCCTATCAACCAGAACTCCTGTAAAACAGTAGTCATCAATCACACTAGCTTCGTATTGTCAATATACGGTATTTTGAAAAATATGTTTCTGACGATAAAATTGCATTTTCTCATTATTATGTTTTGCGTTCATTCTATTTATTTAAGTATTTAATTTAATACAATTTATGATACAAATATTTACGTTCCAAGTCCATTCAGTGTAGTAGTCATACCATCGAAACTTCATAAGCCTTTTATCTCAAGTGTTAATTTACATTTAATTATTTATTTGTGTAAAGTAATTTCCATGACACAAGTTTATCTTATCTTCCAACACAAGTGCTTGAAAGGTTAAAACAAACTAACCTTGGGAAGTAAGGATGAAATCACTGTTTGATGTTATCTAATTTAATATTATTTATTTGTATGACCTAGTATCTAAAGATTAGAGAGCGGTACTCAAAACGCTTCACTAATGAGACGTTTATACCTTTATAATTAAGGACGATCCATCAATTGGATCTACTTATATCACCGATCGATCACGAGCTTTATTTACAAACACTAATCCATCACGAGATGGAGATAGATACGTGTTTATATTAGATATGCACTGCATGTTTTATTTTTACGAAGATAAAAGGTCGTATGGCCTAATGCCCCTTACTTGATACCGAGTTTAAAGCTTGTGCATGTAGAAAGCCTTGATAGAGTGAAGGGAACGTAGAAACAAAATAAAAGCGTGTTAAACAGGGGCGAGAACTTAAGATTCAATAAACTAGTGGGGTTTTTAAAGGTTTAAGATTATTGACTGCATAAGATTCTATTTCACTAAGATAATAAGTGCATGTCATCACTTACTGACGAGAAGAAAGGTAGGAGAGTAGAAGTAGAAGAAAAGCACGAGAAATTAAGATTAAATAAATTAAAGCGGTTTTCAAAGGTTGACATGAGGGCTCGATAGTAAGTGATAAAGTCATAGGCGTTTTTTGCTATCAACTAGCCAGATATAATATAAAAAAAGAATCTATACTAATATTGTAAAGAGGAAATATTTGATTGTTTGTTTGTATTGAATAATCTACGAAACTACTAAACCGATTAGAATAATTCTTTCACTGTTGGAAAGCTACACTATCCCCGGATGACACAGGGTACTTTTGATCCCGGAAATGTGGGGGAATCAAAATCATTTATTTGCAATAAATAGGGTATTCACATTGGTGGGGGGATATTTGAACAAATTAATTACGCTAGGGATAACCTGCGGGCGGAAGAAACGTACTTGAACCCTCGGTTCTTCCATTTTATTTCTTTTAGGTATATTTTCACCTCCGGATAACTGAAACTTAGTGGAATCGCTTGAATTGACTTCTCATCTGTGATCAGAATCGTAGTTAGACGAATGCTAAACAAAGTTTACCGTCATCTGTTATGCCATTTTGCCAATGGATAAATGTAATAGTTCAGTTAGACACCAGGAATTTGCGAATTTTCCGCCCGGAAAGCCTTTAAAGCCGGTTCACACCCGCGCCAATAAATACGGATCGGGTATCCTTTCCAACGATTCCGGGTAAATAAATAGGGAAACAAATGAAATGTGTACATGAAACCTGCTAGGGGAGATGTGCCTAAAGCGGGCACCGTGCCTAAAAAGGGCACTCTCAATAATATTACCATTTTTAAAAAGCGCGCGGTCTAAACGCGTGACAGTAATCCCCGCCGCCCGCACACCTCGCGTCATTCGTTGAGTTCACCTGCGAGCACGCCGTTACGAGCTCCGTTATAAAAATGTTTTAAGTGGGTTTTTGAAAAATATTGCAAGGTATGTATCATGTGTTCTCTTTGTTTAAGTGTTTACAATGCTATAATCAATACTTTTTAGTTATTAAGTGGTTATTTGGCTGTAAGCAGGTTGAATTGAATGCCACGTGCTTAAATATTTTGAGGTTAAATTTTGTTTCAATATTTCAAGTGTGGAAAAAGGCAAAGCGGGCAGGGCAAAGCGGGCTCGTGACCGCTTTGCCCGCCCATTTAAATATAAAGATTGTTATAGTTGTTTTTATTTTTCTTTTTAGATGGTAAATAAATATGAGAAAAACTTCACAAGCTTCATGGACCTCTTCAACCATGCGGCATGTGCTGCAAGAAGTTCGAGAATTAGGAAAACCTGTTAAAAACGTTGCAACAAAATTTGGGATACAACGCTGCAGAGACATCTTAAGTCTGGGTCCTGTGAAGTAAAACTAGCACGATTTGTTTGTGATAATATGTAAAAGAAGACTAAACATATTTTTAATCATATTTTTTGTTTAGTAGGTAGTTTGGAAAACACCAAAAATACTCATTTTGTAACTGGAAGGTCTGATTAGATTATAACCAGTTATTGATTTAGTAGTTAAAATGAACAATTAATATTGTCGTTACTATAATTTATTATGTACTTAATTTGTTAAAAAAATTAAAGATTTATTGGAGATAAAAATTTGAGTTTATTTGAAAACTAGATATTTTGTTCTTTTTAAGTAAAGAGTGAAATATAAAACTTGATCAAGGTTGGTTGTTTCCTTTATTCCATTTAAACTGAAGGCAGCAGGTTTTCCCTTTGCTAATATTATTTTAATATACAAAAAATACTTATGCCCGTTTTGCCCTAAACGAGTGCCCGCTTTAGGCTCCCCCCTCGGGCAAAGCGGGCATTCGGAGAGGTTCCGTAATTTGTTTATAAGTTATCTAACTTAAGGTTTTTGTAAAATTAAACCATACTCTATTGAAAAGCGTTAAATAATGTACCTTTTGGGAGAAAAAAAAGAATGTAGCTAAGTTTTAAACCAGTTTTTCTTCAACTTTCCCTTAAGGTGCCCGCTTTGGGCACATCTCCCCTATGTGTGTTATTTGACCCGCATGTGCTGAACATTTTGTGCGAATGTTTAGATTTTCTGTCGGCTTTAAGGTTGGTATTTGGAAAATGTATGGAAACGATCTATTTTCAATGATCGGAAAATCCATCATAGATGAGGGTTAAAGTATTTTTGACCGACACTATACGTACTATTCAACGTTATAAATAATAACCATTCAAATTAATTTACTTGAATCGTAAAATTGAGTTTTGGCAATAAGATCAAATGCTCAAAGATGACATTTTTTTATATGGGAGTAGGTTTTAACGGGTTAAAAATTGGAATTAGGGCATTAATGATACAGTCATAAATTTAAACAAAGGACCAAAGAAGAAGAGAGATTTTAATAGAGTATGCGGGTAAGTAAGGCTTCGGATAAGGTGGATGAGCATACTCGTATACCTAATATCTGATTACCAAGATACCATATGCGAGACTTCGCTATATCTCTACTCCTGAAGTTGTTTGAAATAAGTTGAAAACAAAAATTTAAATCCTCACGTGTGCAACCGACTTTAGATAAAGAGCTTACCCTTGCAATAAAAGGAAATGAAATTTTTTTTCGGTAAAAGTAATTAAGAAAGGTGACAATGAAAAAGTTTTGGGCTGGAAATAGAACCTTTTCCTCATTCACGATTAATTAAAGGAATCTTTTTTAAACTTTCTTATTAACATTCGTAAATCATTGTAAAAAACGAATAATCGACTTTAACACTTTCAACCTTTCGGATCACAGCCCTAATAAGATAAATTTATTTTTTCGTTATTCATATTTTTTCAAGTTAGAAACACCCCCTCCCCCAGGGCAGGGTACGAGTAAGGACCAATAAAATTATGTTACACACTTCAATAAAACCTGGTTGTTATACGTATTTTGTGTGTAAATAATGTCAACTACAAATGAACTCATTTGCCCTAATTCGGTGAGGAACCGGTATTGACTCTTTGTTCAACGAAAGAAAAAGTGATAAGTGAATGCAGCATGCATTTTTTATTGAAAGTGAGAGTGCTTGACATTGCCTGCGTCAACGCACTCATTTATTCATTCTGCGTAATCTGAATTTATTTAGATCAGCTGCTGTTATCAGAATTTAGCTAGAATCCATTGTTCATTAACAATGCCTTTGACCGCCTCCGTGGAGGTGAATCCAAAGGTCATGGGTTCCATTTCCGCCTTTGGTCTGGTTGGTGATATGACTTTTTTAGAATCCAAGTGCAATGAAATCAACCACCACAACAGCAAATGGCTGTGTTGCAGACATAAAAGAATTATTCAATTTGAATTTTTTTAATTTTCAAATTAAATAACACTTCCTGGTGTTTTTCAAAGTAGAAGGCTGCAGTGGCCGCTTACCATGAGATACATACCAGTCTGCCAACTGATTTAGCAATGAATAAAACAACGATATGAGATGACCTGATGACGTCTACTTCTTTCAAGTGAATGTGTGTACTAAGCGCAATATTTCATTGCGTACATTACAGTTCTCGGAACATCATAACAGCTGTGACGGCAGACAGACGGTCAATTTACGCCTTTGATGCTCGGATCTGGCGTAAACAAAGTCAGATTTAACGTCCCACTTAAAGAGAGTGCATCTGTTTAATTAAAAATAAATGTACATATAAGCTGCAAGTGAAGAGATCTTATAACGCAAATCATTTTGAAAATGATTGCAACATTCTTACATCCAGAAATTATCCACTGTTATAGTAATGTTTTATTTCATTTCCTCTTAGTTAAGAAATAATCTGGATTAGAATTTAGGAAAAAGCTAATTTACCTCAGCTTTGATGAAACTTACCCAATGGACTAAAACGCAGACATCTTGTACATAAACACTGGATCTTACCTGAAAAGAGGACAAATAATGCTTTAATTAACTTGTAACAGTTATTACTATTCCATACATTTCTAGCATTGAGCTACACTACGTAATAATATTTCTATGGCAGTGTAGTATGTAGATACAGATACCAACGGAAGTGTAATTAGGTCATGATGCAAATAACGTCAATAGCAAATGTGCAACTTAGCTATATTAGTAATTAGTGATTTTTATAATAAATTAATTCTTTTGTCATTCAATAAACGGACATCAAAGAGTAAACTATGTTTCTCTGAATCACCTCTGCCTCTACCTCAACCATAATACCACATGGCGACCCTTGCCATTCGAACCACTATGGAAGACTAACTCAACACAAAAAGAAAAATCAAGACCATTATCAAGAAAGAAGACTTATTAATAAAGAAGATAGAAGATCAAGAACAACGAAGAAACTCAAGACAGAAAACATTAATTAAAGAAAAGTCATGGGAAAATCTGCATCCAAGGAACAAGTTGTGATCGCCCAGAACGCCAACGGAGCCGCTTCAGCAGCCACGTCGCAACAGCACAATGAAAAATTGGACCTCATGGTCACACTGATCGTCGCAGCCGTCGCAATATTGGCAGTTGCAGCAGTCTATTACATTTTGAAGAAATGCAATAAACAGTTCGTTCGTACCATACAACGAGAGCTGAACAGAAACAACATTGCCACTATATCACGCGCCGATCTCACCACCACTGCAGTCTAAGAAGGATAATCAAGAGGAGTCCAGGGAATTCCCGGCCCACTCGTCCGTCGCCAACAGCCTGAGATGTCATCGTGCGCCTCCAGCTCCAGCGCAACGTGCCCGCTGCAGCCCTCGCAACCCGCCAGCCCCTCTCAGCGTGCGTCCCACTCAACCGACTGTTCTGGTATTTAGAATTATTGCGTGTAATCGTATTTAATTTTTTTTTTAGTTTCATAATAATATATAAATAAACTAGTAACTTTTAAATATTAAAATAATGATTAAAGTAGTAAGAATATGTCAGTAATATTAGAGTTACATGAGCTACGTAAATCGTTAAGCTATATTAAAGATTATTTAGTAAAATTAGGACCTGTGAGAAGGCAACAGGATTTAGGAATTAAAAAAGTAACAGAAGCTAAAAGCTTGTACTCGAAATTAGAGAGTATTTTGTCTGTGTTGCACACTCAAATTGAATCAGGAGAAATAAGCACTAGTGATATTACTTCTATTCATAAAATTATTAATGAAGTACAGAACATTTTTAGTAAAATTACAGAGTTATCTATTTTAACTGAACAGGAAAAAATTGAAATTCCGAAAATGGGTACTGAAAGTGAATTTGATTTAAAAACAGCTATTGCTTTATTACCAGTCATGAATGGACAAGAATCTGTAACTAATTCTCTTATTAACAGCATAGAATTGTACAGTAAAATGATTTCTGAGACATCTAAATTGCAATTAATTGAGTTTGTAATTAAAACTCGACTCTCACAAAGTGCACAGTTACGTTTAAAGCCGACATACGACACTATAAATGACCTTTTATCTGACATGCGTCAACATCTGATCCAAAAAAAATCCGAAGTTGCTTTGCAGTCCAAATTACATCAATGTCGACAAGGCAATCGATCAATCCAATCATTTGGTTCTGAATTAGAAGATCTGTTTGTTAACCTAACAATAGCTCAATCAAATGGAAATTCTAAGGCTTACGAATATTTAAAGCCTATAAACGAAAGAATCGCTATGAAACGTTTCGCAGACGGTTTATCTGACCGCAGGCTTAGCACGATAATAGCAGCTAGGCAGTTCGAATCATTGCCGAATGCCATTAGAACAGCTATGGATGAACAATCCATGTCTTCATCTTTCGAGGTCATGAATTTAAGGCGTCAAAACAATAATAATTATCGTGGTCGTAATTATAGAAACAATTCTTCCCGCGGAACTAACCGTTATTATTACAATAATGTCAGGTCATCTGGTAATCAGTTTAACCAACGCAATACGACACCCTCGTCGAATAGTTCACGTGGTCAGTACAGTTCATCGCGCGGTGGATCGTATCACCAAGGCCGTGGCCGTGGATTTTACAGCTCAAGGTCACGTAGGCCAGCTGTACCAATACGTCACACTGTTCAGGAGACAGCACCAGTAAATAACGAAGTGCAATCCACTAATAATAGCCAGAATACAAGTAACGACACATTAAGTGATTTTTTTCGTTAATTCTGATAATTTTATTCTTAATTTTAACAACAGTAGTACCGTGTCCTTATATGTAAACAACGTAGTAATTAATCTTTTAGTTGATAGCGGAGCAAGCCTTTGCGTATTGAAATACGAGTGGCTTAGTAAATATCCTCAATTGTTACAGCAATTATGTTATGATAGAATAGCAATAAAAGGAGTAAGCGGTAGGTTAGAGTCAGAAGGTTATATTTTTTTAAATTTAGTCTACAATAATGTTGAATTTAGAGAGAAGTTTTACGTGTTTAAAAATATGTCGTGTACATCAAATGGTATTTTGGGAGACAATTTCTTAAAGCGATACCAAGCTATAATAGATTATAAAGATAGCATATTACATTTAACTAACAACGATTTAAACGTTTCTGTTCCAATATCGTATAACGCTAGGTATAGACATTCGATACCGCCCCGGTGCGAAGTAATAAGGTTTATTCCTACGACATCGACAAGTGATTGCGTAGTTTTATCAAAAGAGGTTCAGCCAGGAGTTTTTGTTGCAGGGTTAATTGCGAAACCAAATAACGGTCGCATACCCTTGAGAATATTAAATACTACATGTAATGAAATTGATTATGATTTTCAAAACATAACAATTTATGATTTAAATTATTTTGAGTTATGTTGTCTGTCACAAGAACAAAATAGTGTTGATAGAGTGAAAACTTTATTTGAGTTATTAAATTTATCTAACACAAATCAAGAGGAAAGACGAAGTATTGAGCATATTTGTGCCAAATACGCTGATGTTTTTCATCTTCCAGGTGATAAACTATCGACAACAAGCGTTATGACACACACTATATCCCTAAAAGACAATGTTTCACCTTGTTATACTAAGCCATACAGAATACCTCATTTTTTAAAGCAGGAAGTTCAGAAACAGATTGACGACATGCTAGCAAACGATATAATAGAAGAAACCATCTCAGAATGGTCCAGCCCAGTTTTATTAGTGCCCAAAAAAGCAGACAGGTCAAATGAAAAGAAATGGAGATTGGTTATCGATTATAGACAACTTAATAACAGGATTAAAGACGATAAATTTCCGTTACCTAATATAACAGATATATTAGACTCACTATCTGGTAGTATATATTTTTCGAAATTAGATCTTTCACAAAGTTATTATCAATTATCTTTAGATGAAAATTCGAGAAAATATACCGCATTTAGTGTAGATAAAATGTACCAACTTGAATTAGACCCAGAATCACGAAAATACACAGCTTTTACAACTGATAAAATGTATCAGATGAAACGTTCACCAATGGGACTCAAAACATCTCCCAGCGTTTTTTCGAGATTAATGACAATAGCTATGTCTGGAATTAACTATAAACAAGCATTTATTTATTTAGATGATTGCATTGTAATCGGAAGGTCAATAGAAAATCATAATAAAAACCTCGTCACTGTGTTAGAACGTTTACGCCAAGTTAATTTAAAATTAAATCCGATAAAATGTGAATTTTTACGCACCGAAATTGTTTATTTGGGTCACAAAATAACATCGCAAGGTATTCTTCCTGACGACAGTAAAATTGACTCATTGCGCAAGTATCCGGTTCCATCGAACGCGGACGACGTAAAACGATACTTAGCCTTCGCTAATTATTATAGAAGGTTCATACCTAACTTTGCACAAATA
Source organism: Mecyna flavalis (assembly GCA_949319885.1). Taxonomy (NCBI): domain Eukaryota; kingdom Metazoa; phylum Arthropoda; class Insecta; order Lepidoptera; family Crambidae; genus Mecyna; species Mecyna flavalis. The sequence continues at coordinate 12,098,937 of OX439408.1, read as the reverse complement.
TCGTATCCATTAAACAAATTATGTAAAAAGAATGCACAATTTGAATGGACATCGGAATGTGAAAAATCATTTCAGGGTTTGAAATCAGCTTTAATGTCCCCACCCGTATTAGAGTATCCCGATTTTTCAGAAACAAATACTTTTGAACTTAGAACCGATGCATGTAAAACAGGTTTAGGTGCCGTTTTATCAAATTCAAATAGTCATGTAGTCGCATACGCGAGCCGTAACTTATCACCCGCAGAAAGTAGATATCCTATAATAGATTTAGAACTCCTTGCAATAGTATGGGCCGTAAGACATTTTAGACCGTATCTGTACGGCAAAAGGTTTAAAATCTATACTGATCATAAACCATTAGTATATTTATTTAGTTTAAAAGATCCCTCCAGTAGATTAACTAAGTTTAGGCTTTACTTGGAGGAATATGATTTCGAAATCGTATACATCCCGGGTCGAACTAATGTAGCTGCAGACGCATTAAGTCGACTCCCGGTCCCATTAATTATCGATGACAAGCAAAGATTTAAAATCAATCGGAGAACAAGTTGTGTCAGTATTAACTCGAGCACAAACTAAAAAGCTAGAATTAAAGCACTCGGACGTGAGTAAGGAATCTTCTATTAGCAGGCCTGATCAACCTGATACTGTAGAGATTCTAAGAAAACCAAAGGAGGTGATAGAATTAATTTTCAGTACTGAAATAAATGTTAAAAACTCGGTTTGTATTTATTCTGATAAGAAAAATTGTGTTTATGTACCCACACATTGTGCTATTTACCTAGATTCTCGATCGTTATCTACCCCACAGGAGTTAGCGAGAGACTTAGGATCACTTTGTGAAAAGGAAAATATTAATGAAATATTAATTATAAAAAATAATGAAAATGCAACAAATATAAAAATACTTGCAAGTCATATGAAAAAGTTGCATCAAAGGGTACCTAAGATATTAATTACAAGAGACGTTATACGAATTAGTAGCCATGAAGATAAGAAAATAATATTAAACGATTTTCATCTATTGCCCACTAGCGGACATGCAGGGGTAAACAGAATGTTAAATAATTTAAAACAATATTATTACTGGCCAGGAGTTACTAATGACGTCATTGAATACGTTAAAAAATGTAAGCAATGTCAATTTAATAAATTCTCTAATCATACAATTAAAGAGCCAATGGTAATTACAAATACTGCAAGCTCTGCATTTGAAAGGATAGCTTTAGATATAATGGGTCCATTGCCAGTTGATAGAAACAATTATAAATACATTTTAACTTTGCAATGTGACTTATCTAAGTTTGTAGAAGCCTATCCCTTGCAAAGTAAAGATTCTGAATCTGTAGCGCGAGTGTTTGTGTCGAACTTTATTTTAAGGTATGGGGTTCCTAAAGAAATTATTACTGATAGAGGTACAGAATTTATGTCTCATATTATGTCAGATATCTGCAAAATTTTACAAATAGAACGGTTAAACTCCACAGCATACCATCATGAAACAATAGGTTCATTGGAAAATTCTCACAAATCGTTAGGAGCATATCTTCGAATTCAATGTGATAGAAATTTCATTGATTGGAGTGATTGGCTACCTTTTTGGACATTCTCATACAATACGACAGTGCACACACAAACTAAATACACACCATTCGAACTAGTGTTCGGTAAACTTTGTAAATTGCCTTCAGGTTTAGGTATGTCAATTGAACCATGGTAAAATTATAATGATTATCCAAAAGAGATGAAATATCGCTTACAAAAAGCTCAGTATGAAGCTAAAAATAATTTAATTTCTAGCAAGTTAAATAGAAAATTATTATATGATAAAAACACTCATCTTGTAACTTATAAAAAAGGAGACCTTATTTTAATAAAAAATCAAACTGGAGATAAACTACAAAATATTTATAATGGTCCTTTTGAAGTTATTGAGGAAACCTCGCCAAATGTCAAAATTTTACGAGATGGTAAGGAATACCTTATTCATAAAAATAATACAAAAATGTATTACAGTTAGTTTTTTTAATATAAGAATTTTTTTCTATTTTTGTTAATTTAAGTTTTTGTTTGTAATGCTTCATGACCTAATGAACTGAACTAATTGTTTTGAGACTTAGATATTTTTTAATTTTTTTTTTTCCTTTAAAAGGGGAGGGAGATAAGGACTTTTTCAGGGGAGCTGTAGTATGTAGATACAGATACCAACGGAAGTGTAATTAGGTCATGATGCAAATAACGTCAATAGCAAATGTGCAACTTAGCTATATTAGTAATTAGTGATTTTTATAATAAATTAATTCTTTTGTCATTCAATAAACGGACATCAAAGAGTAAACTATGTTTCTCTGAATCACCTCTGCCTCTACCTCAACCATAATACCACAGCAGATTGTCAATAAATATCGTATCAAAATATCAACAAAAATAAAACTAGAATAAAAAACGTGTGCGTATTCTGAAATATCTATTTTTACAGTTGAATTACCATTCAAACATTTTTATCGCGTCAAAATCTTAGCAAACATTTGAACATCTATATGTCGTGGCCATATCGTAGAATTGATAATTTCATGAAATAATCGAGCATTTCGTGAAATGGTTGCATTTCGTGAAATGCTCAACTGTCTATTGGCCACATCATGATGTGGTTTGGTCAGATCGATGATTGAAAATCGTTTCTCGATTTGGGCAGATATACGGGCGACTACTTCATGATGTGGTCAAGATTATTTTGATAATATCGTAAAATTGTTACATTAAGTGCCGGTAGAGGCGCTGCAAGCGCTTTGTTTATGTGTAAAAGATGGCGGCCGCGGACCATATGTTCATATGTTCTGAGCCGCGGACGTGATACGAAAAACATAGAGTAATAAAAACGGCTACTAAAAAAATTAATGGTAACTTGACATGTTTGATTGAAGATTCGGACACGTTATATTCGGACACAGTGGCTGAACTGACACTTTTTATTTTTAATGTTTTCACTGTAAATTTGGACATCATCGATTTTTGAGTCAAATTAAAAATTTCTTTCAGGTTTATAAAAAAAAATAACCACGAAGGCTAAGGCGGGAGCAGAGCTCCCGCCTTAGCCTTCTAACCTATATCCATCCGTGTCGATTTCCGCCTCCGATAGGTTTTTTCATTCTGCAATATTTGCGACAACTTTGTTTTTTCACGATCCGGCCAAACGTGGATGACAAAATCGTGAAACGTAGACGATTTAACGATCTGGCCAAATTGAGTTGGCCACATCATGAAATGCAACCATTTCACGAAATGGTCGAGCATTTCATGAAGTGAGCAATTCAACGATATGGCCACGACATATACATATAATAAATTTGTAGAAAAGTGGTGTCTGTACAATGGAAATATATTAAAAAAAAAGTAGCAGGGGTTGTTATTATATCGATACCGAACCCGAAATTGTAATTAAAAATTTTTTTGTCTGTTTGTCTGTTTGTCTGTGTGTTTGTGCACGCTAATATCAGAAACGGCTTATTCGATTGAGATGCGGTTTTTACTAATATATTGTGGTAAGCTTCACTTAACATTTAGTGTTTTTTTCATGTCAATCGGTTCATAAATAAAAAAGTTGTGTCAATATAAAGGTACACGTCTCGCGCCTGAGCTGCGCGTCCGTATATAAAGCACGCTGAGAGTACGGCGAATAGGTAGTTGCATTGCATTCGATTATTGCGATTTACTTGAATACTGACAGTTTGGATATTTCATTTATTTATATTTAAGGGTTTGTAGGTTAGGTTGTCTTTCTTAATTTTCTTTAAAAATTTGTAAATAAATATTGTAAGCATTTGTTATAGGTTAGGCATTTCTTTCCTTGATTTTTGGTATACTTATCTTAATTTTTTATTTAGGGTTTGTATATATGAATAATTTATAAGTATTTGGTATAGGTTAGGCAATTCTTTTCTTGATTTTCTTTATTTAAGTACAAGTTTATAAGCTCAGGTTATTAATTAATTTTTCTAGCAATTCTTTTGTTTCATAAAATTTGTACGTTTAGTTTACACATCTTAACAATTTTTGGAGTCAGCCTATGTTTTGCGATGACAATTAATGTCATCGCAAAACATAGGCTGAGACGATGACAGTCGTTTGTTCCACGCGTTTTACGGCCTTTCCGGATGATAAATACAAATAATATAAAAATTCGCTCAACTCCGTTTTTAAGGTAAAGAGCAAAAATAAATTGCGATAAAGGCGGCGTTGAACCCCTTCACGACATTAATCTTCGCCGGGATTTGGCCCAGAATTTGGTGTAATTACACGACGATAGTGTTTTCGTGAGGAAAAGGGACGGGCTTCGAATTCCGTGCCATCATCTCCACCTTCACAGGGGGTATATCATGCAGTTAATTGAAATACCATACTTTTGAGAATGATACCCTGTGGTCTTGTGTGTGAAATGTTAGTCATGTCATCTTAAAATATCATTGGTTAGATATCACTTATACCTTACATTTCCCCTCAATGGAATATAACGCAGTTGCCGCTAACCATCAGGTGCACGCATGTTCGCCAAACTGATCTTTTTTTTTGCTATAATCGTACAATCAGTTCTGGACTATGAGCCGCTGCTGAGTTCATCCCCACCAGGGCGCAACTCTTTAAGTTACTTCTTGCCTTCTACCGGAGGCTATCTATGTCCATGATTGTAAGTCTCTTTAGTCGCCCCCTAAAACGCCAAACTGATATTGTATAAAATTTGAACGGGTACAGTATATTTGTATTATTAGCGTTAATAATGGTAATGGCGTGACTACTATTTTGTCGTTGTGGGGAATGCATTACGCATACTGGCTTTGCCGACCGTCCACCCACTTAGCCACTCTTAGTACACAGGGGAGCAATTTAATGCTACAACCCTACCCGGGTTAAGGCTAAGCCTATTAACGAGGCAAGATGGCCCATTGGGGAACAAGACAAAATACGTATACGTAGTGTACTAAACTTAGTTTAGTCAAAACCAAAATTGGCTGAACTCTATAATGGTATGGTAAAAAGCAACCTTGTTACCGACAATAAAATTCTCATCTATCACAAATTTTACGACCGCTCTGTACCGAACTATCAAAGTGATTGTAAAGCGCGATATGTTAGCGTTTGTAATGGCCGCCGTTGTTTGAGGATGATGTCAACTGGTAATTAAACTAAATGACTAATTATCCGTCAGCTAGTCTAGCTCTCATTTATACTTTGTGGAAATGTATAGCAACAATGAAATATGAACTGGAGTGACGTTCACGTTCTTTGTGGAAGCAAATTATTATTCTTTTTATACAAAAGTTGGTGAAATCTCACTTGATTAACAAACTGACGCTAGACGGTACTAATACTAACTCCTTGTATGAAATTCTGCATCGCGCAAGCGAAATAATTGTTACTTCGAATCACTAAAGGAGGCCATAGCACCTCATTAACAAAATAATTTATGTATACCATAATAAAATATTACCAAAAAAGGTTGAACGTACACCAAAAATGGCTGAAACGTGCACCAAAAAAATTTAACCTTTGGTGTGCATTTGGTTTATTTTGGTGCACATTTCAGCCTTTTTTTGGATATACGCTTAAATATTTCCCATAAAATAAGCCGTAGTATACAGCATGTAACCATAACTCGCGAACTTTTTTATTAAACAAGTACACTCAAATATAATAAGGAATGGAAAACCCGTGTACCAAAATATTCACTATAACCGAATAAACAAGAAAGGCGTTAAATATTCCAGCAACATCTCTTGATATACACAATTCACTCGAGCAACAGTCATTCAAACAGAAATTGGATTATTTTCATTTGTCTTGTTCGAGTGAAATTCTATGAGCCGGGTACCCGACGTGTTTTGAATGAAGACAGTTCCCGAAAGTTTATTCCGAACATAAACAAATACAAAACAAAGTTATGATTAACTAAACAGCTATGTTTACCTTTACAAATATAGGTTTACAGTATTTACGAGTTATTGTTACTTGAGGAAAGTTTTCTCTGGTCTAAACGAGTATATTTGTTGGCTTTGTTACGTATAAAATAATACAACAGTATTATACCTAACTGTATAATATTTGCGTTGTTTTTAATATCTCATAAAGGGAATATCGTTCCTGGCTATTTTCGAAGCTGTTCTCCGTTTCTTTTATCTTCGTAATTTTGGTTTCTTTGTAAGTCCAGCCTTTGTTTCCAAAAATATATTTATGCCCTTTAAAATTAACGTCGATTAAAAATCAATACTGTAGGAACGGAAAAAGGACAGGAATATGACAATGTTAATTAAAACATTGTAATTTCACTTTACAAAGTATTTAAATATCTCTGGACAAATATCTCTGGACATTATTCACACAGCGCCATCTAGCCCCAAACTAAGCAAATTATTTTGGAGAATTTAGTTTGTACTACTACACTATGTAATGGATGATCCGGAACCGAGAACTTCGAAACTAAAGACAATTTCGTCACCCATCAGGTGGCAGAGTTACTTAGTTCTTGCGATCCTTACAGAAAAGCTACAAACTGTGATTATCCTTCACTTGCTAGCTTGATAGTTTAACAGAAGCGACTTCCAACTACTCTCAAACCACCATCCCTCGCATTAAATGATTCAATAAATCTTCTGCTGATGTCTTACACGGATTGTCTTAGGCCTCGGCCTCAAATTTCGTGGGCAGCGGAGGTCGGAGCGGTGGCGAGATGTTTTCTACGAAATCCCATAGACCCGTTCTCGAACACAGCGGGGCGGGAGCGGGAGCGGCAGCGCACGCAGGCGCACTGTGGTTCACCGCTTGACAGCATCGTATTCGTACCGCTCTTGACGGCCCGCGTCAAGCGGTGACGCCGGTGACCGCAGCGCGTCTGCGTGCGGCGCCACTCCTGCTGCCGCAAAATTCGAGGCCGAGGCCTTAAGCAAAGCACATTTAGCGTCCCTCTTTAGACTGCGTGCTTGTTTGCTTACTGATGTAGTACATATAAAAAAAATTGAAATATCAAAAATACGTCGATCGCGATCGTTCTAGAAAGTTAAATGACATGTAACTATTAATAACTGGTGTTCTAGTGATGCGGTATTGTGCAAGTCAGCATGATAGGACTATGCTGCGCTGAAAATAAAGAAAGTGATAGTTCGTGCAAACAAGTGCACTCAAACCGCCATCCCCGATCGCATTAAAGCGCGATCGAATCCGACTAACTAATCACGCGCGACGATCAAACGCGATACCGGCCGCGATTTTATCACGAAATACCGTTCGCTTCCATTGCCACCTTTATTTCCGATGCAGTGACAGGAAATAACTAGAAGCTACGGAAAATGTAGGTACGGTTAGGTTCTGTCCACACTCGCATGATTCATCTCCTATCTCGTCGCATTAAGTGCTTCGATTTCAAAATGTTCATTTATTTTTAAATCGTACGTGTTCCTTTTTTAAAATTTAATAAGTCCATTGATAATATTATTAGATTATTTTTATTTTTTCTGTTCGAAATTAGAATGACATACACTTTTTACTTTTTGAAAAATAAAATCCTTATGATGATTTTCAACCAACACCTAACTACGTAATTTTCAAAAGTGTTATTGTAGCTGGCTGCCAGAGTTGCATCATAGCAAGCGGTCACTGCGGTTTATTTCATGAACTGTCCTACTCCATTGTTTCCTCGTTCTAAGGTACCATTTCATCAAGAAACATTGTTGAAGTATGACAGTTCTAGCTGGAAGGTGTGAAGTCAGGCTTAGGTTTCGTCGCTTCGGCAGCCTATGAGCGCTCTCCGAACTCTCGCTAGATCGATCACGTACCGGTTCGTTCCTTTTGCTTCACTCTTTAAAGGAAATACTTATTTCTCGTGCAAAATCGGGGATTGTTCCACCGTGCCAACTTTGTCTTTATTTTTCTAGTTCACGAGTTCTGCGTTAAATGCTGCCTGGAGCATTTGTTTCACCGAGCTTACGGTGAAAAAGATCTTATTATCTCGGCACCCTAACATTTCTAGAGGAAAAGTATTATTCTTAGAATATTCTACATATTATACGACTATTTCAAAGGTAGTTTATGTTCATTCAGTCGGACCGCGTCGGTCAAAACTTGGAGGCCGTGGGCTCGATTCCCGCCTTAGATCTGATTGGCGGTAGAGCTATGTATTTGATAGCCCAAGTGGGAACTGACTACAAGCGAGCTTGTTCTATGTTCAGGCAATATTAATGTGGGCATTAATTTATATTGCCGGAACAAAGCATAGGCTCTTAAGCCAGAAATCCTTAATTAAAGGTGTATACTAGCCTTGAAGCTTTGATTAAAGGTGTAAATATAGGTGCTCGAGAGCAAATTACCGTACTTAATAGCTAAAAATTTTATATAAATAACGAATCGTCAATAATAGTAGAATACTCCAAACAACTACAACTAACACCGAACAGCCACCTTCTACCCCATGAAAATAATAATTGCATCAAAAATATAAATGCGGGTCCCAATACACCCAATACACCTGAGACACTGATCGAGGAAGCTTACAGTCGCTCTATTAGACTAATGAGCGATGTTTCTCAGAGAAGCCTTCCTCAATCAAGCATTACTATTGCTTGACTTACAGAAGTTATATAAATAATAACATGATAGTTGAAGACAAACTGTCGCCCTAAGACTCTGAAGCGCCTCGAGGCTCACGCCAAGCACGAATGACTGTTTAAGGAGACATTATGCATGAAAACTTTCTTTAATTACCCTATTTAATGGAAGCTCTTAAATCATAATTAGTGTGCGCAGCTCGGCCGGAGCGGGCTGAATGCAATCTAACTAGGAACACACTGCAATTCACGATTGCAATAACTTACTCACGGAGCGGAATATGGGAGTTTAGTTTCCTATTTCGCACTTTAGTAGCCTGTTTCGAACTAAACCTCGGATAATCTCTGGTTTCATGAAATCTGTATAACTAGATACTAAAATTACTGTTGTTTCATTATTAAATAACCTTCTGTCTTTATAATAATTTAAATAAATGAATAATTATTAATAAGAAGGAGCTGGTGGTGTGGTAGCAGAGTGGTATGAACGTTACTTCACATGTGTGAGGTCGATGGTTTGAATATGTGGGCTGGTCAATAGCCAATAGGCTCGTCCCAATCGAGTGTGAAGGGGCAACCGGGGGAATCTAGTGGGTAGAGGATCTTAGTCTCGAGCCCCACACACGGCTACGGTTATGGCGGGTAAATGCGTTCTCCTCCGACAAAACAAAATGGTTCGAAGATGCCTCGGCGCGCACTAAAGATTTCTCTATGTGCGTAGTTACGAATAGCTCGTCGGTGACGGAAAACGTCGTGAGGAAACCTGCACGGCCGAGAATGGCTATGTAGCCATGATCAAATAGGGTATTTGACTGTAGTTGAAATTTTAATATTTTGTGACTGTATTCGATAATAAAACACAGAAGTATAATATCATTGAAAAATTATTATAGTTACAAAGCAATTTATTTCCAGTACATATATCTGTTTATTTCTAAAACAACATTTTTATGGCGTGTGTATGGTGTTACTGTTATGTGACGTCACATGCATGTAGCGCTCTCCTTGTCTAATCGTGAAGTTTACAACTCTCTAACTCCGAAAATACAAAAGATATTTCAAAATTTTAAAAAGCTTAGTGCTGTTTATAAACTGTATAAAAAGCAAATAAAAAAATTGTTGTCAAATACCCTATTGTTCTGGTTAATTAGTCTAGTCGCTCTAATATAATAAATGGACTTGCTTAATCCTGGATCGTGTCGCAAGCGTAGTTCGGGATAAAACGCTTGGAGAAAGAAAAAGAATAAATAAATAAATATCTCTGGACATTACTCACACAGCGCCATCTAGCCCCAAACTAAGCATTAGCTTGTGCTATGGGTGCCAGACAACGGATAAACATTACTTATATACTTTTTTTTTTGTAAATACATACATATTATACATAGAAACACCCAGACCGATACAAACAGACATGTTCATGCACACAAATGTTTGTACCGTGCGGGGATCGAACCCGCGACCTTTGGTGTAATAGCCGACTTCTCGACCATTACACCAAATGGCTCGTCAATAATTGTTCATGTGTTGTTTATCCACGTATGGTTGGTAATAGGGCTTTTTCAGAGTCCGACTAGCTAGCTACCACCCCCACAGGTGAAATCTGTCGCTATAACAGCTCTGGCTTTGTTCCAGCAAAATTAATGTGGGAGCCAGTACACTTGAAATCAGAGGCTCGAATATCAGATGAGCCTTCAGGCGAAGCTTCCAGGTGAAGCGTCCCTCAATGGAATAGGCCGCAGTAGGCTGCGAGCCTGATCCTTTTAACCAACTGACCTAGAATAAAATAAAGACATCTATTTACCAGATGGGCCAGCACATATCACTATGAAAAGTGAAAAGTATTTTAAACCGAGTAATTTATATGGGAATTCTATTAGTTCCGCTACTCGCCGCAGTGGCGCCACTAAACTTCCATTCAAATTTTTCCATTCGAATAACTTTACACTTTTAGATTTAGTCCGTGCTTGCTATACTGGTAAATAGACTACCAATCATGTCTGTATTTATGAATACATGTGGATATACTGTTCAGAACTTTGGTTGATTTTCGATTATAAAGCCATCCAATGCGACAGATATCTAGGAATACTGGAGTTTTTATGATCTAGGCGATCCCGTACACGGTTTTATATCATCCGGAATCGGAAATTAAGCTGGCATATTTTCTCCCTAGCCAGTATAGTAAGAAATCTACCACAGTATAAAAAGACTTCAATTCGTCTTTAAGAATACTTAATTCCCTAGATTAAAAAACTCGCTAACATTTTTTTGGAGCGATTTTTTATTATTAATCTTCAGGTGAAGTAAAAAGTTCCAAGACTTCCAAGTCTCAGAAAATATTTGACTTGAATTATTAGTAAATTAAAAAATAATGTGTCCCATAAGGGGACTTAAAAGGGATTAACGAATATAGTTGGAGGAATGTTGCAGCATGAAGTTGCAAAATTAACAAATTAGTTTGTAAACTCTATGTAAACTTTTTAAAAATGAAATAATTTCACAACTTCATCTCGCGCCGTAGAACAGGTTTAAATATTCATTTGAACTTTTTCTTAAAATAATAAAAGTTTATTTTGACTTTTTGTTTTACCAAAGGCTTCACAGGGCATATTATAGTGCACGAGTACGCAAGCACAGTAGTTCCCTATTTTCTTACTCACATAACACGGTGGGATAGCCAGTCTGTCATGAACTCACAATCGAAGAGAAATTAGGCCTAGAGCCAATGGCTCTACGTGCAGGGGTGTTTCACACCGCCAACTTTTGGACTCCAGACTTTGACTTAACTGACAGACCCAGAACCCTGGATTTGAACCCAGAATCCATGATGCAGGCGTTTCTATAAACTTTGGCCTACAAGCCACTGCGCCACGGAAGCAGTTCGCCAAGAATAAGAGAAGCTCCCTGATTTATAGAATTGCGCATAAGTCGATACTTTATGTCGATGAATACAGCGGATCTAAGGAAATAAATCTCGCGCGAACACGGATGGGTATTAATGCAGATTTCGTACTCTATTGAAGTATACGGACCTGAGTTACGATCTCGAGTCCGGATTTCGACGCGATAAAATTTAAAAGAGACTTAGTGACAGGTCTTTTGCAACGTTTTCTTCAAGTGTTGCTACCTTTTCAACTAGACAGTAATAGTACTTTTGAATTGCTTTTATTCGGACATAAACACGTGGCAATCGACATTTTGACGACTGCTTTTTAACAGCACTAGCTATTTTACACTTTCTTTATCGTATCGGTTTGGATATTTCTAAGTATAAGTATTTTTAGGAAAAAAAAGGACATCTGTAATGTGTATTCGTTGTAAGACACCCATAGTAGAAAGCTTTGCCTAGTTTGTGTGAGTAATGCACAAGGATAATAACTTATCAGTCAGGTACACAACACCTTGTTCCAAGCTAGTAGAACTAAACTTAGCTTTAAATTTTACAACCAGCGAAATATGGCTGAAGCCTATCCATTCTGGGATTTCCATTTCTGTTTTCCTTCCATTATTTCAGGTGTGCTCCAATGCGCTTTTTGCATGTACGTCACGGGTACTCTCACAGTAGGCTTTTACATCACTCAGGACTAAAAATGGACCTAGGACATTTTACAGATTTTTTCCCGAACCGAAATTCTCCTAGGAATCATGAGCATAATAAAAGCGCTTTAACTTTAACAAAAACTTCCAAATTTATTAGAAGCGTGTCTGCATCACTTCAAAAGTCCCCACTCAGTGAATAAATATTGTAACATCCATTTATAATTTCAAAAAAACGCAGCGACGGACTTTAAATGCAACATTTTCCGCGGCACAAATACGGTGCAGTCTGAAACTTTAATCTTGGCGAGACTTGACGTCACACACAAAAGGCAGCGACAGCTTTTCAAATTAAAAAATCAGGTGTTCCGCTCGCTAACGACCCTCGAGCGAGGGCTCTTGCGGGAATAACCGGGAATTGCTGAACAACATGTTACGGCGAATCGGGCTGTGCCTAACCATTGTAGAAAGAGCACACAGTATGTTGTCTTCATACAAACGCACCGCGCGCGGCGTGTATGAGTGCGTCCGTATGTGTCGATAATGACCATACGTGGACATCTTTCTCTATGCAAAGTTATTGTAGAGAATACGATACGATACATAACAATTTTTTTCAATTGAAATCAAACTCAACTTTTTTTATGTCAGAGGCCGCCTCTGACATCGGGTCGCCTGATGGTATGCAATCACCGCCGCCCATGGACATCTGCAACACCAGAGGGATCGCTGATGCGTTGCCGGGCTATGGGGGTAGGGGGGTACTTTAACAAACCAAACGAAACACAATAGTAGTCACCATTATTTCACACTGGTGTTATGTGGACGGTGGTACTTCCCCGGACGAGCCGGCCCATTTTTACTGTAAAACAGCATGATTCTACCACTACAAACTTTCTTCACGCTTTGTAGTCGTATAAAATAGCGACAAATTAAAAAATGGTGATTTTGTTTCCGTGCGTCACCGCACGGAAACAAAATCACCATTTTGTCAGTGCAAACAAAGAGATTTTGTTTGACACTATAGAGCACACATACCTACAAGCCGCGTGCAGTGCGGTGTATTAAAATAACATACTGTGTGCTCTTTCTACTGTGGTCTAACGTTCCAACTCTAAACGAGCTATCTAGTTCTTATGAGATAACTAACTAATCTCATTGTCTCTACTGGGATTTCCACGTGATTTAGTGTAGCCAGACGTGAGAGTACTTTAAAAATGTGTTGATGTGATTTTGGGAATTATTTAAATGATAATATTTAGGATCGTGACGAATAATAATAAACTGGAAACTTTCATGAACGTAATTTACATTTTATTACCTACTTATGTAACAAAAGATTTATTACAATGTTCAATTTGGTAATTTATTGGTATTTGGCTCCAAGTAAGTAATTTTAGCACTTGTATTATGTGAATGAGACACTCCCAAGGTACCACAAATATATCAAAACACAAATGTTTATCACATAAATGTTTGTCCCGTGAGGCAAGGGCCAAAAGCACCATCTAACCACTTTAAATAAACTTTCGTTCGTCTTTCTTTTATTAAATAGCGTTTTGTAAAAAAAAAACTAATATTATTAATTGCGAAGATATTAAAAATTAAAAACGATTCCAAAAGATCCTCAATAACATCAAGACACAAAAATAACTAGCACGTGTACAAAATGTTGAAAATATTAATTAAAAAAGAAAGTAATTATATTCATCACGCGCTCATAATTTAAACGAACCTGAGTTGATAGGACGTCTTCTTTGCTAATTTGAGTTTACTCTACGAAAAGGACACTTCAAATATGAAGTTCGCTCAAAAAAAATCTAATCTTTTCATCCGACCATTGCCTTATGCATTGTAAAGAAAACATAAGAAGGAAATCGTGTGAAAATTAACAATCCCAGCCGAGCCATTAATTTTCATTTAAAGATTTTCGAGTTACTGCGGCTTCCGCGCCCGTGTTGCCCGGGGGAACATACGAATTACGATTCGGCCAATTCTCGCAAATTGTAATTATCTTATTTAATATAACAATGTATTTTGCAGTGTTTTTTGCGTTATAAATCGATAACGCTGTGCCACGTTATAATCAATTTGGTCAAGTTAATTAGTTTCTTTTATATCTGAATTTCAAGGTGTATTGCCAAAAAATACGATTGGTAAGTACATACATACAAGTTAATACATATTTCTCTAACACTCTTCTTTGTGAAGATTATGTTTACGACAACTTCCTTAAAATGTGGAATCGTCGCCAGCACACACACACACACAGGATTAATCCATGGTTAGGAAGCAGGAGTTCTAAGTATGTATACTTATTACTTTACTTACTTATATAACTTAACAAGGAAATTGTGAAATCGTTCACATTGGTTTTACTATAAATATTATATACCTACATAATACCTATTTCGGTTTTTGATTAGCCCGATAGCTCATTTGGTTGAAAGCAAGCCTATGCGCGTCATGGATTCCTATCCCACCAAAAGAAACATTAAATTTTTGAGTTGAATTCGTGTTTTTTTTATGTTTATTTGTGTTTCAGTTCATATTTGTGGTGCCTTCGTAATAACGCTCACTCTAGATTGTGGAGAGGAAGGTAATGTCTAGTAACTTTAATAAGTTGGTGGCAACTTCGTTTCCCAGACTGTTTATATTTACTCTATGTGCAGTGTTGACCTAATGCAACTTTCATTTGCCGCTGTTTATCGCAGTCGCTCTCCGCTTGTTAGTGCAAACTGCAGTGAATGGACGGCTATCTTAAGATCAGGTGATTCTTTATACTTCCTTTAAAACCCTTTACAACATTTTAAGTAGTTATAATGCATGGTGTCCTGATTTACTAATATAATTACACTGTCACTGGTTGGGACCGAAGATATTTTATAAAGAAAGTCTCTATCATGACCTCATAGAAGCATAATGATTTTAATGATATTTCAGTTGGAAGATGAGATATACATAGAACAAACATTAGTTCACCTGTTTAAAAAAATATCACTTTTAGTCAGATTAGTACGAGTAGAATCTATAATTCTTTTTATGTTATTATACATATAGTACGAGTACATCAGTTTGCAGATTGGCACGCAGCCCACTTGATGGTAAGATAAGTGGGTAAAAATAATGTGAATTATAAGTTTAATGTTTTCCGATTTCAAAAAATCTTATATTGATAGTAAAAATTAAATTTTTGATTATAAAAACTACGGGTGCAGCGCAGCTACTAATAAATATATGCCAACGTTAAAAAGTAAATATAGCAATTTTGTTACTTCCGACATCCCATGGTAAAGGACAACTATTGTCCTTTTGCGCTACTTTTCCACCACAACCCGAGGCACAGACCTAGAAGACATCTATTCACTCGTTTGAAAAGATTCAGGTTATATTCACTCGAAACGCAGCCAAAGAATTTGAGACTTTGGCAGTGCGCACTAGAGAACATAAAGAAAAGTGCTACTTATTCACTTTTCCATCCTACTTTAATATTCAAAGTAAGGACGAAAGAGCAATTTAAAGCTTTCGCATGAATTGACAAATAGTTCTCAACTCCACACAAAGGTGTGTTCCAACCTTATGCAACTTTCTTTTGTCTTCGGAAATATGCAAGTTCACTTGTTAGTGGCGTTAGTGATCGCTGCCTGAAATGAAACAAGGGTTCGCAAACTTTTTGTTCACAGCATCTATAGAGCTATTGGTTGTTTGTTACAAGTCTATTACTTACTTACTTACTTACTCCTATGGCTCAGCGACCCGAAGTGTGTCTTGGCCTCCAGAATGAGAGCACGCCACCTTTCCCGATCTTTAGCAGTGTGGCGCCAGTCCCCAGCCCGAAGTTCACGGAGATCTGACTCGACTCCGTCTATCCAACGGTATCTAGGGCGGCCAACCGGGCGGCCTTGTGGTTTGGCAAGGTATGCTCTGTACACACCACGATCTTCACCCATTCTCTCTAGGTGACCCAGCCATCGCAGCCTGTGCCCTTTCGTCTCTCCAATAATATCTGGGTCAGCCAGAAGTTGTTGCAATTCGGCGTTTTTCCTTACTCTACAGCTTCCATCGGAGGATCTCATGGGACCGAACATCTTGCGCAGTATCTTTCTTTCCGCTACCAAGAGTTTTTGTTCTTCCTTAAGTGTTAGTGTCCAAGCTTCGCATCCGTCTACAAGTCTATTGTTGATAGATATTGACTGGCCTCAGTAAAGTAATAATATAAGTAAAGGTTGACACCAACTGATAGATTAGACTTAAAACAAAAATAGTGGCAATTTATATAATCGCAAATTATTTGCAAACATAGCAAAAACGTTGTTACGAAAATTGTAAGATTTGAATATAAAGAGCAATTTTGTGAAAAAGAAATATAATATTAAAGGCGAAAATTCACGAACTTAACATCAACATGTCCTGCATCCTTTTTTTCAGCATTCAAGGTTTCGCGTGCGAAGAGTAAGAAGATATTAATATGGGCCTCCAGCATCTCCTTAACACATTATGGAACTAATTTTTATTATGGAAGAAAAAAATCATCAACAGCACTCCAGTAGGCTGCTGAAGGTAAAGAGCAATTTTGTGAAAAAATGGTATAAAACGCGAAATCAGACATCACGTACTCGTATATACTGGATATATTATGTAAAATTAAAAGGAAAAACATCATGTAATGGTCACAGAAAGGTTCTACAAACAAAGTAAATGCTAACAAAGGACCGATGAAGATCGAAGATTTACTCAAAAACAACAACTACCCATCACCCTTTATAAAGTTGCTTTTAGGCCTTTAGAAAACTTTTCTCGTTTCTCTAATACTTTAAGCAATCGGCAATGAACTTTATGTCCTTTTGCGGACCGAACAAAGGATGTTTCCAATAAGAAAATAGTTTCTTCTCAGTACAGAGTAACGTAACATTTTCAACAAGGAAAAACCAGTCCGATTGATGGAACATTTCTCTGAACTCACAAGTCAAGTTAGCTTGTTAACACTTCTCACCGTTTCCTGAATGTAACGAAGATACTCTTGTACTTTCGACCGTCATTCTCGTAAGATCAAATGCTTTCTGGCTTATTTGGGAAGGGTGATTTATTGCTAGTTCCGGGAAATCGTCTCGCCTTGCTAACAATTGCCCTTCATTAAACTAATCACTGGGCACGTAAGTATTTACGAGCAGTATCTATTGTTTTTATTTATTTCTTAAATGCTTACAAAAGAGATATAAAGTTAGTCCTAACGATATCAAAATAAAAATATAAAAAACTACATATTTCGATGCAGTCCTTGTTAAGCTGTGCGGAAACATACTTTTCGGCGACGATATTTTTTATTAAAGATGATTTTTTAGACCGAAAAAACTACCTAACTGACTTTTCAAAACAAAAAAAGGGTAACTAATTAAATTCCCCTAAAAGTAAGGTAGGTACAATATTTTAAGAAAATCGACACTTTGCGTAAAAAGAGTTATCAGGAAAATTTTCATGCCACGAAAAAAGGTCTTGGTGTCTTTGAAAGCAACTGCAAAATACATATTCCACGAAACATGGGAAGCTCCGTCGAAGAAATGGTTGCCTGCAGTATCGAAATCCTTTTTATAAATAGGTATATTGGCTTGCTTCGATAAAAAATAAAAAAATAAATTTTTATTCGCTGTAAATTTATATTTTTTTTATGAAATAGGGAGGCAAACTGACGGGAAGTTATATGACGTCTATGGCCACCCGACTCAGACGCCTGCCTTAGAGAAGATAAAATGGAGGGAGGGGAGAAGAGAAGGGCTGTGGTAGATGAGTATGGAGATGGCGGAGGGGGAGGGTAAGCTCGAGTCTTCGGCACTCTAACTAATCAAACGAATAGCAATATACCAACAAAGCAAATAAACTGTAGGCATAAAAAAATTTGACTACGTCAGGGAGCCGTTAATACAAGACAAATTTTTTTTTATCAAAGCTTCTTTTCATACGTCGGTCTTCTATGAGGGGGTTGATCATGGGTGCCGAAATGAGAAGGTGCCGAAACGAAACTAAACCTGATACTCACCGGTTAAGCCGGCCAATTTTGACTGACGGTCAAAAACTTACCATAGCTTTACCAAGTCTGGTTTCAAGTAATGTTCTAAGTGTTTAATAATCTTACTTGCCTAAAAACACTAGAGAATCCAAGACTATTCAAGGGCAGATTAACAATATCGTCAAACATACCGAAGACGTAAAAGGATCTTGAACAAACTTTGATAATATCGGATCTATTTACTAATTACTTTTGTTGGCAACCGTAATAAGGGCTTAGTATAATCAAACGGAATCGGACGGAAACCTAATACACTTCGAGTAAGAAAAAGAGTGTGAACATAAGGCGGTTATTAATCTTGTCCACGGAAGTAGGTACAAGTGAGTTCGGTGAGATTATTGGATTAACTAGATTTACTGGAATACTCTTTCCCCGAGGCAGGTGGTGGTCGGTACATCTTAATTCGGTTGATTGTTGTTTTATTGACTCCTCTTGTCAACGGGAGAAATTTATTGAACGCAATTGTAGCATTATTACGTGCAGGCGGCTTCTGCGATTGTGAGGGGATGAGTAAGTTTTGTTTGTTTACCAACAAGTTTTAAATGGTTGGAACTTGAACTGTGTAACATTTAATGAACTACCAAAACTCGTTACAGAATTAGCCAAACAAGTTTAAACTATGATTTGAACTGTAATTGAAGAGTTTTGTACCGGAAGTGAACAAAAGGTAAGATTTCTTGGATTTTGTTTTTCTTGAAATTAACTTCGATATGTCTTAATTTCAACAAAGCTGTGATAGCCGAGTGGTTAAAATCTCGGTGCGCACCTATGTTTTTTTCTATGTATGTACATATTTAACCTCCAGCACTGCAGTGACAAAAATTATCGTAAGGAAACCTAAAATGTCTGTGTAACAACACTTACCCTTACTTAGTGAGTGTACCTTTAGGTAAAAAAAATCTACAGAACCCTCTGTTAGGTGGTGTTGTCGCTTCTCGACAGAACCCCCCGGATTTAGGTACGCACAACGCATTTTCCACAGTTAGCGGCAGACTGATTTTGCGGCTTATCGATTTAGTATGTCTTTCCATATATTAGAAATGGAATGTCCACAGTTTTGCGCTCACTGTACGCAGTTTGCAGCGTTACGCGCAAACTGTGGATACTCCATTTCTAATATATGGAAAGGCGTAAAGGAAGGTCAGATGGCAGTCGCTCCAATTTAATAACTGGCCTTGCCAAATCATGGAGGATTCAGGCGACTGGGACCACTACATAACTGGGACCGGCAGTGGGACCACTCGTAATTTTAACCACAAATCCATTGTTGAAATACAAGATTTAGTACAGTTAGCAGAAAAAGTGTCACAAATAAAACAAAGTTATTCATTATTTAGTTTCTGTATTACCTACTTAAACAGTATTTAACAGTTTAATTATGTTTTAAAAATCACGTTGTCTCATTTGCTTACTCAACAAGTAATTTTAAGTAGTGCTTGCGACCATTAGTCGCTTCATAGACGTACACTTTTATGTCTTGTGAATATGATATCAGCCCTCACTACGCCGACGTAAACACTCTTTGTGTCCATTTACTTACACACAATGTTTGCAATGGTGTTCCGTGTCGACAACTACATCTGCGCAGCACCTTCGAAGAAATGACGTGCATAATTAGTCTATGACAATGTTATGCAATTACACATACTAATCAATAGGACTGCGGTGTCATTAATAACATCTGCAGGTATCAAGCGAGGGCAATTAGCCGTATCCTGGACATTCAGGTCACGAACAATATACAATTGGCTCGAATTAGACTGACTAATTCGCGGGAACTAAACGATCGTGACAATTACCCTTTGAATAGAGAAGAGTCTGGCGCATTGTCATGTGAGATGCTACCGAACTATGCATGTTCAATTAAATATCAGACAAATATTAATATTACATACTAGCTGACCCGGTGAACTTTGTATCACTTATCTATCAAACGTTTGACAGGTAAGAACAGTTTGTATGGGAAGTCAGTACATAATATTTTGTCACATGAAAACCTCCTATCTATGTGCCCGAGAGGCCCATGGACAAAAATATAAAAAAAAATTGGTTGTGACCCTCGTGCTGGGGGAGTGGAAAAAAGAAATAAAAGATGAGATGCAGTTGAACAAATAAGTTTAATTCTCCCACACACACTGAGGGTAGTACTCAAAATACAAATAAATTTCTAGAAAAATCTAGCTCATTCGACAGGGGTCGTAAAAATAGGTTCTAACTTTGGGGTGTTGCAAAGATAATTTGGGGCTAAAAGATAACCACTAATAAGGGAATACCACCATGAATATTATTAATTATGTGATGTAAAAAAAAACTATTGAAATGTTGCACCGACCTGCTACTCCTGGCTATTACCAGATCATTCCTTGTTTATAAATACATACAGCTTTTCTGGTCCGACGTCTGTCCCACGGAGTTATTCGTCATCTCGCCCGAAAAAAACTGGCCCGATCGGGCGACTTGGCACCTTTCAAATTTACCTAATATTTCTGTCGTCAACTCGCACGCTCATACAAAGTACAGCCAGGTAAAAAACTTTGACATTATTTTATTTGGAAACTACTTCGAAAAGGTATTAAATTTTAAAATTAAGCTACAGACTTACAGTTGTTGTTTTATATATGGAAAAGATTACATTATTAAGTATATCTATAAAAATAAAATATTTCGGCTGTACACTTCAAAGAAAATTCTGACGCGAAGAGAATAGCGCTCTTCTACACTACTAAACAGGTTATGCTCACAAAATGATAGCGCTATCTTTCTTTTTTTTTTTTTTAATGGACTCTATCTCGCGCCTATTTGCGGCGCGGTGATTCTGCCAATGTCAAGTGAATTAGTGAGGGAGTTTCTCGTTGCGTTAAAACATTGGTGTTAGATGTTTTAACGCTTCATGGAAACACTGGAGGATACTCTCAAGGTCACGGGGGAATGGACGCCATTGCGGTAAGAGCGTCTCATCTACCGATGAGACACACTTCACGCAATACCCGTCCATTCAGACAATTTGTTTCAATTTTCTTATTTATGACACTTCGTTACACTTTACTGAATGAAAATCACACCACTTTTCAACACCAAACTGCACAAGATCACAAATAAAAAGATTTAAAACTAAAAGACGCGTGGACCCATCGCCTACCCTCCAGTGAATCCTCTTTCTTTTTATCTAACCCTTTATCTCAATCTTGGCGCATCTTAGTGACGTGAACGTCAGTCAATCATCCCTTAAGCGTCTTTTAATGCGCCCGCGCATATAAAACTGCGACATGCATTAAGTAATTTATTGTCAAAATGTGGGTGTTTTTAGTGTTTTTCATGTACGTTGGAGGTAAGTTTATTAATATAGTGTTATTTATTATGTCTTAATCAAATCGAAAATGGGTGCCTAATACAGGGTGTTCGGAAGAACGTTGAACATACGATAATGGGGGTAGTTGAGGTGGTCTGTTAACTAACTAGCTCAAAAGATTTCACCTAGGCCTCAAAAATTTTTTTTAAATGTTTTTTTTTTAAATTACAAAATTTTTTCGCTTTTGTACCGGTCTTTGCCTTGTAAACCCGTCTTACTTTTTTTTAATGTCCAGATCCAATTTTTTTTTTATTATTAGAATCTCAGTGGTTGGTAGGTTCCTTTAAATAAAAAGGTGTAAATTGCACATTGCTAGAAACAAAGTTATGGACCCTCAAACATGAAATAAGAATTAAAATAAATTTTGAAACTCAACTTCGCGTAGCATTTAAAAAATAAACAAAGTGATGGATGACTTCTGATTTGTTTAAAACATCTCCAAAGTGTGAGCTTTCTAACGATATGTCGTTTATTTTGATATCTTTAAATGTTTCTTAAATTATTTTTATTATTAAACGTTTCTTAAAGAGGATTTTTGTAGCTGACTGTACATAGTTACCTCACATTTTTATGGTCGGGCGAGTTGACGACAGAAATTTTAATAAATTCTAAAGGTGCCAAGTCGCCCGATCGGGCCAGTTTAATTCGGGCGAGATGACGAATAACTCGTCCCACGGGCGCCGTCGGAACCGGCCTTACGCAATTAAATATTTTGAAGATAATAAATTTTTGAATAAAATCTTGAATATAATGTTTGAATATAATTAATATCTAGTTTGAATCCCACCGCTGAAAAGAAACAATTCCAGGGTTAGCGGCGGAAACAAAACCAGGAGAATACGTGTGGACACCATGAAACATGTAAAGGAGGGGGTCTTACCAGCTTAGTCCCAGGATTCCATTTGGAACTCCTCGCGACGAAGATATGCGGCTTCCCGCCACCCAAGAAATACCATCACGGCAACCTGAAAGATGTCGGTTCATAAGAGGAACGCCATTTTCAACCAAACAGAAATCGCCGAATAAATAAAATCCTTCGAACCACTTACCAGGAGGATGTGGAAAAACACCAAAAACGCTGGATCTGCCATTTCGGCTGACAATAATTTTGGCCAGCAATAAAATATTATATGAAATTCAATTCATAACGCCCTTCTCGGGCCCATCTTCGAAAAAAGTGAAAGTAACCGGTAGACAGTGTGACCAACTCAAATTCCGACAGCTACCAGCCGATCCTAATTCTACTAAACAAAACGTTTACTAAAAGTCAGAATCAATTTAGAAAATAAAAGAACTAGTTTACTTTTGAAGAATATTGACTTCTAAAACATTTAAAAATATAATTATACTAATAAACCTGTGAAAAATATAAATATGAATTTTATTCGACTCTCAACCATGCGTCACATACTCAGCAAATTTTACACTAACAACAAATTGTTAATGAACTTGTCACACTGAACGTGAGAAGTGCATTTTTGAAGGAACGGGCGCTGCTGATTGGTTGAATTGCCAATATTGCCATACATGGAAAAAAATATGAATAGGAGAATTTGTACAACGTTAAAATTTCTATGTATGGGAAATAAAATTGACGTTTTTAGTATTTTCTTCGTAAATTTTACATATTTTCTCATCGTTCAAACCTTCCCTGGACTTCCACGAATATTTCAAGACTAAAATTAGTAAAATCGGTTCAGCCGTTCTAGAGTTTTAGCGAGACTAACGAGCAGGAATTCAGTTCTATTTATATAGATTAATATATGTATTGTAATCAATGCGACTATTTTCACCTTTTGTAATGTCATTATATTCTGAAGATGACACATAACCAATCATCTATGGCGTGATCAAAGATTTTAAAAACATCTTTGGGCGTGACGTGTCATATAATTTCACTCTGCTCACGAGTTAATTATATAATAATTATAATGTACGGCACACACAAACTAATAATAAATTGCATAAAAAAAAGATAAGTTTCTTGCCGGTTCTTCTCGACAGATGACTGCGTTCCGAAGCCGGTGGTAGAGTCACACTGTAATCGACGATTCATAAATACTTGATACAAGTTTACATGAATAAAGAATATTTTGATTTTGATTTTGATAATGTTTATCTATAGTATGACACCCAAAAGTACAAGCTATAAGTATATGCCTATTTATTAGCTAGACGGCGCTGTGTGAAGTGTGTCCAGGCAAATGAAAAAAAAACCTGTCTTTGACTATAACTCTGATCCATAATGTTTGGAGACTAAAAAACTATACTAATATTATAAAGAGGAAAGATTTGATTGTTTGTTTGTATTGAATAGGCTCCGAATTTACTGAACCGGTTTAAAAAATTCTTCCACTGTTTGAAAGCTACATTATCCCCGGGTGACATAGGGTACGTTTTATCCCGGAAATGTTGAAGGAAGAGAGGGATATTTGAAAAAAGAAATGATGCGCGGGTGAAACCGCGTAGACGACTGCTAGTCGATTTAAAAAGGTGACAAAGACCCAAGTTGAAAGTTCCTCATAGCTCCTAACAAGCTCAGTTAAATCAGATTAATCCGGTCCCAATCAGTAGCTTCCACGTTTTTCAATCTTTTCCAATGCAACTCGGATAACTTTCAAGTCTAGATTCATTTTAATTCATATCTAGTTTGACTTTTCCTAATAGAACTTTTCCTTTGTTTTGCTAATTTAACTTGTTCGTTCCGATTCCATTAATAGCGGCATAACTGGATAACTTGGGACTTAACTGTTCCCGTTATAACTTACAGCCTTTCATAATATTATTTACATTGTGAATGAAATTATTCTTGTCTGTCTGTTACGTTTTGACTGTTAAATCATGACATACAGTGATATATGTTTTAAACCTGAGAAGGACAACCCTTTACCACCCACCATAGTGTGAATAGATTTAAGAATCTGTATGTGTTATACTTATAATATATACCTGTTACTTGCGGGATAAACTTTGCTAAGTTAGTCATGCGTGACCTTTGCCGATGTCGCACGTGTCCCGGTGGTTTTGTATTTTTTAAACTTCGTTGTACAATTTGTGAGTTTTAATAATTATTCCTTTAATCCATCCCCCTCCTCCCATATTCTTTTCGGAACATGGGACCCAAGTCTTAGACTGTAAAGGCTGGTCAATAGCCACAAGGCTGGCACCGGCTTGTCCCAAGCGAGTGTGAAGGGGAAACCGGGGGAGTTTAGTGAGTAGTGGTCGCTTTAGTCTCGAGTCCCACAC
Source organism: Mecyna flavalis (assembly GCA_949319885.1). Taxonomy (NCBI): domain Eukaryota; kingdom Metazoa; phylum Arthropoda; class Insecta; order Lepidoptera; family Crambidae; genus Mecyna; species Mecyna flavalis. The sequence goes on along the minus strand of OX439408.1, from coordinate 12,074,147 downwards.
ACGGCCGCAGGTCTGGTTAGCCTGCGGTTATGGTGCATAAACGCATTTTCCTCCGAAAAAAAAAAGACGTCACACTTGCTAATATAATAAATCACAAATAAATGCATATACATATACACATAAAGATACGAGGTAATTTATTTAACTGATAAAATTGTTAATTTATTTATTACTTTTACAAATTAATTTTATCTTCTTATTTTTCTTTAATAATTAAAGAAAAATAAGAAGATAAAATTTTAATTGACATCTGATCCTTGATTATGTTTAAATATTTGAATGTTCTGCCCATTGCATGTGAATCATTTTAATGTTGTATTTTAGATTATTATTATTATTATTAATTCCTTTCTTGCTGTTGATTTGTTTAATGATGTTTCTTTTATTATTGAATCATGGAAAATTGTTTAATATTGTCGATTTTTTTTTTTTACTTGTGTCATTTTATGTTATACTTTATGTTATATCCAAATCAATTTTTATGGTGACCGATGACGCTCCTCTCACTGACTGGTGTTCACAGAAAACCAGCGTCTTGGCTTGGGCTTGCCCTTACCTTGACACATGCTGAGTGAACGCCAATTTGGTCTTATTGTCACTATCAATTTTTAATATTGTAATAATAACAATGTATGTCTTTATTGTACAATGCGATTGTGATAAGGATCAAATAAATCTTATTCTTATTCTTATTCTTATTCTTATTCTTACATATTATAAAAAAAAAAATGGGTTAACAGCTATTTTTACAACAATATTTTTATGTATAAAAATGTTCCAATTTACGCTGGCGATACAAAAGTCCTTAAAGGCAATCTCTCCTACTTCCAAAGATTACGGGGGAAATGGTTTTATTGTATGAAAAAAGACAAAGGGCTAAGCGATGGGGAAGCCAGGGCAATATCACAAGACAAGGGCGTGATCCGGCGCAGTCGAGCCGCGATTAGGCCAAGTAGGCCAGTCATTAAAGCCTCAAACCCGGAAGAAATTAGTAACACGGTAAAATTTTGAGGGGTTTTTAAGGAAGGTGGAATAACATACCGTGTGATTTTGCAGCGCTCTGGGGGGTACGGAAAGGGTTGAAAAGGGGTGAAAAGTGTTTTTTGTTAATAACATTGTCAAAAACATTAGTAACACGCTGCAAATTTAGAATTAGGTTGTTCTTACCGTTTTGTAACGTGTATTAAATTTGCAGCGTTTTGCAATGTACGGAACATTGTTTTTTATTAAAAAACATTAAAATTTGTTAATAACAAGGGTAAAAAATTAGTAACACGCTGCAAATTTGGAATTAGGTTGTTCTTACCAATTCGTAACGTCCATTAATTTTGCAGCGTTTTGTAACATACGGAACATTGTTTATAACTAAAAAACAATGATATTTGTTAATAACAAGGGTAGAAAAAATTAGTAACTCGCTATAAGTTTGGAATTACCTTGTTTACAGCATTTTATAGTAACTATTAAATTTGCAGTGTTTTGCAACAAACGGAACATTGTTTAATACTATATAAACAAATATTTAATTTAGTAACAATGGTCAAACAGTCAGTAAAGAGTTGAAATGTGGAAAAATGTTGTGAACGCTATTCTGAAACATTTTTTAACTTTGCATAATGAATATTTTACATTAACGTAACCATGAAGAGAATAACATCTTTATATTCACTGTATAAGAGAATTGTAACGTAAAACGTTACATGTAACATAAAATATATAATTAATAATTAAATTAGATAATAATTAAATAATAAAATAAAATATTTACATAGTATTTTATTTCTAATTAAAAACTATTTCTACTTAAAACTAACTAAGAATAAATTAACATATTTACACATTTAAAAATATACAAAACTAAATTCTAAACTTAATAAAATATAAATTAAAACAATAATCAAAAACATTATTAACCTTTTCCACGCCACGCTTATTCAGGCAAGTTAAAATACAACGTTTCTTGATCCTGTTTTTTTTGTCTGATATATCAGACGTTGGCGTGTTGGGCACGAAAATAGTTTGTCTGATATATCAGACATTGGCGTTGAAAGGGTTAAATTTAAAATATTGAACCGCGCAATTTTCAGTTGCAATGGTTTGCTTATTCGTCTCGCGGATCCTTATAAAATCTTTTGTTCGTGCAAAACTTGCTTGACCTTGTGGTCTTGTCGTATTCCCTTTCACTTTTTGCATCGGCTGGACAGACCTCTAATAAAACTGAAGTGCGCGGACGTATTTCGTCGCACATCAGGAATTAGATATTTTTAGTGCTCGATTTATTTTTTTCGACATTCGAAAAGCACAAAATTAATACTAAGTGGTGTTGTTTTGATACGCCTACGTAATTAGGCAAAACATTAATTCCCCGACAGGGTAAGTGATGAACCAATATTTCTAGTAGTGTTAGTTTTTTTTTTATGTGGGTAGAAAATGCTTTCTAGAAAGTTCTCTTTTCAAGGAAAGAAAATTTATGTAAAATAAAATGTACTTAGTTAGTTACTGCTATCGGCGTAGCTTTTATGTTTCTAATTTTTATGCTAATTGTAAACAATCTGCGGTTGGCGTAACTTTAGTTATTTTCTTCTTTTATTTCTGTGTTGTGCTTGCCTCCGATCTGATTGCAATCAACGCCACTCACCTTCTACATTACGTATACCAGCTTCCTTGCTTGGCTGAGGTGTTGATCGCAATCGTCGGCTGGAATATGACGTAGCTTAAGCTGGCATATTCATTCCCAGGGAACACTGCTCGGGTTTTAACCTGGACGGCTGATCCTCGACCAGGGCATCACGTCGTGTCACGGACCTGGGTCGGGTCGCCTCCTCATTCTTCCGCACCGCTGCTGCTGCCCGTCACCTCCACGGCCACCATCCACCTTCGGCCACCCGTCCCGTTTGACATTCATATGTGCTATAGTACGAGCCAAAATTGAATAAATGAATTTGATTCTTGATTGATTCTTGATTCGTCAGGGAAGTCTGGGCCACGGAAGCAAACTAGCAGTCGGGGCTACCTACCTACCCATACCCGCCGGCAACCAGTTCGTTTGTTATTAAATTTCTTTTGTGTACGCAGTGTGGACTTTTATTTAACACCCGCGACAGAAATTCAGGAGGATATTTTTTTATATAAAGCGCAAAAATATATCTTAGAGGAATTCCCTTTCGAAATCACTATTTGTCTGATATATAAGACTTTGGCGTACCAGATGAAGCGCAGCAGAAGGCATACAGGCTTTATCTAGTTTTAGTGATGTGACTACTTCCGCTTTAGGTATCTTAATATCGATAAGTTTGTAAGTAAATGTTATTAATAACGATAATTGCTATACTGCTACCCCATTCTCGCACCGCCCCTCGCCCGCACCCTTTAAATAAATCTAAGTCTAAAAATATTGAATGCCATAATAAAAATATTATTTCAAGTGAATTTAAATTTAATTTTCAATCTAAATTTAAATGACAATGTTAATCAATTATTTATTAAAAACTACTAACTTAGCTTATAACTGTCATTTTTACTTAACGTAGCACTATCGATTTATGCAAGTAATTTATTTTTGATTTTTTTTTGAATTTTTTTTAAATCTTTTTTTTTTGAATTTTTTTCTAAAATTATAATGAGAAAATGGAAACCAAATGTGAGTAAATAGTAAATAATCATTTTTTTGATAAACGCGAAGGGCCCCGGCCGGTGACCGTCCGTGACGCAGCTAGTACTATTGGTTCAAGTTTCGTCTATCATAATTGTAAAACTTTTGATTTGACTAAAAAAAGAACTTTATTAATTTATTTTACTACTAAAATATAATAATTTTACTGCGGAAAAACAACGACTAAAATTCCACGCTGTGGGGTCATTGCACTTCGCGTTTATCATTGGTTTCCATTTTCCCATCAAACCCTAAAAAAAAATTCAAAAAAAAGTATAAAAAAAATTACAAAAAATTTTTAAATAAAAATCTTGCAAAAATCGATAGTACTACTGAAGGTGAAGCGTTCTGCTGCGGGAAAACAACGGCTAAAAAAACACGCAGTATACTGAAAATTATTACTGACAAAATATGGATACCAATTTTATTGTCCGAAATAAACGATTTTTTTATTTTTTTTATTTTAAAGGTAATTAATAATATAATATTTCATGAAAATTAATTTCTCTTTACACAGCAACAACTATTGGATTGTTGTTTCATTAAACAGCATTATTACATAATTATATTGTAGTTACGATACGAATAACACAACTGACACAAAATATTAATTGCAACGAATGTGACACATTTTAAAAACATAAAAAAAGCACGAAAATGGTTTGTCTGATATATCAGACATTGGCGTTGAAAGGGTTAATAAATATATTTATAAATAAACAATGTTCCGTTTGTTGCAAAACGCTGCAAATTTAATAGAAGTTTTAAAACGGTAAAAACAACTTAATTCTGAATTTGCAGCGTGTTACTAATATTTTTCACCCTTGTTATTAAAAAATTTCATTACTTTTTAATAATAAACAATGTTAAATTAGTTGCACAACCCTGAAAATCAAATGTACGGTATAAAACGGTAACAACAACTTAAATTTAAATTTGCAGCGTGTTAATACTTTTTTTAACTTTGTTATTAACAAATTCCATTGTTGTTTAGTTATTAACAATGTTCCGTTTGTTGCAAGACGCTGCAAATTTAATAGACGTTACGAACTGGTAAGAACAACCTAATTCCAAATTTGCAGCGTGTTACTAATTTTTTTACCCTTGTTATTAACAAATTTTAATGTTTTTTAATAAAAAACAATGTTCCGTACATTGTAAAACGCTGCAAATTTAATACATGTTACAAAACGGTAAGAACAACCTAATTCTAAATTTGCAGCGTGTTACTAATTTTTTTGACAATGTTATTAACAAAAAACACTTTTCACCCCTTTTCAACCCTTTCCGTACCCCCCAGAGCGCTGCAAAATCACACAGTATGTTATTCCACCTTCCTTAAAAACCCCTCAAAATTTTACCGTGTTTCTAATTTCTTCCGGGTTTGAGGCTTTAATGACTGGCCTAAAGTGTTCGCATCAACATAATACCGCCTGAGCGAACTACGTATACGGGTAACACCTAACGAAAATGTACAGAATTTCTCATTTACTGAAATATCACGTGCAATAAAATGTTGTTGCTTGGGACATCCAGCTAGATTGAAAATTAGTTCTTGGTTTCATAGGTAGTGGTAGAGATATTCGACAAGCCATTTGGTGTAATGGTCGAGAAGTCGGCTATTACACCAGAGGTCGCGGGTTCGATCCCCGCACGGTACAAACATTTGTGTGCATGAACATATTTGTTTGTATCGGTCTGGGTGTTTCTATGTATAATATGTATGTATTTACAAAAAAAAGTATATAAGTAATGTTTATCCGTTGTCTAGCACTCATAGCACAAGCTAATGCTTAGTTTGGGGCTAGAAGGCGCTGTGTGAATAATGTCCAGAGATATTTATTTATTTAATGTACACACACATGAGTTATTATTATAAATACAATTGGGATGAAGTTCATATTTGCATGAGTCTGTACATGTGAATTGTATGTAGTGTTTTTAAATCGAGTGAATAAATAAATCCCCATAAGAATAATCTGTTGCGGTCTTGTCTCTAAGCAATGCAATTAACTTAAACTATTTTTTTTTTCAACGAATGACGTTTATGCAAACAAACAAAAAAATTGTAAGGTGTTATATGCCCAGTTTGAAAATCCCCACAGAGAACTAACGTTTGCGACGTAACTGGCAGTTGAATTGAATGTTTCGTGGAATCCTAAAAGGTTGTGAAAAAAAATATTCTACGGTGTAGGTGCCGTTTGCTGAAAGTTAAAACGTATTTATATTTTCGTGGACATTTTATGAATCGCTGGAGGAGTTACAATCTAATTACACGCGTTGGGCGTAAGTGAAATGTTATTGGATTAATTAAATTCGACATACACTTGCTTCCAGTATTATTGCGATTAGAGGTTGTACATCAAGCTATGCAGTTTCTAGGGTTTCTCCAGGACATTGTATTAACATGACCACCTCCGTACAAAACGAGTACAAAACCTGATATCATGGGATCGATTACCGATTTAGATCTACCAGATTTCCAAATCTTCACAGAGACTTTCTGAGAAAAATGTGATACTAGCTTTGTCCTCGAACTAAAAGTATTAGCAGAAATATTAAAGTGAGATAAGGTACAATTTAAAGTTTAAATAAAAATTTAACTTCAGTGTGGCGTGTGTGGTGATTGGTCCCTCAATAGAATAGACCTACCACATGTATGTGTTATTAGATAAGTGACAATATTGTACCACAACTCACAATCAAACCTATTAAAAAAGTCAACTGGGTCGGATGTATTATATCGTCCAATGTAATTGGTGAACATTACGTGATAAAACTAATTGGCACGGGTTAACCTTGGTGTCTGCAAGCAATTAGTGCGCTAAATGAACAATTAATGGTAGTAAATTAGATATGCCTAGAATTTACGAGAAACTCGAAATATTTTAAATCCTTTAAAGTAGTTTAAAGACTTACACTTGCATATACCTAAGTATATGTAAAGCAATGGATTTAGAACCCAAAATATACTAACAAACAAGCTCCATAAATTTCTCATGTTAAAAAAATCCTACTAATATTATAAATGCGAAAGTCTGGATGTTTGGATGTTTGTTCCTCAATCACGCCTAAACGGCTGAACGGATTTAGATGAAATTTGGCACACGTATAATAGTTTATAACCCGGAATAGGACATAGGCTATAAAATTCCTACGGGAAACGTCTCATTCCCGCGGGAATGTCAATTTTGAAACGACTGGACCGATTTGAATAATTTCTTTCACTGTTGGACAGCTACACTATCCCCGGTGAACATAGGGTACTTTTGATCCTGCAAATGTGAGGGGAAGGGGGGATATTTGAAAAAATAGATTACGCGCGGGTGGAACCGCGGGCGGAAGGCTAGTAGTTTTCTAAATATCTTTAAGAGATTTTAGCTACGCTGAAACATTTAATTTAAATAAATATAGTTATTTTAAGGGATAAGGATATCAGACAAACAAAACAAGTAATGCCTATTTGCAATGTTTAATAAGATTCAAGAATTTTGTTTTCTAGAGATTCTTAGTTATTTTGATGAACTTTTTGCACATTAATCGAATATAAAAATGACGCATTTTCTTCGCAAAAAAAATCCGACACTCATACTTGTAAGAAAATCCAACGCCAGAGATTAACTTCAAAGAGCTACACTCAAATTCATTTAAATCTAAATTGCTATCTCGAGGACCAATAACGTATTTTTTGCCCCAAAAATTCTCTTTAATCTATTTGACATGCAAAAGATATTTCCAAAAAGACTTTTTTTTGCAAAATTACTGTTTTTACAAGATCCAAATCGCTCTAAAATATATCTCTTTACATAATTAAATAGCAATGCGATGAATCTTAGAATTATTTTATCTTACGGTTATAAATATTAAAGACGATGAAACCTTTTATGTTTCGAAATATTAACTGCCGAACGTTTCCGCAGACATTTTCCGCCGCGTACGACTGTTCTATGGAAACAGCTTCCCGCAGCGGTGTTTCCAAACCAATACAAAATGAAAACCTTTAAGAAGCGAACATATTTTACCCTTAAAGGCGGGCAACGCGCCTGCGACCCCACGGGGGTCTCGGGTGCTTATGGGCGGCGGTAATCACTTACCATCAGGTGACCCAATTGCTTGTCGGCCCCACTACTACTAGCGTGGACTGAATTGGGTCTGTTTTGAAAAACTTTTATACTAAGTTATCCCGACCCGAGAATGGGACCCTAGATCTTGGCCAGGTACTTTAAGACAGTAGAGGGAATCTTCGTAATATTTTAGCTGAATACTCGTTTTTTGATACTAGTTCAGTGGCAGACAGACCCGCAGCCCACCTGATGGTAAGCGGCCACTGCGGCGTTATTCCACTGAGGGCCACTTCGCCTGGAAGCGTCGCTTAATGTGCTGCCAGACTGTAGGCTCATCTGATCTTCGAGCCTCTGATTTCAAGTGTACTGGCTCCCACATTGATATTGCCGGAACACAGCCAGAGCTGTTATGGCGGCAGATTTCACCTATGGGGGTGATAGCTAGCCAGTCGGACTCTAAAAAAGCCCTACCACCAACCAGACCCAAGGCAGGAATCGAACCCACGACCTCCGTGTTTTTATACCCGAGCGGCTTAGACACTGTTCCACGGAGTCGGTCGCTTTAAAGCTATGCAACCATGATCCAATAGATTAGGATGTTAAGTAATATCAAAGCTACTTTTCCTCCTTATAACCGCGTTGTCGGTGCCTCACCTAATAATAAATACGGAACTTTTCCTGTTCTTAAATAAACATCGTCTCACAAAAAACAATAATTGCGTATACTAAAAAAAGAAATACTTTAAATAATTATATTTGTATCTCTAGGCGTATTTTGAATAAATTGTTTATCCTATGGAATTCACTCTATCATCGACCGGTGTCAGTGTGCCGCTGGCAAGGCCACTTGGACACAGTAAAAAAATAACAGTGAGTAAACATTACAATAGATTTTGCACAGTGATTGAGTATTTGCCAACTTTACATAAGTGGCTCGGTGGACACGTGATATTAACATTGATTAGTATTAGAATTTAAATCACAATATTTGGGTTTAACACTAGGCCTTAATGTTTAGAGGCAACAACGGCGACCAGTAATCTGGTATACCGGTGTGACTTCTAAGCAATCATCAGTTGTACAATAATAATCAGCATCTTGTATTGCGCACATAAAGATAATAAAATCTTATCTGATCATAATTAATCTATACTAATATTATAAAGAGGAGAGATTTGATTGTTTGTATTGAATAGGCTCCGCAGCTACTTAACCGATTAAAATAATATTTTCACTGTCGGAAAGCTACACTATCCCCGGGTGACATAGGGTACTTTTAATCCCGGAAATCTGGGGGGAATAGTTGACAAAAGAAATTGCGTGTGGGTGAAACCGCGGGCGGAAGGTTAATTATCATAATAATAGCAATAGGCTATTTGACTGTGTTTAAAATATGAAACAATTTGTTGTCATCCTAATAAAATGTAATGTATAAAGCATATTTTATTGGATGTTCTGAAAAAATAAGGTCATATTCTGTATAAAAAACATAAATGAAATTTAATTTTTTTTGTGGTTTATTCACGTGTTTGAAAACGCTCTGTGATTGGTTGCAACTTTGATGACGTCACAAAAATGTAAACATTAGTTCAGTGCATGCTTTCTGTTTTTCTTTATATTGATCGTGCGATCTACGTGTCATTTACGTTATTTCCCAACCGTCCTATTACAGTTTTGTTTATTTAAAGTTCTGTGCATAAAATGGAGAGACATTTTGTGCGAGCTGACAGCAGTAACTTACCCAAAGTAGATGCGACTATGATTGGACAATTTTTTAGAAATAATCCAGATTTTTATGCAGCGGAACTTAAAAATGTAAAAACGGCAACGTAAGTACCTATTTTCTACTTATTTAACCACTCAACGCCGAACCGGCACTCGGGTGCCGCATAACAATAGATTTTCTATTGTGTCTAGTAATCCGGGGCTAGAAGGATTAAGATAGCAATTTTCAATCACTCGTACAAAGACATTCAATTTTTAGGTTATGTTAACTCCTGCATTTCTTTGGTGTCACGCACTTTTGTCACGTAACCTAAACTAACGCAACAATACAAATATTACTTACGTTAAAATGATCTTTACACATATAAACACTTGGTCTACTACTAGGTCCAATGCTTTCAGGGTTTCGACGAGCTACACTCAACCACTTTTTTCGTCTCTCAGGATCTATCGGAACTGGTACAAATAGTTTTTCCGGAGTCTTTATCGATGTACTTGTACATTTTGGTACAACACACCACATAAAAACCATTATTTATGCAATAAATTTCAAAACTATTTCACAGTTTGTTGACCTTTGTTGTTTATCTATTTGTGACGTCATCTGTCAAAAATTGCGTTTTGGCGCGTAATTTTTTAATTCAAACTTTTACATTGATTTTCTCCGTATATACGACAGATCTCCAGGAAATATTAAAACGGTTTGCATTTTATGCATTAATAAATAATATAAAACTATTTTCCAGCAGTAGTCAAATAGCCTATTTAGAATGTTCAACAACTTTTTCTATCGACGATACATAAACTAAACGAATAACGTTATGTACACAACAACACGTATTAGGACTAAAATTATGTTCATTGTACCAGCAAGGCTTTGCTGGCGCCATATCAAAAAACTTTTACAGCATAAAAACACAAATATGCACCATAAAAACCATTCGACGAAACGATTTTGCAGAGCTACAAAATAGAATACGACCATTCCTTTTTAGATGCGGATTAAAAGTAAAAAGTTAGTACGCGTGCAGATTTCAGAATTCGAGTATTGGGATAGGATTGGTATAGAGGACGAGCGGATAAAACGAAGTGTTAGGACGTTTGAGAGTAGGAATGGTGATTTCCCATGAATAATCTCTTAATGGAATGGGTAGCTATGGTTGCTTACCCATGGGTCACTTATTTTCTGCCAATTGAAGTATTACTGATACTACTGATAGTGTTCACCTTTGCGTGTTATTGGATAAATCCAAAGATAATATTGCCAACACGAGAAATTCAATTGAACACAGAACCTCAATTCATTGAAAATTTTATGAATACCAAAGCAACTAATTTTTTTTTATACTAGGTCAGTTGGCAGACAGGCACGCAGCCCACCTGATGGTAAGCAGCCACTGCGGTCTATTCCATTGAAGGACGCTTCACCTGGAAACGTCCCTCAATGTGCTGCCAGCCTGTAGACTCATCTGATCTTCGAGCCTCTGATTTCAAGTGTGTGTAGTGTGTAATTTAGATAAAACAACGTAAACGGAAAAAAATTGCAGTATATTATCTACATTATTATAAAACCCGACGATTATCCGTTTAAATTGTTATATTTTATTAGTAGTTATCGCGTAAATAGCAGGAACCACGAATTAATTTAGAGTTTATTTAAAATCGTATCATACTGTGATCTTTTGGTATGCGTATACTGTCTGTAACTACACTGTGACTTTAAACCAGTTCGGCTATTTGCAACTGACATTCAATTATTCTTGCTTACCTTCGTTCAACAGCTTTAATAAGATCACTTAAACAGTCAAACAGGAACCAAAGGATAGGTACCCAAGTGTCACTTGTTTTACCGCCCTTTCAAAAACGGGTTGTCAATTACCTGCAACAAAGAGGACATTGTTATTTTATTAAAATTATAAAGGAAACTCGGCTTGAATTAATCCTCGAAGTTTTTGGGGTGAATTGCAAAAGAAATTTCTTTTAGACGCGCGCAAATCGACGGTTCTAACAAAAAATCCAATGCCGAGAGTAAGAATACCAGGCGTTTTAAATCTATCAGGAGATGTGTACCAGTTATTTTAAAACATACACCGCGAAAAATAAAGAAAGTATGTCCTTTCTTAATGTACGATATTGGTGGTCGCTAATATTTTGGTGATGGTAATAACTTTTATAATTTATGTTACTCAAAAAAGGCTGGATCGTTCAAAGAATTTAGTTTCTTAATTGCAAATAAAAACACGTTTTTTTTTCAACAATTATACAAGTATTTTAAGGTATATTTTTATTCAACTCAGCTTCTTAGAAGGCGTCGCGACGCGACGATGCTAATAAATTGAAGAAAATGTTTAGACTACAATCAAAAAGAAAAAAATATTGTAGTTATTGGCTGTATTTTATTTTAAAATTTAATTCACAAGCACATTTTGCATATAAAGTTTTTGATATTTTTAGACAGGAAGTTCCCGGATATATCAGCTTTCCTGGCTATCCTAGCCGAGACCGAGGTACTTTTTCAACTTTTTTGCGTCAACTCGTTTTAAAGCTGTGTTTTTTAGGAAGTTCGTTCATGCTGAAAAAGGTCAATTCTGTCTGTATCCCAGTTCAGTAAGGTCGCAGATTGTTCCTTTTATGTGTAGTGGGTAGTTTAATATTTTTTATGCACTGAACCGCTATTGTTGCACAGAAAAGCCAACTGAGTACTGTTTTCTTTTATTTAGCTAGCTATGTTTAGTTTGGGCTAGACGACACTGTGTGAATAGTGTGCAGGGATTTATGAACCCAATCCAATGTCTTGCTTATGTCACAGCATACAATCTAATAATAATAATAACTAAGATCATCTTTTTAGGTTTTAGCTATATTTTTTATTTTATTTTCTCTCTCGCTTTTGCCCGTTAGCACTACCCACTATTTTTTTTCTGCTTGGCCCAAAGGTTGACTGGCAGAGAATTCTATTAGGCATTAGGTCCGCCTTATGTACTCTTGATTTTGCATTAAAGTTTAAATAAATAAATAAATCATCTACAATTTCATTTACAAATCAAACCTCGCATAATAAATAAATAAATCATCTATAATTAGTTTATTGTCAATGAAATTATATATAACAGATGTGTTATCTAATTGCACAGCCTATTAATTGATAGCTTTAAGAGCCAGTTTCACCACTCTGTCAGAAAACTTTGATTTTGGTCATTTAAAAAAAAACAGCATTACCTAGTGTAGCAAAACTCATCAGTTATACGTTTCAATATAGGTACGTCCATTTCCAACATTCAACACGAATTACCTTGGACATAAGATATTGTTTACAATACAAACAAGATATTTTTAAGTGTACATCAGAAAAATACTGAAATGTACATCAAAATAACTGATTGCACACCAAAGGTTAGGTTAGGTTAGCAATTCAGTATTTTTTTTTGATGCACAATCAGTATTTTTTTATGTGCAGTTAAATACAAACCCTTTTCAAACATAACTCGTTATCGAGTGAGAGTGATCAGGATGACGTTATTCCGTGATAACAATTTTTTTTTTACTTCTCGCACATTAGTTGGTCTTTCGTGACGTGATCTTGTTCCTTCATGAACGTTTTCCCCGAGTCCAATGATTGTCAATTTGGTGCTGCCCCCTACAGCCCCGGCTTAGGAAAATTAAGATACACCGGCCCGTCCATAACCATAAAACGGGAGAAATTGTATTGCATTACCTTTTAACGCAAATCGTCTTTGTAGTGTTTGTGGTAGTATCTATATATAAATAGATACACACTGTCTCGGGCGCACGCCGCACAGAGTGTCGGACAGTCGCACGTGAGCCGAGGGCGAGAGTGGATGTCTGGGTGTTGATGTGTGCGCGTGCGTGAACGAGCCAGTGTACAGCTCCATTATGTTTATATCAGAGGATAGAAGAGAGATCCTACATTTGGCGACGGGCAAAAAGGTACACATAACATTTATATCCACTTTCGTCTGTTGAGAGAGAGGTGAGAGAACAAAATGTTTAAATGACCTCAATAAATCATGTAAATGGTGTATTGTTTCTTAAGCAGTGTTTATTATTCTGTTATTGTTTCACTGTATGTTTTCCGAACAAAATAAAATAACAGAGAAATACATACATGTACGCGGTCACGCTTGAATGGTCAGGTACTCGCCGGCTAGTAAAATATTACCGGTTCCAGTTTCCAAGACAAAATGCAATGTTTTTTCTACTCGTTAACATTCCTATCGTTGTCGAAAATAAATGTAACATGGTAAAAGTACTTTCGTTTGTAATTTGCTGTTATTTAAAAAAAAAGGGGAGGCGGACTAAAATATTTTTATTTTCGATAAAAAGGGGAAATATGTAAATAACTTGTAATTTACGTCATGACCTTGGTTTGCCTTTGTGATACTAGTTAACGATTACTAATTAGCGAAGGTAACGCCTTGATGGTCTAGTGGTTTGAATAAGTAGTTGAGGTCCTGGGTTCGATTCCTGGGTTGAGCCGGCTGTGTTTATCGAGCACAGATAGTCCGGTAATTTAAACTAAAAAGCTCACGTTTAATAAATGTATTTAAAAGAGTTTTCGGTAGATGAAGTGAGTGTAGTATTTTAATAACGTTAAAATACTACTATATACGCAGTAAATTATATCAGTAGGTAGAAATAGCTTAAACATTTCATGTTATTTAGTGATACAAAACCCGTAAAATCAAATCTACATTAATGGCCATATGGATAGGTTTTAAGTTTATATTATAGTACATGTATATGTATAGGTTTAAAGTTTATATTCTAGTTGTTGCGGTTCTAAGATCTCCATTAAATTGGAAATAAATGTGATCTTAGACGCCCATTAAATTGGAAGTAAGTATATCGGTTCTAAGATCTCCATTAAATTGGAAGCAAATGCGATCTTAGACGTCCATTAAATTGGAAGTAAGTATATCGGTTCTAAGATCTCCATTAAATTGGAAGCAAATGCGATCTTAGACGTCCATTAAATTGGAAGTAGGTATTTCGGTTCTAAGATCTCCATTAAATTGGAAGCAAATGCGATCTTAGACGTCCATTAAATTGGAAGAAGGTATTTCGGTTCTAAGATCTCCATTAAATTGGAAGCAAATGCGATCTTAGACGTCCATTAAATTGGAAGTATTTCGGTTCTATGATCTCCATTAAATTGGAAGCAAATGCGATCATAGACGTCCATTAAATTGGAAGTATTTCGGTTCTAAGATCTCCATTAAATTGGAAGCAAATGCGATCTTAGGCGTCCATTAAATTGGAAGTATTTCGGTTCTAAGATCTCCATTAAATTGGAAATTAACGCGATCTTAGACGTCCATTAAATTGGAATATTGTGTTTTTTTTTGACGAGCCATTTGGTGTAATGGTCGAGAGGTCGGCTATTACACCAAAAGGTCGCGGGTTCGATTCCCGCACGGTACAAACATTTGTGTGCATGAACATGTCTGTTTGTATCGGTCTGGGTGTTTTTATGCATAATGTGTATGTGTTTGTAAAAAAACGGGTATATAAGTAATGTTTATCCGTTGTCTGGCACCCGTGGCACAGGCTAATGCTTGGTTTGGGGCTGGATGGTGCTGTGTGGGCAGTGTCCAGAGATGTTAGAAACTCCATTACATTGGAAAATAATGCGATCATAAAACATCCCTTAACTTGGAGTTCTGCAGATTTTATATCTTCTGTTTAGCGGAATATAAATTTGACACACCAGGCAAAGCCTGTCTCGTGGGAGTCAAATCAGTTAGATTGACAAAATTGTTTGTTTTTTAATATTATTATCTTATGAAGGTATATCACAGAGCTCTTAATTATGTTGTAAGTTTAGTACACAAATGTGATACAATGATTATATTCTGTGTTATTTTAAAATTAGGTTTTTAAGAAAGAAAAAAAAAAGTAATTAAATATTCTAAAACAAAATACTTAAATAGTTCTAAACCTTACAACACTTGAAATAATGAAATGGTGTGTAGGGAGCGCTGGATAAAAAATGTGAGAAGATAAGATCAGACATTATATTTTGAGTGATTGGATTGGATTTTGTATAATACTGTATGTTAAATGGTGTTTCTGTCATTCATTACCTAATATTAACCGATTTTCTCAGGATGTTTTCGGACTGGGCAATGTTCCAGTTAATCAATAGCCTTGAGATTGTTGATTTAACTTGGTGGACTGAACATTACTTTAAGTCACTCATGTTTACTATTTTATTATAAATACGGAAAACAGAAATGATTTGAAACGTTGAGCAAAAGAACTTTAGACTTCTTTGATTGGAAGCTTAAATACCCTTTTCTTCAGTAGCAGTTTGTACGTTGGTAAATTTAGAGTGTTTTTGTGCATAAACATCACGGCTCTCATTATGTACAGTCGGCGGGCGCTTAACACTTGGGCTTCGTTATAAAAATCTGTAGTTGAGTATCGTCTGGGTTTACTTAACGCCACCTTCAGTACCTCCCGTTGTGCCCGTTCTAATATTATGAGAGTAGAAGATGCTATACCTCCCCAAGTCAAAATGCAATAATTTAGTACTGACTGACATTATGCCAAATAAACCATCTTTAACACTTGACCATCGGTTACATCTCAGCACCCTAAACATGTGTATCAGTTTCTGCACTCCAGCCAGTTTCTGCCAGTTGTTGCACATACCTACATGAATTTTAAAGTTTAAATTCTCATCCATTACAATACCTAGGTATTTTAGTGAAGTACTCCTATCTATGTGGTTGCAATCACAATTGATGTCGTAGGTTAAAATATTTGACCATAAACAGTCAGACTCATGCACTGGAAAGATTTTAGGAATGATAGGTGGTGACTTAGAGGCATCAATTTTATGAAAGCATAGAAATTTGAATTTTGAAGTGTTCAATGCAATGACGTTCAATATAAAACTAGACACCCAATCTCTAAGAAAATTCCTCAAAAAACGTCCGAGTGGCTTTGACACTGATGACATTAACACATTCGTTCAAATTAACACCTTATCTTGTGGCATTTAGTGTTTAATGTCAATTGTATACAACTAAACGAAAACTCTGCCCAATAGTCGGGTGGGCAGACTTTTGCTTCGGACAATATTTGAGCGTGATTGTGAGTCTGGTTTTTTAATTGAACGTCATTGGTTCAATGTGAAAATATTTTGGTTTAGCCATGAAAAACTTTTTGCAAATAAAAAAAAAAAAATAGTGCAATAGATTTCTTCCCATGACTGACAATGAGACAAAATAGACAATATTTTACTATTTGGGATTGGGGTAGTCATTATTTCATTGATGTACACAGCGTAGTACATGATAAACAGCGTAGCGTATGAATACTCCCTTGCGGGCCACCAAACTGATTGGCTCCAAGGAGCTTATGTGTTCACCTACTCTGACACATTGTTGTCTATCAGAGAGATAACTAGTGAACCAATCGAGCGCCTTGAAACTGTATCGAAGGCACGCTCTAAAAGCTTAGAATAGGTACCCAGCAAAGATATAGGACGATAGTTACATGGTTTATCTTTAGCCCCATTTTTGTGTATTTGTGGTTTATCTGCCATTTTCTATTCATGAGGAAAAATTCCTGATGCCATACTTTTATTAAAATGGCTGTAAGAGGTTCTGCAATTAGGTGTCCGATAGTTTTTAATAGTTAATTGCTGATACCATCCAATCCTGGCGCTTTCCATAAGAGATCCAAGACCTCCTGAGGATCTGTGGGCTCGAGGAAAAAGGAGTTTGGAGGAGAATTATTTGCAACTACTTTTATTTATCTTAGTTGCAAGTTGATTACCTATTGTGCAGAAATATTATGTTGTATTGATTTATGGAATCTTTCACGGATTTTTTCAATTTAGTAAGTTCATGCGGTATTGGTGCAGTAACTTGATCATTAGCAATTTGCTTAATTGTGGACATTGTGGTCCATAGTTTTTTTGGAAGTTGATTTATTTTTAATTATTTCTTTACTATAGTATTCGGGTTTAAGTTTTCTTTTTGTGCATATTGTTAGAATCTTTACGGGACTCATCGTGTAATTTATCGCAATGTTTGAAGCAGCGTATCAAGCCTGGCGTCATCCAAGGTTGGATGATGGTTTTATAAAGATTTTAGAAAATTCTGATAATGTGTTTGAGACCGTATCAGTTAGGAATTCTACTGCAACTTCTAGTGGTGAATCATCGCTTAAGGTGGATGACCAATCTACCTTTTTAACTCAGATGTAATTGAAACATAATCAAAAATAACCCTGCTACGAAAATATTTGTAATTTTTTTTGGTATTTTAGGCGTAGGCGTCTTAATCGCGACATAATAAAAGGCTTAAAATAGGACACGTTGAAAAGAAAGACCTGACACAAAGTTTATATGAATATTTATCTCTACTATATATGCTAAATTGCTTACCGACTTTGGTCAGGGCCATTTTTCGAGGTCTTGCGCGGCATTTTTTCAAAAAATGATGTACTACGGTCATGGACATTTCGTCAATCAATTAAGAATTAATGTATTATGCTACTCCACACTCGGTAACCGGAAAATCTCCAACAGAGTTGTTTTTTTAAAGACGATGTCGAAATTTAGAAATAAGGAATAAAGACAGAGAACAAAAAGAGAAAGGAAGAGAATATGAAGAACGAACAAACAGGACAGGAAATAGAGGAAGGGGAATGGAAAACGATAGATATAATAATGAGGGTCCGGAACAAACTAATAATATAAGATAAATAATCAGGGATTATTTTAATTTTGAGTTTAAGTAAATTATAAGACTAAATTGTATTCGTTCAATTTTGTTCAGAGATTAAATGTGATTCGGAATTAAAGAATTATTTTAATAAGAAAGGGATGTAGTGTTTGTGGTAGTATCTATATATAAATAGATACACACTGTCTCGGGCGCACGCCGCACAGAGTGTCGGACAGTCGCACGTGAGCCGAGGGCGAGAGTGGATGTCTGGGTGTTGATGTGTGCGCGTGCGTGAACGAGCCAGTGTACAGCTCCATTATGTTTATATCCGAGGATAGAAGAGAGATCCTACAGTCTTATTATCTTAAACGCTCTTGGTGAGGTATGAACCTTGCAATCGACGTAGCTAACGAACTGGACGAAATCAGTTAAGCTCTGATGAGATTTTTAGTTTTTCTTCACATTTTATTTTTTCTAAAGTATAAGTGTCTAAAAGTAATGTTTTTTTTTTTATTGCAATGTGTAGTAACAAGACGAGCAGATCGTACACCTAAGATGGTTAGCGCCACGTCTACCCTTAGATAGTTCATTGCCAAACAGTAACTAAGCAGTTACTGTCTGGCACCGCCCTGCGCCCGCTACACCGAGACGACAGTTATTAATTAGGTCTCATATACCCGTAATTTTACTAAAGAAATGTTGTTAAGGATTTCTTTTTTTTTATACCACATTAGTACAGACCCGCTGCCCACCTGATGATAAGCGGTTTTAAGGACATAATAGGTTTTTAAGACACAAGATCGTAAAAGTTGGAAGTATTTGATTTTGGTAGTCATCTGAACTTATTACACGTCGATGATCTAATAGTTTAATCCGGCCATGATCTGGTTGTCCTAGGTTCAGCTCCCGGCTCGGACAAAATTTGTTCATTGAATTAAAAAAATTCCAACACTCAGGTTTGTGATCATCATTCCGCATTTAGCGAGGGTGGTGATAAAACTCTCATTGTATCTATCATTGTAACAAATCAATGACTTGATTTAAAAGACCTTTGCCTTGCAATGAGATATCAATAGACTGATACTGTTTTGGAGTTAAAAAAACTACTTTTCTTTTATCATGGTTTCTAAAAGAATTATTTAACTTGCAAAAGCGGACTGTAGAAGATAATTTCCTAAAATAAAAACACAATAACAAATTTTCTCTCCGACCTAGAACGGTGCAATCTACCTACCGCTCCACTGATGCAGACAACAAATAGAAGAAAATAGAGTTTTTAAAAATCTGAAATTCACTTACAATATTATGCTCTGACTCAGGTTCTTTTTATAAACAACACGAATATTCAACAGCACAGAACAAAGTATAACGCACATCTTCCAATAGGGCTGACATGCAACAAATCCCAAGTTGTATGGTTTGAATGTGACTGTTTAAAGTTGTTTTATTTAATGTGTATGTTACTGGCCAAACCCAATTTTAGGACAAACTAGTTTGGTAGGCCAAACTACATAGTTTGTCCTGAAATCGGGTTTGCCCGGTAACATATATAATATATTTTTTTAAGCGCCACTACGGCGAGTTTTATAACTACATTATTATAATTCTCATACAAATGACTCAATCTGAATTACTTTTTACTTTTCGATAGTTGCCCGTGCTAGCCCTAGAGGCTTAAGTACATATTTTCGGCCGACCCGTTAAACTGCTACCCACCAAAGCAATTAACAAATAGAAGAAACGGAATAACAGGCTTTGTAAAAACGAAAATCCACCCGCAAAATGTGAATCCGACCAGATTACCGGCGAAATGCGGTGTAAAGTCGCCGCGCTGCTTTGACGCGAAATGGTCCGAGTCCGGACCACATTTAAACTCGTGGTGACATCGTAAAGCCTGTCAAAAACGTGGCCAGTCCCGCAAACCCTTTCACGTTTAACGCCTAGGCCGCCGTGAAATGATTCATCTCGTACAATATTCGTGCGGGCGTGAAATACGAGTACGTGTGAAAGTCAACGTACATACTTGTGGATAGTATGCTTGGGTTTAAGCACAGCAAAATCTTTTCAACTCAAAAATATGGACACATTCCACGTTGATTTATTTAATTTCATCAGCACGAAAATGTCTGTAACCACTGTTCGATCTTGTTTAATAAATACCAACAACTTCTTAGAGGTTATAATCACTTATAATGATCCTTCTTTCTTAGGATTGGACTCTAGCGAGGATACCATAAATTGAATACAAAATAACATTCAAACACAGACCTAATTTTCATCACATGAAAAAAAATGCATTTATGCTATCCCAAACGTGTGGCACATCACAGATACACATACATACTTGTGAATGAGTCTTCACAAGTCGATACCGCGGATGACTTGGTATTCTGACAGAACATAAATGTTTAAGTTTTAACCTGGGTTTCAGGATCACTATTAAATAAAATTATACTTAGTGCCAAAGTGGTGCAAAAACTTATAAAAATATTAGCGGCACTACCATCGATCACTAATAAAGAACTAGATACACAATGCCATGCAAAAGTCGCCTCAAAACGGTCGAAAATCTAGTTCTTTCTCTTTCTCGCAAAATTTTAGATGGAATAATGTAAACTCAACCTTACGTGCAATGCGTGAAGTTGTATTTCGCAAAGCTATTACGAGTGCTCGCGCTCGACGAATCACAGTGCGCCAAATACCATAAAATTTTTACGACCTAGGCTCGCCGCAAGGACAGGGAACGGGGTGGAGTCGAATTGTTCAAAAGTATTTTTTTGTTTTTATTGTAAATATTGGTATGGGATTTTTGGAATAGGTTTATTTTAGTTTTAGTTACACAGTCACAACATTTATTTATTAATGAAATAAATATACACAGATATCATTAATTATGTATTTATATTAAAAATTGAAAAAAATAATAATAACATTAAGTGAGTCACGCTCACAGGTCACACTTATACTATTTTCACACCTTTATATAAATTATATTATAATAAATTTATTTCAGAACTTTAAGCACCACAACATACATTAATACAATGATGAACATTTGTAACATAATCCTTTGTATTTCCCCTCCTCATTAAAATTTCTATAAGGAGGGCCTCTTATATCGACTCATATGGGATAAACTCCAATAAAATCTCACATGTTAAATTTATTACATCCACTAAAAATTTAATTTATTATAATATGTTTGTATAATATTTACTTTTAAAAAGTACCAAAGTCTTATTAAACAAAAAAACAATACAGTTGTATTTTAATAATAAATTTTTTTTACAAACAATAGCGTCTCCACGGATTAATGGAACCGAGTAAACGAACATAACCCAAACAATTTAAGTGGGCTTGAGGTCTTTACAATTGAGTTACGTCATAACTACTGGTATTTATTTCAATTTAATTTTTAAAAATGATATTACGATGTTTTTTAATAAAAGTGATAATAATAATTAATGATAATATTAATACTTCCCGAAAATATGAAAGTCCATCCTTTTTTTTCGTCTTGGATGGGTGATTTTTGCACTTTTAAAAGGAGCATTTAGGCATGTTTATTGTCGGAGCGTTCGAATGCTACTAAGATAAAAGTCCACCTAAATGTTGATTTTAGGAGCTCTTTCGGTGAGGACACTTTTGGCCACTGATTGTGTATCTAGTTCTTATTAGTGATCGAAGGGCACTACGCTTCGATCTACGTTACTGTGGATAAGGTAATCGAATCATACAAAATAGACGCTCATTTCATTCGATCGCATTGCAATAAAATTTTATTGGCACTAAAGACAGCACAATCTATTTTGTATTTGTTTGTTTACCATAATAGCTGCCAGCAGACTTAGCCTGGTATCAAAGATCTCAGCCGAGAATAACAAAACAATGTACAGTTGTATTTCTTGAACAGGATAATAGAAATAATGTACACGTAATATTTGTTACTTATACTCGTATCTCTCTCGTGTTGTCTTTGAATGCTCCTTGCACTCTGCTAACAGAGCTTATTTTGTTTCTCTATGATAACATTTGCAAAGAAGACAAAACTTAGCAACGACTGGCAGTCGTGAATAGTTTAACTTTTCATGGAAATAATATGATAAATTTTTGTAGCATCTGTTCCATTTTACAAACGCCTCATTGTTGTTAAACGTCTATCTTGTCATGGTTTTGAGGTTAAAAGTTTACAATGTTCCATACTAATATAATAAATAAGACAGTAAATCTGTCTGTCTTTATCAATCAATGTATATTGTAACTTTTACGATTAAAGGGTTAACATTGATAATACAAATATGAAAATTATTATTATAATTAAATAGGAAAGTAATTCTATATCTTCGCTTGCACCCCTAAAACTAAAACCGATGTAATCTTAGTACAGACAAACACTAAAGACCTTAGAAAATAACATAGGTTGCTTCTTATCCCGGAAAAGTACTCAGTTTTTATGGGATAATAGAAATAAAAGTTGAAATCACGGGCGAAAGCTAGTGATAAATACTATGTAATATCGGTGAGTGCTTTTTGAAAAGATATTTATAAATTGAAAAGCAAAGGAGAGATTCTGAGAATCCTTACTGAATAGGCATTATTACCTGCAATGCGTCTAGACGTCTGATGGTAGGCAAAGGCGTTTACTGACTGTAAACAACTAGGTTTAAGATTAGCTTAGTCTCGAAGTCTATTCGTTTTATAGTGATAACAACCCACGTTTCATATTATCTACGAGTACATTTATTAGTCTTAGGAATTTTAAGTACTGTTAACACCGAGAAAAATAGTTTTTTGATGGGTAGTGGCAAGAAGATATTTTAGATTTATCTTATATACAACTGTACTTTCTCGGTAAAGCCTTTAGTATATATTCTGTGGTAAAGCCTCGATGGTCTAGTGATTTCGTTCAATATCCGGGTCGGGCAAGTGACAGATTTTTCAAACACACTGCTCTTGTTTCCAATTCGCATTTGACAAGCGTGGTGTTTAAGCCAATGCCTATTATTGTAACGATAACTTGATTTCAATAATGGAGCAACATGCCTGCTTCCCATTTGATTTAATATCACAGCCTCCAATAACGGCATCGATTGAGCGGTCTAAAGTTTCAATACTTTTGTAACAATCTGTATTGGATGAATTTATTCGATTCCATTCTTTCAGTAATTTGTTTACCCTTATCAAACGAGCGGGGCGCGTGATGTGAATTACAATATCGAGATTTAGTAAAAGCAATAGGTTCTGTGAAGACATTAAATTTTCATCACGGGTCTTTCATTAAGCGACTCCGCCAAGGGAGTTTATTAACCGTTGTCTGTTGTTCATTAAGACAATAATTAAATAACAAGTACCTGTTCAGTGGGATTTTTAATTTAGCCGTTGAATAAACGCTGTGCTAATGGCGGCAACTTGAGATAGAAGATTGGATATTGCGGATGAGTTTTGCTGTTCCGTGTGAAGATTTAGTTGTGTTGGCTCTGATTAATTGTAGAATGGAGCAAAATGAATCTGCTAGCAAGTTTCGAATGAGTTGTTATTAGTAATATTAAAAATTCACCCTCAATTACCATTCATCATCCCAGCGTATTCCCGATTGCATCCAGTATGAAGCTTAGGGTCCGCTTCGACTATGATCCTAGATTTGACGAGCCTGGTTATTACAATGGAGCGATTGCCATCTGACCTCCGTAACCCTATAAGGGAAACCTCACTCCTGTCACAAATGTCTCCTGTACGCAACATTGGCCATGTATGAGAGTAATCTGTGAAAAGAAATCAAATTTTTCTCCGCAAACAATTCTATTTTTAAGAAATACTTGTTTACGATTACCTTTCCTACCAGCATCGGAGATAACCGAAGAGAGCAATCAGGAATCACAGGACAGCTTTACATATTTTTCGTTTGTGAGCGTTTAGAGTTCTAGACTCCCGAATATAACTAATAATTACATTAAAAAAAGCCAGGCTTTCTGTTCAACTCAGGATGGAGCTTAGAATACAGAACAAGTATTTCACGATAAATTGAAACTCACAATCATCGATCAGACACCATGAGAGAACGTATCAATGCGTAATGTCTTACTACTACTACCATATTAGTTGCAGGTGCCCAAGGTCGAAATCACTTACTATCAGGTATCATACGAGCTCAATTGATTAAAATATACTAATTTTAATGTAAATTTCGTCAAGGAACCTGCACCAAAAACCGCGGAGCAAAGTAAAGATCCTTTTTACTTCAACTTCAGTAACAGCCTACCTTTTCATTAGAGCTAATGGCTAAGTTAAGTTTGTTTTACCGCGTCGTACCTAAACAAACATAATTGGATAGGGAATAGCGCACTTTCAAATTAGAATGGCGCTTTTTAATCGCAATTTCCTATGCAAACGGCGTCGGTCTGGCATCTGCAGTTGAACATTCACTGAATTAATCGTTTATTGCCCTTAGCTAACACAGAATGCGATACTAAGCGACTCCCTTCGTACTTAGTTTGCTTCTGCAGCAAGTCATTTAACTTTGATAACAGGCAATAATTATGATTATTTACTGCGAAACTTTTGAGCAAACGCGACAGCTTTGTGCAACGAATTTAAATACCCTAGAAGCAACATTGCCTATAAAACCGCCTTCAAAAAGTGTCCCGAAAGTACATAGCAACGGTGGGGGGTGCGCTAAGGACGAAAATAATATCAACTCTAATTTCAATATTCAAAAGTTGACCTTAATGCACAGGTATACGATCTCACTTTAAATGCAGACGTCCGAGAGTTACGACATTTAGAATGTACGCAGGCAGCAAGCTCGTAAAATTTTTATTGCTTTATTGCTGTAAAGACGAATGTAGGCTGTAAATCAATAGAAATAAGGTCTAGTTCAGTTTGCGCTGTTTGAAAATCATAAAATCGTCGCATTTAGAACAGAGTTAGTAGAGGAGTCGTCGTCGATGTTATTTTTTTATTTATAATGTATTAGAATAAAAAACAAATTTATTTGTTAAATGACTAACTAAATTTTATCTACCGAAGGAACGATTTTTTATTAAATATAAACTCATAATGATTTATTATTAGCGACGAGCCATTTGGTGTAATGGTCGAGAAGTCGGCTATTACACCAGAGGTCGCGGGTTCGATCCCCGCACGGTACAAACATTTGTGTGCATGAACATGTCTGTTTGTATCGGTCTGGGTGTTTCTATGTATAATATGTATGTATTTACAAAAAAAAGTATATAAGTAATGTTTATCCGTTGTCTACCTAGCACAAGCTCATGCTTAGTTTGGGGCTAGATGACGCTGTGTGGATAATGTCCAGAGATATTTATTTATTATTTATTTATTATTACTATAGCTTTTTGCCCACTGTTAGATAAAATGTCTGTCTAAAGGTGGAAACTTGTAATTGGCTTTACTATATTATCTTACTTATTATTATAACGATACCTAATAAAAATGAAATATTTATTATAACGATACCTACTAATAAAAATGAATACTTATAATTTTACAAAAAAAAAATTCTTTGTTGTCAAATATTGTAAACAATCTTCATATTCTTTTTTAATGAAATTATTCATAAATAGATAAGATAAAAACAAAATGGTAATCTACTAGTGTAATTAATCATTAAACACCAAATTCTTTTTTATTCTTACAGTTCTTTGATTGTTATACAGATTTTTTTGTAAAAAGTTACACATCTTTTATTGGTTGTAATATTGGACAAAATAAAAAAAAATACCATAGTAAATTTTAGTACTACGCGACTCCATTCCTCTACAAAACCTACTATGTTCCAAATATTACTCGGTGTGAAAGTGTTAGAAGCATTAATACCGCAGCGCGTGGGAAAGGGACAACTATACAGCCAGCCACGTGTCTGATTTCTTCAGATTTTTTTAGAAAATTACAATTTTAGCACGTTTTAGGATAATTTTTACCATTAATGCATTCTATTATCAAAGATGGATTTATTACTTACCGGAAATACGAAACTCCATCCTTTTTTTGAGTGGTTAAAGTGTTGTTCTTGCACGTTTTTACGGAGCACTTCGGCATAGTGACGCTAGGCCGGTTCGCGCGCCACTGGGAGCGCACAAGTGCTTAAACCGTGTTTAAGCACTTGTTTTGCGGGACATTTTTCGAGCGCTGTCAGTGTATCTAGGGGCTTTGTGCAATTAACTTCTAGAGTTTGTGAACGGACAATTTTAGGGGATATTCAGGAAAAAAAATACAATATTGTGGCGTCGTACACTCTGGTAAAGCACTATAGCGATTTCCACTCAATACTAGGAACACACATTTGCAATAAAGTTTCATAAAAAAATTAGTCAAAGTTTTTGATGCTATATATAACACTCGTAGTTAGTGCTTTACATATTATGTATATACCATATTTAGTATCAGTTGGCAGATAAGCACGCTACCTATTTGAGAGTAAGCGGCCACTATGGCCTATTCCATTAAAAGACACTTCACCAAGAAGCAGCAGGAAACAGTTTACTTTTCTATCTACATCTCTATTTTTCAAACGACTTTAGAGTTATACGAGTATCTATGCGAAGGATATTACGGTAAATACGCGCTATGTATAGGGCCAGATTGCACTTGATATTCAATCCGTTCAGCAGTGAATATACAGGATTGGAATGAATGTGCAGTTAACACTCCCAACGATAGCTAACAAACTCATTTGCGTGTCTAACTACGTATTCCCATTTTCTAATGGCAGTACGCGGTTCCGCACTTTATATGCCAACGGCATAATAGGGGTGGCGATGAGTAAAATATATCCTTGAATTTTGTGTTGTACCATGCAATAGACAGTTCCTATGTAACAGTCAAAAAAGGGCTGGCTCGACCTGGGATGAAAAAGAAAATATTTAGTGACCACAAACAGAACACGAAAAATATAGGTGATAATGTGAACAGAGGTATAGAGAGAGTAAAAATAACATCATAAACAATTAAAACAATTAATTGGAAATTTGGAAAAGTACCACAGTCTTACAATAGACCGACGTATGAGTTGTACTCAGTTGTACTAATGCTCTTCGTTTGGTAACTGACAGGCCCGACCAAACATGTTGTCCCGTGCCGACGGTATGGTGCACAGAACATTACACTCCAACACTGTCGGGTTATACTGTCAACAGCGACGTCAGTTTAGAAATAATAACTAGAATTCATTGTACAACAACAAAGTTTGCTTAGTTCGGGGCTGCGTGGCTCTATGTATGTGTATAAAGATCTAAATCTAAAATTAATAATATTATAAATATCGCCATGATTGTTTACAATTTGTTGGTTACAATTATAGTTATTTTTGGAATACCAAGTCATACAATATAAAGTATAAGATTTATAGTATAGTACTACTAGTAGCAGCCCTATAGGTCACAGGCGATGTAAGCGCTTGCGTTGTGTGCAGAGCTGACTGTATTAGCTCGCAATTAGCAGTAAACTCACAGGATATTATTGCCGCCCGATAGGTTTATAGCTATTAGAGAACATTAAGTTACGAAATAATCGATGTAAGTTATATTTTGTTATAAGCGGCATGTAATCGCTTCCTATGCGCCTCTTTAGTGCTGTAATCGATTGTAAGAAACATCTCTGTTATTATGGTTAACTTGTCTGGCTTATCTTTATTCTGGAGAAATTACTAATACTAGATTATGTTTATCTAGTTCAGCTGACTAACAAACACATGGTCCACATTGGTTGTTTCCATGCTGTTTTGGAGGGAAACTTTACCGGTAAACAAAACTAGGAATAGTTCTTTGTAGTATAGCAACATTATAGAGTAATTAGAAGTAATATATCTTTTTCAATACTATTTCATTTGAAAAAAATGACACTTGTACGGGTAGTAGACCAGAACGAATAGAACTTGAACCCACGACCTTCGTGTTTTTAAAACCGAGCTGCTCAACCATTATTTTACGGAGGCGTCAAAAGCCTTTAACGCTTCTGATTTTAATATCAAGTGTACGTATAACTCGTATGTCTTCATACTGCCAAAACACAGTACAGAGTGGCAGAGCACCAGGCAGATTTCCTTACAGGGCAATTCAAAGTGGCAAGCTACTATGTCACTGAATCGACAAAAACCGATAAAAATTCGAAGGGTTTTTGTTTCATTCCTAAATCTACGGAAGCATCGGGCACACCTTTTACATGCGGAAATGTCAACTGACAACATTTATGCAGTAAACGTCAGCAGGAATAATAAATGGCGCGTTGTCAACTAAATTTTTTATTCGAAAATAAACAATTCATCTCAGCCAAAATCAATTACTTCGTATTTGTTAGCCGAATAGTTTTGCAGTGCCTAACTTTACCCAGTTCAAAATACTACAGCTCTAAACTCGTTCTATTTCCTTTCAACAGCATGAATTTTATTTTTTATCAATGTTTACGTTCGCGTTCGCTTTCGCTTGAATTTTCCGGGAAATATTTTTATTTAGATTTTTCAATTTTCACTTGTTTGTGGATATGAAGTGTTTTGTGAGGTACCTAGGTAGTTCTCTAAATTACGATTAGCAGTCGGTACAGTCGGAAAAAGTTACTGTGTTATTAATTGTGCTAATATAAACTTAGATAAAATAATAATTATAGTTCTAAAAAATATTATATGTAATCATTTTTTTCGACATAATGCATGTACATTGCCATCTAGCCCCAAACTAAGCATTTCTTGTAATATAGACGGCGGAAATGGGATGAACATACAAAAACTAAACCTAATTTTCGTTTATAAGGAAATAAATGGCCGCTACGATACTATTGAGATTTACTCCATCAGGTTCCTCGGATTAATTGCACATGTTCGAATCTGCAGGCGGTCGTAGCTAAGCGCGCACGAAACGTTATAAATTATAAAAACCCCGGACCATTCCTCTTCCGGGAGCGTGAATGGATATATCTCCGAAGCAAGTTCACTTGGCGTGTTATACGCCGATATATCTCCTATAAAGGCTTGCTTGGCCAAATTTATCGCTTATCTCTCGGCGCCCGCGATCGTGAACAGTTCATCATGGGTGAATGAGTAGGTCTGGAGCTATTGAAGCGGTGACCTAGATCAAGGAAAAAATATACGTTTATCTCGTTTAAGAATCGAATTATTTTGAGAAAAGGTTTTGTTAAAATTGCGAATTTAAGTGGGAAATTCATGACTTGTCTAGCTACAAGTATAATCTGCTGCTACAATAGCTTTGGAAGAAATATTTTATTGTGGGAATCAAGTCCTTGGAAATCGGCCTCGAAGATCAAAGGACCCTACAGTACGGC
Source organism: Mecyna flavalis (assembly GCA_949319885.1). Classification (NCBI taxonomy): domain Eukaryota; kingdom Metazoa; phylum Arthropoda; class Insecta; order Lepidoptera; family Crambidae; genus Mecyna; species Mecyna flavalis. Next base: position 12,044,712 of record OX439408.1, on the reverse strand, counting down.
AGCACATTGAGCGATGTTTACTTATTAATTAGTAAAGTACACTTGAAATCAGAGGCTCGAAGATCAGATGAGCCTACCAGTCTGGCAGCGCATTGAGCGACGCTTTCAGGCGAAGTGGCCCTCAGTGGAAAAGGGCGCAATGGCCGCTTACCATAAGGGGGGCTGCGTGTCTGTCTGCCAACTGACCCAGTATAAAAAAAATCTCTCAAGGGTATAGACCGCAGTATGTCCACTAAACTGACAAAAGAAAAGGTTTATTAAAAAAAGAAACCTTACCACAATTTCTTTGGCAGTAAAATATTATTAAATTTTTTCCATATCAAATTGATATTCACAGTTGCGGTATGTAAAACGCACAATCACCGCGAGTGAAAACTAATTTCACTCGTCGGTTCAAAGATTTTGATAAACTCGAACAAAAGTTCCATAATAATGTAACATTATAGTGATGTAGCGATGCGTTATGCGATGCATCTCAAATGCATATAAATTCCGAAGTGTTATTATTACGGCATTGTTGCCGATCAATGTTTTCTGTATGCGGGAAACAACGTTATATGAAAAAATAACAAACATGAAGACTGCACGCAACTATGGCTCATTGAAAGAGATTTTGAAATGTCGATAACCGATATATATATATTACAATAGTAACATAATAAAATATTTATTTTGGGATCACACAAGAAAAGGGGATCATGCCATTATTGTTGTTTAAACCGACGACTTCAGTTTTTTAAAGGCTTTCAATTCTCTTATAGTTGCACTGCATCAAACAAAACTATGACTTATAGATTTTAAGACGAGAGTATGGAGTCAATCCACATTTTTTTATAAATTCCTGTATTTCTGATAACAATCTTTACCAGCACGCTATTTACGGAAAAATGCTGACATAATAAAAAAAAGATTGACGTACCAAAGTATCCCTTGTAAATGATTTCTCTTCCTAATACAGATCTAAATGGATTTTGTATCAATTTTGTTTACGCAAGAAAACAGCCTGACCTATTTTGTTGAGCCAAATTCTTGCCATAACATGGAGATTATTTTCCCTAATTTATAAAGAGCAAGGCCTTATCCTCCTCTTGTATTATAATTGAAAGGCTAAGCGGAAAAAATCAAAATTCTCCTAAATTCTCCGCTTGGGGTTTGACTGCCCTTGGTTAGCATTATCGATCACCATCTAAGTTTAATAATTACTTTAAATGTGTACGAATTATACGCGTGTGGAATATTATGAAGCGTTTATAAAAATTGTAGACTTTGTTTTAATATTTAATTTGACGACCGATTTGGTATAATGTTCGAAAAGTTGGATTTTATACCAGAGGCTGCGGAATCAAACCAGTACGATACAATTAAGGCCTCGGCCAACGATATTAATTCGTTGGCCTCGGCCTCGAATTTCGCGGCAGCGGGGCGGCATCGGCAGCGGCAGCGGCGGCGCACGCAGGCGCACTGCGGTCACCGCTTGACGCGAGGCGTCACGCGCGGTTCGATGCTGTCAAGCGGTGAACCGCACCGTGTGACTTTCACTCTTTCAGTCCTAAGTCACTAAATAGATTTTGATGAAATTTTGTTAAGACGTAGATAGACTTTAAGAAATAACGTTTCCCGGAATAATGATCAGTTCCCATGAGATACCTGACATAGGAGTGTTCTGATTTGTCCTTCTTTGCATAGTTTGCAAGCTGGAGACTGACAAAGAGTCAAAGACTCTTTTAAACCCAAAAAAATGACAAAATCCGGCGGGAGAACATCCTACAGTTCACGCGAGCGGAGCCGTAGGCGAAATAAATACTAATAACATATAAAATTCATATAAAAACCGATTCGGATTACGATCCGCTATGTAAACTAATCAACCGGCCCGCAAACAAAAGTCAAATTGTTTCTTTCACGCTGATTAAGCCCCGTGAAATGTAAACTCAATCCGGTTTTTCAATTAACATGCAAATCGCCGTACATCCTACGACGCGTCGTGACGTCATCAGGACCCAACGCTTTTGATGTGAGATGGACACTCTTATAATATATAGGTAAAAATTAACTGGTTGCAACACAAACATTACGGTCAAAGAATATTAAAATAGAAGGTAGTTAGTATTACAATAGTAATTGCGGATTCGATCCCCGCACGGTACAAATATTTGTGTGCATTGTAAGAATGAAAACTGGATGTTTCTATGAATTAATATTTCATACATATTAATTCACCGACACAAACAGACATTTTCATAAAAAAAAGTATATAAGTTATGTTTATCCGTTTTTTGGTTTGGTCACCCATAGTACAAACTATGCTTAGTTTGGGGCCGGATAGCACTAAATGAACAGGGTCCAGGAATATGAAATTGGATTTCGAAAATCAATCTGCTCTTAGAATCGAACACCCCAACACAATGAATTTGTTCCTCGATCAGGAAATATGTACTTAGGTTTTTCTCTGTAGCTTCGAGTATCAACAAAAATTGTATAATACACGCTTTAGGCCTTCCCTGCAAAAAGGAAGGTATGATATAATCGAACACTTGTAATAGGTATCTCGAATCGAAGGCTAAGCCCAGCTGCGGATAAGAAGATCCTCAGATAAGACCCTCTGGCGATCCCTGGAGTGACTCGGCCGGTAGGGCTGCCTATTGGTATCATATCGATTTTTTATATATTTCTTATACAGCGTGTTAGGTAACCTGAGGGACATATTTAAGGAGAGTGTACAGAATCCGGTTTAGAGTCCAATTCGCTATAAAATATATATCCTTAATTTTTTTCATAATTATCCTAATAATTTATGTATGCATGAACCACATCAACATCCCGTGTGCTGAGCGGCCGGTTACACCCCAAGCTCAAATTGTACGCGAGTACAATTTGAGTCGAACTTGAACGAGTGCACGAAATACTGTGAAGGAAAGAGTGTCCGCACGTTATTTTTAGGAAAATTTCGACTAAGGTTATTGACAGATATTTACCAGAGTTATACTTATTTTGTTATATGGAAGCATGAACTATTTGGGGTTTAAATATGTCCCTCGTATTTCCTGTCATACTGTATAACTAATAAAGAGGAAAGATTTGATTGTTTGTTTGTTTGTATTGAATAGGCCCCGAAACTACTAAACTGATTTGAATAATTATTTCACTGTTGGAAAGCTACACTATTCCCGGGTGACATATGGTACTTTTGATCCCAGAAATGTAGAGGGAAGGGAGGATATTTGAAAAAAGAAATTACGCGCAGGTGAAAGCGCAAGCGGAAGGATATCTTTTATATAAAATAATAAATATATTGTAGGTACTTGAGAGCCAAATTATTTCGAAGGTTCATTGTATTAACAAGCGTCCAGTGGTATTGCATTGATTATACAACAGAAATACTAACATCTTAAACATAAAAAATTAAATACTTACTTTTCATTGAATCAATGGATTTGAATAATCCAAAAACGATGTGTGAACGTACCTAAAAAGAAAATAACATAATGTTAATTATAATAAATCGATACTAAAAAGTTGGACTGATACTTTACAAAAACTTTCGACTTAATTCCCTCCATATTAATTATTTTTAATAAGACGTCTTAAATATTAAATGACGCTGTGTAAGACACGAACAGTGCTAAGAGAAAGTATAAATTCTTATATTTTGTTTTAAGTTGCTATTTACTTAATCGAAAAGAAAAGTTTAATGGAATATACTTATTACCAGCCCTGAGTTTGACGAATTTCGTCCGATCCACTCAATGCCACCGATCTTTCATTTGAAGAAACGATTCAAGCGTAATGGGAATCCAAAAAAATGTGTTACAATTTTAAAGAAATTGTAGATTCCTAGAGCTGTTAAGTAAAGAAAAACCACATAAAAGTAATCACTTGAGTGGACTATTATTTTGCGTTTTTTTTAAATCGAAATCTACTATTTCGCTCGAAGTCGACATCATAGCGTTTCATAACTATCGATAGTTCTACCGATAACCAGTTACAATACCGATATTTGTAATTCTATTGACAGTGTTTTCTTTCAGCTACTGCATCAATACTATCGGTAGTCCAAATGATTTTCAAAGACAAGATATTATCGATACTGTCGATGTTTTAAGAAAATATTACAACAGTTATATAAAAAAACATATCTCGTGTCAATTCTATAGCTTCAGCCTAAAATTCCATCCCATATTGCTAAGGCTTTTAACCTAAAACACAATAGATAGCAATTTCAATTTTTGGTTTGCAATCGCTGACCACAGCGCGGTTATTACTAAATTAATTACCGACCATTAATACCATAATTTCATTTGCGACCTCAGCCTTCCCTTGGGACTCTCCTTTTGATGATAATTTCCACCATATCATATTATTTAAGGTAGTCCCGTTATGTTAAAAGCCATTTACGAACGTTTTACGTAAACGCCAACGCGAAAAGCTTAGTCAGACCTTTCCTTTTTAGTATTGACATCATTAGAGCAGCACTTTCAATTTGGAAAACGATCTATTTGCTTTGATACTGGGAATATAGTAAATTGAGAATTTTAATGTTGGCATACCTTCATAATTGGTTGATAGATTTATTGCGATTCAATACGCTTATTGCACGCGCGCCTACAAACTAAAGCATTGAAACATAATCGGAATAAACACTTAAATAAAATTTGAAATGAAAGTAAAAAATCAGCGATAAGGATCGATTGCCTCTACTAAAGAAGCCAGTCAATTCAATGCGTGCATTCTAAAAAATAAAAAATGAGACAAAAAATAAGACATACAAACGAGTTCTTTATGCCCTCATTGTATGTTGATCAGCTAACATCAAAGACTTTAAATGACAGATGGAAATTAAATATGTGACCGGCACAAAAATAAATCAAACATTTTACCTTCCTGCCATCTTAAGTCTAAAATTACGAATACATCTGTGTACTTTTGCCAAGGTGCTCATAAAATATAAGAATGACTGTTTATTGCCCTGCCATTAATAATAACACCTATGATTCCTTTTATTATTTATTTATGACAGTACTTTAAAGTCAGAAATTAAATTAAATGATAATAAGAAGTCACTTCAGTCAAATTCAAAAACAGTAATCCGTAGTCTTCAAAAATTATAGAAAACTATTGTGAAACATTATTAGGCTAACACATTGGCATATACAAACAATCTTTTTTACACAGCCGTTTAAGTACAAAAAATAAAAGATGCAAATCAAACTAAATTGAATTTTATTAACAATAAAAAACGGATTCAATTAAAATACAATCTTAAAGGGAACCTAGTCAGGCGTTTAGTGTCTCGGAATTGAATGGAATTGGATCTATTATTTACCGATGAAACTCTATCACGATTACTGGATAGTCTCGCTGATTTGAAAGGGCAAAGCTTTCGAGACGCTGGCAAAACTCTTTTGTAAATTGAGAAAAATCAAATAGATCTAGGACAATAATTGCGATGGTGCCTCATAATTTAATTTAACGGACAAGAACTTTTGAAATACTCTGATCTTAGAATATTTTCATTGTGGGTTGACGATTGGTGTAGTGGTCAAAAAGTCGGCTATTACACCAGAGCTTGCGAGTTCGATCCCCGCAAGGTACAAACATTTGTGTGCATGAACATGCCTGTTTGTATCGGTCTGGGTGTTCCTATGTATAATATGTAGTATGTAGGTATTTACAAAAAAAATATATACCTAAGTAATGTTTATCCGTTGTCTAGCACCCATAGCACAGCTAATGCTCAGGCTAGATGGCGCTGTGTGAATAATGTCCAGAGATTATATTTTATTACTTGCCATCAGGTGACTTGCTCGTTTACCTCTTATTTTCATCGAGATTTTAACCGCCTACCTCCTTTTTTTTTCTCGGAGGAAAATGCGTTTATGCACCTTAACCGCAGGCTAGGCACCCGCGGACTCGAGACTGAAGCGTCCACTGGGTAGTGGACGCTTCAGTCTCGAGACTAAACTTAACTTAGAGATATAACAGGCAGCACTAAATTATTAGAAATTCTTAAAAAAAATTAAGACTGTCAGTAAAAAAAGGGTAAATAGCTTCCAGAAATCCAGTATCACGTCATCCAAAGAGTGCAATAAACACTTGACTTCTTCCTTCAAGCCGAAATGAAGAAGACAAATGAAGATTTAAATGGAAACCACGTCACGTTGCGCCTCAGTTAATGTTCCACTCAGTGCCGCAATAAACTCGGCGATATCCTATAAAACTTCGGCTCGTTGTGAAATCCTCTTTTTACTTGCACAAGTTTCATTTCGAGCCAGATTTATTTGAAGCCGCGTCAGCCATTTCGCTTACTGTAAGTTAACTTCGCATAGAGATTTTTGTAATATAGATAAGTCAGGATTGTCTGTCATTAAACCACAGAATGTTAAGATATCGTTTTCGCTAAACTTTCAAACTAAGTGATTTGATAAAGGAATTCGGTCTACACCTTTTATTTACAGCATACAGACCCAAGTAACTATACATAAAAGAAAAGATGTATATAGGAGGGACTGCTTAAATTTTATGAAGTATTTAGATATCAACTATCCTAAAACCAATAGGTAGGAGATTATTAAGTCTATAAGTATAAATGAAACTGTCTACAAAGTTTTATTTAGCCTTTAATTATGCTAGCCTTCTTGTATAAACAGTTCTCTGTCTTTATTACCAAAGTTCTGTGCCTAACTTTCGTACTGTCTTGACATTGAGTGAGTCATTTCATTCTATAAAAGATATGAAGTTCAGATTTAGTTAAATGTTAAATAACTCGTAAAATTATAATGACTTCTTTTGGGTGGGCAACTGCCGTCGTCTATCTAAAGTGCTATTATAATATTTATATAGCTTTAAAATAATAAAACTATTGAGATAAATATTGTTTAGGATGACCTACGACTGCCATCTTGTCAGCAGCATCTGAGAAATTTGTGGTATCCATATCTACCGAAATGAAAGAGATAATAAAAATTAAGTACTCATTAAATTCCAAGCAAAACACCTGTATAATTGAAATGATATCATAGCCACAATGATCAGTATAAGACTAAATCAATTTATTACCAAATGTGGTATAGTGATTGAGCTATATTCAGAACTGAAAACAGTTTACTTCTATTAAGTTGTCGCGTATCAGGCAACATCATATAATGCTGATTTTGGCTTCAAGTTTGTGTTATCAGTATCAACAAGCACTTAAATAGATATTTACAGCCAGACACAGGACTAACACTTACTTGAATGTTTATCGTGTTGGGAATTATAACCTTGCCTTCTGGAGCACTAAGTCTACTCAGAACCAAGTAAGCCATCGAAATACTGCAATGACAGCCGTAGCGTGGAACTGAGTAGGTTCCTGCGGTATTGCAGCGGTGCGGGAGGGGTATCTTTTTATTACGTCAAATGCCGCGAAGCTTCAGTCGGGTTGTCTACATCAATGCGAAACTAAAATATTAACAAAACTACTTTTTTAAAGTGTATATGTACTTTACAGAATATGAGTTTGTTGTAATATTATCATTTTCGAATTAAATTTTCTGAGAAGGTAAAATGACCGGTATTTCTTTATCAAAACATTATGCACGCACCCCAATAAGGTTGAAATAGCTTACGTGAACAAAGGCGCGAACGAATAAAACGTCATTCAAAAAAAATCATTAAAGACTAAGATCGTTCTAAATATGCAACCCAGTGCTAGTGTTTTCTGATTTCCACCACGTATCAAATTAAAATCGTCGAACCACCGATGTCGTGTCATTTGACGTCGCGCGTCGACATCCACGCAACAGCCAGGACGCTCGCGTCAGATCGCATCGCGATTCTAATCGCGGGCATTGTGCCGGGCGGATGCAAACCGCACACTCCAATCTCGCGCTGCACAATGCCGCGCGCATTCGCTAGGGCTGCGGTGCTGTGGTGTTTGTAACGATCATTATTATTATAGCGTACGTGTTCGTTTAACAAGTCAATATAATCTCTCGTTACTGCAAGTTGTCTATATTTACTAATTTATTATGAAAGTGTTGTTGATCTGACTAATCACAAATCTGGCAACATTAGAAAATTCTAATTAAACTGAGGGTCACGATCGGGCGATCAAACAAAACATTAGATTAATGAGGCTTCCACAAAATAGGCATTTTCCCTATAAATTACCCAAATAACTTTGAACCTAAAACATACCTAATCCTAAATATGAAACCATTGGTTGTAACAATAATACACTTAAACTGTATTTTTTTATACTAGGTCAGTTGGCAGACGGGCACGCAGCCCACCTGATGGTAAGCGGTCACTGTTTGAATTACCATTGACGCCTACGTGAGTCGTGAAGTAAAACGTACTACACGACGCGTCAGATCGCATCGCGATTCTAATCGCCGCATTGTGCCGGGCGGATGCAAACCACACGCTCCAATCTCGCGCTGCAGCGTCTTTCCATTCTATACAAGGCCAGAACGCAGCCATAGGAAACTGCTCGAGTATATATTGTAATGCTGTTTTTAACTCTGTTATTACAATGCATACACGAATTTTGCGTACTGATCGTGTATAGTTTGTACCGTGGATGCTCGCGTCTTTGTTCCAAACTATACTACAAACTTACTTACACTTGACAAGTGTTCAGTCTAGTTTTTTAGTAAAATATGGAATTGTATTTTAACTTTATTAGGTAGAAATAAATACAAAACAATTACTTAATCATAATTATTTTGATTAAATAGTGCTTTTCAACGAGCATTATTAATATTATTAAGTTAAATGCTAGGTCGTGTTTCCATTTTACATTTTTTGTCGCGGTGGGTGTTGAAGGCCGGCCTGCTAGTATTCTATTTTTTGTAGCAATTTTTTTTCAGGTTTAAAAAAAAAATAACCACGAAGGCCAAGGCGGGAGCTCCGCTTCGCTTCGCTCCCGCCTTAGCCTTCTAACCTATATCCATCCGAGTCGCTTTCCGCCTCAGATATGTTTTTTTGAACTTAATTTCTCTCAGTACGCCGTATGTAAACGGCGAAATAATACAAATTGCCTGCGCGACATATACACGATTAGTCCGTAAGCGCACTGGCGCTGTAGATTATGGAACAAGAAAAACTTGTTCGTTACTACGAAGTATACACGATTATTTGCGTACTGCTCGTGTATGGATTGGAAGAACTTAGTAAAAAAGTTATTTACAATATATACTCGAGCAGTTTCCTATGGCTGCGTTCTGGCATTGTATAGAATGGAAAGACGCCGCGCTGCACAATGCCGCGCGCATTCGCTAGGGCTGCGCGGTAATTAGTAACAGGCACCGCTACGATAATTGTACGCATTTGTTACTGTTGGTGAAACTTATTGCTCTTTACTGCATGCTAGTTGTATAAGTTTTATTATTAGTCTTATTATTTATTGTGAAAAAAGTTGCTCCAATTTCATTTGTTTAGTAGCTTAAAATTTTCTACAACTAATTTTAGTTTACCTATTTCTTTATAAGTGAACATTAAGTACACGGTCCTGTCCTATTAATTTACAAACAGATGACTTACTAGTCATCTGTTTGTAAAATAATAGGACAGGACATTCTATGATAACTGAGTTACTAGTCAGTTATCATAGAATGACGTTCCAATTTCCATTTACTCCTCAGTGGGAGTAACCCAAGTCAGTCCTTCGGCCCACCTGAGGGTAAAAGGTTACTGTCGCCGATGGACGCTTGTAAAACCAATTATTTACCAGTGATGTGAAGATCTCCAGATTTTACTATCAAAGAAGTTCAGTATTGCTTTATGCATAATAAATCAAAGTTGTTACGTGAAAATTGTGTAAATGGATTACATGGGAGTAATCTGACCTTTACATGAAAATTCTACTCTCAGTTTGTTAATGTTCGCCAACTAAGTATTTGCGTGCTTCAAGTAATTACGAGTAACTTCGCGCTACTACAGTTAGTGGAACTGCTTAAGTATATAACATAGTATGAAAGAAATCTTTCCACATACAAGCCGTTTTAACGAGGCTATTATGCAAATTTATTGGACTAGGTCGAACGAATTAACTATTTGGCCGGATATAATTATTGTTATGGTGCAAATTAATGGAACTTAAACAGATTCTTCGTAAGCCTTTCAATTGGTATAAGAAGATTGGTGGCGCCACTATCTTAGGCGAAGTAACTAAGATGTATTCGAAGATGGTTGATCAAATAAATTTATCACACCAACAACGCTGAAATAGCCTCTATGTAGTAGTGTGTAGAGGATTTAGTTGCTTCGGTCTGAATTAAATACCCTCCCACAATAACAAACTGGTTGAAAATAGGATTATTTTATTAATCACCACGCTTTCCAAACATGAGCTCTGCTCAAAAAACCAACACACAGTATGCTCGATTCGGGAATTGAACCTGATACCTATTTTTCCTAAAAACTTAAACCGCTGTCCTCCACTGAGGAGTTAAAATAAACAATGCATTGTGAAAATTAATAAGACAACACAAGTGTTTTGATTACGTGAAATTCCACACCAAAAAATATTCCAAGTCCATCCGTGCTAGATTTCAGTTTCAAGTTTCTCGTTTAAATATTTCATTATCACAGAACGAAGTGTTCCAATTAACTCGGAACAAAGTAATGCGAATACTCCACACCGAGAGCGGTCTAAACAACAATAATTCTTGATCAAATCAAATTACCAGGACGCCCGACAAAATCTACTGCTAACCGGCAAAGTTGAGACCGAGCTATTAATCAGTGGCGATCACTCCAGCAATGTCAGATTGCATTTAATTTAGTGCTGGCAGTCGTAGAACGAAAGTACCTTTGTTTTTAGAGGTAAGTTTTGACGTGTGGTAGATCCATGCTGCGTCTGTCAGTAGAAATGGACCGGCCTAAGCGGGGAAGTATATGTAGTATAGCAGTAAGTATGAGCAGTAAGCTTTGTGATTGCCCTTTCTTTTGGTAAATAAGTGCCGGAGGCCCCAGCCAATCTTTTATCACCTTACTCCCTATCCCCTTTTCAGTCAATGTGCAATATTATATTATATCGATGAAGAATTCCTCAACTCTGTTTCAAGACATGTGTTCTGATTAAAACAAATTTTCACCCGACGGTTTTCACGTATTGTGATTCTGATATATTCCAAATTACCGCAAAAAAGTATAAGTAATATATCAAGTGAAACCTGAAATCGTTTTTTCTGACCCGGGAATAGAACCCTGAGATCACGGCTTGTTACTGAACGCATCAACGAGGTGTAGCTTATTTAAAAAAGTCAGATCGCTCAGTCAATGCCCTGACAATAATAATAACCCATATAATATCAACCGCGTTTTGTACTCGTTACACTCTACAAAGGTAAATGATTATTTATCATTTAGAATCATGCAACTGTAATTTTCAATTCCGTTAATGATATAAATAGTTTACATTCAGTAGGCATCATATTTTTTATGTCTGTTTTAGGTTAATTTTTATTTAAAAAAGTGTTTTGTCTTTATTCAAGAACATCTAGCCCACAAAAAGAGATGGGTGGTTACATAGTCCAGTCAAGCGAAGCCCTGTTCAATTATTTTAAACTATTTCAAATGACAACTTGGGGCTTAATGTACAGTCAAAAGCACGTCAGACGTAACACTTTGGACTTTGTACCACTCTTATGTCGGGGGCATAAGTGCTATTATCGAACTGCAATTGTTAACCGTGATGTGCTGTTGACCGTACCCACCGAAGCATGAAGGAAAATCTATATTTTAATTTTAGTTACACATCAGAGTACAGTCTCATGCTTGGGCCGGTTAATAGCACAAGGCAGGCATCGATTCTTCTCTTCTGGTTGATGGCAAACTAGGGGAGTTAGTGGGTAGTGGGACCACAGAAAAGAAAAAATATCTTTTCTGTGAGTGGTACGAACACTATTGATCCAAGACCCACACACAACCAGAGGTCTTACTGACCTAAAGCTGCAGTTATACCATACTAGCGGGCGCCCGCGGTTTCACCCGCGTGGTTCCCGTTCCCGTGGGAATTTTGAGATATCCTTTCTTAGCGAATGCCTACGTTATAACATCTACCTGCATGCCAAATTTCAGCCCGATCCGTCCAGTGGTTTGGGCTGTGCGTTGATATCAATCTATGTCAGTCAGTCAGTCAGTCAGTCACCTTTGAGTTTTATATATATAGATTAATCGTGCTTATTACTGGATAGTTTCAACATAATTCCGACGTTAAGATCAAAATTACAAAGTAGCTAGTTGCCAACCCTAACACATCTGACACGGGGTCATCATAATCTAATCTCGGAATGGGTGAAATTCGTTTGTGCTTTCTGGTATTGATTGCGCGCGTATATTTCCATTAAGTGGAACATACTAGCAGCTAGTTCGAATTCAAGGCTCTAGTTCCGATGAATGTGAAATTTGCCAAACCTTGCAGAAATAAAAATTAAAATCCTTTCCTAGATTGTAGTTGCGCTGCTATGTTTTTACCACAGAAATCTAAATAAATTTAGATTTCTGTGGTTTTTACTATCATAAAATATGATAAATATATAAAACACGCATTTTTGTGTGTGTATCTTTAGACATTTTCTTTGTAAAAGTATATAGGAAACTAGGTGTTTCCTACATACTTAATACATAATAAGTAGGCAAAGAAATAATACCAGCACATAATTGTGTCTATGCCCACAATTTTTTTTTTATCAATTAGAATCGAATTCGAGACTTTTTGTGTTGCTAGCTTCTCAACTGTTACACCAAAGCAATCCTCAAATTTTAATACATATTGTATTTTTCATGCATATTACTACCACTTGGATTGAATTGTTGTAAGGGAAAGTTATAGTAAAACAATTCATGGCCAAATAGGGAAGGTGTAACATTAAGGACAGGTACCGACCCGACGAACATGCATAAAAAGGCCGATGAATATGGAAGAAGGTGAGAGTCGGGCAAATGGAAAAATATATAATGTCTAGTATCTACTACATTTATAGGGTGTGATAGTACGCATATGCGTAGGGTTATAAAAATCTCATACTTATGTGTCACGGTTAAAAAACGCGTAAATCAGATGAAAATCATTGATCAGTCAACAGCGATGATATTTTATATTATAATACTAGCGGGCGCCCGCGGTTTCACCCGCGTGGTTCCGGTTCCCGCTGGGAATATCGAGATATCCTTTCTTAGCGGATGCCTACGTCATAACATCTACCTGCATGCCACATTTCAGCCCGATCCGTCCAGTGGTTTGGGCTGAGCGTTGATATCTATCTATGTCAGTCAGTCAGTCACCTTTAAGTCACCTAACACTTAATAAAATTTAACTCGTCGTTTAGTCGATTTTTACCCAAGATAATGTATGTGTACCGCTGGGCACAACCCCTTGTAGTAAAACAATACAATCAATATCATGTAGTCTGGACAAAAACATCGATAAACGATTCCGGAATCTCCCGTGAAAACCCAATTTCCTACACCCTGTATCCTCCCGTAACATAAATTCTTCTTCTTAATCGGAATCCCTAGAAAGAGAATCGGTTAGGGAAATCGGAATAGGTACCTTTCAAAATTTGTGGCGCTATTCTCAACTCTTGTCAATTTCCAATTGAACAAAGGGAGGATGGGCGTACCTTTATGCCTTCCCATTTTTCTTTCTTTTGTTACTACTGTTGACCGACAGGCACGCATTTTGTCTTAAGTGATACAAAATTATGGCCGCAGGTTTCGCAAGCCTTCGGTATATCAACTCACGCTTCTCCAAAATTAAAGGCACTCAGCCCACCTGATGCAGCCAAAAGGAATCTACACAATGACCAATGCTAATTAACACATTAACATTAACATTCAGTACTTAGCAGTACTGAATGTTACCTTTTATTTTATACGTAGTAATTTTAAAGTGCCACAAGTTTCATGTTTGTAATAATAACTATTGGATACAATCAAGGTTATATGATACTGTAGAATCAAATACTATTATGCGATTGAAATAATAAGCTTTATCAGCCAATATAAACCTGGGTCTAACCACGGTTTAACACAAGACGTCTTAACTTAGGATGGCCTAAGGCTAGATACACATGTTGCTGTCCCATGTAATGTCAACAACAAAACTTAAACATCCAAAGAAATGTAATATTTTCGTGCTGACACAAATTGAAAAATGGCTTCCAAGTTCCAACTCGTGCAGCGAAATAACATCATTGAACTCGTATCTTAATTCAATTTATCATGAAATAAAAATATGAATATCTAAGCTATTCAAGATACCGAGAAAACATTATAATTCTTCATCTCTTTTAAGAAAATCTTCTTTTCTGAAACGAATGTTATTTTGGAAAATAAACTTAGTTAAAAATTGGCAGACTGCCTCGCGCTCCCATTTTTTTAACGGCAGATAAAGGAAAATACGGGCTCACCAGCGAATTTAATACTTAATAGAGAACAGAGAGATTATTTATTTTACGACTTGAATATTTCCCAGGGCATTATGAAAATCCGAAAAACTCAATATTTGTACAGTAAATTCTACCAGTATTACCAACGGTGATGCTGAAAATTATGCGATATGGAATTGGCCTTCTGTAAAAGGGTAAACCAATTTATATTTGATACCTGCTGCATGCTTCTCTTAATACATATTATAAAATATAGTAGCTTCCTTTGCGTGTGTTCGATTGTAATAAATTTAAAAAATTCAGCTTTTTGGGTAAGCTGGAAATTTTGCCTATCAACAAAAAGGGTTTTTTTGTTATGTATTGAAGTTTTTATTATCAGAATAAGAACGGTGTCAAGTAAAAAATTACAAACACAATTGATAAGGTTCCTCTGATATATCTCTGATCACTAACCGCCGATCTCAATAACCTATCTATCTGTAACAATCTGTTAAATTGGCTACCGACAGTAGCTGTTACGTCAGTTTTGCGTTTCAATAACGAAAGATAGATCGGAATTTATATCTCTGACTTTAATCTACCGTTGGGAGGGCAAACTGCTTACCGTAGATATGCAGAGCCATAGAAAAATGACATAAAGCGTTTCAATAACGTACAAACCGACAACTGTCAGTTAAATAAAATACCATCTGTCAAAAAAATTCTATCTCTCGAATTCGGGCGATAATTGGCGTTAATCCATTAGTAAAAGATAAACAACACAATATTTTATAAAGATTAATGGCCTTGTTTAGTGATAAAAGTTAAAATGAGATGTATGAAGCCGGTATATTTGATTCCACAACAAATTCAAGACCTGTAGATTGAATAAACATTGGGCAGAAAAACAATGCTTGTATGTTGCCGATTTTATTGGAGTGACGAAAACTACAGCTAGCAGAATTGTAGCCGATGTAGGTATCTCGTGCAATAGCTGCACTGTACTGTGCTGCACTGTACCTACATGTTAAAGTGTTAGAAAACACTCAGCCCACCTTTCACGCCATTGCAGGATTTCCCAAGGTTCTTGTTGCTTTGCAGTTGATTGTACACATATACCCTGGTAAGTAAAACCCTTTAATGTTATGCTTACTATTTTACATCTTAAAGAAACAAGAAATAATTCTGTTTTAGATTCAAATGTAGAAGAGTACAGGAATAGAAAAGGTATTTCTCAATGAATGTCCAAGGAATTTGTGATGCAGATTAATGTTCATGAATGTAGTTGCTCGGTGGCTAGGGTCTGCTCATGATGCTACAATATCTAACAACTCCGTTTTTAAAAGTAATTATTAATTATATTATTTTATAATATTATATTTTATGTACTATTTATTTATTTTATTAATTTTTTATTTTATTTATTTGGAACAACAACAGCCTTCAACATAATGTAAAAACGTTTAGATTAAAATAATCACTTAAATAACTTAGGCCAAAACAGTCATTCACAGTATTACATAATTTTGAGTACTAAACATGTAGAAGTTGTCTTTGACAATTTAACTTTGAATATTAGCCACCAAAATATAGACTAAAAAGATAAAGTTAAGTATCATAATCATAAGTGAACAATTAAATTTTATATAATAAAAGGTGTTCAGTCTTAGAACTTTACAAGGCGAATTTGTATAAATACTATACATACACAACATTTTTACACTATCTTCCAACAATCGTTATTAGCTGTAATCTAATACTGCAACAATAACTCTTAATTTGCATAAAATTAACATAGTGGCATGTCAAACGGTGTACCTCACAGAATGAGTCTGTGGTTTACCTTAACAAAGTGAAATTAGCCTTAATGCTATGATTTGATAAAATTGTAACAATTTTTAAACATACTAATGGCTATGTTACCTACCATATTATAATTAGACATGATTTACAATATTATTATATTCATCTTTCATTCCAGACGTGACATTACCTGCCAGATGTTACTGAATGAAAAATTCAATTTATACTTAGAACTTACTCTTTTACAGAGAATATTAATTTATTTGCTTATATTACTTCCAGTGCAATGTGAAGATGGAATCTTTGGGAATAGGTGGCTTATTGGTGACAGTGCATATCCCTGTACATCATACCTATATTAACACCACTGCTCGATCTGGGAACTGTAGCAAATCTGATAATGTTCCGATTGACGGAGTAGCTCACCAACATCATAGTGCTAGACAACATTTGATAAACAATTACTTTAATTGGTATGTACTGTATTCTTTTATTATCACATTTTAAGATATTACATACTTAATATATATTATGGTTACTAATCAAGAACTTCTTTTTTAGATATTTGTTTTCTTTACATAATAATATGAACAATTTGCAGCCAATGGCGTTTATCAATCATGGAAGCTGGACACAGCAGGCATTGTGCAGATAATGATGACAACATGAGGGAGAGAAACTTTTGTTGTTGAATATGAAACGAGATTTATTGGCAAAAATACTCACAAACCACTATTTAATAAAAAATAATAATAAAAAAACTTGATGTAATGTCTTTTTAAATTTATAATGTTTAATGATATTGTATTTATTTTAATATTATTCTTGCAAGTACAAATTCATAGAAAAATTAATGTGAATTTAATAAACAATGTTTTATTTATAAATTACAAATTGTGTTTCTTTATTATGAAAGTCTTAAGGAATTATGAAAAAAAACCAGGCTCATAAAAGTAGTTTCTTTATTAATTTGATTTACAATTTAAAAACTGAAATAGTAATTCACTTGTACCCTGAAGGCCTGCTGAGATGCCGCTTCACGCCCCGCTTAACCTTTTCCACGCCACGCTTTTTTCCGAAAATGGTGCCCCTCACGCCACGACCGTTTTGAGACGCATTTATAGTAGTGCGGAGACACTATGTTATCGAGGTTGATTAAAAATGGTTATATTGTAATGATTTTAAACTAATGTTTGAATTAAAATCACCCTATTGTTCAAATATAGAAAGAATAAAACAATTTTGAAATAATTCAGGAGGATATTTTTTTATATAAAGCGCAAAATTATATCTTAGAGGAATTCCCTTTCGCATCACTATTTGTCTGATATATAAGACTTTGGCGTACCAGATGAAGCGCAGCAGAAGGCATACAGGATTTATCTAGTTTTAGTGATGTGACTACTTCCGGTTTGGGTATCATAATATCGATAAGTTTGTAAATAAATGTTATTAATAACGATAATTGCTATACTGCTACCCCATTCTCGCACCGCCCCTCGCCATAATAATAATATTGAAAATATTGATAATAATATTGAATGCCATAATAAAAATATTATTTCAAGTGAATTTAAATGACAATGTTAATCAATTATTTATTAAAAACTACTAACTTAGCTTATAACTGACATTTTTACTTAACGTAATTATTATTAACAAAATATGGATACCAATGGGAGATTTTCTGACAGGCCATTTAAAAAAAAAGTTTTCAAAAGCTTTACTAGATGGCGTTGAACGAAGTATGTATAAGTCTAGTATTTGTCTATGATCTATTTTTACCTCTGGCACAGATAATATAATACTCTGTTTTTTTTTAACTAGGAGCCATAATATTTACTCATTCTTCTTCTTCTTCATAATTAATAGCTTGCTTTGTGTTTTTTATTAACAATTCCGCCAATAAGTATTTTTTTCGGAAATGAAAATGACATCTGACATCAACAAAACGTTTCGTTTTATCAAAAACAGTCATTGGAAAAAATCCAAAAAAAAAAAAACATGTCAAAGTTAACTTTATAACGTTTCGTTCCCTGTGATTGCATAGGTGGAACGGCGCCATCTATTGAGAACTAACAAAACGGGCAAAATCGCCCATTTTATTTTCCGAAATTAACGATTTTTTTATTTTTTTTTATTTTGAAGGTAATTAATAATATTATGTTTCATGAAAATTCTTTTTACACAGCAACAACTATGGGATTGTTGTTTCATTAGACAACATTATTACATAATTATATTGCAGTTACGATACGAATAACACAACTGACACAATATAAATGTGTCACATTTTAAAAACATATATTCAGAATACCTTCAATTCACATCACTAAATTAATTTTTTTAGAAACATCCATCGTCTAACGTCACATCCTGTCTTATATATCAGACTTTGGCGTACGGTGATAATGAAAAGATTCATTACGATAGTGTTGGGAAATACAACTGTCGATAAGTGTTATATAATATAAAAAGTGAGCTGGTTTTGTACGATTTCACATGAAATATTGACCATCTTAAACTAATCTCGTAATAAGGTTATGCTTATGTATCACATTAATTGAAAATATTTACGATTTGAAGTAAATACTGTAGTATTTTGTATATATATTATAGTATTGGGTACGTCACTATCTGTCGCATATATCAGACTTTGGCGCTGGGCTATTACGTTAAATGTCTCTAAGATGTTGGCCAAAAAAAGGTTTGTTTTGTAAGGGTTTTTAGGGTAAAAAGACGTGAAAATATTCTGCAATTTTAACTTAATTTTATTCTGTACACATTAAACGTTTGAAAATATTCACAAAAAAAAGTATTAAACTCATTCAGGCAAGTAAAAATACAACGTTTCTTGATCCTGTTTTTTTGTCTGATATATCAGACGTTGGCGTGGTGGGCACGAAAATGGTTTGTCTGATATATCAGACATTGGCGTGGAAAGGGTTAAAAAGACCAGGATTGTAAGAGGAAGGAAACACATGAGCTGGAAGGGCATTCCATGACTTGATATCCAGGCCTCCTCTTTAAGTTTGTTATTAGTCGCATTTGTGACTTTAGAGGTAATCACCTTGTGGCTGGAAATCAGATTGAGCAGAAGCACAATACTATCCTTGTTCAGCGCCTTCGCCCTAATCTGAAAACTACAACAAAAGATACATTTGGTTAGAACAAAACAAAACATAAATATTCAATGAAATTGACTAGAAAATAACTTTGTTATAAGTAATACTCACTTGTTCAGCCATCTTCTATTCAATTCAATTTATTTTCGATAAATAAGTGTAAGTTTTAAACCAATTTCAAAGTTCCAACGAAATGTATGAAATAGCTCAAAGTAATACGAGAGCGTCAATTAAATGTCAATAGTCATGTGCGTTTTATTGCCTTGAGCTCGTAAGTATTTCACCGAATTTATTTATTAAATCTACTTTTTTATGAAAAATACTATAAAAAGATGTTTAAAAAAAATAAATGACTACTTATAGTAAAATCCCCATATATTAAATAAAAATTAATATCATAATATTAATCGCGCAGCCATTTGTTAAGATGCGAAAACAGAACGCTTCGGAGGGATACGTTTACCCAGAGATATCGAAATTATCCGTGGATAGCTCACGTCATCGTAACTACAAGTTTGATATTGAAACGGCAGTAACAGTAAGGTTTGACGTTTCGGAAAAACTCTGGTAGCTGGTTACTGATAACTGTCGGTATGTTATTGAGTTCGGCGGTTAATAGTAAAGATTCTTATAGTTTACTAATACCCTGATAGTAAAAAGTTAGAGTATACAGGTTGCACACGTTAAAAATCGTGAAATTTTTTAATTTTTTTCAAATTAGCAATATCTTGATAACCGAGCAACTTTTAACTAAGGTCGTGTTGTGCTTCTTCTATGCCTCCTGTGCTGTGCTGGCCTATCTCCAGTGTCACTGTGATGTGTAATTTTGGGACACTCTGTATAAGACGCGTTTACCTGGAGCACTACTTGCCAAGAGAATTTGGCTTACAACGCTACTGCGAAAATTATGCAACTGCAACACATTAATAAATGATTGCATAAACGTTTAAATTACCACAATAACTCCGTATACCGTTATACTCGTAGCATTCACGGCACAATAATGGCGAACGTGGTCTGGTAAAATGAAAAAGCGAGATCAGATACGATTTTAAATTTTAAACAACTTTATGATACACATAAATAAGGCTTACGGAGACTGCTGAAAATGGTCCAAGTAAGGCATATTAATATTTTATTACCACTATAAAATGGATAATTCAAGTCATTGACTTACGACACATAGTTGAAATAACAAGATGTATCGAGCGGAAAGAGGGTCACTCGTAGAAAATTGTAAAGTATCGCGAAAATGAACGATTGATATTGACCAACTGATTGAATACAAAATGCAATGCAAAATTTTATATTAAGACAAGATGTTAAGTGTAAATAACGGTCGTTTTTCGTACTTTTAAATTACAATAAAAGTGAAAAATTATCTTATTTTGTTATAACAATGAAAGAAATTCTTTATCCTCTACAACCTAGAATTCTTTGAACTTTAATTGGTCAATTGCCACAAGGCGGGCGCCAGCTCGTGTGTAAAGGGAAACCGTGGGAGTTTAGCGGATAGTGAAATAAACTCGTCCCGAATCCCACACGGCCGAGTCTCAACACATTCTCCTTAGTAAAAAAAGGATTCTTTTCACTTTTTTTTTTTCAATGAGGGCACAATTACTATCTCATCGCTCTTCAGTAAGATAGATTACATAGCAACCCTACTAAGTACCTATGTGTTTTGTGATTCGTATAGATGTTACAGTCAAAACCCTTAACCAGTCAAAAACCTTATTGACCGGTAAAATTAGTCAATAAGGTTATTGACTGAGGGTGTCGGTTAAAACCCTTATTGGCTGATTTTATCTATGAAAATCAGTCAATAGGGATATTAACCGACACCCCCAGTCAATAACTTTATGGACTGATTTAAAGACCAGACGTTCAGTCAAAAACCACTTTTGCCTGATTTTTGCAGTCATAAGTGGTGAATTCGGTTCTGGCACTGGCCGCCCCCTTTTTTTTTTGGAGGAGAATGCGTTTATGCACCATAACCGCAGGCCAGCTAGACCCGCGGCCGTGTGTGGGACTCGAGACTGAAGCGTCCACTACCCACTAAACTCCCCCGGTTTCTCCTTCACACCCGATTAGGACGAGCCGGTGCTAGCCTTATGGCTATTGACCGGCCCATCCCCGGGTACCCCGACTTGAGAGGCCTCAAGTCAGGGTGGCGCCTAGGGAGGGCCACCGCGGCACGCTCGCTTCGCTCGCTCGGCTCGTGCGTTTTGTGGTCGCAGTTCAAACCTAACCTAACAACAGTGGTTTTGATCTTTTAACCAGTCAATAAGGTTATTGACTGAGGGTGTCGGTAAAAACCCTAATTGACTGAATTTATTTGACAAATCAGTCAATAAGGGTTTTGACCGACACCCTTAGTCAATAACCTTATTGACTAATTTTACCGGTCAATAAGGATTTTGACTGGTTAAGGGTTTTGACTGTAACATAGATATAGATCTGTAGTTTTAGTCAAATGTGCTCGTCGCTCTCTCGCCAGAAGGCAACGGGCATTGTCCTGTTTCCGCAATACTATTGCCGCACCTGATTGGATAACAACAGCACGCCAAATCATACGTCCTTTACGTTATCAACCTAATGCATACACAATGAATCAATTTCGTTCAATCTCCTACGGGTACACATTTAGTTATACTGCGTGGAATTTTTGTCGTTGTTTTCCCTTTGTGTCAATTTTTACTGTGAACTCAAGTTTCCTTTTAGTAGTAGGCGATGCGACGTGTATAATAAATGTTTTTAAAAGATTAGCAGAAAAATATAGGCAAGCAAGCTATTATAAAAATGCCACGTGTAGTGGACCCCACTCCCTGCATGTTAACTTACACTCAACAAGTAAAACGTTTCTTACGAGCAGAAGAAATGCAGTTACTGTTATGTGTAAAATGATATAAAAATGAACAGACATGAAGACTTATACCATTCTTTTGGCAAGCGTGCTCAAGGGAATCTCAAGAACCCCTTTACCGCTGCCAAGACTCATATTTTGGTAAGAAAATAATACACAGACGGAAGTAGGCGATTTATTTTAGAGATTTGTCCTTTCATATTAGGGCTGTCACGTAATCACAAAATGCGCATCAAATATAAAGATAAATAGATCAGAAAGATCTAGTAATATTATGTCAAAATTACTTTCTTCTCACCAAAATTAAATTAAATTTACAAAATAAGAAGGGTCGGTTCCCCACTGTGGAATTAGTTCCTACTAATTTATCTGTGTTGTTTTCTTTTTCTGAAAATCTACTTTCGATAACACTTATTAAATAATTCTAATAAATAATTAATAAATACAAATTCGAGCAACCCGGATTGTCGGTGCCGAGAGTCTTGCCGGTTGCTTAGATTCTCTGGCATTGCGTAGAGACATTGTGTCAATGTGCATCTTTTACCGCCTATATCATGGGGAGTATTCCGAGGAACTATTTGGTTTGATTCCTGCTGCTTAATTTCACCACCTTACAATTACCTGGACGAGTGGCGATCAACTACCGTACGTTTCCGCAGACATTTTCTGCCGCGTACGACTGTTCTATGGAACCAGCTTCCCGCAGCGGTGTTTCCAACCCAATACGAAATGAAAACCTTCATGAAGATATTCCACCCTTAAAGGCGGGCAACGCGCCTGCGACCCAAAGGGGGTCTCGGGTGCTTATGGGCGGCGGTGATCACTTACCATCAGGTGACCCATATGCTCGTTTGCCCCCCTATAATATAAAAAAAACATCCGAGACAGCTAAGCGTGCCTAATGCCTTCCAAATCACGAAGTAAAATCCACGTCATTTTGATCACCCGCGTAAGTAGGCTAGCTTTTACAATCGCTAAAGCGCCACCGATCTTCTCAAAATTGGATTGGGATTTAAATGTAAAGCTATGGATAACGACGTGCAGACTCCGGTAACAACCCTACTCTACATGGATGCTGGTATTAAATGCCTTTTACAATGCGACATCCCATTCCACGAGCGACCCATTTGCGCGACCTGAGACAGCGCCTTGATCCTTTGTTATTCGAGCCCTGATTTACTGCGCTGAGACGGAATGCCCACAACAGCCTCTCTTAGCGAAGACGATCGAACGACGCATTATGGAAGCGCATAGTTCAGCATAGAACTATACATACTAGGGTTGTAACGTGTAAATGCCAATGCGAATATTTTGCTACTAACATTAGTGGATGCGAAAATTGAAGTGTTTTTAATTAGGCGCGAATTTTTAGCTCCAGGTTTTTTTTGGTTTTCTAATGAGAAGTAATACAACAATGTATAGTACAAATCTGAATGTTTGGTGTCTGACATTTAAATTACTAGCACAACCATAAGTCCAACTACTGTTCAAAGAATTTCAACAATGCGAATATCCTTGTACTTAGGTAATTTTACAATCAAGTTCAAATCTACCAAGTTAAAATATTTCGCTTTATTTACTCATTTCATTTAGTTGATAAATATATTTATATTTATAAATCAGAGTTAACGATATCATACGCCGAAAATGGTGCTTTCGACTCAACCAAGTCCGTCTTATTAACCTTCCCGAAACAAGCAAGCAAATAGCTATCCCAACTTGAAGTACAAGTATTGTAAACCTCTCAGCCGCTCGCCACACACCTCGTGTACCGCCGTCCTAACACCATAAACCCCCTATTTGTGGTTGCAGCAAATCGCCGTTTAACTCTTTCCAACTGTTTACGATCGCCGTAAAAGAAGTAAATTTACCGAAACCACTAATAAAGTCTATTCCTGGTACAACTCCTAACCAGGGATGTTATGGATATGAAATTTCGGATACGGATTGGACACGGATATAGG
This sequence comes from Mecyna flavalis, assembly GCA_949319885.1. NCBI lineage: Eukaryota > Metazoa > Arthropoda > Insecta > Lepidoptera > Crambidae > Mecyna > Mecyna flavalis. The sequence goes on along the minus strand of OX439408.1, from coordinate 12,020,603 downwards.
AATTATTGTTACACCGGATACGGTACGGATTTGAAATTATTTCGGATATCCGATAATTTCAGATAATTATGGTTACGGATATTAAATTTTTAAGGAATTTCAGAAGTAAAATTCCGTAACAATCGTTTCAATTTGTCGAACTATTCTTGAATGTAAAAATGCGCACAGTCTGATAAAACAACAATTAGGTCTCAATTAGGCTCCGCATCTATCTGATACTATCCGAAACTTTTATTTCGGATTCGGTTACGGTTACGGATATTTTTTTATCGGATATCCTATAGATTCGGTTTCGGTTACGTACGGAGCTCCCTAACATCCCTACTCCTAACTATAAATGGGATGAAGGGACAGGAGTACGGTTTGTTTTAGATAGTTTATAGTTTACGCTCATTATACTGCAGGTATGTATGTATACGTATAGTTTGATGTGTGCTAAATACGAGAAGCGAAAGATTTATAGTCGGTATGTGTTGACTGGTTGAGTTTTAAAACCTCAGATGTGGCTTGTAACATCAAATAAATGTCCAGTTTTAAAAATACGAGTCATAGATACCTCCTATATCTTGACTATTTATACTGAAATTTAAAGCTAAGCATTCTTCGTTTCAAAAATAGAATGTTAACAAACAAAGTTAACGAATTTTATTTTGTGTGTATCTGCCGTGTTCTAATAGATTAACTATTTGGCCTTTATCCTTTGTCCAGTTTTAGGCAGAGCTATAGATTTTACATGTTTGTTTTTAATAACCAGTTTTTTTTTTGTTTTTTTTTTTTATACTAAGTCATTTGGCAGACAGACATGCAGCTCACCTGATGGGAATCGGCCACTGTGGCCTATTCTATTGAGGGACACTTCACCAGGAAGCGTCGCTCAATGTGCTGCCAGACTCATCTGATCTTTGAGCCTTTGATTTCAAGTGTACTGGCTCCCTAAAAAAGCTAGACAGCAATACTAAAAAAAAATCCTATATTATAATAAACAAAGTAGCCGAAATGAACCACATGAGTGTATTCGTTTAACTCAAACGTCGAATCACTTTAAAAAAGATGAGAGAGATCTTATTAGCAGACAAAGGATGTTATTTAAATTATGTCTTAATACAATGGAAATGTTAATCAACATTATGATATTTACACTGGCATATCAGTAGTCGACTGAGCAAGTATCTCTAATGTATGCAACGAATTTACGCAGAGTAATTTTGTTTTTAATTTCTTTCTTTAGATATCAGATTCAGCGAAGGTCGAATTTGCAGTATGTAATCAGAAACATGTGTTTAAGTTTTATTCTCCCGCTAAATCATCGCAAAAGAAGACCTAACACATTCACAATAACCCTTGATATATACTCCTAAGTAAATGTCCTTTCAAACAGCAAGTTATAGATCACGAGTAGTTTGTATCGGAGCGTTACTCACACATCGCCGAAGCAATAACTCAGCGAGGAACACCTGTGCTCGCTGCGAACAACTGTGATCGGTCTCGGTCGGACGGTGACAAAACTGATGCTGGGGAACTTTATGGCTCTCATTTTACAAAGATATCGAATCAGATTTGACTGCAATAGTAATGTTTTTTTTTTATATTTCATTATCACAAGGAGGTTTAAACTAGTAGTAGGTAGGTACTACTAGTGCTTGATACATGTGGCTGTTGCAAGAAACAGTGACAGCGCTTTCACACGGGCAGTCCAGTTTTTGCAGGATCCCGTTTTTTGCAGGATCCCGTTTGATGGCGAATGTGTTTATATGATAGCGTTCACACGAGCATCCCGCATGCGGGATACTGCAAAAACCCGATCCGGCATTCGGTTTTGTCACTAGAAACTGGATCCGTCGTCCAGTAAAAAGCGGGATCCCGTTTAGTCGCACAAATATTTATATAGCAGTGTTCACACGGCAGTCCAGTTTTGCAGGACCGGCTTTTTACTTTGAATTTTGAATTTCGAATTTTACTGGATCCCGCAAAACTGAACTGCCGTGTGAACACACCGTCCAGTTTTGCAGGATACAGTAAAAAGCCGGTCCTGCAAAACTGGATGCCGTGTGAAAGGGCTGTGACCGATGCTTGTTCGACAGTAAAAAATTGTGATGCTGTGAAAATTATAGCCTCAACAGAACAGATTTATTTCTAATCACATTAAAATTACCATACAGACAGTTGGCACATTTTTACCTAGTACGGTCAACAGCACATCAAGTTAAACACCTGTAGTTCGATAATAGCACTTATGCCCTCGACACAAGAGTGGTACAAAGTCCAAAGTGTATATAGTCTGACGGGCTTTTGACTGTACAAGGCCTTCTTCTCATCCCTAGAGTGCACAGCATTTTCACCGGAGGTTCATACGATCATTTTTATTTAAGGACATTTTTCTAAGGAAAAATAAAAATAACCTGTCAAAAGAGTGAATCTTTACGGGTTGCTTTTGTTAAATAAGCTTAAACTGTTATGATCGAGTCCCATAGAAGGTGTACGCAGAATAATTCTATATTAGATTCCAAAACACTACTTCAATAAAGCTTTCGTCATTGTGTCAATAAATTGTAACAGAATAAACACATTACGAACATATTTATGTACAAATACATTTTTATTTGCATTCGTCAAGTTGAAAAACGGATCGGAAGAGCAAATATTGTGTTACATATAGACCGCATGTGCGTAAACACAATATGGAATGTAATACCCGACGGCATTGCTCTTTCGTCAGTGTCACGGACAATGACAGCTCTGTTAACAACTTGTATGGGTTTACTCGATGATTTTCACTATAGTAGTCGAATGGAGACATTTTGACAGCTCGATGGCACATTTGGTGGTTGTTACATTGTTAAATGCAATATTGGAGCCTATTTCACTTTGACATGTGACATTTGTGTTTGGTTTATTTTGTGGCTACTTTGACCCGACAAGTACGTAACGTACCGTCACCCTCAGTTGGGGATGAGAGGTGGTATGTAGAACTTATACTGCCTAGAAAAGGCTTAAAGTACTTACTAAACCTCGGGGTGCTCCCCCTTGCTAGATGGTGGTGTCGTGAGCGACGGATGAGTCTTAAATGTGTTTGAGGCTAACAATATGTGTTGTTAGCATATTTAAGTTGATATGTACTTGACACAAAAATCTTCGTTTTCAAAACATGTTTTTTATTTTTTTTAAATACATATTCTTATTTATGCCTGATTATGATATGTCTAATATTGTCTGAAGCAAATTCTATTGACGTTTACAGCTGATTGTAAATTAAATACGTCATGAAATCTTGTTTTATATAACAATGTACACAAGGCATAATTTGAAACCGTTTCGAAAAATAAAATTAATATTTGAGTAAGCGAAATTCTAGATTTTAATAAAAACCTTATAATTTCAAGGCCTTGTTATCATTTTACTAAAGTCAATAATTAGAACATAATGTCTCTTCTCTTTTCTTTCTCCGGGAGTTATACAATTCAGATTTGTGCTCACACTATGTCACAGGATTTGGCTTATGACATTGGAGCGATTGTCTAACCTTCGTACCTACCCCTTAACAGGGGCCAGAGACATTTAACTGCCGGGCTAGTATTAAGCTATTTAAAAAACTCAGATAAAAAAATAAGATATATTTAAAATAGTCTATATTTTTAGTAGAGAGACCTTTAGCGATAATTTTGCAAACATACAAAAACGAATATTTTTACCAACTACGAGTAGGATCGGCGATCTAAAATTTCACGTAACTAAACTCCAAACTACAAACAAAGTTTTATAAAATTTTAAAATTCGTATCAAGAATAGTTCGTTTTTAGCTTGTAGATCTGGGTCAAATATTTATTTTGTGTTTTTTATTATATTACCAATACTAGGTTCTATATAAGTTTTGAAAGCATTTTATAAGTAAATAAACCTCTGCAGTATTTTTTATATAAAAAATACCTCTGTTATTTACTGTCTTTCCGTAACGTGGCCGTTTTCACAGTTAAATATTTTTTTGTAATCAAATCAAGTCAATTCTTTTTTAACTAGCACTTTGACTATTAACATTGTATACTTGTCACTGATACTTTTTTACCAGTTCATTGGTGTACACTTAGTTACAGAGTAAAAAAAAATTACTCCACTCTTTGTATGTAGATGTTTCTGCCATTTTTGTAATCAAATGCTCGTGAATATATCACTATTCACAAGCACGGTGTGGCGTAAAATTCCGGTCGCAATCCGGTGGCGCGGAAAAATTCGTCTGTGCGTAAAGCTGGCGGTTCCATACATAGACGATAGCGTTGCTCTACTGAAATACGTGAGAGTAATATATTTATCTTATATAAATGATGCAGGAGATGAGCAAATGAGTCACCGGGTGGTAACCATCATCGTCGGTTATATGCATTTGCAACCTTAACCGGTGTTTGTAATAGAAATATGCTCTCTTTTATTATAAATCTGCTAGGGCCCCTAGCAGACTTTCAGATGCAATAGATAGCTAATCTCGCTGATGGCCCTACATATTCCATAGTTGATAAGTGAAGATCCTTTTTTTTTAACACATCGAAAATCCTGTTGGCTGTTGGCAGACGCTCTAATTTTCAGGCACATAAAATGGTCTCCATTGTATCGATATTGAAATGATAAGGTAGCATATAGGTATTTTTTTAGTTTAATACTCCTCATTTGCTAAGCGAAATTTTAGCTACTAATAGAAAAGAGCTCCATTTGCTTCAATGTTAGACTCAAATTCCGAAACGCGAAACAAAGCAAATGTAACCCTAAACCGAATCGAAGCAAAAGAACGTAGAATATTGCAGTCCCAATTCAAGTATTTGAAAGTCGTAAAATCCGATTGCACCGAATTGCCCGTTGGATGCAAAAATACCAAATGGAGTGAAAACTATCGACAGCATTCCCAAGGATGGTATCAGTCAGGCGACTGTTGTAAATCAAGTCTAAACCTTTCTGCTGTATGCTCATAAAACACACTGGACCAACATCTGATATATTGGAACAAGGGTAGGACAAAGATGATTTAAAGGTTTCGTCGATTTCTACTCCGACTCTGGTATTCGGATTTACCTCTGGATGTGGACTAATGGAAAAAAAACTGCCCGTGGACCCACTGTGGGTCATAGCCGTGGGACCACGGGTAATAGGCGATGTCTACTCCCGAAGGATAACTCATATAACGAATTAAAAAAACAGCAAAAATAATTGCGCCGAGTTTGTAATAATCTAAGAACTTGTATAAAGCATGTTTGTGGCTGATAAACGGGGTTACCAGCGCAGAAATATTTTTCTCCCCATTTATATTAATTATGTTTTTTTCGCTATAGTAGCTTATTACCTGAAAACGTAGTTAATAGAAATGGGGAGAATAATATTTCTGCGCTGGTAACCCCGCTTAGCAGCCACTATATCCACAGCCTTTTAGTTCCTAACGGGTGCGTGTGGCATGCTGATGTATCCGATGGCATATTGCGCCCAACACAGACTTTCAAATGCAGCAATATCAATATTCCGAAGTGGGCAACAACCAATTTTTTTTTGCAAATGTTTCGTCGCAATTGAAAACAATGGAGGATTTCATTTAGGTACAGGGACGCAGCGGATTGTTCCCAAAATGCCTAATGAAGAAAATACTATGAAATAATGCCTCCGTCCACTTGGCTCCCATGCTTGGATCCCATGGGTTCCAAAATAATTTTTTTCGCCTCTTGGATCCTATCATTATGACATTCAATGAAATAATTATTAAGAAAAAAGGTTTTATTACTGCTTATAATGTGCAGCTGCTTTTGGTGTTGATTGCATAGTTTGTGACAAAGTTACATCAGTTAAAATACGGGACCGAATTTGCATTCGCATAAATCATTCCCAATGATAGGTTATGTATTTTTCTAAAATAAAATTAGCTTAATTGGATAGTAGAGCCAGAAGAAACATACAGAAAACAATGTTTTTGTCTTTTTGTGGATGTTTTGCTCGATTGGCAAAAATGACATAACCCCAAAACCCGTCAATTCGTATCTATTATTAGTAACCATAGATAAAATAATAAAATTATTACATACTATTTCTATGATAGTAACTAAAGGAGCATTTAACCAAAACAACGGCTTTCTCATACCAGTCTCAATATTTTGAAACATAAAATCTTAATTTCCACTTTTGTCTAGACGGCAATCGCCAAAATCATACCATTTTAAACTCATTTGTATGAAAAATGTACAGTGTACAAAATAAATATACATAAAACTATATTTACGTGACTTATAGATACTAGTCTTAAAAACAACGCTGTTTGTGTTTTTAAAGCTAGTATTTCAGATCGCTAACGTTTTTTTTAAATCTTTACAACTTTTAATTAAAGCAATTGCGTGACTGCCAGTAGTTTTATTGTACGGAAACTCATCCATAACACCGTTTCATTAGATCGAGGCGACTAGGTTAATTAAATTTACTTAACAATAAACTGAGCCTTGAAAGTTTTAACAGGTGCATTTATTTCTTGGAACAAATAAGACCATATTTTTTGTATAAAAATACTCCCTTTAACCAACTTTAAGTGGTTTTCGCCTGTATTGCAATTCATACGGAAACTAAGGATCTATGCACTTACCAGTGAAGACGTATTTACACCAATTAAATTAATATGTTGGAACATACCTGAAACAAACAAGAATTTGTAAATAATGGGATCAGAAGAAAAAGTTTGTACATGGCAGGCAACGATTCAAATATGTACAAATATTGAGCATATCAGTTCCTTTATGTATGGGTGTCTCATATGCATAAAAATATGTACATATGTATAAGTTTATTTAACGCCTCATACCAACATAAAAAACGGTGAAATATATAGAGGCGAGTTTAGGGCTTCTTTTTGGATTCGGTTAAAACAAAATGCTTTATGGAAATGGGAAGAAAATGATGATGGTAATATAATCGTATAACAGAGAGAGCTCTAGCTTCAGTCACGGTCTATGTCTTAACAATGTTGTGGTTTGTGGTGACATTGGCAGTTAGAATGGCTGGGTGTAAAACTAAAACTTACATTACTTTTTATTTTTCTGGGATACAAAATAATCCACTTTCCTGCTGCCAAACTGTTCCAACACCAAAAATAATATCTATCCGATGCGACGAGAACGAAGGATAAACTAAAACACCAATGTTTCTGTTGCTAATAAGAGAAGAAAGAACAAAGACATTGTCTATTCAGAGACAGTTCTCATCTATATATGAGAACTGTCTCTGAATAGACAATGTCTTTGTTCTTTTTCTTTCTTCTTTATAAAGAGGAAAGATTTGGTTGTTTGTATTGAATAAATTGAATAAAATAAAAATCGTTCACTGTTGGAAAGCTACTAGGAATGGCCGATACAAATCGTATATAGATATTAAATCGTATATCAGGCCAATATCGTAAAATCCGATATCGCTGCGTATCCAAACTATATACACGATACACGATATTGCTGGATCGATGCGATGCGTCTCGATTTGATATCTTGCTCGATATCCAAGACCTGCCGATAAAGGATATTAAACCGTATCGCGTTGCGATACGAGCTAAAGAAAGGATTTGTGAGTGAGTGAAATAGCATTAGTCGTGTGTTCGTACAATTCTAAACCTTATTTGTATAAGAATAAGGTTGTTTCAATACTTTCTTGTGTATTTTGACACATTTTTAATAGACCTTATTTTGTCAGCAATAAGATGCATTTTCGATTTGCAATTTTACGTAACTCTCACGGACCTTTGTCCTTGAACTCATAGCATTTCTAACTTTTGTTATTCTATTAATAGATTCGATAGTTGGTATTATTAAGTTTATGTATTTCATGCTTTTAGTTACTACTAATGAGTTCTGCGTTAATAAACATCGTATTTAGAAGTTCTAAATACGATCTTTATTAATGCAGTACTTACTGAAACACAAATAACTAAGTAAATACTATTAAAGCATCCTTAATACACCTAAAGTAACTAATCGAGTCAGTTTTAAGAAATAAATCACAATGAAAATATCGTGTCATGATACAGTATCTAGTTTCAGAACACATCGTTTTATAGGTTTAGTGTAACCAAATACAGTCCGATACTCCGATACACCAATATATAGTTTCACAGTCCGATACTCCGATACACCAATATATAGTTTCAAATAATATATAGTTTCAGAATCCGATATCAGATATCAATATATAGTTTCGATTCGATATTGTAAAAATCCGATATTACCCACTACTAAAAGCTACACTATGTCCGGCCCGGGTGACAGGGTACTTTTAAACTTTTAATATTTGAAAAAAGAAATCGGGTGAAACCGCGGAGGCCGAAGCTAGTAATACCTAAAAGAACTTATATAGCTAATAAATCTAAAAAAAATCCTCAACAAATTTATCATAATCGTGCTTGTAAATCCTCCTCCTTCATCGCCGTCGGCATCGTCCCTGGCCTTGGCATGAGCCTACTTCCAGGGACAGGTCTTCCGTAAATGTCTCATGCGGGAGAGCACAGTTATACCTATCAGTAACAATGCAGAATCTAAAACACACGATGAAAGTAATAAGGACCTTTATTGGTCAGTCCTAAATACCAAAGGATCTCACTGGTAAACATTTAAAGGGATATGTATCAGTTTAATCTTTTTAACGGGAACTTATCAGTTATAATAGTATAACCATAATCACGTGTTGATAATTAAAACCTCATCAAAAATGTAATGAACCCGTTTCCCAGACGCAGAGGGTTTCGTTGTGGGTGGCCTGGAACAAGGACGGAGTCGGGATAACTGATGAATGATGATACTTAACGTTTAGGCCTTATGTACATAAGGGACCGAGATTTTAGGCTTACTACTGGTGGGGGCTTAGTTTAGTGGTCTTAGTATAATATGTATGTATGACGGTAGCTATGTATGTTTGACTGGGCTTCCGTCCGCGGCTTCACACACATACACAACACATTTTTTTTTGATAGGGTAATTTTCCAGGATAAAAAGTAGCTTATGTCACTCTCCAGGTTTCAAACTGTCTTCATACCGATCATGACATCGCTCTTTTGTCTCGTTGAACCGTGAGATAATGACCAAAAAAAGGACCGTTCTATTTTTGTTATCTCATAGAAACTGAGAAGTATCCGGGAATAAAAAAGAACATTTTCCCAAAGTTTGGTCACAACAATACAAAATTGGTTCAGATGTTCATGTGGGAAAGCGTAACAATATTATTTTCTGCTTATTCCCAGAAAATCGTTCAAATTTTTCTAGAACAAACACTCTTTGACTTCAAACTCGCCACCGCGTTTAGTAAATTAAAAACCTCTGCAATCCATATTTTACATTAATCTGCTGACTGCTCAAGATATCGGGATGCGGTAATGTGAAAAGTGTCTCGTGAGATATTTAAGGCTTGGCTTTGTGACCGGACTTCCACCGGGAACTTGGTCGGTTTATCATTTGTACACTGAGAAACGATTATTGAAACAGACTATGGAATATTGCATTTTTCAGAGTACTGGCACGCCAACCTTAGGTGACATATCGCCAAAAGAGTTCCGACTATGTTCCGGGAATATTAAAGTTAGAGCCAGTAAGATGGCTTAAAATTTGGAGCCTGTAAGAATAGCACATTAAATGAAGCTTCCTAATGAAGTTTCACTCAGTTGAATAGGGAGTGGAGGGCGCTAAACATCGTAAAAAAAAAATTAAAGAAAAGAATTGATTACAAAATTAAGAAAAATCCGTAGAAGCATTTTTGCTTACTCCCAGAAAATCTCAAGTTACGTAAACAAATCTTTTTCCCTGTCTTTCAGAGGCAATTCTAACTTGAGAATAGTCCCTCAACAGAATAGCCCATATACATAATAAGACATTATTGTATTGGCCGAATTCACCTGTGAACATATTCGTCCTTTCACGTATTATTTGAGTGAATAATAATCTCATCATTTCTCGAGCGATTTGTTCAGATCTAATCGGGGTGGATACGGACCATTTTCCTGCCCTTATCTCACATTAGATAGGGTCGGCACAAGGCTTACATCATAGTAATAAGTCATCGATATAGTGTTGGGAATAAATCAATCAGAACGCTCGCCAAATGGAAATATAAAAACTCTCTCGCTCGAAAAATATTAGGTACGTATATTGTATATTAATTTGATTTTAAAAGAGGCAGACTGTCGAGTTTGTTGCGGCACTTCTTCTCGACAGGCAATTCACGTCGAAGTGCTGGTAGGGTAAAAAAAGAGTTGACGTGCAAAAGTATTTCTTAGAATTTCAACTGCAGTAATAAATAAATCATTTCATTTTATTTCAATGTGCGGTGGCGATCACATAGTCATACCCGAGGTTGAAAAATCGGAACCTCAGAATGCTGACCTGGAAAACTAATAAATAAAATATAACAACACTTATTTTGGTTTTGAAGATCAGAGGTAGCTTAAACACATCTGTTATGATCGGAATACATAAGAATTCGTGCTATGAAGTCTGTAACTTCGGTACAACACCTACTTATCGTTAACACAACAGAAGAAATCCACTTCAGAAGTCTATTTCAATAATTTTGTCCAATTACTACTTTTTTCATAATAACAAAATAGGTACTTGTCTTTTAATCGCCGACCGACACACAATGGCAATACAGAATCGTGATTCTCGATCCCTTTGAAGACTCAATAAAAGAACGATGACAGGCACCTTTTCCTTTCAACGGAGCGAATAACAAATAAAAAATTACTGAGTCATAAAAAAGGACGATCAAAGGACCAACCGAGGTGGCATTCACCGATATTCCGAGGCGCCTCGCTTCCTCCACTCCAAACTCTCTCATCCTAATCTTGACTTATGTCTAAAATCTTTTAGCCACAGATTTATGCAAATTACAAATAATATTTAAAAGAAAACGAACTAGTGTTTGGTGTGTCAGTTTAGAAATAGGTGGTACTGAGTAAATAATATCGAAAGTATATTCATTTATTTTATTTAGTCGTCAACAGGCGGTAAAATATGAGTGGTTAGAAATCTAACCACAAAGCCTATACTTGTTAAGACTGTTAAACGATTCGATTGCCGTTTTGACTCAAAATAGGCAGTTTTCAACGAGATATTTTCTATGAAAACGTGATCTAAGAAACATGCGACTCACAAATTATTATAAACAGTATCTTTGTCTAAAATCGTAGCCCATACCACTTTTCTTTCTATGGAGTATTTGTGAATACTGACAATTTACCCGAGCAGTGTTTTATAAACTTCACTTTTAACATCGATTTCGAAGCTCAATTGTTTTAATACTATTGTAAAAATAGGACATTTTACTTTATTATGCAAGTCTACATATCATTACGCAAATAGTTAGATGGGGTATGAGTTAAATTTGAGATTATTTTCATACGAAATTCAAATCCATTTACAGCGAAATTACAAAGAAATCACTGTTGTAAACATGTAAAATTTACCATTAATTTCTTTAATTTACAAAAAGTTTTTAGTCTAACTTAAAAGAAGAACATATTATCTTAAGTTTGAATACATAAAACCTATATAATAATGCACAATTTATTTTATAGACATTTTTTTAAACTGCTATAAAACACTCCGCGCAAAACATTTCAAATTAGTCAGCCGCCGGGCTCTTCAGAGGCAGGACGTATGTCGCTCGTACCCAGAAACGGCTGTGCCGCAAACATCGCTGATTTGCGTAGCGTGGTACAGTTTAAAGCGCAACCGACACTTCTTAGTACTATGTTGAGTAAATATTTTATAAGACTATGGTTATGAATTTATGTTAATATTATATACACTACATTAATTGGATAAAAAATGTAATATCTATATCTATATAATATATTATATCTTCACTACATAGTATAAAACAAAGTCGCTTTTTCTGTCCCTATGTCCCTTTGTATGCTTAAATCTTTGAAACTACGCAACGGATTTTGATGCGGTTTTTTTTATTAGATAGACTGATTCAAGAGGAAGGTTTATATGTATAATACATGCATAATATAGTAGAGAAACACTGATAATTTTAGAGGTTTTTAGTGTAAGGTCGTAAATAAGCACATATTTTGCGCTTACATTGCAAACGCTGGCTGAACCCTACCAGATAGATCAAAATAATGTATTACACTATTGTACACCTTAAAAAGTTTTACAAAAAAGTCCGCGATGGTATATGTCTATCTCTTAGGGATAACCCACAATAACCATTTTCCTTTACTTATTACGATAAAATAATGGCTTATTTACGAAAAAGTGATTTTAAGCAATACAGTATTAATCCTTATCCAATAAAGTACCATAAATAAATTGTGCATGTAATATAGATCAATATGGCCGTTTACATCATGTAATTTAAATGAATAGTTTCGAAGATATTACAGATTTACAATGCAGGGACATAGCGGTTGCGGCGGTACCGGCCCGGGAGCGGATTGATGCACGTTTGTTATTCTTTCACGTAAAAACTACTGAATTGATTTTAATGAAACTTTACAATAATATAGCTTATTCATCAGAATAACACATAGGCTACAATTTACAAGATATTCCCGCGGGATAACGTCCTATAGTTCAATTCCCGCGGGATAACGTCCTATAGTTCACGCGGGCGAAGCCGCGGGCGGGCCGCTAGTATTATATAAAAGAAAGTGGGGTTAGTTACATTATTTATAACTCAAGAACGGATGAACCGATTTGGCTGAAAATAAGTGGAGGGGTAGCTTAGACCCCAGACTGACATAGGATACTTTAATGGGGGAAGGGGGATAGGAGGGGGAAGGGGGATAGGATTGGGAAGAGGGATAGGACGGGGAAGGGGGATAGGAGGGGGAAGTTGGATGGGATGGGGAAGGGGGATAGTAGGGGGAAGGGGGATAGGAGGGGGAAGGGGGATATGAGGGGGAAGGGGATAGGAGGGGGAAGGGGGATATGATGGGAAAGGGGGATATGAGGGGGTAAGGGGATAGGAGGGGGAAGGGGGATATGATGGGGTAGGGGGATATGAGGGGGTAGGGGGATAGGAGGGGGAAGGGGGATATGATGGGAAAGGGGGATATGAGGGGGTAGGGGAATAGGAGGGGTAGGGGGATAGGAGGGGGAAGGGGGGGGAGTTAAAAAAGGAAATTACGCGCGGGTGAAACCGCGAGGGCAACTGCTAGTGGGAAATAAAGCTAAACTACAGTGGAATCCGTTTATAATGACATCGATGGGAATTGACAAACGCGTCATAGTAAGTGGACGTCATACAAAGCGTTTTGAAAAAAAAAGTTTAGTTTTTGTTTCTCATGATTTTAAAACTACATATTTTATGAATTAATGCGTTAATTTCTTGTCGCGGTTTTCGAATCGTTAAATTTAAATGTTTTAAAACCAAAAGGGTTCAATTGAACGATTCCTTGATGCGGTTGTATGAGTATGATTCTCCATTTTTCCCCCTCAATTGTAAATGTTTTACAGCGTTGAGATGACATTTTTTTCACAGGATATCACTAAAAACAATGCATGACCTTCAATTGTCAACTACTCACTTGGATTTAAAACAAAAACGAGCCGCGTGCCAAACGTCGGAAATCAACGAACAATACGAATCATGTCGGTCATTAAAACCGGACAATTTATTAAAAATAGGTCATAATAAGCGACATGTCACTGTAACCGAAGTCATTATATCCGACATTTTAACAAAGATTTTATATGAAAACCAAATTTCTTAGTGTAATTACGTCATAATAACCGATTGGTCCCGTGGGTTGGTCAATATAGGCGGAGTCATAATAAACGGATTCTACTGTATTTAAAAATAAGAAAAGGAAACGAAGAAATGAAGAATCCTTAGTTAAGGCAAGAGCTGAATGGTAAGTATAGTATTGATTTGCGGTTGCAAAGAATATTGTAATTAGCCCCCGAACAAACAAACATACATAGCAATTTAAAAAGGTTTTTTTAAATCTCTTGCTGCCTGGACGTCCCTGCGTGCCTGCCTACGCCCTACGCCCTACCTGATCCTACAGTATTACTACCTAGTGCTTTCGTATTTATTAATCTTAGCCCTATTTAGTCTTATAATCTTAGTCTGTAAAACTTTAGGACGTGGCATTTATTAAACCTTTGGCTTTCAGTTATATCGTCTTTTATTTCAAATTTTGCTCCGTTACCTTCCGTAACGTGACAGTTTAGGCTGAAATTTTGGATAGATATTTAGATAAACAAAAGTATAGGTTCATACATTTGTTTCTGGTGACAATACAATATGCATTACACTCTTGTGTCAATATTTGCAAAATGGCCGCCGCCACAAGATGGCGGACAATGTATTAACCCCTTTATTGTATAAATTATCCTTTCTGTATTTCCCTTAAACTGGTGATGGTAATAGGCTCTAGGTATCTATTACGTGTAACTAAAACATAATTGTTTTAACGAGTTTCTTGCCGGTTCTTCTCCAAGGTCTCCCGTCGGGTGTGTTCATTTGACATAAACGAATGACAAATTTTCATTTGAAAAATAACATTTGACAAAATTATACTTGATAAATTTATTATTTTACAAACTATTGTTTAATAAACTACGCATAAGACAATATTTTTACAAGAAAAAAATTATTATACCAAAACATTAATTTACAAATTTATTATTTTTTAAACATGTTAGTTGGCAAAACAACGAAAGCATAAATAACATTATTTCGACGAAGTGCATTACTTGGTAAATATTTTATGAACCAAAAATATAAAAATATCATATTTAAGTACACATATCGAATATTAAATTTTACTTTAAGCACGAAATCATATAATAATTATGTGTATGGTCAACTGAAACAATGGCTGGTTAGCTGGTTAGGTTAGGTTAGAACTGCGACCACAACGCACGAGCCGAGCGAGCGAAGCGAGCGTGCCGCTGCAGCGGCCAGCGAGTGCCAGAGCCGAATTCTACTTATTTTGCTTAATTCAATCAGTGTGTATTCTTTTAAAAGACTTGTTCCTATAAAATTTGTATTACTCGTAATACAAAATTAATACCTGCATATACAATAATCTGCCCAAGATGAAAATTGCAACCATGCAATTTAATATTTTCAAAATTTGATCGCAGGTAAGTATTGGTTAGAAAATAGTTAAACTAATCATTTATTTTCTAACTTTTTGTACAATCACCAATTTGGCAAACGAATTATTTAGTCATGTGATTATTTTTAAAATATAATTTTAACAGTTAAATAATTTTCTAAGTAAAACATTTGCGAAACCTGTATTATGTCAAATGATTGTTTTTAAAGTAATATGTTTGCGAAATGAAAGTTTGTCAAATGATTAGTTTTTCAAACGTTGTTTGTAAAATGATCTTTTGTCATACGTTTTTTGTCAGACAATAGTAAACCCTCCCGGCTTAGGGTTTGCAAACCGGTGGCATAGCTTCTTTGACATTCACAAGTGCTGTATCAGCCTAAACTGAATAAAAGTTATTCATTTTAAATTAAAATGTAATTCTATTCATATAAACAGGTAACACACATTTTGATTAGTGTACATAATGTCATTTGTAATACATAGTTGTTACTTGATTAAAATAATTACTTTTATTTCGTAAACGAAATTTAACATTTTTAACAGAATTTAATTTGAACAGAACAATTTTTTAATACATAGTAGGCACACTTAAAATGTGATGTGCTATATTCAAATGGGATGTTAACATTTGACTTTAATTAAACGGTCTATAGGTCTAAATCAGATTGTTATAAAAATCGGTATTTTATTTCTAAATTACGTATCGAATGGTCATACTTAAAAGACTTACATATGTCAACAATTTTCATTAGGTAAGTAAGTATTTACACACACATTTGGGAAGGATTACTTTATTAGTATTAATTGGCTACTCTTAAAAAATCTAGGTACTTCATGTAAACAGTAAGATATTGTCAATGTTTACTACATTGATAAATATTTTACCCATTATATAACAACACACACTTACTTATGCCCTGTTATGATTATGTAAGGATATAATATACTATTGACTAATATAAATAGTTAAAAATAAACAATATTTAAAATTAAATTAAAAGGATCAAAGTGATTACTTTGACTACAGCAAGACATTGCTTATCTTGACCTGGCGCGCATGCGCGAAACCCGAAATTCGAAAACTCTACGCGACGCATTTTTCGTTAACCCTCTTAAGATACTTTTTTTTTCTAGTTTATTGCAAAATGTTCGAGGCGAACCTTACGATTATGCTTAAGTGTAAGTGATGATAAGTGAAGGACGAAATCTTTTTTAAAACCAAATATATTTTGAGGTCCAAAAAAATCGAGTGCGAATGCAAAGGAACCGTCGTTGTGGAAGTGAATGCGACATAAAAAGAGTGAGAAGGACGAAAACCGGTAATGACGTCATTCATCATCTGGCTCGGCAACTAAACTAAAAACGCACTCCAGTTTTTTCGATCAAGGATTTCAACTCTGCTTTGTGTCGGAAGGGCTCTTTTTGGTAATTTAATTTTGCATATTATGTTTTGTTTTCTTTTGTATGTGAAAGGGAGTCTGTGCCTTGATAAATTGAGATTTATTTTCAATTACACTACACTTGAAATCAAAGGCTCGAGGATCAGAGGAGCCTACTTGTGGCAGCATTTTAGGTTATGTATCCCTCAAAGGAATAGGCTGAAATGGCTGCTTACCATCAGGGGAGCTGCGTGCCTATCTGCCAACTGAAGTGGAATAAAAAAAATATTCTGTTAGAGCATCGATGACATACATGTTTTTAACTGAAGGCTCCTTCGATCCGAGTCATTAAGTGTACGAACTACCAAATGAATATATATATATTTATGTCAGAGGCGGCAAAAGAGCTAGCAAGTCGGAATCTGAAAAAGATCTGACCCAAATCGGGAATCTAACCCACGACCACAGAAATTTCTATCTATCTCTGTGCCCACGACCTTCGGTTTTGACCCGACCGGCGTAACCACTGTTCTTCGGAGGCGGTCATAATATAAAAACAAATCTACGTATACGATACATCTGATTGCAAAGAAACTTTGATATTTCCCGTCCGCGCTTGATCAAACATCATAATTTCCTGAGTGCTTTGTCCCAATCTAATCAAGGTAAGCCTGGAACATACATAGATTCGGCAACGGCAACTTACTTGGAACAACTGTCGTGAGACTGTCATAATCCTTGAAAAGGAACCCAGTCGAGCGGAGGATCGCTCAATGGAATATGCAATATTAATAATAATGTCCTTTTTATCTGGTTTCGGCTGCGGCGGCCAATCTTTAGGTTAAGCCTAATTATGCAGGATATAATATAAATGTATAAAAGTATTATCCTTCTAATTGTCCTACTGCATGGCAATCCTCACAATGATGGATTGCCAAGTGTTTATAGTATTTAGTGTGTATGGAGAGGGCTATGCTTGGGGTCTCCCTGCTCGCATCAGAAATGATGAGATCCGCAGAAGGACCAAGGACGCCAACATTGCCCTAAGAATTGCGAGCCTTAAGTAGCAGTGGGCAGGACACATTGCAAGGAGGGCTGACGGCCGTTGGGGCGGAAAGGTCCTCGAGTGGTGGCCACGTACCGGGAAACGCAGCCGTGGTAAGCCTCCCATAAGGTGGACCAATGATCTCATGAAGATCGCCGGAATCCACTGGATGCGAGTGGTGCAGGACCTATCGGTTTGGAGATTCTTGGGGGAGGTCTATGTCCAGCAGTGGACGTCGTTTGGCTGAAATAATGATGATGATGAATAGAATAAGCTACTTATAATCAGGTGAGTGAGCTACGTGCTTGTCTGCCAACTGCAGTCACATAAAAAAACATATTTGGCATATAATAATAACTAATATAATTCATGATTCAGTCATTGCGGTCACATTTGCATATTAGATTCGCTATAGCCAACCTTAACCGATACGCTGTCCGAACCTAGACACAATAAAGCTTAATTGGTCATGAATGAAATGTGATTCATAGGACAATGACTCCGTAATGATTATCCTAATGATTCGCTGGCTAATGATCCGCTGATTCCGATTAAAGCGGCCCATCTCTTCGACTAACCAAATTGCACAGGACAATTATATGCAAATAATTTTTGGCTTGGTTTGGTCATATGAAGGGATGAGTGAAAGCAGACTAACGAAAGAAATATATACGAGGAGTTTGAATTGAATCGTTGCAAGGGGAAGACCTAGAAGGACATTCCATGGTGATCCATCACCAAATTGGTGATGTTCTGAGGAAAGGTCGGGTCCGAAGTACCCTAAACCGACAGGCATGTATGAAAAGCCTTACGAACGTGTGCCAGGATCTTAGCATGGGGAAGAATTTGATCTCTGCCTACCCCCGGGGAAAAGACGTGACTGTATGTATGTATGTATTTTTTTACTAGCTAACTATCCTCTTGTAAGTGGTGGTCTCTTACGTCTGTGTAGCTCTAAGAAGTTCGCTCCACTGGAGGCTTTAAACATCATTATCAGCTTGTCGCAGTCCACCGCTGGATATAGGGTTCTCCTAACACTCGCAAGCGTTAGAAGGATTTGCCCAAGATCGCCACGCTGTACGGCTGGCGAGCAATATGAAATGAAATTGAAATTTATTTATTTATCATATAGATAGAACGATGTATACCAGCTTAACTAAAAAGTAATTACATATTACTAAGATAAATATCTATTTAACATCGGCAAACATGGTTAGACAACGAATAAGTAGATACATCTTAGAAAATATAGACTAGGTAACTCTTCTTAGTAGGTATTCGCTTAGTGGTCGGTCACACATATTATACAAATACAAATATTGGACAACATCACATACATTGACCTGACGCCAAAGAAAGTAGCATAAGCACTTGTGTTATGGGTATCAGAAACAACGAAGGTACCACAAATAAAACTTAAATACAGTAATCCAGACACAGAACAAATACAAATGTTCATCACAGTGTTTGTCCTAGGTGGGATTCGAACCCACGACCCCTGGCGCATAGGGCAGGGGTCACTACCAAATGCGCCAGCGGGCCAGTCGCTTTAAGTTTATGTTGCCATAAGTCCTTTTTAAGTAATTTTTCACTTAGTAACAGCACGATAAAATACGAGATCTCCTATCCACAGTAAACAGGTTGAAACCACTTTATTCAAACCCAAAACTAATAAAAAACACTAATAGCCCTCCGATAGAGTTAAGAAAAATAAATCTTTTGTCGGACAAACAACCTCGTGTATAATCCACATGTTTACAACTCGTCCATTATACAGGGCTTTTAATATGCAAATTAGGCAGGAACGTCTAAAGCGCACCTGGTCGCCTAATCTACATTGAGATTTGACCTTTTTGCCTTTTTACACTACTTGGAGTTCTACTGGCGAAGAGTAGGGAGGGGCCAGATTATTCTAAGAGGCCATGATAATAGTATTATAATAGCTCTCTAAATATATAAAATTGGAAAACTTAATGACTGACTGATTGAAATATCGGCCCAAACTACAATAATTTTAAACTTGAAATTTTGCGTCATGCTTCCATTTATAACCCTGAAGAGGGAAAAAGGGGGAGGGATAATTTTGTAAGAATTACGATCATTTTACATACATAGCGTGAATCCGTTTAATATTATTTAGGTTAGCAGGTAAAGACAATAATATCGCCAGAACCCAAACCGAGGTATTATTACAGCAACAGATTTATTATAGACTAAAATTGGAAAACTTAATGACTGACTGATTGAAATATCGGCCCACACTACAAGGATTAGAAACTTGTTGCGCCATGCTTCCATTTATAACCCTGAAGTTACGTTAGTAACTATTTAATAATCTGTGCCTGAAGGGGGAAAAAGGGAGGAATAATTTTGTAAGAATTTCGAACATTCTACATACATAGAGTGACTCCGTTTTATATTATTTAGGTTAGCAGGTGGTATTACAGCAACAGATTTATAGACTTGGTTTGGAGCTGGCTGGTAACCAGACTCAAGGCGAAAATCGAAAATACATCCTTTGCAGTTTACCCTGAAAGGCGAAACCACTTCACCACAATCATATGGTAAGTATTCTCACAAACTAGATACTTGACCTTTTCCATTTACACCCTTTGATAAGAATCCTGATCCCCTGAAATACTAGTGACGGCACCGTGTCACAGTTACTCGATGTAACGACGTACTAGCGCTTGGTTATACTAGGCAATAATTTTTGGCAGTAAAATTTACGAGTAGAACGTAACTCAACTATTTTCTCCCACGAAATAGCTTTTCTTATTAGCTTGTCAGACCGTCGTCTAGTCTTGTTAAGGTTTTATTAGAAAATTAACAAACGAAGTCTATTTCGCTGACGCTAATATTGGCTCGATTGTGCCGAGGTTATTGCAGTATTTAAAACAAAAAAAAGGCGCATTATTAGTTTTAACAACAGTTTTATTTTAGAAAATAAGTTCAACCATGAGAATTATACCTACGTATAAAGTATGCTCAGAAATTATTTACACAAGACTATCTAGCCCCAAACTAATCCGAGCTTGTACTATGGGCGCTATGTTATGTGTTTGTCTTTCTTTCAGGTTAAAACTGAGCAACGGATCGATGTTATTCTGTAATAAATATAACCTATTCAAATTAAAAAAAAAACTGTTCTCAATACTTAAATACCTATATTTTTTGATTTTGATTTGTTTGTTTACTCAAATACCACTATCTATTGTATCTATTCAAATAAAAGTAATTGGAGAACGGGTTGCTATGACAACAGACCCATTACTATCCATATTAGTGGGATAAAACTAATATTATAAGCAATATTTAATATGTTATTTTTACCCTTTATCAATCAATTTGATATCTATAAAAATAAGCATGAATAAAATATTGCCTTCAAGTTCTAATCTGAAACCAAAATAACGTATCGAAATGCTTTGAAGTGGAGGTATATAAAATCGCTATAAAACTTAATAACATTTTATTGGCCGTACTTGGAAACAAAGAATATTAAAATACCAATTTCTTTACGCTTCACACTAACACTTCTAATGAAATAGTCATATAAATCTGAATTATATAATATTTTTTGTGTACAGTAAGCGGCTCATCAACCTACCCTAATCTCAACTCAAACTCAATTGAAATAAAAATCTATGCGATAGATAGTAAGTCGAAAATCTGTCATGTGAATTTGACAAATACTAATAATACGCGCCTCTAAAAAAACCTGTCATACTTATATTTTTTATCGGTTCACATGATTATATCAATTTCAATTTTATTGTCTCAGATTATATCGATATCATTTTAGGCTATAAAACTTTGTCACATCACTATCAAGAACATAGAGAAAATGACGATGTCCATTCCAGCCAGATGGGCATGCGAAATTATCCTTACTCCCGTACAAGTGGAATACGCAAAGCACATTCACACTTAATGCTTCGACTTAAGACTTAATACCGCGGAGCAGTTTTACACTTTTGAATGAGAGAGTGGAGGAAATTTTGGAGCATGACTTGACTTCGTGCGTTTTGAATTTAATAAATAAAGCGACATTATACTGCCGTTGTCAAACAAGGGCGTAAGCGGTTTTAGTGTAGTTTTATTATTTCCCAGAAAAGCTAGATATAATTCAGGAGTTGTATCGATGAACATCTTTGGTAATAAAAAAAAATCCTTTGACATTTTTACAGAGACATCTAAGCCTAAACTAACCATTGCTTAGTTTAAACTGAGTGTTTTTAGTCGTTGTTTTCCCGCAGCAGAACGCTTCACCTTCAGTAGTACTATCGATTTATGCAAGTTTTTTTTTTTTTTGAAATTTTTAAAACTTTTTTTTGTTTTTTTTTTAAAGTTTAATGGGGAAATGGGAACAAAATGTGAGTAAATGAACCGAGGTAAATCAGTTTAAGTACGTGTATTCTCACATAAATCCTTACTCCCGTACAAGTGCATTTATTTTATTAAAAACTCTTATGTTGCTGCATTGAACTAATTTAAAATCCTATAAATAGTTTTTGATAATACATTTCCTTGTATTGCACAATGCATAAATAAAAAACAATTAACCGTTTAAATATTACTATGATGTCATTCTGTCTGTTGTATGTTGGGAAATATGTAAATATCGCGGTTAAGCAACATACAAATACATACATATTGACGTCTCCCACTAGCCACCATTGCGGGATGCACAATAAAAACCGCAAAACGCAAATGTGAACTACGCCTATTGTCATGTCACCTGTACTTACATAACAGGGGCATCCAATATGTGAATTTACATTTCCACATTGCACAACGTACATTGCTGCCCGACGCGGGTTGTATTGAACATCTGTCGAATACAGACGGTAATAGAATGTTACGTTTGCTGAAAAGCTGCGAAGCCGTGCCATCTGGGCCTGCGACGCACGGGGATTATCATATTCATGTGTCAAAGGATTGGGGCGGAATAAGTCTTCTGTATTGGGAAGACAGTAAGCTGTAACATTTGTATCGGAACATTGGCTCTGGCCGTAGCGTTGAAACGGCTCTGATTGGGTAAAGGGCGGATTGTTACGGAGGTTTGTTTGCCGGAGGCGTAGACGCGAACAGGTTTTGTACCGAGTTCTGCCAAATTGGACGTGAATGTATCGAATTTGGACCAAATAAATGTTTTTAAAAAATGTAATCGAAAATACGTTGCTAACTCAAGAAAGTATTTAAGGACCGTATAACAAAATGTTCTATTACAGTTTGTGTTCACATATAATAGTTTTCTTGTTTTGATTGAACTGGCAAAACTGGAACAAAATGTTTTGAAAAGAGCACTCAATGATATTATATACAAACAATAGCTTCAAAAACCAGTTATAAATAATGATTTGACAAATATACTTATCAGCTATTGATACAAATTATAAACAAGACTGTTTTAGCAAGCCGGTTTAATTTGAGGTGTAAATTTTTTTTTTATGTTTTATTACTGTGATGTGATAAGCTAATGGATTTTTTTACTACACATAATAAAGGCCTCTTGGTGACTTTACTACGATCATTTTAAAGTTGTTTTTTCCAGTCTTCGCCAGTCTTCTAAATATTGCAAAATTTTGCCTTTTAAATATTCAGCATCCTTCTTTTGACCCAGTGACCTCATTCCCAAGCCACCAAAACATTGCCTTAGCAATTCCATTTATAAACTCTGCGAGAAGAAATAACTAAACTAGTTTACAATCTCAACTCGACAGGCAAAATCCTGATTCCTAAAGGTTAACAATATTTCCTTTCAAATATATTATCATTTTCCTCTTATTTATAGGGACCAAACAAGGAAAATGCTATCACACGTGAATAATGTCAATAATGCCTATTTCTATTTGATCGTCCATTCTTAGCCGTACGCCAACTTAATAGAAACAATCAGAAACGCATTAATTCATGGTTTCTTTAGGAAATCGACGTTATTGTCAATATCATCAATAGAGTCGTTGACGTGGAAATCATATCTCCTTTTTTTGACTACTTTCTCTACTCGTGTAGTAAATGTCTAAATATATAGGTCAGTGATGTGCTTCCATACTGTTGACACTAATCATAGTAATTTATATTTTCAACTTGCGGCCAGTCCCAGTTTCGCACTGATGAATAAGATAAAATAATTATTTAAAGCTTAGCTTATTTAATAGAAAGATATAAAAATAAAGAACCTCTCACAGGAATATAGGTTTCAGAATTTAGGTACACAAAAGGATAAATATATTTTTAAGGACTGCTAGCATCGATTTCTCAAGGATGCCGGGATCTGTATTTCCTACACAATACAACTTGGGGCTTTTCAAGGCCAGAATTAACGGGCTTTTCCTAAGCAAGCGCGCTCCATCGTAGACCGCATAGTTGTTTGACATCAGGTAACTTTGTGGTCAAGTGCAGGCTTAGTCCAAATATAAAAAAAAATACTTTTAATTCACTTAAGTTGGCAGACATGTTCGCAGCCAGTCTGATGATAAGCGGCCACTGCGACCTATTCCACTGCGAGATACTGACCTTTTTGTAAATTTTCAGGCATTTACTTTAAGTGAACCAACTCTCTCATTAATATGGCTAGAACAACGCCGAAGCTCATAGCGTCAAATTTCACCTATATGTGTAAATCTGAAAAATCTTACTACTAACTGACAATGCAGGTATTGATTCCATGACCTCCTTGTTTTTAAACCCGAGCGGTAACAACTCTTCCTCTGAGACGGTCCAAAAGTGCACGTTGATAATTTGAGGATTCAGGCGACTGGGACCACGATATAACTGGGACCGCGGTCCCAGTTGCCTGATTAGTTTTTATTTGTTTATTTCGTCAGGCGAGTGGGACCACCCGTAATTTTAACCACAAATCCATTGTTGAAATACAAGATTTAGTACAGTTAGCAGAAAAGGTGTCACAAATAAAACAAAGTTAATTTTTGCAAAGGTAAGTTAGTTTTTGTATTACCTACTTAAACAGTATAACAGTCTTAATTATGTTTTAAAAATCACGTTGGCTCATATGCCTACATAACTAGTAATTCTAAGTAAACATTCAACAGAAATCTCCTCAAAACAATAATATAAAAATCAGTCTTAATGTCTCTTAACTTTATACACCATAAAGTAAGTACTCATTACTCCTAAGTATTATATATTTATAATAAAGTCAGAAGATGCACAAACAATGTTACTTAGCAACCGAATGCCACTTTTATGAAAAATCCATACTGACACAACGCCGCACCGCCTCCTGTCTACTCTCCATCCGTCTTACGAATTTTCGATCTACTCTTTGGTGTTTATGGGCGCCTGGTACTTCAAATAGAAGTTTTGCATCACTTCGCTTTTATTTTACATGAATTTTATTCACCACGCTGCCATTTTAGGATGAAATATTCCGTGTGATTACTCTTCGGTACTTATGGGCGCCTGGTACTTCAAATAGAAGTTTTGCATCACTCGCTTTTATTTTCATGAAATTCTACTCCGCCATTAGATATTCCGTGTGACTTCTCTTTGGTGTTTCTGGGCGCCTATAACTTCGACGAGCATGGCGAATCAATCTTACTAATCTGTCGCGAGTTTAACATTTTTTCCCCATAAAAAAAGTGTAGTCAGAAGTTTTCACTTCAAAAATACTTGACCGTAATACTAAATAAAATAAAATCCTGAGTTATAACTTGATTTTTCTGTTAACTGTACTTTAAAGGAAATTAGGTATATGGTCCCAGTCGACCGATTCAAAAATGTTATCAGGTAACTGGGACCGCGGTCCCAGGTATATTTGGTCCCAGTCGCCTGAATCCTCGATAATTTATTGTGATTTTAAATTCATTAAAATTGTGTCGTTAATTCATGTAGTTTTCTTTTAAGACTGACAATGTCGGCCTCTTGACTGTTTTTGAGATTCTTACTATCGACCCCCACAACTGAAGTGACGAAAATTCTAAACTACACGTCTATCCACTCGTACGACACCATATCCAAACACATTCCGAAAATAGAATGGATTTGCAACTCGCTTTCACATTCGAACGAACCCCCATCGTCATACGCAAACACTGGATTAGTGACATATCATTTGATCAACGAAGCATGCGCAGATCACCCCGCGGCCGTCCAACCGTGGAAGTACGGTCAACAGCACATCACGGTAACTCTTGCTTAGTGTAAGTTCGATAATAGCACTTATGCCCCCGACATAAGAGTGGTACAAAGTCCAAATGCCCCCGACATAAGAGTGCACGAGTGGTACAAAGTCCAAAGTGTTACGTCTGACGTGCTTTTGACTGTACATCACCGGCCCAAAGCAATTACCTAATCATCAAACTCCAAACCAATAATTAGCTGAACAAGTACAATTCATGGAAACTCGATCCACGGTGCTAAACGCACATTAAAAACATTTAAAGAATTTAAACTGATGTATTTTGTCTGGATATTGCAAACGATATTCTTTATTCATGTTTGAAACATAGAAATTAGAAATATGTCTACAACTTACAAATGTCTTATTAAAAATTAACTAGTATCAATCATTGCAGTGTGAAATTAAAGGGCAAAGGGCTTCTTCATTGAAATCAAGTAAACGTTTTGCACGGGGAATTGAACCCAGCACTCCAAAATCACGATCACGGCTAACGCATCGAGTAAGTAAGAACTTCTAATGTGAACGTGATTTACCGCGAGTTGTTGTATGTATTTTATTCACCTACTAGACACAAGAAAGGAATTACTATTTATTAAAATCTAAGTAACGTAAACGTAAAACGTAACGTAAAAAAAAGTACATTTGCGAAATGGAAGGTGTATAGAGTCGTCCCATTATCCCACTTGACATAACAGCTTAAAAAGTAATCAAAAAAGCGATGGTACACGTAAACATTAATCATTCCAACGTTTACAAAAAGGAAAAAGTAGTTGCTCCTATGCAATCGCAATAACTGCCCTTGCCATATCCTGCATCGTGGTGCAATTTTACCCTGACTTGTTCGGAACAAATCACACAAGATTAACAAAAGTATGTAAAAGAAAATCCAAGACATATTTCGGCTTCTCTTCAGCATCCATGCTCGTTGCAACATCAGTGTCAAAAGTCACGCAAGGCATGTACAACAGGTCATCAAAAAGTCTCAATTGAAATTGAACTTTATGCTATAGACATTAAGCTGAAAATTGGTTAAAGGTATTCGACAGATTAGGGTAGGTTGACGTGCTGTCGACTGTACATTCAGACCTGGTTCTTTGAGCCAAGGGCTGAGAGCACTTCGTTATCTCGACGGCAATGTTATGATCCTGCACGTTTTGCTTCAGGTAACGTATAAAATTGGGCAAGACTGAGAGACAATGTTGGTAGGGTTCCGTATGCAAACATCAGTAGCAATTCATAATTTCACTAAAAATTCCTTCACTCAAGCTTTTTATTTTATTATTCCACATAAGTCTACGCGAACATCCCGCGGTGCCCCAGAAAATATAAAATTCAGTTTTATTACCTTGAATACACACCTACAGAAGACCACTTTGAAGCAGCACTTCGTAACTGTTCTGCTATGTCTCTGTCGGCGAGTATCAGGAAATTATCAGAATAACCTGTGAACTCTAGGCAATAAGCCCGAAATACCCAAGACGGCAGTCTCCTTGCAGTACATTTTACCTATACATCCTCACTTTTAACGTTAACACAAAACATTTAGAGAAGAAATCCGCAAAATAATTCTTTCGCTAAATGAAATAGAGCAAAAATGTTTTCGTGGGATTTGCAAAATTCATTATACAGCTCACTCGATATTCACTACGTTCCTCGGATTTACGTATAACGTTCGCGCTTGTAACGGCGTCGAATAATGGTAGCAAAATCACAATAGACTGTAAATATCATGTTGGCCAGTTTAATGTACGGAGTTTCATAGGTGCTGATGTATACTCATTAGTGGTACAAAGCAAGCTATTATTAGGGCAAGTTCTTGATTGACCTATTTCATTGTATATTTTTGTGGTATTTTATTGACTTTAGCTAAGTGCTTGAGCTACTTATTTTGTAGTTAGGTTGATACGATATTTTTCGTTGTAATAAAAGGAAAGGTTTTTTATCATCAGCATAAAGATCTTATCTAATCGAAAAACACCGAAGGATTCAGATCACATCGTCCTCTTAGAGTGTAAGGCCGAGGTCGAACGCAGGTCTCGTTAGCATGCAACTAAGTTAATTGAAGGTTTTCTCTTCAATAAATCGAATGTACAGTCGACAGCACATCAGATTACCCTAAATTGTCATATTTCTAAAACCAATTTTCAGCTTTATTCACTTCACAATGAGTTCATTTTTAATTAAGAACTTTTGACAGATCTGCTGCCGTCCGTACATATTCACTCCGTTCATAAAGATCTGTTTGATCACTTTGAAATAGTTTGAAATCTGCTGCATACAGATTTTAAAAGGATGCAAGATTGCAAAAGTTACGCATCATCATTTCAGCCAAACGACGTCCACTGCTGGACATAGGCCTCCCCCAATGATCTCCAAACCGATCAGTCCTGCCATGCGCCATGTCCTCCATGCGCCACACGCATCCAGTGGATTCCGGCGATCTTTATGAGATCATCGGTCCACCTTGTGGGAGGCCTACCACAAAAAACACTTATTGGAAAGGAGGATAAAAGTTACGCATAAAAACACTTATTGGAAAGCAAATAATGTTTACCAGACAGAACCATTTTAATAGTGAAAATGCGCATGATTTTATATTTTTACAATGTAGATTAGCTGTTGGTCCTGGCATTGGCGGTCCAATACTTATTGGTTTACTTATTGGACCGCCAACACCGTAACTAACTACTACGAGCTACATTTAACCGTTTCTTCTGAACTAATTTGCAGAGCGATACCCCAAGAGTGTTCCGCGGTCTGGAAGACGGCTTGAGTGGAGGGCACTTCGGTCTCCACGCAGATTCACGTTACCGAATTAGTAACAGAATTAGCATGTAACAAGGCAACTATGAAACAGATGATATTAAGAATTTTTTCATATATTTTGTTGACCCCTCCATTACGGCATCGAAGATGCATTGCATTGATGCGTTCGAAAGCGCAGCTTTTATTTGATATAAACAGTATAAAAGCGCAGAATCAAATTCCAGACGTAGATTGGCCGCATCACAATCGCAATAAATTCGAAGATGCAACGTATGTTGAAGCGGTTCAGAATCTTCACCTTGTTATTGGAGATGCCACGTGCACGGATTCAATATTGCAGACAATTTTACAATCTGACATAGAATACGAGAAAGCGTACGTACGTAGGTAGACAGACACGAGAACAACGATGTTCACTATTTCCTAGTAATTTTTACAAGGATTCCTTTTATTATGTTGGTACTGTTACGATTGTATCTTTTGTACGATAGGTCGCTTCTAATTAGTCGTTCATAAATAGCGCATCAGTTATAAAAATCTGGTTGTTTTACGAAAATAATATGAAGTTTGAGCAAGTGCAAGTGTACTTAAAAGCGCATACCCTGGTGGGCCTGGTCCAATGCATGAAGGTAGGTTACAAGGCTGACTCGTCTCTCTTTGGGTGTGAAGGGGAAATCGAGGTAGTTTAGTGGGAAGTGAGAAGTGTGTAAACTTTATCCTTCGAATTTAGCGGCAGCGGGAGTGGCGGCGCCGGGCCGTCAAGAGTGGTATGATGCTGTCAAGCGGTGAACCGCAGTGCGCCTGCATGCACTGCCACTCCCGCTCCCACCCCGCTGTGTTCAAGAACGGGTCTATGGGATTCCATACAAAACATCTCGCCAATGACGCTAACCACCCTAAAGTCTTCGAAACATAATCATTACGATCAACGTCATAAGATCGTCGTTTTGATCGAAGTTTGGTAAGAGTTTAACCTGAAATCTGTACCCGATCGTGTCCGTCCGTAGCATTAAAAGTGCAACCAACTGCGCCGAGACGCTCAGACCAGCTATATCCAAAATTATATATATTAAAAGGTGCCACGATAATCTGGTTAGCTGTAAGATAATCCAGGCCCGAGTTTATCTCGTTTGGCCTCAAATGTCTTTATAACGAGATGAGCAACGTCAAAGAGCTGTTACTGTACAAGATGCAATTTTGTACAATATCATATTACATAGACGCGTTTAATTTTAGTACGGTCGTTTAGTTACAGAGTTTTTTTGTACGAAAGACTGTAATGGAAGGTTTTAAAATGCATGTTGCTTTTTAACGCTTATTTGTATGGAAATATAATTTTCTTCGACATTTTCTTTCTTTTAAAAGCCCTAGAAAATAAATGAGAAATAAATTGTTTAATCTCAAGCAGTACATTTTGTAGATCAGAATTTTGTACCGAAACCTTTACATACAGTAGATTTTCACATTGCAGATCCTTTCTTGTACATACAAGTACTCCCTTGTTGGAAAAATATAATTTTGTACTTTCAAAAAACAAGTACAAAACAGAAGATTGCATCTATTCGTCTTCTCTAATACGAGTAGTTGAAACACAAAGTATTGTTAAACAAGTACATTTGTCGTATTAATTTAATTACAACCTATCGTTTTTTTTTTTGGTTTAATCTGTCAGATAACAATGTTAATTTATCATTTTTCATTACAGTTACCATAATTATCTCGAAAGAGGGAAAATGTACCATAGTGTTTCTGCTGATCCGCAATGCAGTTAAGGTTTTTTGCAGTAAAATCCAGATATTTGACTATGAAATACGTCAAGTTTGGCTTAAATTTATTTGTGCTTTGGAGTATAATAAATCTCCCGGCGCAATAGTTTGCAGACTGGCTTTGAATTTGCCGCTTTCACTTCTCTGACAAATTCATCCGGTCTGGCTTTGACATAGGCAAAATGAAAATATTGCTTTTACAAGTTAATTGAGTGATCCAAAGCAGTATTTGGTAATGTGCGAGCAGAATGTGTCAAGTAACTCAAGTACCATAACATAAATTGTTTGGGGCAACAAATTAGGGCTTAATATTTCCGATCAAGCTTAAAGTCCTATAAATGCCTCAAAAACCTTGTAAGTAGACTTAATTTAAACCTTCTCAGGCTTCAAACAGATTATTGGCTTATTTATAATCATAGTCAAGACCCTTATCTTCACATAATGTCGCTGTAATTAAGCGTCGCCCACACCGTATCATAATTTAAATTACAAGTAATAAATATTATAAAGGTTTCATTCTCACTGATTCTCTGGAATTCACTTCTGCCAGGTCTAATTAATGTTAAATTAATTTGCGGTCGAAGTTGACTCGAAAAACTTTATAAATTGGAAAAATACGTTTGAAGTGAGGAAATATTTAAACTGCGGTCCTTGGTTCTTATAACTTTTATTAATTCGGTTTTTTTTCATAATTATTTAACTCTACCTATTGCCACTACGGTTTTATAACCATTAACATAATATCCTCTGTAGATTATCTTGAACAAATATGCCGCTCAATTTTCCTTGATTATTGTTACTTTATTTTTTAATGTGCAACTGCTATGCAAAGGCCTACTCCATTGAAATGAAGTCATCGTCACAAGGTTTGCGACCACTTATTAACAATTTGCAAGCGTGATGATTAAACCCAATCACCACGCTTGCAAAATGCTGATAGGTGGTCACAAACCCGAGCCGTGTTTGAAAAATGAGACACAAATTTTGAACGATCCGGGAATTGAAACCCGAGATTTCACTCGGTACCAAAAGTCATCGAAGCGTTTTCTCTTTTTTCACTCAGTAAAATTCAACAAAAGAAGTTGTGAGAAATGTATAAACATGTATCAGGAGTAAGTAATACTACTTATAATTAATTGAGGTAAATTCTAGATCACAAAAAGAGGCTGACGACCACGAGCAAAAACATAAGACCTAAGAGGTCCTAAGAATAATGATAATTCTCTTTCGAAAGAAACTCAAAAAAAAGGGGTTGATATTATTGCTAAAAATAATAAATAATAAGTACATTGTTTTTTCGTGCCAGACATAGAGCGCAAATTTTTGGGCTATACTGACTTAAAAAATATAGATGTTTTATCTCACGAATGCGGGTAAGCCATAAGTATAGTTGCAATGTGGTTGCAAATTTGCAATCCGCTCTCTCTAGTGTGCGTAACCGAAGGTGAGTAGCGGATCAGTCGACACTGCTGAGCACTCTCGAGGCTTCGCACACTAAGAAAATGTGCATGTACATTTACACACAAGTCTGGGTCAACCGCATTCGTGAGATAAAACGTCTATAAAAGAAGGAACTCTTAAATGGTCACTTTGTTGGCCATCCATCAATCTGTCTGTCCGTCCGTCTATCAAGGTCCTTTTTGTTAAAAACGGAGTATATATTGGACGGATTCACGTGCTTTTTGCTATCAGACAGATAACAAAGGATGAGTAAACAGTTTTTGAAGATAAATTAAGTACTGGAATTCTAAGCATGGAAGATCAGCGAAAGTGTAGGTGTTGCGTGGGAAATAAGTTTATGCGTCCTTCCTCTGTGTGGTTTCAACATAATTTCTAAGCATTTACTTTGTGGCCGGAAAGTCAAATTAAATAAAAAAATATATGTCAGATAAGAAGTATTTTCCGACATAGTGTGGGCGAATGTGGGTATCGTGCAATGAAAAGTAGCTTGATATCAAAGCACTAGATTAATTCTAGGTCACTAATTGGAGCACTAAGTGAAACGTAAAACAGTTCCGTGACGACTTGTTCCCTCTTCGGCGACTCGAGCGAAAAAGTGAGCTCCGTCGAGAGCGGACTTAACGTCAGGACTCTGTTTAGGCGCGCAACGGAAGTCGTAGTTACGCAGACGGACCGCTAGGTTGCGCGTCTGCGTTTCGTTCAGTGCCCGTACTCATGACCGGATGCGATCAATATAGCAACCGTACTCATGACTATCCGACACGGCCATTCTGACAGGACACACGTCCTCGTGTGTTAATTTGGATCAAGAGAAAACCAAGCACAGTAAATACGTTCGGTCTATCCTGACCTAAGACAAAACAATGACACTTAGAGTTACTCGGTATTTTAGGTAGTCTTAGTAACATGACTTCGGTACTAGATCATAATTACACACAATTTACAACGATACAAACTGTATTTACATTCAAATGGGACTATAAAATTAAATCAAAAATTAATTCAGTCATTACAAACTATCCAGACAGGATCAAGTAACAATTGTTCACATGTCATAACAAACTTTAATCTCTTCTATCTAAGAATCTAAGCACAGACTCAATCCATCCAGACCAATACGGCTTTACTAGCCCAGCAACCTTGCTTATGCGACTCCATCTACCAGGATCGCCGAGTCGTCCAGACTCTACGGTCTTAACTCATAAGACCCGGCCCCCGCCAGTGTTCACTGCAATACCGCGGGCTCACGGTGTACCACAAAGAGACTGTAAGAATCGCAAGCACTATATACTCGGGATACCTAAACATCGCTAAGTGAACATACCGATTTCAAACGAACTACGGCTACAGAGACACACCTGGTGCGGCCAACACATACGGTCAACTTTGACCCGGTCTAGGACTAGAGTGCAGCCTAGCTTAGAAACATAGCTTAGAAATTACTTTTTTTTCTAATCTAGCTCAGACTCAGACTTATCCTCATTAGTTTCAATTGGTACTTGACCCTCTGGCATACGTCTAAGCCTGTCACGGGTGTACTTGTAGGTGCGCTTTGAATTTAATGACTTTGATTCTATGACTCGGAACGGTCCCTTGTACTTAGGGTCCAACTTGACTTGGTTCCTCTCCTCGTTCTCTATTTAAACAAATTAGACTTCAAATTTTATCTTCCTAGGTCTAGGAGGTAAGAAACAAACAAAATCAAAAATCAGTAACCTGAGCCATGTACCATTCGCTCTTTAAACTAATCGCCATTAATAAAATCAACTGTTTACTCTAGTAAAACTTCGGGTTTCGAGTGACCACATCTAACGCCATGGCCCACTGCCGAACACAACACAACTTTCAATAACTCTCTCACGGGTCTCACGCGCATCAACAGCGCACGTGTGCATCACCTACTGACTACACACTACGGTCTACTACATAGACCACGACCTCCGCCAGAGTCAAACGCCCATCCCGCGAACCCACGGACTACTTGGGTTTCCCCAAGAGACACCGATTTCTACCGGGCTACGGATA
This sequence comes from Mecyna flavalis, assembly GCA_949319885.1. Taxonomy (NCBI): domain Eukaryota; kingdom Metazoa; phylum Arthropoda; class Insecta; order Lepidoptera; family Crambidae; genus Mecyna; species Mecyna flavalis. The sequence goes on along the minus strand of OX439408.1, from coordinate 11,986,945 downwards.
CGTAAGCACTACTGGTACGGTCGACTACTCTTACGGCCGTTAGAGTTCCCACTCGAGCTCCCATCACATTACTTTCGTGTTATTTAGTCATCAACCTTAGGCTCACAATGTATCTCAACCTCGACTGGTACATGACCTACTGGCATTTTTCATAACCTATCGTGTGCGTATTTGTACGACCTATTGCTATTTAAAGCTTTAATGAGATACCTATCACCGTCTAAAACTTCAGCTATTTTAAAAGTCCTTAGCCTTGGTAAATCCTGACAAATTTTCAGCTAGGCTAAAATTCAAACAACAGCATTCTCTTCTCTTAAATCCTAATCAAGTAACACCATTATTCAAGTTACAATAATTTAAACCATTAACCTGTATTTGCCCATCGACCAGTATTCACGCACTACATAATCATCATTTAGTTCTCATTAATCGAAATCAATTTGCTATGAACAGCCTTAAATCAACCTCGAAGGATATCTGAAGTTCCAACTTTGAATCAGTTCTTAATAACGCTTATCAATACACAACTGAACACAATTTCGCGATTCTAAATAGTGCCAATTAGCACTCCAATCATAATGCCTCCATCGAGCATAATGATAACAGCGCCTCCATCGAGCGTTATGACAACAATACCTCCATCGAGCATTGTGTCCCTATGAGTACCTCCATCGAGTACTTAAGTAACACCTCCATCGAGTGCTACTGAACTTAATCACGCGATGTGCCAGGAACTTCATGATAACTTTGATTATCTAACGCTTCTACAACCAACTGACTTTCAGGCATCCTTCTCAGTCTGTCATGGGCATACTAAGCAGTTAGAAGAGTACGAGGGAAGGCTATGTAGTAGGAAAGATTACTTCGTCTCTGACTCTGTCTCTGGTTAGGTTAAGGTTAGGTTCAGGCTAGGTCAAGGCCAGGTTCAGGTTAGGTCAGGGCTAGGTTCAGGTCAGGTTCAGGTTAGGTTCAGGATTAAGTTCAGGTTAGGTTCAGGTTAGGTTCAGGGTTGTGTTGGCAAACCAAGACTTTTAGAGTTTTTCTCCATTCTAGTTATGGCTTGCTCATGAATGAACAACATCAATGTCTACGATAGGCTCATCGTCAAAAAGTTCTAAAAGCCTAGCAACTTTTCCTATAAACATTTTAAGAGGACTTGACTTGGTAACCCTGTTGATGGTACAATTTGACGCAAGCTGAACATCAGTACGGGGTCATTTGTCAAAATGGAGATTATACTTTGACGAATATCGTCGTGTTCTGGCAGCCATTTCAGGTCACCTTTGAGGGAGGTCAGTCGATACAATGGGGCCATAATGCGAGAGAAATCTTTCACCAATTGGCGAAAGTACGAAGCTAAACCGATGAACTGTCTTAACTGTGACACAGTCCGATAAGGTGGCAAAGCAGTTAAAGCCTCCACTTTCCTAGGGTTGGGTCTTATCTGGCCATCTGGCGTTATAAAAGCAGTGGTCTCTATCGACTCTCCATTTACAGGAATCAAACGGAATCCGCTAGCACAATCTAGGAGTATAAAGAGGTTAGCCCCATTAAGACGCGCTATCTGGTCAGAAATCAGGGGAATCGGAAACCTATCCGGTACCGTATTGGCATTAAGTTCGCGGTAATCAATACACATCCGGGATGAACCATCACGCTTCTGTACTAAGAGAGCAGGACTCGCAAAGGGGGAACAACTGGACCTAATCATATTTGCCTGTAACAACTCTTGAACACTCTCACAAATTATCCTACGCTCATCCGCGGACATCCTATCCTATAAGGTCGTCGCTGCACTGTTTTTATCGATTAATTGATTTTTTTTAACTCGCCTGCACTTACTCGCGTTGTAGGCATGCTGCTAATAAAGTAACCAGAAAACTGATCTAAAATTTCCAAAAAGATATTCGCGGTAGGTATGCCGCTAATAAAATAACCAGAATGCTGATCCAAAATTTCCAAAAGTCTAGACTTGTCTGGACCTGTCAATCACTATTAAATCAGGTTGTGGTTCATTGTTACGACTCACAGAATTTACTTCAAGAATTTTGTTAAACAAAAACTCGTTAACAGAAAATCCTAGGCTTAAAATCTAGGTCTTGAGCCCAGTCTGCAAATAATTATCAGGAAAAACGTGTAATAAAATCTCTAAAGGATGATCGCTAATTGTCACGCAACATAAAATCTGTTCTGTGCTGAGTACACGTGTCTGACCTATGCCAGTCATTGCAACTACATTATCAAAACGTTTTTCACAAAATTTGGCAAACGAGTTCGAATATTCTTTTAGTATAACAACCACAGCTTGTTTAAATATTCCGCAGAAATATTAGAATCAATATTTTTAAAATTATTTTTCGAGGGTAATCCGCAAAAAAATTCACATGACATAATTTCGATATTGATAGCACTGAGTTCGTCATAATTACACCAAAAACCGAGTTTTAATATTTCGCGTCCAATCATAACATCGCTAAGTATTTGCTCGGTACTACAAACATTAGAATTAACAACACCAGTAATATGAACCGCGCAATTAAAATGTGTGCCAGAAAATATTGTAAGCTAAACTTTGTTTAAGGAGAAAACACTCGGCACCCGAATCAAAACAAAATGAGTACGACTCACCGGGCATGTTCTAGCTGACCAAATACACCTTGAATCTCGCATGAGTCGACGCGACTTGTTGTCCGCCGCCTGCGCTCGCGCCGCCGCCGGCCGTTCCGCTTGAGCCGCTGCCGCCGGGACCGCGTCGCGCACCGAACTTGGGACAGTGCGTCGCGATATGTCCTTTTTTTCCGCACGTGAAGCATACAAAAGGCTTCGCTGCCGGCTGCTGGACTGCTGGACCCGACGTAGTAGGTCTTGCTGATCGTCACGATAAGTTTACCGCCACGTAATGGATTTTCATTTTCTTCGCCGCGACGTTCATTTGCACGATTCGATCCCACTTCTGATGTCGGATAAGAAGTATTTTCCGACATAGTGTGGGCGAATGTGGGTATCGTGCAATGAAAAGTAGCTTGATATCAAAGCACTAGATTAATTCTAGGTCACTAATTGGAGCACTAAGTGAAACGTAAAACAGTTCCGTGACGACTTGTTCCCTCTTCGGCGACTCGAGCGAAAAAGTGAGCTCCGTCGAGAGCGGACTTAACGTCAGGACTCTGTTTAGGCGCGCAACGGAAGTCGTAGTTACGCAGACGGACCGCTAGGTTGCGCGCCTGCGTTTCGTTCAGTGCCCGTACTCATGACCGGATGCGATCAATATAGCAACCGTACTCATGACTATCCGACATATACATTAATTTGTTAAGAAGAGAGGAAATAAAAGTTATAAAAAGGTTGAGAAAAGGATTGATAACCTTATGGTACAGAAATCCATCCAAATACTACAACCATATTTCAATATCCTCATTTCATAAATTCGTGAATTTACGGTATTCTTGTATTTCGTTCAAATGTTTGAATAGTATAATACTTCAAGTCATTTCGTACATTGACCTTATTAGGAATTAAAAACATTACTTTGTTTCGTCACTTATATGTGTGAGCTGTTCCTCTGGCCATATTTAGAGTAAGATCAACGGCTTTACGTGCTTTCTTAAACACGGCTCCTGCACCTAATCTCTCGTCGTTGGTGTCGAAATGCAACTGTACTTGCGTCCTTACTAATATGTATTGGTCGTAGAGATTGGCAGCCACACCACGCCAGCAGCTGAACCTCGGCTAGAAGGAAATTCACGAGTCAACTGTAAGCCCCTAGCCATATACAGCGTGGCATTTAGTCGTTTTTTTCCTGCGGTAAAATTATTCTATCTTAGTTAAAGTTTTTTTAAGTCAAATGAAAAGTTTTACGATTATGATAGACGAAACTCGAACCAATAGTACTAGCTGCGTCGCGGACGGTTTACGGCCGGGGTCATTCATTGCCCTTCGCGTTTATCAAAAAAATTGATAATTTACTATTAACTAACATTTGGATACCGTTTTCCCATCAAAATTAAAAAACAAAAAGTTAAAAAAAAAAATTACTTGCATACCTATACCTATAAATGGATAGTACTACTGAAGGTGAAGCGTTCTGCTGCGGGAAAACAACGCCTAAAAAAACACAGTATATCTACAGAACCACCAAGGCAGTAACACCTTGAGCAGAGGCAATTCAGAAGAAAGGCAGGATCATGATAAATGAAAATCCTCTTTCTCGCAAAGAATTCGGTTCGGTTCCGAAGCAAGCCACCTGAAACAACAGAGATTAAGCCTTCCGCTCGTTTCCTCTCGCTTTGTTTGTGGCTGTGTCCTTCAGATACGCAAATCCTATTAAATCAACAATACGAATTACGTTTATCGCCGCATTGTGTCTTTCGCTGACACGGGGTATTGTGGTTTGGTTTTAAGATATTTTTTTGCCGTGTGACTTTGCTGATAAAGGAAATTGAGAACGACTTATACAGCCAACGATCGTGGTTCGAATGAAGCGTAAAATATAAATTAACCTTTTTGTCGCTTCGGGGGCTATTGACAGGTGTGAGTTTTTATACGATTTATTTTGGACTCGCTTTAAAGCGTATTGAATAGTACTCGTATCTAAAGTATTTAATGGGTGTGGTTTTAGATCTCAAACACATACACAGAATATGTACGCCCATGAGTGTCACACATGCGATTCTTGCAGATATTTCTTAATGTTTTTGTAAGACCTTCGCTGATAATACTTTTTATTATATATATTTATTTTATAGTATATATATATATAATATATTTTATAGTAGTTGTTAGTAAACCTCGATTTTTATTCATAATAACATGAATATAATTCAAGTTATTACATATTTTTATTTAATAAGAATTTGTTGTGTAGTATAAGAGTTTGTAGTAATTTAAATTCTTATAATATTATGTAATTTATTATGTAACTTACTTATATTATGTAATATATGGGTGAATAAAGTTTACAACATTTCAGTTATAGGTCTTTTAAGTTATAGCGATACTCTTTTATAAGATAGGTATATTTTTATTAAAATATCCTTAAAATATAAATTTTGTTTATAGCTAAAAATTTAAAATTGACTGACGAAAATAGCACACTCTTGTTAGTAAGTCGGTGCTAAGTTCCGCATTGCGATTTTTCGCTCGTGCAAATATCTTCTGGTTAAATATTTAATGTTCAGACCCGCCCTGGTCCCGAGATCTCTAATTAAACCATTAGTCGCGGCTCAGTAAAGCAAACTAAACAGTGCTGAGGTCATTTCTGGTCTAGATGTTGTGACAAACATCGATTGTTGCATCCATTGTTGTCACGAGTCGCTCGCGTACAATACTCGGAATAAGATCTCACGAGAAACCCATTGACTTTCTTGATAACTACGTAGTAGGAAAACGTATGAGAAGTTATATTATGAAAGGCTTCGTGGAACAGTGGTTATAAAACCCGGAGGTCATGAGTTTAAATCCTAGGACACACATTCAGGTAATGAACATTTGTGTTTGTCCTGGGTCTGGATGTTACAATGTATTTGAATGTATATAATATGTACATTTAATGGAAGCTACGTACATTGATTCTAATAACCATAACACAAGTCCTGGGCCTTAGGGCAAGGTCCAATTAATTCTATTTATTTTCTATATAATTTAAATACAAAGTAATATACATTTCCTAAACAAAAAATAATGAGCAAATATAATGATGTAGGTAACTCATTATAATATTTACTCATTAATATTTAATGCAATGTGTTATCAAATCACATAACGTATATTTTTATAAGGTAGACCATTGTATTATGTACACACACAACCAACTTCAATTTATTTAGGATTGGGCCTGAAAAACCTTTTAATAACACAACGAAATAATCTATAATCCAATGGTTTTATGCTGGCAGAAATTCTCACGAACACATTTATTATGAAGGGTCCACTGCAACAATAATGTCAAAAAATTTAAAAAAATCTACTAACGTCCGTTGCTCGATATATGCATGCAGATAATAATCCCGTCTACAAACTTAGTATCGCTTATAGTTCCGACGGCTAGAACACTCGACGTCACAGGTGTTCGTTCGTTATCGTAAGTAAGAGCTTTTTTTTCACCGTTTATACACTTAAAACCCAATTATCTCAAAACAATAAACGATGGACATTCATCATTATTGCAGTGGACCATTCTTATGTAAATTTTCAAAATCATTTCCCGCAGCACTCATACTCACTAGATTTCGGCCGATCGCAAATCACTTATTGATGGAATTCGAGCGAGATACGCAAGTATGCGGCCGCCTAGCGACGGAGGCCTAATGTCCAATTAACCACTCGAAATACCTGGCATTTATACATAGAATACGAGAACAACAGTACGACAAAGTAGAAATGATTTTGTCACAAATTTGCAAGAAGGCACATGATTGTAAACAAATTATTAGCCAAAGCACAATACCTGCCAAAGCACAAGAATAGAAACAACTTTTTTGCAAAAAAAAAATCGTAATAAAATTAGTAAAAACTGCGCTTTTGCTTTCCTACAAATTATTTTTTGTCAAATCGCTCGTTGCTCTATCATTATCGGCTTAGTATGCAAATTCTATGAGAAAAGAGTAAGCAAATTCTATGAAAAAAAAGCTATTTAATTAAAAGTCAATGTACGTTACAATGAACAAGTACTCGTTCAATTGATTGTTTGTTACTTGAAAACCGAGCAGTGCTCGAATATTTTGACCCGGTCGAAACTCGAACATTTTGTTCGAGTTTCGACCCTAAACCCAAAGACCATTGAGGCGTCGAAGCATTAACATTCCAACACGATATTGATAGATGCGCTTCACTGGTATTAATCGCATTGTGGCTTCAGCACTATAAAGGGATTTGGTTTGAACAGAGGCCTATTCAAATGCCGATTTTAGGTTAGGTCACGTATTAAACGATTTGCGGTTTCAATACTGTTAGACTGTGGGTACAGTTTAAACTTATTAAATAGTGAAGTAATATCCTTAAATGATACTACACATTATTATTATCATATGTTAATGTTAGTAATCATATTTATTTAGTCACTAGCCTCCCGCCACTAGTCCTAGCGATGAACGTCTCGTTGGTCTAGTGGTTTAAGTATCGGGCTGAGATCTCGGGGTCCTGGGTTCAATTCCCGGGTCGAGCTAACTTTGTGTCGGTTTTTTCGAACACAGCTCGGGTATGTGATCACTAATCCGCATTTGGCAAGCGTGGTGATTAAGCCAATACCCATAATTGTAGCGACAACTTGATTTCAAGGATGGAGGCCTTTGCCCTGCAGTAGGACATTAATAGCTCATACTTTTTTTACTTTTTTAGCCTCCCTCCCGGGGCTTCGCCTGCGTGACCTATACGTCGTTATCCTAAAGAAATGTGATTGTTCATGTTCTGGGATTAAAAGTTGTCCATGTTAGTCTCCAAGCTCAGTAGCTATCTCCATACAAGAAAATTAAGCCGATTCGATGCTAAGTTAAGCAAAGCGAAAAAAGCAGTCTATGTCTGCACCAAATTTAATCAAAATTGGTTCAGTGGTTTTAATTTAAAGTTTGTTCGATAACGTAATACATTTTCTCTCGAGTCCTATAGCGTATTCCCTAGTGATAATGAAGTACGGATGTCAGCAGATAGACCTACCCTACCCTAATCTGTCAAAAAATTTCAATTGAAAGAGAACTCTATGTGATAGGGATGGCAATCTGAGATCGATTAATCGGAAAATCGATTTTTCTAGCCGAAAATATCGATTTTTTAAATCGATATGTAGAACTGAATCGATTCATCATCCTTGAAAATCGACATTCGATTTTTTCTGTTCGGTCTTGAAAAAAAAAACCCAGTTCCAATCTACTGGCTTCCACATTAATATTGCTGAAACACAGCCAGAGCTGTTATGGCGGCAGATTTCACCTGTGGGGGTGGTAGCTAGCTAGCTAGCCACTCGGACTCTGAAAAAGTCTTACCACCAACCAGACCCAAGGCGGGAATTGAAGGAGGCGGTCAAATTTACAGTTAAATTTAAGATAATAAGCATTGACAATAAGCTAAATGTCTATTTCTATATTTATTCTTGTTTTTTTTTTATAAAATTCATTTATATTTTCATTGTAAATGCAAACTTGAAAAAAAGATCGATTTTTTGGAAATCGATCTTTTTTACCTCGATTTTTTTGTGAATCGATTCTTCAGGTTTCGATTCGAATCGATTTAAAAATCGATCTTTTTCGCAAAGAATCGCCATCCCTACTATGTGAAGTAAATAAAGCTGAAAATTGGTTGTAGAAATTTGACATAATGGGGTAGTCTGATGTGCTGTCGACTGTACAAACAATAAGTACTCGTACTTATGGACGAGTCAGATAAGCTCGAAATAGATTAATGGGTTTGCCGTGTTATCTCGCGTTTTCTACATTGTTAATTAAGATAAGAGAGCTTCTTCAAGATGTTTTCGTCGTAAAAATAATTAAAATGAGACAACATTGAATAAATTAATTGTATAATTTTTTGTTTGCGTAGTGCTTGAAATTGAACACGATGAAAAATTTAATTCTGTTTAAAAAAATAATGTGGAATAAAGAAGTTACTGAATTTCGTTGCCTTCGCATTTCAAGCAATGTAGATTATAAAATTGGGTATAATAATCCATGTGAAACGATGGAAAATGCTCTTGGCTCTCGCCGAGATCTTATTACCCACCATCTTATTACCATAAAGTAATTCTCTGTCTATATGCAGTTCTATAAATGAAACACTAAACTAGGATTCCCAAAATAATATTCACCACACAATTTAACCACACGCAAATCTTGATTTTTTTTATGTAAGAGGGAGGCAACGAGCATGCGAGTCACCTGATGGTATAAGCAATCACCGCCGCCCGTAGATAACCGCAACACCGGAGGAAAATAAAAAAATCCATATCATATTCACCAATCTTCAACTGTTGCATAATCCATATTCACACAAACATAACCTTGAATATTCCCGCATCCCTGCGGCGGCAAGGGTGAAGGTGAGAGCTTAATAATAAACCCCACGACACACGCGCTGTGTCGCACGTGCGGCTGACAGCGCGTCTGTACCGGCCTTTAATTAATTATCTATGCTCTTGAGTGCGGACGCTGAAGGGAGCTAGAGCTATCGCGAATATGACTATTAACATACACCACAGAGGTCATAGGGACTCACTAACTTCGGTACCTAATAAAATGGTACCTAAGTTGTAGAGACTTTAATGAAGGTGAGAGATTAATAATAAACCCCGTGACACACGCGCGGTGTCGCAAGTGCGACTGAGCGCGTCTGTGCCGGCCTTTAATTAATTACCTGTGCTTTTGAGCGCGGACGCTGACGAGAGCTGGATCACGAATATCAGAGGCATTAAGGGCTCACTTAGGTACTGTACTAATTCAGTGCCTAAGCTTTTGAGGCTTTAATGCTTTAAAGAAATAACTGATTTTTTAAAATAAATTATTGTAGACTCAATGCAAACATAATACATATTATCGTCAGGACTGGCCGATATTGCATTTGGTAGTGACCCTGCTCCATGCGCCATGGCTCGCGGGATATCGGCTACGGCGATCAACCGACAATTCACAAGTGCACTGCCTCTTCCCTGACTCACATCAATTGTAATTAATGTTATTCTGGCACCCATAAATAAATCATGCGCTATTATAAACATATGAGACTGAATTTTTTATATAATTCTACAACAACAATACCCATCGGCCTCCTCGTAAAATGTCTAAAAGATACAGTTTGGACATGTAAGAATCTGAAACTCCTCGTCTATTCATAGTAAACGTGTTCGTATGAAAAGAGAGCTCCTTCATTATAGTCTAATAATAAACCCCGCATCACACGTGCGGTGTTGGGTACCCCGCACGTGTCAACTGTCTGCACAGTCCTTAATTATCTAGCGGAAATTACTGAAGATCGCGTTACAATGACCTTAGAAAATGGTGCCATCTTTTGACGACCGATTGGTTTAATGGATAATAACAGACTTATGAGACCAGAGTGCGCGGGTTTGATCACCACATGGTGAAAAAAATATATGCTCCTAAGTTGGCAGAAAGGCACGTGCATTCTTCCTGATGATAAGCGGACGCTGAGGCCTATTCGCATAAACTCAGCTTAATGTGCTGCCTCTGGTTCTCTTCCACATTATTTTAATATTGCCAGAACACAGTCGGACTCTAAAAAATACTCTTCTAACATAGGAAGAAATCTTAACTGCGTATTGCTGAGATATTCCTAAAAGAAAAGTCCAAAAAACATGTTTTCCATCTGTCTAGGAATTTCAAACTCCTTTACTATTTATTGTATCTTGTCATATATTCCATTCCACCAGCATTAAGAAAAAAATATATGCAAAACATGAAATAAATCAAATGAAATATTTACAGAATAACAATTTTAAATACTTCTCAGATTCAGATTCTTTATTGCATGTCACAGGAAAATTTGGTGTTGCAATAATATTAGTGCCTATGTGACGCCCTGCAAGGGCATAGCAATTCTCATTTTGCTAAAGCTAAAACATATCGTAAGCTAAATGTAAGAAGGTCAAAGTCACATTCAGGTCAGATTCACGTATAAACTTAATCTCTATTTAGTACTTAGTCTAACTAGTTGCCTAATCCATGGATTTAAAGCTAGTTCTAATAATTGTGAATTACAAGCAATGGTTATGAACTGTGTGTGTACCTAAACTTGGATATTCAAACTTCAGTATGCGCGATTACTAAAGTAGAACTAACGAACCACCTCTTCATATATTATGATTATGTCGGCTTATTAGTTATAATTTAACGCTCAACTTTTTTATACAGGGTGTCCAGAAAGAGTATCGGGTATTTGTAAGTTCAATAAAACAAGAATTATTTATAAGCAATTAAAAAGTTTATTATTTATTATTAGCATGAGAATTGGAGAATTATTTGGAAAAGATGATGTTATCCAAATGATGACCGTTACGTTGCTGGCACTCTTCTAAACGGGAACGAAGATTGACGATAACACGTTGACACATAGCTCTCGATATTGCTTTAGCAGACATAGCGGCCCAAACAACGACCTTTGGGCTGTGCAGGGGTCGTTCATGCTTTCTTCTCGGATTCTCCATTGCCCAGTACCGACAATCCTGCTTATTAACATGACCATTCAGGTGAAAATTTGCTTCGTCGCTGAACAGATATTGTTAAAGTTATTAAATCGCTGCATCTTCGTTCCCGTTTAGAAGAGTGCCAGCAACGTAACGGTCATCATTTAGATAACATCATCTTTTCCAAATAATTCTCCAATTCACATGCTAATAATAAATAATAAACTTTTTTATTGCTTATAAATAATTCTTGTTTTATTGAACTTACAAATACCCGATACCGTTACTGGACACCCTGTATATCCTACATCAGTTGGCAGACACGCATGCCGCAGCCCACCTGATGATAAACGGACACTACGGTCTTTTTAATAAGGACACTTCACCTGGAAGCGTCGCCTTAATGTGATGCCAGACTGACTAATAAGACTTAGATTTTATTTTGCCGGTTGACTTATTATTGCACATTTATATTGCATATTTTTTGTAAACTTAAGACTGTTATAGCGTAACTTTTGTCACATTTAACGATACTTTTGATTCTCTCATGTTACTTTCATGTTACACGATTTAAAATGGGAGCTTTTTTTATAAAATGTTTCAGTGTATTTAATTACTAGCCTTCCGCCCGCGGTTTCACCCGCGCGTAATCGCCCACACATTTCCAGGATCAAAAGTACCCTATGTTCACCGGGGATAAAGTAGCTTTCCAACAGTGAAAGAATTATTCAAATCGGTTAAGTAGTTTCAAAATTGATATTCCCGCGGAAATGAAACGTTTCCCGTAGGAATTTTATAGCCTATGTCTAGGGAATGCAAATCTCGCGAGATTATGGCTCAAGCGAGATCTCGCGAGATTATGAATATCAGTGCTGCGAGATCTCGCTAAGATCGAGATCTCGCGAGATTGGCAGTTTTGAGTGTTTTTTTGCAAATAATCACAATATTTGATTACATTAGGATAAAATTATGATAAAAATCATAAGTATTATAAGATAAACATTTATTTTCACAAAAAAAAAAACAACTTAAAACGGATAAAAACTAGCGATAAATTCTACATTTTAAATCCGTGATCACGATTCACGACTGTTGAAAAGTGGTCGAAACGTCGGGTTTTAAATTTAAAATGTAGAATATATCGCGCATTTTTATCCGTTTTAAGTTGTTTTATTTAATGAGTAGTAACCGCGTAAACATCAGAAACCAGTATTTATTTTTACGATTTTTTTCAATTTTTTTTTTAATGTTTGAACTGAGCCAGCACTTGACCACACAGTTGCCTGATGTTAAACAACTATGCGGTCTACAATAGAGCGCACTTGCTCAGGAAAGGCCCGTTAATTCTGGCCTTGAAGAGCCCCAAGTTATAATGGATAGGTAGGAAAGACTGACCCAGGCAGAGAGTTCCACTCCCGCGCAGTCCGTGTCAAAAAAGACGAAGCAAATCGCTTAATCCGTGGTCTTGACTCTCTCTCGACTGCATGCGGATAGAGTCTCTCAGTCTAGTCGTTCAGTGATGGAACGGAGCTGGCGAAATTAAGTCGTGCAGTTAAGAAGAACACTTGCCAAAGTGGAGTCTGTAAAAGACTGAGAGGCAAGCAATCCTCCTTCGATGATCAAGGCTCAAACATTGTTTGAGCCTCATTGTTGCACGCCCGACACGAACGAAACTGTAAGACACCTTCCACGACCACTATCTCAAGCCGCCGCCTCACCCGCACCAAACGAAACCGACAGATCGCAAGTCCGACCGTGTTAGTTCGGGCTTCGAAGAGGTTTTTGTGCTCGAGTGCAATCTCGTTAATCTCGCGAGATTTCGTCCTGTTTTCGACCGAGATTCAATCTCGCAAAAAAAGGCCGAGATCTCGCGAAAACGAGATCTCACGAGATCGAGATTGCATTCCCTACCTATGTCCTATTCCGGGTTATAAACTATATGTGTGCCAAATTTCATCTTAATCCGTTCAGCCGTTTAGGCGTGATTGAGAAACAAACATCCAAACATCCAGACTTTCGCATTTATAATATTATATTGGGATTCATAATATATCGCTCCAACATTGATTGCTCGATTATACTCCATTTTGTCGATATAATGGCGATGCCCAAGTCATAAAGCTTTAACTCACCAAATTGCTACATAACTGCCCCTGATAAAAACGTACCTAGAACAAACAAATACAATTAAATAGCTTGAAAATGTACGAACAAAGTAATACAATGGATGAAATAATGCTGAGGCTATTAAAATAAATCGGTACAATTACCCTAAGCACCATAACCGTTCAGCGCAGGGTTGCCTGGTTTTAAACTGAAAATACCCAAATGCTATATTTGGCTGGTTTTATTTAGACTAAAGTAAAGTCATTTTAATAGGCCACATTTGACAGTTAATTTATGCAAAGAAAAGTGCTTCTTATGTCATCAGGAGTAGAGTCTTATTTTCTAAATGAATAATTGTATTAAAAGAACTGACGTTGTTTTCTTGAGTTTTATTCCTTTAGCGTCAGGAATATTTTTCGTTGCATAAATGAACTGTCAAATGTGACCTAATAAATTGACTCGACATTAAAAAGGGTATGACGATACTTTTACAAGTCAAACACACGAAATCAGTAAGCAAATAGACTCGCAGCTCTAAATATGAGGTCCTATTATGTCCAAACCAAATACATAGTACAATTTTGAAAGCAAACTTTTGTTTATAAAATACGACATAATACTGAGCTACCGCTGAGTGCTGAATGAATTCACTACAAAAAAGGACGCAATTTTACCAAAAACAGTGTAGGTAGGTATCTGAAGTAATATGACAACAAGGGTACAACTACATACTACCTACGAAAACTAGAGAAACACAAAAAAAAACTTTTGTCGCCAAGCTAACTTTACATTATAAAAGAATCTGTCTTTTTCCCAAATTAAACCTTTTTTCGCTGGCAACCCTAACTTGCTCATTTCACTTATAAACGACTTGCGAACAGTAACAATACGAACTGTAATTTGTAATAAGCAGATTTAATTGCCGCGACAAACAAAGATTAAAGCATTTTAGTAATTATAACAAAATCAATTATTTCATTTCATGGCACGATTACTCGATTTCAATGATGAAGGCCATTTTCCTGAAGTGACATTTTCGAAATGATAAATACATTTAATAATATATAGATATTATTTACCTTGTATGAAGGTAAATATTTTAATTACCTAAATTTCTACCGTTGTTTAAGTAAAAAACAGTATTCTGCAACTGATCATCCAGGGTAAAATCCAGGGTAATAGACCAAGAGGTAGACGAAGAACATCATGGCTGAAGAACTTACGCCAATGGTACAACAAGAGTACCTACCCGATAACCCGATCACTGTTCCGAGCGGCGGTATCTAAGTTGAGATCGCCATCATGATCGCCAACCTTCGTAAGAAGACGGCACCGGAAGAAGAAGAAGTTTCTACCACTAGTTATTTTCAATAGTTTTAGAGATTTTCAGAAGGTTTTGATGCAACCCATCGACTATCCAAAAGAAAAACTGAAAAATATTCCAATGGACAATAATACTTAGACAATTTTGAGAAAGCCTTACCAACAATGGGTTAATAATGCAATCGCCAACATCGACTTTACTTGTTTTTCTTACAACTTACAAGTAGTGCTAGGACTAGGACTTAACAAACCGTAAACAATATTGTCAAGAAACTCAGGGAAAAGTTACGTCAAATTCTTATTAAGTAAAAAAAAACATTTGTGATAATCACAAACTGATATCATGTAACTACTCCCTATTGTGTGAGTATAATAACAAGCCTTACATTTCAACGCTAGGCGGATAATTCGCACTTCAAAGTTAAGGCTTGACTGCACTAGCGTTCAGATTGTGCGGGCAATAATGCATCCATATCTAAAGCCTGCAGACATCGCCTTTGTCCCGAGTTCAGTCCGTGTATTCCAGCTTTATTCTTTTGAAACGTTTAGCGAATTAGATTTTTGAATTTGAAGAAATTGAATTCAAAAATTCTATTTGTTTGGTAACATTGGTTTTATCTACATTAGGATAACAATGTTGTTGTTACGTTGAACTCTTATTTGATAGCGTGACGTGGTTAAGGTACCTAAACTAACAGTTTAGTTAAAAATTAACGGGGAGCAATAGGCGTGCAATAGTTATTAACCAAATTATAAACCCTTTCGACGACGACGCGAACTTTGCGTACCTAGTGACTAAGTGTTACCTCAAGGAAGGCCGTATTATCTGTAGCCTGCTGAAGTATTTACTTTATCATCTGATTTATTAAACAGACAACCAAATATAAAACAGCACGAATCATATCTGGCTAGTCACTGGCCGCTCACAATATATTATTTATAAAAATATTTATTGAAAAAAAGAAAATCGATTTAAAAAAGTAACTGACGACTAATAAAGAAACGAAATGGGGTTGAAAGTTTTAGTAAAAACTACCCCAAAACACAGCAAAGGGAACCAATTTTTTAAAACAATCGTTTAACTGTTAATTTATGTGTAAACAGATTAACTGTAAATGTTACTAGCTAAATTGTATTTAGGAACAATAACCGCTATAAATTTTCCCGCAGGACCGTGTTCTAAATCCAAAGTTTAGTAGTTGCGTGGGCCAAAAATGTAAATCCAATTACAGAGCTCGTTGAGTCCGTTAATTGGCAACACCGCAGAGGGCGCTGTTGGTCGGCACGCACGCGCGTTCCTGCGGCTGCTGATCTATGGATACGTTTCGAGGATAACAATAAAGGTAAAGACCGACAAACTTATTTGTTCCGGTGGCCAAAATTGGAACTACGTGAAATGCAATGCAAAAACTATATTTAATGACAGTACCAAAACGACAGAAGCGACGCCGCCACCGGAACGGATAAATTTGCCGGTATAGTATAACTGATTAACTGGACTGAATTTACTCAGTGAAATACCCGATGAGCATGTGCCACGCCGCTAAAAGAGATTTCTATTCCTCTTGTGGGAAATGCTTTTTCCGGAGCCTTACCTTTGGCACGTTAGTGTTTTAGCAGTAGTCAATTTTAAACAATAGATGTCCACATTAATTTGTTTCGAAAACAAAAGGAAAAAGAAAGTGAACATTACGACGAGTACGTAGGTAAAATGATTACAGATTTATTTTCAAATCGATCTCTATTCGAATACACAAGTAGGTAAAAGAAAATGGCGCACTGATATTTTTCCAAATTATTAAGTTCATGGGCTTTCTCGATTATGGTAACTTAACTCTCTCTCTTCTAACTTGGTCTACATTCGTAGCTCACTTTAAAGTTATTTCGTACAGTATTCTGTTAAATATCAGCTGTTCTATTTTATAGGTATTGTTTTCGATGGCATGTCGTCTGTATAAAGCTAAGCTATTTACGGTACAATATAATAAAACGGTAACTCTACACTCACATCACAATACGTTCCGGAAATACAATTTTCTGTTATAACTTCGTGTATTGTTCACTCAATGTATTCATTACAAAAAAAAGAACTAGTATATTATGTACTTTAATAACTATTTTTTTTTTGTAATGAATTAGTTTCAATGATAACAATTAATTTAAGTAACTTAACTGGTACCGAGACGCAAGCATGAACAGGCAGCAAATAAAGAACTTTCATTTTTAATGGTAGAGAAGACGCATATTACACGTGTGCATGAAACATACTTTTTAATAGTCTGGTACCTACCTAGTGCCTATGTATTTTGCGAAAAATATTTAAACATTGTTGTCTCTTAATATATTATAAGCTGACTTTGCAGCATAATAAGACACATTTATTTCCCTTCTGTTTTCTTTCTATCGATAATTAGCCTAAATAGTAATTTCGGTTTCAAACATCTGTATTTAAAAAAATCTTCCTTGTAGTGTTTTTGTGTGAAACAGTAAGAATCATACATCAAGCCTAACAAACTATTAGCAGGATTTCACGCTATCATCGAATCAAACATCCTGACAGACATAAATTACAGTTGAATAAAGAAATCTTGTATCCGAGCTATACTAACCGCAGCATATGGGTCCGGTAAAGATAAAAATAAAGCTGTGTGACACGTTCCTAAAAGAGAAAAAAGGACGAGGCACGACCGGCGGGCAAATAAAAAGAGCAGAGAGGATTGTTTCAAATGGACTTATTTTTATTAAGTCAGTGCCGACTGCCGACCACCACGGGAGAAACCCGAACGTCCTTTATCGCATGTTACCTATATACTCGAACTAAAATTAGTGAAATCAATGATATGTTTGACAGTAGGTAGATGTGTTAAAAATATCATTTTACCATTTGTATGATATAAATTCAA
Organism: Mecyna flavalis; assembly: GCA_949319885.1. NCBI lineage: Eukaryota > Metazoa > Arthropoda > Insecta > Lepidoptera > Crambidae > Mecyna > Mecyna flavalis. Next base: position 11,969,488 of record OX439408.1, on the reverse strand, counting down.
AACAGCACACACATTGTGAATTTTTAATGTTGTAAAAAAAAGAAAGATACCAGACATCACGCATAGAAAAAGACATTTTTTTCGCATTTTAGTCACTTTTTTGCATTAATAACATAATGCAACTTTCATACCGTTGTTCATAAGTGTATGGGTAGATGTATTACCAAATTTACGAATAGATTTCCCAAATGTTGACTGGCAGAAAATGTTTTTAGCGTTAAGTCCGCCTTTTATACCCAATTTATATGGTCATAAAGTTTTTATAAATAAATAATAAGAATAACCCATAGACGACAATTTCTTGGCGGTCGCAGCCATTGGAAGTTAGAAATCAGTAATAAAAGTAAAACAAACAAAAAAAAATCCTAATAAAAATGGATGCCCAGGGTTGGGCTCTAAATTATATAATAAAAAGAGCAGAACACATTGTTTCAAATGGACTTATTATTATTATTAAGGCGTGCCGACCACCGCGTGAGAAGCCCCGTTGAGCACCAAACGTCCTCTGACGGAGATAATTTAGTATACTCAAACTAAAATGTCTTTATTTATACGTTGAACAAACACACCATATTACAGTTCAGCGCGTTATTCGAACTGTGTAACCTACAACATGTTGAACATGTATAATATTGTTCTATGAATTGACTGGACTCGTTCATATCTTTCCGAATACTTACCTTTATAAAATAATGAACAGCCAACTGAATGCCAACCCCGTTACAAAGGTTTTAAATAAATTGTTCGAAATTACGAGTATGTTAAGGGAAAAAAAGTACTAAAGATCAGTTTCACATCCTGTTATCCTATCGTAATATTAAAAACAAAAGGTTTGTGTGGTTGAATCATCGAAATTTCTAAATGGGATAAATGAATTATAGAAGTGTATTACTCTTTCGCAGAAAAAAATACTGGCAGGTTTTCATCACATAAAGAGTCGAATTTCCAGTGGCATTTGGATTTATATTTAACCACAAACAAATTAATTCCATCCCATCTCCAACCGCGGATGCCACATACTGTCACATTCCATAAAGGTTAAATAACCTTTATATTTAGAAAAAATACATAATATCTAATTCCACTCTTGAAATGAAAGTCACGGCACTTGAAGTGGCAGCACATTGAGCGATGCTTCCTAATTATGTACATATCTCTTAATACTATCAGGTGTGCTGGTCTAACATTTGAAATAACATAAAACAATTCAAAATAATAATTGAGCACAATAAATAAATTAGATGATGACAAAATTAGGAATCGATTTCCTTCCGAGATTTCCGAGGAGACGCAAAATCTGAGTATTACAAAAACAGATCGGAATTTACATTATTGTTCTAGATTCTTGACTCAGCATCTATTGTAGTTAGTAAATAACTTAATTTAGTATGTTTTAACATTACTAGATTTACTAGCCTTTTAATATCTATCTCCTTCCCCCCACATTTCCGAGACCAAAGTACCCTATGTCACCCGGGGATAGTGTAGCTTTCAGTAGGACTATGACTCAGCAGTGGAAACGTATGTATATAGGCTGGTGATGATGATGAAGGGGCCAGTTTCACCGCTAAGAGATAAATTCTTAATATTTTTTGTCAGATTACAATGACTTTTTTTATTAAGGAACACCTAAGTAATTTAAGAGAGATGAAAATAACTCGTTTTTCAATAGTGAAACTGACATTGAGAAGAAGAACTATCTGAATTTAAAGAGTAAAGTTTCTTTTGGTCTCTCCGAAAATTTCTCTAGATATAGACAAAACTTTAATTTTAAGTTCTTGTCTGACGATCTCTGCGATTTTCCAGGCATAAAGCCGTAGAAGTCAACGTTGTGACTTTAATTAGTGAAACTGTACAGGTTTCGTGCAATTAGAATCTAATGTTTACTCTATCATGAAAATTTTAATTAACTGGCGACTTACCTTTGCTTTGCTTATGTGCAATGCATAATAAGGAAAATATAAATGATTCCTATTTAGAATGTTTTGTTTTAGTTCCGTAAAAACAAGACGGTTATGATTTATTAATTTAACGTTTTTTTGGTTGTAAATGTTTTTCTTATTAAAAAACTTCATGTGACAAAAGGACTGCGAAGTCAATTTAAAATCAGTGATTAGAAACACTTTTGGACATTCATCCCAATATTGACCACGCCAAAAAATGCTTAACTTTTTATTTTTTCTACATGCAATCGGCGCCAACGTACCCTTAGAGTCAGTGATTGAATAAGAAAAAGGCCCAATCCTTAGGCGCCAACATTCTTCTAACTGTCAACAGTCCCTTTGTTGCTTTGTCATTTCTCATAAAAACGTCCTTTATAAATTATTACAATAGAAGATATTTACGGAAACTTGACAAACACGTTAAGACTACAATACAAAAATATACCTTGACCATTTCACCCCCATAGTGCAAAATACACAGCAGTGAAACCGTATCACGTGTTATAAAATATCGGTTATATTTAAACATCACTTTGATGTTTAAGCAATGAAATGATTTAAAGTTGAAAATAGAGTGCTGAACTCTTATTTTAATTTAGTCACCCTTTATCATTACTGAAAGAAACTTTTTTACAACTGACCATTAATCCCTTTACTACAAGCACATACATTGAATGTAATAATATAATTATAATATAAATTAACACCCTGGGACATTATTCGCACTGGAGTTAGCTTGCCCCAAATATGGCATAGCTAAATAGGTATATGCTTTTCATATATGCTACGTATTTATATCAAACACCCAAATCAATTACAAACAGACATTTTCGTACACACAAACGTTTGTACCGTGCGAGGATCAAACCCGCGGCCTCTATGGTGTAATAATAACCGACTTCTTACCAATCATACAAAATCATTCGTAATCCTGATCGAAGATGACTCACTGTCACTCTTTTCCCTGCACATACCCACCCACAGGCAATGATTTCTTTCAAAACGGCGTCCTTTATACGACTCCCATCGTTTTTACGTTACTTTTGTATGTTATGACTCGGCGGCTAACGTAGGGTATAATTTGTCGGTCCTGAATTCCGACCTTCATTAGGCAGGTAGGTACACAACTTTTTAGTTCGGGCCGGGCCTCCCATTGGCATTATCTATGTTGCAGTCAAAACAGGTTGGCAGCGGATTCCTAAATCTCCTAATTTATAACAACAAGATTAGTGTTATCGAAATACTACGAATAGAGATCCATTACTTTGAATTAAGCTGGGACTCCAATAAATTGTTAACAGTTAAAATTTTAGCAGCTATTATTCAAATTATATTCTAAATAAAATTGGTTTATTAAAATCATTAAAATGTGTTATTTGAGGACACAATTTAATAAACAAACGTTTACGTTTTATTAAGTAGGTCAATAATTAAGCGAAATATTTAAATAAAACATTGTAATTTTAGACTTTTATAATGTAAAGTAATAATTTTATAACTTACATTCATATAAAAAAAAGTATATAAGTAATGTTTATCCCTTATCTGGCACCCATAGCACAAGCTTATGCTTAGTTTGGGGCTAGATGGCGCTGTGTGAATAATGTCCAGAGATATTTATTTATTTATTTATATTATTTTTTTGCCCATAGTTTAGTCATTTCAAGCAATGAAATTAGTCCGATGCAGTGGCTCACACCAATATTATTCAATATTTCATGCATTATGCGTTAAACCTAATAACATAGCAATACGTGTAATTGCGTGACCCAGAAGCATGGATTTTCAACCGTAACGCACGTCTTGGTGTTTGTACACATGCATTGGCATAATTAGTCTTTATAGTAAACACGTTATTTTTAAGAAATATCAAAACGACAAATTTACATAACATGAAAGAAAAACATCACGTTTATTTGTGAACGTTCATTGGACATTATTGAATTGACGTCAGCAGATTTTTTCCTTAATTACATGTGTTAATATATTTGTACTTAATGCATAACGATTTTGGCTATGGCCACCCTAAAAGACAGACGTCAAATCGTCAGCTGATATTAATTTATTGTATTTTATTAGGAATTATATGCTAAAATGTATTGTGTTACGTATATTTAGTGAAATAAGTGGACAAATATCCAGGATAAGTGTTATCAGCTCAATACCTATTTAATAAACAAGTATTTTATATCGACTTGTTTTCACCGGCCGGCTGTCAAAGTGTACATCAACAATTTCAACTTCAAATCGACAACGGATTTACCGGGGGAGTATTGCTTTTATATTTTACGCCTCTTTACTAATTACTAGAAAGGAGAACTGTTTATTATTAGTATAATATCATTTAACCGTTACATAAATTTTCATAATCATAGGTTATAAAAAAAAAAATACTTTTTAACACTAACCCAAGACACAAGTTAATAATTTCACACATTCAATACACTCAAAAGTCTTAACAGAAACACTACACATTACAATTATTTGAATTTGGCGACTCTTAAACAAGAGATTTGTCAAATTCTAGAACACCTGTGCCTGTGTTGTGACTCCCAATACTTCACATGAAGTTCTGTGGATGTTGAGCAACCATTTGGCCAAAAACACACACTGTACACCTGACAAAATTAATTTTTTTATTTCTTATTTATTTCTTTTATTGGTCGTTATTTATTTTATTGGTTCTACCCTCTTTTGATAAATAAGTAACTGTTTTCAAAATTTCTTTCTTAATTTATTGATAAAGACAAAAATATATAGTATTTTTGATAAATAAGCTGTAAATAAAAATATATTAAGCTGCCTAAACCGGTACAATCTTAGTACAATACAGTTGTTGTACACTTTATAATTTATTTTTTTTCAGAATCCAGTACATCCTTAAAGATGATGACCAGGAAGGCCACATCCCAGGACCTGGAATTAAAATTAAGACGGGCACTGCATGAAATCGTTGAGTTAAAGAGGGAAAATAGCCAACTCCTACAGGAACATGCTGACAATGAAACGGAAGCATTGAAAATAATAAATTGCAATTCCTCACTGAAGTCTCAACTGGCTGAACTTCATGCATTGCATATGGACACTCTTGGTGAACGGGACCAGCTACTCGGAACATTGAAAAACTTTGACGAGTGCAGTGATACCTATGAACGGGCTCTGACACGGATCCATGAGCTCGAGGTTGACCTGCGTGATGCAAATAAGAGACTTCAATCATATGAAGAGGATAGGCTGTGTCAGTCGACACTTCACACCCAAAGCCTCTATGAGGAGCTGCTCCAGTCGCCCAGTGGACATAGTGTAGTTGTAAACCAGTGCTCAGATAATAGAATTAAGCCTATTAGTAAAAATAAAATAAAGAAATATTGTAGGATTAATAAATTTATAAACAAAACTAACAAAATGATAAAAAAACAAAAATGTTTTTTTAACAATGTTGTTCTCAGAAAACAACGTGTAGATTTAGTTGATAGCTTAGAGCTTTTTAGTAAAAAATTGGATGAAAGTAGGGCAAGGCATGAAATCGAAACCCAGGAGCTTCAGGATGAAATCACTAGGCTGAAGAAATCCTTAGAAGTTGTGACGTGCAAATATACAGCTGCGCGGTCTCAAATAAGTGAGCACATTCATGCTGTAGACAAACTTATGAGCCAGTGTAGCTGTGTAAGTGCAGGTCCCACTGAGCAGCACCAGGGTGACAGCTCACTGCAGTCACCTTTAATTGATACAGACACAATTGACACATCCAACTATATTTCATCATCATCAGATAAAAAAGAGGATGTTTACCTTTTTTCTGATGGGTTCGGGGTTGGCTATGGGCCTCTTCTCAATTATAGAATAAATGGTAATGTTATTAACCATTGTATGCCAGGTGCTCCTCTTAGCCAGATTATTAAGAGTATTATAGATTGTAATTTTAATGAAAACTCCATCATTATATTAATGATGGGTAATGGACTTAACACCTGTAAAAGGGAGATTCTGAAGCAGCTTTCAATACTTGATCAACTTAATGTAAAGAAAGTTATTTTATGTGCTTTTCCCTTTTCCAGATGTTATACAAATGATCAAAATAACAGTATTCACATATTCAATACTTCCTTATTTAATTGTACTTGTCATAGTGACAAATTTGTGTTTTTTGACAGAAATAAATTTATTAATCATAAGTTTAATGTGACTGGCAAAATGTTTTATTTGCCTTTTAAAATCAAGATTGATTTAGCTACTTTGTTAGCATTTAATATTAATAATATTATTGAACAAGGTTTGGAAGTAGTTCCAAAGAATAATTTAAATTTAATTATAAGACAATAGAGGACTACTCTAGCAATTTAGTGACTATGGAAATACCTGAAAGTTTTTGTATAGTTCATCAAAATATACAGGGTGTTTCTGGAAAAGAGTTCGAATTAGAATTGTTTTTGAAAGATAGAAATATCCATTGTATATGTATCACTGAACATTGGCTAAGACAGCATGAAATGATGATTAACATTGATGGGTACAGTGTCAGTAGTTCGTTCACAAGAGGTATGGCTATAAGGGGTGGGTCACTTATATTGTTAAAAAATACAGTAGAGTCTAGAGAACGTAAAGATGTCGTATCGCTCTCAGTAGAACGAACTATTGAGATATCGTGTGTGGAGTTGCAGCGGCACATTATTGCTTGCATCTATAGACCTCCTTCTGCTAATTACATTGAATTTGAATCTGTCATGGAGGAAGTATTAGAAAAAATATGTAAATCCAATAAAAAAATCATCATATGTGGTGATTTCAATATAAATATTCTAGATATTTCACAAACCGCTACTAGGTTTCTCAATTTATTTCAGTCCTTTGATTTGTACCAGTTATTTAAAGAACCAACGCGAATTACTCCTTCGTCTGCTACTTGTTTAGACAATATATTTTGTAATTTTAATATAATTAATAAAGCCATAATTAACTTTATTAATTCTGACCATAGCGGACAGCTGGCTGTATTTGAATGCCATCTTGCCCGTCATACATCAGCTATAATTTGTAGACCTATCACTACTAACAGAATAGAACAATTCAAGCAACGAATAGATCATAAACTGTCCATTGCGAATTTTGACAATAGAAATGGACATGAATTATATCAACAACTTTTTAACATTGTTGAGAAAGCATTTAATGGGGTATTTACAAAAAAACAGATAAATATTAATGGCTCAAAGACCAAGTTTAGTGAATGGGCCACCCCAGGAATATATAAAAGTAGAAGGCGGTTATTTGAATTGTACGAAATGAAAGTCAATTCAAGTGACCCCGCTATGGTTGAGTATGTTAGAAAGTACTCAAAGCTATTTAAAAAAGTATGCGCTGAAGCCAAATCAAATTACATTAGAAATAAGATAATGAAAGCCACAAATAAAAGCAAGGCTACATGGAAAATTATTAACAAAGAGACTTGTAAAAATAAAACTCAAAATAACAAGTTCTCTCTAAACATTGAAGGCAATAGCATTGAGTCGGATGCGGACTTAGCAAACGCTTTTGAGTCGTTCTTTGCTAAAATCCCTGTGAAAACAACATCTAAACTGAACTCAAGCCCACATCTTGCAGAGTCTCTCCTCAAATGCCATGTTGATGAGTGCGCTTCTTCATTTAATTTTACAAGAATAAATTCAGAAACTATAATTAAAACTTTTAAAGAACTTAGCATGAAAAACACAGAGGATTTGTGGGGAATTTCAGTAATAATAATCAAAAATATTATTCATAATATAGCACCTCATTTAGCAATCATATTTAATAAATGTGTAGATGATGGTCAATTTCCAGATTTGATGAAACATAGTAAAATTATACCCTTGTTCAAATCGGGAGAAAAAAGTGACCCATCTAATTTTAGACCGATTTCTATTTTGCCTGCACTAAGTAAAATATTTGAAAAAATTATATTTAATCAATTGCTCTCGCATTTCAATGAAAATAAGTTATTGCATAAAAAACAGTACGGGTTTACTAAAGGCAAATCTACTACAGACGCTGGAGTTGCGCTCATCAAGCATATATTTGATGCATGGGAGAATAAGCAAGACGCTATTGGCATATTCTGTGATCTATCGAAAGCCTTTGATTGTGTTGATCACCGTACATTGCTGATGAAACTGCGGCATTATGGTCTTTCAGCCAACTCACTGAGCCTGATAGAATCATATCTAACGAACAGGATTCAGAAAGTAAATATAAATGGAGTAGACTCCTCCGGCGCTCCCCTTATTATGGGAGTACCCCAAGGATCAATTTTGGGGCCACTGCTATTCCTGATCTACATAAATGATCTCCCATACTTTACAAAAGACTTATGTGAGATTGTGCTATTCGCAGACGACACCTCGTTGATTTTCAAAGTTGACAGATATGAACAATCATTTGTCGACGTGAGTAATTCTGTCTCACAAATTTTGCACTGGTTTACTATTAACAACTTGTTGTTAAATACCAAAAAAACCAAATGTGTAAAATTTACCATGCCAAATGTGAGGCAGGTTGTTCCCAATATCACTGTGAATGGTGAACCTACCGATATGGTCAATTCAACGGTTTTTTTGGGCATAACTCTAGACTCGAAATTGCAATGGGGTCCGAATATCACTGCTCTCGCGGGGAGACTCAGCTCAGCCGCATATGCTGTTAGAAAAATAAGACGTTTAACAGACGTGGAAACGGCGAGACTAGTGTATTTTAGCTATTTTCATAGCGTCATGTCGTATGGGTTACTTCTATGGGGATCTGCTGCTGACGTACAATCTATTTTTGTACTTCAGAAAAGGGCAATACGAGCTATATACGGCCTTAAAGTGCGTGATTCCCTAAGAAATGTATTTAGTGAAATTGGTGTATTAACAGTACCATCTCAATACGTTTTAGATTGTATTATGTATGTACGAAAAAACCTACATGAATTTCCGAAAAAATCTCATCATCATGATCTAAACACTAGAAATAAACATAAGCTAGCCGTTCCGAAAACAAGACTTCATAAAATAGGTAATTCGTTTGTTGGATTAAGTGTTACGTTATTTAACAAATTACCTCAAGATGTTGTTGACTTACCAATACACAAGTTTAAGTCACACATCAAATGCCAACTCATCAAGAAGAGTTATTATAAAGTGGAAGACTATCTAAATGATAAAAGTCTGTAGAAGTGAGTAGTATTGTTGCCGCTCCTCTGCCTGCGCCTTTGTTATAATTGACATGATCTTTTGTATTGACATTAATATTTTCAGTGACATAAATTTATTTTGTATTGTATTAATAAGCATACCTCAACGACAAGGAAGCTTGGACTCGCGCCTTTGCATTGTATAGAATCCCGATAGTATCAACAATGTTAACTTTGCTATACAGTAACACATTAAATGTTATAATTCAATATAAAATTAAATTTATTTTTCATTCAAAGAATCCTGAAGAGTTTGTAACCTTGGCGGTCATGCTCGCTAAAATGTGCTTGGGGTGGTGGCGTTATGTGTCGGGTGGTTACATTCCCTATAATATGGTTGAGTGAAATTATGGCTGGCACATACGTCATACTTGTGCTGCAGGTGCCACCTTTGGGCACTGGTCTTCCAGGGCTCACGGATTTTTCTCGATTATAGTCTCATTCTTATACTTTATACTGTATGGCTTGGTATTCTAAAACTAATCAGAATTGTAACAAATAAATTGTAAACAAACATGGCGATGAAAAAGAGTAACTGTCGAGTTTCTTGCCGGTTCTTCTCGGCAGATGACTGCATTCCGATACCGGTGGTAGAGTCACTCTGTAATTGACGATTCATAAATACTTGATACAAGTTTACATGAATAAAGAATATTTTGATTTTGATTGATTTTTTGAACGTAGCAAGAACTATTCCATTTCTTATTTTTTTATGTCCCTTCTGTTGGCAATTATACTTTACATTACCTACTAGTACCGTCAGAAAGGAGCATAATTTAATGTGCTAATATTGTAATAGGCTTTGTTTCAATTGTATTTATATGTAACAAAAATATACATTATTGTTTTTATTTAAAATAATGCATTGAATTGATAGCACAAACATAGAGCCACAAATTAATTTTATTAAGTAATTTCTGTATTTTTTATCATTTTGGTTAACCTACAACTTGCGTCATCATAAACAGTGGACAAAGAGTAACATTTAATTTTGTATTTTTATAATACACATCATCAGTTGTTGATTCATCTCAGAGGACTTATTATGAAGACGATATTTTAAAAACGTGAAATATTCAATCATTTTTCGGCCGAATTATACAATTTTTGCTTAATTTAGAACAGAAGGCACTATGTTAATAACCACAGATATTTATTTTATTCATTTATAATAATAATAATAATAAAAATTCATTTATTTCAGTCAACTACAGGACCATTTAAGTGACTTTAAGTTACTAGGACCAGTTACGGTTAGTCGTTTTAAAACTTGCCTCACGTTAACAGTTTAACAGTAACATCGACATGTAATGGGCCTGCTAACATGATGAGCTTTTTATTGCTTAATTTCCTTGCTCCTTAATTCTTTACTGGGTTAATAAATACATCTTCGTTAGCTCCGTATTAACTGCACGGGTGTTTGTTTTTATTTACCTTTATTGTATTTCTGAGTAAACCAGGTAGAATAGTTGTACGAGAACTCTTTTATTTTTAAAGCATTTTATAATAATGTGTTACGTTTTTTATATACAATTCTTAATAAATAGTATGTACTTAGAAATTATACAAAATTATGATAGAATTTTATTGTTCAACCAAACATTCCATCGTCGAAAGTTGTAAACTTCTGCAACTTCAAATAAATTACTTTCCTTTCGTAAGGCTTTCAAGATCTTCGAGATATTATAAAAGGATAAATAGAATTGTGAAAATGTAAGCTGACTTTCTTTGAACTTGAGCGTTTTCAACTTTATAATTTATGTATTTTTGTATTTGCTGCAACTTTCCTACTTGCCTCAATTGACTTTGCACCATATAAACGTATTGTTTTTGTAACTTTTGCTTTTTTAATCGCTTGCCATCAGGAGGCAGCCGACTTTAATTTTATAAAAGAAGACAATAACAGAATACAACTTTGGTGTCTACATCTTTTATTGAAAAAAAAAGAGATGTATGTACCAAAAAAGGTCTTATTGACGTTCCAAATTGGTTCGCCCGTAAATCAAGGTCCCTCACAGCTGTACCCTAACAGGTTTGACTCATATAGTGTCCGCAGCAAAAACGCTAGAATGTTCTATCGGATCCCTTCGAATCGGCTGCGGTGAGATTGCGCCCGGCGGCCGGTCCCAACCCGAATCCCGTGTTCCCGAATGAAAACTCGTTTGCATAATATAACACAAGCCTAGTATCGAAGACTAAACGCAAATAAATGGTGCCCTCAAGTTAAGACGACAATTTCCCGGGTCACCGGAGCCAAGATAAATTTCAAAGCAGACCTTCCGAATACAAAATCTGCCGTTTTCTCTTTTTGATGTACGGCTGGGTATAAAATAAGGGATCGGTCCTGATCAGTCAAAAGATTGTGAACGTTTGGCGACGTGGAACCTTCAATTTTCGCTGAGGACAATTTTCTCCTTAAATCAACTCATCAGAAAACGTGGCTTCATTTCTTTCTCATTTGAGAGCGTAAATCCGTACTCGTGTTGTTAAGTGACGAATTGACGATATCATTTGTGACAGCGCAGTCGTCGGTGAGGGGGAAATGTTGTCAATCTGTACCTACATATTCTTTTTAAGAAAGCAATACCCTTAACAATTTGCTTGAGGTTTTATATTGCCTACAGCACGACACAGCTAAAGCTTAAGCGGATGTTTCAGATCCATCGACCTGTAGGCTAATCCATTATTTTAGTTATAATTTACTGCTGCTATTGGCACTGTAAATTCTTTCCGCGCGAACAACCCTGTATGGTGAAGCTGTATAACAGCAACCTAATCAAGACAATTATAAAGGTAATAAAAACGAACGGCACAGATAAATCCAAGCTAGATAACCTATGCTCTACGCTATAATACTCGTTATCTATAACACACCCCACGTCTACTGCAAATGTTTGTCGCTTGATTTTATGCCAAATCCGAAGACGCGCTTCGCTTAGGGTTGCCTCTATGAAAAACTTCCACATTAATATTGCCGAAACGCAGCCAAAGCCATTATGGGGCGGTAGATTTTACCTGTAGGTGTATAGCAACTAACCAAAAGTGGATGGAAAATTTTCTTTATAGGTTATTCATACATAAAACACAAGACGAATATTGAGAGAAATAGTTTTCGTGTTAGCAGCACATATTTAAATTCTAATAAACTTCCAATTCAAAAAACTAATTTAAATTAACAGAGATAAATTAGTATTTATTGTAAACAACGCATATCGTAATGAGCTCATTAAACTCCAATACATTTATTAAACATTGGACAATATAATATATACATACATTGATCTGACTATAACGTATGCAGCTTAAGCACTTGTGTTACGGGTATCAGAAACAAAAACAACGAAGGCACAGCAAAAATGTATACTTGAATACGAATATTAGCCAGACACGACAATCACAAAATGTTTATCACATCAATGTGTGGGTGAGCTTCGAACACACCCCCTGGCGCATGGGGCAAGATCAATAACAAATGCATCAACGGGCCAGTCATATTGGACAATATACTATCCACTAATTCAATATCCTATTGGTTCGATCTTTAAGAATATATATCGAAGAATATAAATATCTTTAAAAATGTCGGTTCTGCGTCTGGCAACCCTCGAACTTGGCGTCCAAACAACAATCAATAAAATGCAAAGTCTTGCCAATTTGAGGCAGTTTAGCTAACTTTTTTATTCCCCTGATTCGAAGTCGGAGTCTTTGTAACTGTAAGCGCAAATAAAGTTATACTAAGTACAAGGACGATTGAAAAAGGTTCGTCAGCGTTGAAATGACTTTCTCAACACGTCGTCGCAGTCACTTGTCTTACAGTGTTGTTGTCCTTTGTTTTGGCTGTTGCCTGACAAGCATAATACCTACAAAAATTCAGTTGGCCACTTTCCTTTTGCATCTGCAAAGTGAAGGAAAATGACCAACTGAATTTAACAATAAGACAAAAATTTCCATTTCATACCAATAAATGCATTAGAGCTATACTTAAGTACATCATTTCGGGATTAGAAAATAACACGTTTGATTCTCTAATGATTCTCTTCATCACAAAATGAATGACCTACCACTTAACTGTTCGCATCTGACGAACATTTCTTTGCCGCTACTGTACGTTAGTAAGTAGACCGAATAAATGAAGTAACTGTGCCTTGGGCACAGTACTCTTAATTTGCCGGTTCGTATTAAATTTTTATTTATGAACTTTAAAGAAAGACAATTTTTGAAAGTGCGGTAGACACAACTTTTGTAGTTTGTATGTAATGTGCGGTCCAGAAAACACGAAAATCGAGTGGTTACGCATGTCAGTTCTTGAATCTTTTTATTTTTCTTAGCAATGATGTACCTATCTACTATCGGGAGTTTAAAATATGTATTTATCCACTATCGAAAACAAGCTTCTCCCCAAAAGTAAACTGTATAATTACAGCGCTATCTTAACTAACTTAAAACACAAATTCTAAGGTAAAATTGTGCACGTAATAGGAAGAGAAATGAATTGGTATGTTATTGGAAGAAGAGGAGAGGACAAACAAAAAAGAGATGGATGGATTGTAATATTTGTAATGTAAGATGACATGAGTGAAATAGTCTGGATACATCGTTGACGAGCGACCATAATGAATGGGAGCGAAAATCATATTGCATCCACCTCAAATAAATTAGGAACAGGGCAGGAAGAAGGAGACAGCGCCATCAATGAAATAAAGTCATCGCCACGATAATGGTTATCCGGCTGAATCACCACGCTTCACAAATAACGATCACCACCCGAGCCAAGTTCGGAAAAACTGAAACATAATTTCATCATCAGCCTATATCGTTTCCACTGCTGGAACACAAGCCTTATCTCAATTGTGAGATAGTTTGGGTCATACTCCACCACGCTGGCCTAGTGCGGGTTGGTGGAGGGGTGCGTAAGGCAAGTGACCAACCTTAATGTCAGATGTTCGCCAAATAGTTTCTGACTAGGCTTGACGACTAATATCTACATTTATAGTAAATATCAGCCGGGACCAACATTACGCTGCAGCGTAAAGTGCTTTCCGAAGCACGAAATTGCTCGAAATAAATGTCACTAAATGTGGTCAGAATGGTCACCCATCCATCCATTAACCGACCGCGGCGTGGGTAGCTTGACTTTCGTTATCTCCAACGAACCACTGTCACAGCTGCGCCACGAGCGCCTCTACATGCCGAAAACATACTTTGCCTTACGTTTTAAACTAAAGAAATCACAGCCTCACATTTGCTACAATCCTGGTTCACATCTTTCACCTTTTGCACACTCATTATGTACAAAGAAGATCTTTTACATGCCTAAAGGTTAACCCTTTTTGTAAATTCTTTCCAATTTGAACGTTGAACATCTGTTTAGAATTAAGATGTTTCCGACTTATTTTATCATTTCTCTCGAAGTGACCAATTTATCTTAGAATTTTTTATTATATTGCTTACTACACAACTCATGATATGACTCGCATAAATTGCCCTAAAAATCCGTATCGCGCTTGCAAAGTACATAATTGTGTCCTCGTAAATACGTGACAACATAGTAGGTACATAACACACCACAGTACTAAGATCTTATGTTATGTCACCAGAAGCGGGTTCTATCACTTTTATGCCCGCACATGTTTGCATATACATAAGTCTTAATAGATTACAAACACTACGTTACATTATGACATAATAGTGGTACTTGCACAAAACAAAATAAATAAAATATCATTGGCCATTATACACCGCCTTGTCCAAACTGGCCATGGTTTCTTTAGGTGCTAAAAATGGATAAAGATTATTTAGGTATACCACATTTTTTTTAAAAACGATCAAACTGAAGATTTTAAGGTCTAAATAACAAACTGAATTATAAAAGTAATTTTATTGATCATGAATATCATGATTATCCATAACTAGCAAGATTTCACTTTTGAACCAATTGTTCTGAACTTCTAACAGTTTATGGCTAAGGCCTTTATTCAGTTTGCATAGACGTAGGGGTATTTCTTATACGAGTATAATGCGAGTTAAATATTATATATCTCAATCAAAGGTAACCTAAGTTTGTTCATCTCAAATATGATCCATTTCAATAATGCAATCTTTGTTCGACGCGATGCTTTGGTCTTCAGAATATTTGTACTACGAGTACGTCTATCAGTAGTATACCTACACGAGTACTAGATTTAATATGATTAACTGAGATCTAAATTAGTACATAATTAGTTCAAATGAAATATTCTTAGTCATATTTTTTGCTGTGAGTATTTTTAGTACTCACAATTTTTCTATAATCTGCTTATATAGCATTAGCTCTGCAATTAGCTGAGGATTAATTTCTCGATCCACTTAAACAATTCGCGGAAGTCTTTTATTATCCATCATAATCCGAGAGTAAATTATTACCTACTTCTAAAATAACTTTACTCATGACAAGATCTGTGTACATCGTTCCACATAAATCATAACAATTTATATCTTCCAAGAAATTGTCCAGTTCAGCAAGAAGATATAAGGCAGGTGTTTACCTCGAGTTAGCAAACTTTTAATGTCAGTTATATCAACTTGCATAAGCATTAAACAATACTGAGGCAATAACTTACCATAAGTAACAGCGTTGCCAAAATGTTACATTTGTCTCATTATACGTTACTATTGATCTTCTCATGTTATTTTTTGTTACACTTAAAATGTTACTACTACTACGTAACGATAAAGTCCTCCGGCAAACAAAAAATAATGTACTGCAACCATTTTTTGTCGTCTTTATTGTAGGTATTTAATAATATTGCAGTAAAAATAAATTAGTATTGGCTCAAGACCTTTATTTTTTGGTGCTCAATTGTTGGGATGGTAAATGTTAATTTTGTCATAAAAATGTTTAATTTTCTAGCTCTCCATTTCATATACTTACAAAAAAGTTAGGATTCCCAACCAGTACCGTCGTTTATTTCGACTTTCAATGTACGACGAGTACCTTTTGATTCTGCCATAAATATTATTGTAGTAACATGTGTTTGTGTTCCTAAGTATTTTTAAAGATCATAATAATTTTCGTTCAAGAAACTTTCAAATAATTTTATAGGCAAAGATGTCACGCAATATTAATTCATGTACAATTTTACGGTGACATACACACAGTGCTCGCTTTTCGTAAGTTATGTAAACCTGTCACGCAACTTTAATCTTTATGACCATTGTTATAACTAAGTGCGCGGAGCTATTCTGGCAGCACAATATTAATCCGTCGGGATGTTCCCTATATTAAACTTGAATGGTGTGCCCCGATAGAGGCTGTATTCAGAGCAGAAACAAAAGCCGCCCATCAAGCAATAGATATGTTACGTACGGTTTCGCAGACCAAACATGGGTCGGCGTCAATATTTCCCATTTTGTTCCGCAAACCAAATCAGAACGTTGTGATTGATACACTTTATTTATTTATTTAAACTTTATTGCACAACAATGATACAAAATGGCGGACTTAACGCCATAAGGCATTCTCTACCAGTCAACCATTGGGCGTGACTGAAAGGAGCGATTGGTGGGTAATTTAAAAGGAGATATACCTATATAACCTAAGCAGAAATGGCAATATTAATACTGGATCATAATAATATAAATATTAAAAATAAATGAATAACATTTATATAAACATAAATATACATACATAAATACTATAATTATATACCTACATTAATAAATAGAAATAAAAAAAAAAAACAGAATAAATATACACTAGTTTACAAAATATAAAAAATTTCATGTCCTTCCAGTGAATTTCATATCGTTTTATTTAGTGACAATAACTAAACGCGAACATATATTTGTTTTATTTTTATTACGTCAAAGAATCAAGTTATCAACACATTTCATTTTAAGACTACCCGCAAGTAGGTTCTGAATTCATCCTAAAATTTTGCTGCATTGTAGTGTTCAGTTAAATAAATATTGTTTTTAACATGTCAAATAGGATGTGTGAAGTACATCCTGACCGTTTTTGTTACGTTTGTGGTGAACTTGTTATATCTAAGAAAGGATATCCCTTAGCGGAATACTGTTTTTTAGGAGTTTTTGGGCAACAAAAAAAAAATGAAAATTACAGACAGTTAATTGCTGATTTATTACATAATTTTCAACGAATGGGTGTCAGCATGTCTCTGAAAATTAATTTCCTTCATTAGCACCTTGATTTCTTCCCTGAAACCCTCGGAGAAGTGAGCGACGAACATGGAGAGCGTTTTCATCAGGATTTGACAAAATTATCAAGGTTACTGGGACTAAGCCATGTTAGGTGATTGTTGCTGGTCTGTTATAAGAGACACAGACTCAAAAAAATACAATAAAAGCTAAGGAAATTCATTTTAAATTTTCTTTTTTAATATTTTTGTAGGCATTTTTGTAAATCAAAAATAATTAATATTTTGGAAACGTGACGTGTTGGATTTTTTTTATATTTTTTTTTAAACTCAGTGCATCTCAAGTGATATGAAAAAACACTTTTCATTTCAAGGACAAAAACCATGTAAACTAGTGTATATTGAACAATTGAATCGGAATGAGAAGGGACTTTAGTAAGCTCTTCATATTGAAAGCCTATAAGCATAACCAATTTATTACTCAGAATTCCCCAAAATGTTAAGTTTTGTAGGGCACAAAGTTCAGATCGGTGAACGGGAATCAATAATGCCTGGAAACCAATTACTCCGTTGCCCGCTTCTTTGTAGAATAATTCGATTGAAATTACAAGAGGGGTCCGCTGTTGGGCGGGGTTACCTCGGCATCGGTTGTCATTCATCGTTGCAGGCGTTTATTTCTTGGTGGAGTTAATGCAATCGGTTTTGCGGGGCCGTCGGCTGTTTGCGGCCGGAGATAAAGCTAGCGACACACAAAAGCAGATACCCTCCTGCCTCCCCTCAGGCCACGGGGAGAGCGTTCAAGCCAACGACGATTGCCCCTTAGAAAGCCAGACGTGGTCCCCTCACCGTCGTTCGACAGAATGGATTCGAAAGAAAACGGAATCTCATTCCGTTCCGACGCTCGTTGTTTGAGAATTTGAGAATCTGCCACAATCGCTTTTTCGATTCGCAAGGCGCTTTTCAGTCATTTATTGGATGGTTGGTGCACTCAAATAATGGGGTATCTCCAACTCTCGTTATTGAGTTTTATTATAGTAACTCATAAAAGATAATTCTAAGACAAGATAAGTTTGGGGGGCCCCCTCCTGTGCTTATCATGCCATAAGCTAGTTTAAATGCTAGACATAGCATCTGCGCGAAAACTATAGCCAAACACTTAAGAGGCCTATTACAAATTTCCACTCTGCGAGAATAGGCATTTGACATGTTTTGACAACTCATTGGTCACGTGACCACAATACTGTGTTGAAATAACGACCAAACCATTATGATACTTTTCCCAAGTTTTGTTGTTTTGTTTCTATGGAATAATCGTTATCGCTATACCCGCACATTTGTGCCATGGATCTAGTAGGTGAAGAAACAGATTATAATATGAAGATGATATCATAAATGAGACAGATAATATTTGTTAAAAATTAAATTTATTTTATTACCTTGTCATTTATCTAGCAAAGGACGTTTTTCGTTTTAGATAAAAGTTATAGCTTAGATTAGAATAAAACTTATGACAATTTACATGGTTAGTATAAAACACCATAAAGTAACTAGGTATTTTGGTGTGAAAAAGCATTAGAAAGACAGTGTTTTTATTACAGAGTCAAACGAGGCCAAACATTTGTTTAGATTAGAATACTATATGCCTAAATGGCATCGATTTTCGAGAGTTGACTATTTCTGGGAGCAGACACTCGTAGTAAAAGCGTATCAATTTGGGTAACATCTCGATGTTACAAAAGTTATCGTTCCGTGGAACTCTAACTACTTTCATTAATAGTCCGGACAAGTCCAAACTGCAAAAAGGCAGAACTACGTAATCTGTCACCTGAAACAATTATATTTATTAATAAAATATGAAAATAGAATAACAGCTTCAAAATTCTTGGGTTCATTCATACTTACATTCTCAGATTCTGTTTCTATCGTCCTAGCATTTATCTCCTCAAGTTCTGCTATTGGCGGTTCGTCTATATTAATTGATTTTTTTTTGTGTTTTGTGTTTTTCGACCCATGCTGAAAATAACGAAATGAATATTAAGAATAATTTAACAACATAAAAAGCTTTGTAAACTCAAATAATTTTAACAAAACAACCGACCACCTCAAATTGCACATCTGGCACAAAAAAAAAACTTTTGGACTTCCACTACAATAATAATATTAACTGGCAAATGCTTGAATAGTTATTAAAATTACCGAAAGCGGTATTTGTTTTTCCAAATCAGTCATCAAATAATATCTGCCTATATTGCCGAATATGTTCGGATGGCCATCTGCGGTCTTCTTATTTAGTTCTACCACACCAAATGATACTTTCTGAATGCAAATGCTTGATTTGTAGCTAAAAATATTAAAATCTTTGTAGGTATGTGCCCCTATAATGTTTGAGAAGTTCCCTTAGTTCCTCGGGGATAAAGTCATCATAACTGGATTGTAAAGACAACGGGACCAATATGGACTTAAATGTTTCTAAATGAAAAAAAAAAGAAAACGGTTTATAATTACAGAGTTCTGAGGTAACAACAGACGCGACCAGACGCGACGACGCGACGTGACGATTTGAAGAGTAGCTGTCCAATTATTATTATTTTCAGAGATCAACTCTTTCTTATTATTATTTCAAAAAAGAGCAATCCATTTAATACAATGTGTGAAAATTTCGGAAAACAAATGAATGTCGGGAAAACGTTGTTTATTGATCTGAAGTAAGAAAAAACAGGTGCAAGCGATTTTCGACCTTATCGTCATTTACCAAAATAACGGATTTTAATGAACCAGCAAAGATAGTCAACAAGCGGTTGCGAAAAAGCAACAAAATTTTAAATGTCAATAAGGTTAAAAATCGCTTGCACCTGTTTTTTTTACTTCAAATAAATAGACAAACAAGAAAAACAGATGCAAGCGATTTTCAACCTTATTGACATTTAAAATTTTGTTGCTTTTTCGCAACCGCTTGTTGACTACCTTTGCTGGTTCATTAAAATCCATTATTTTGGTAAATGTCGATAAGGTCGAAAATCGCTTGCACCTGTTTTTCTTACTTCAGATCAATAAACAATGTTTTCCCGACATTCATTTGTTTTCCCGACATGCATTTGTTTTCCGAAATTTTTGAAATAATAATGATAATATAATTGGACAGCTACTCTTTAAATCGTCGCGTCGTCGCGTCTTGTCGCGCAAAAAAATACTCTCAAAAACAAGTCCGCATTCGTACGGTACATAATATAGGCATCTACTGGGGTAGCCCTTCCTACCTATCTAAATAACCAGTAGGGGCAGTCGAAACTTTGCCCCTACTAGGGGCAGACGGAACTAAAAAGTTTCGACTGCCCCTACTGGTGGCAGACTTAGTAGAGGCAGTCCGGAATAATCCCTACTAAGTGATAGTGGGTACTTTATTTTGTCAGTGATCAACTTACGAGTTGTTTATAAATCAACATTTGAGAAAAACTTTATGGAGGCCCTTATTTTGTTTTGAGTAGGAGATTCAATATAAAACAAACACTAAAAATAATAATACTTACGTGATGAAAACTTGGTAGTCGCACTATACACTGACGCTCGCTCGATCGTACTGGCGCGAAAAAATTCGACATAGGTCCAACGCCGAGAGCGCTCCGCGCAGTACTGAGTTCGGACGGCCAGCGCATCGCATTTTGTAGTAATTTTGCAGTTATATTAATGTTATTATCAAAATAGGATAATAAATGAATGGTTTAAAATTATAAAATCTTCATTCCTCATGATGTAACAATTATTTTGGTATATATTTTGCCTAATTGTGTTGTTGTAGAAAGGAGAAATTCACAGTTAACTTAAAGCGATTTTCGAAGATTTTTGCTTTAGGACTAGATGTTTTTTTATATATAAAACCAAAGATATTTAAAAATCCCAGGCCGCTAAGAACTATACGACTATATAAGAGATAACATTCTATTTTTTTTATTTAATTTGCTCAGAACAGTAGTTCAATCCAGGAGCTTAAAAATGTGCCTTCGCGCATTTTATGAAAATCTTTCTCTGCAATTTTGGGTTCAATTAAAAAGTTAAGCAAAATTTCGAAAAAGCAAGGCCGCTACAAACTATTCCAATAGATACTCTACACTATTTAATAAGTCATTATTGTTAATGTATTTTTGTTTCTGAGATCGATAACGCCAAAGTTGGCCATTTTATGCAAAAATCACAGTCGAGATGTGATAGGAGTCTTAAAAGATCTGAAATAGCAGAACTGTATTAACACGTCAGTCTACCACACCATATTTATTCGTAATTTTTAATAGCCCAATTTTACCACAGTTTAATAAATGTACGAGCGCTGCCGCTTATAAATTATGGATGTCATGTTGACAGTCGCATCCTAATTACCAAAAAAGTTATTTAAACCATCGCTCGGTGTGAATGACTCTACAAAGGCGACGACACATCCGCGCGATGGACATGGACGCCGTATAGGGTTGCCTTAGCATCAATCACCTATTGAAAAAGTTTTTTTTAATCAAAATATTTTATAATGACTGACTTTTCTTTTTTGCTTATTGCAGCCAAGGAACAGATAAGCCTTCTACAGACCGTCGAATTTCTAGTCTACTTGTTTAAACGTCGTTCGGTGTTGTATTATCCTATTATTATGGATGAAAGCATTATCAATTATTTCGTAATTTTTTGCTGTAACAATTGCGTAGGTAAGTAAATTAAATGGGTAGTTTATGGAATTAAGTGAAGTTATTCATTATCAACTAAGGAATCAATCATGATGTAGTAATAAAAAACTCAGAGAAAATACCAGGTAATTATATTAATGCTATTCTTGCATTGACAGTCTAATTAATGATATAAAAAAAATAGTATTATGTCAATACATTCGAAGGCGCCAAAATTTCTTTTAAAGAGGTTTTGACTTTTACCTTCAAAGACTGGAGAAAATTACTAAATCGTTTAAAATAATAAGACTTTATTTATTATTTGTACTGTCAGCCCTAGACACTCGGCGCCAACGCATTTTGGCAGAGAGCTCTGATGAATGCATGTCCTGTTATGTAGACCCTGTAGTAAAGCGGGAGCGGAGAAATAACTTTATTTACTTCACAATCAACACACACAATATCTTAAGCTAATGAATTAAGTAAGGAAGGATAAAATAAAATATAAAATATGTTAAGGTACTGTGTGCCTGCTGCCTAATGTACGTTGCTATGCTACGGTTTTGATACTTCTCTGTCAATTGCTTGTTGCTTGTTGTAACAAATAATAAAAATTCTGCACAAACTGCATATCATTAACAAGAGGTTATGGCCCAGATCACGAAATTTTCCATCCCGAAGCTCAACGGCTTAGAAGATTACTCAACATGGAAGTTCGCATTGAAAATGCTTTTACTACGTGAAAAGCTTTTTTCCTACACGGCGAAGTCTCCGGAACCTGATGATCTTTCTGCTATCCAAAAAGATGAAGAAGCACTGGCGACCATATGCTTGCACCTAGAACCGCACCTCTACCCCTACGTTCAAGAAGCGAGGACGGCGAAGGAAGCATGGGACGCATTAGCTGCTGTATTCGAAGATAAAGGTTTCAACAGGAAAATAAGTCTGTTGAATGCACTCTTAGACGAGAGATTGGATAGACATGCGAATATGCATGAATACATAGCTGCAGTCATGAGTCACACTCAAAAACTGAGAGAAATAGACCATAGTGTCGACGACGAGCTTGTCGCTGTCGTGCTGTTGCGAGGTCTACCAGACGAGTACAAACCCATGAGAATGGCAATGGAACACTCTGGCATGAAGATCACTTCGCAAAATGTGCGACAGAAACTACTTCAAGAAGACTCGACAAAAGGCAGTACATCCAACACTATGAGTGAGTCAGCTTTAGCTTCAAAAGGGAGCAGACATAAAAAGCAGTCTGTCAAACCTGTCAAATGCTTTAAATGTGGAGAAAAAGGGCATAGGAAGAATCAATGTCAACTGCTTCATACAGGTCAGAAGAGTGGCGACACTGGACTATTAACTTCGTTAAGTGTTCGTGATACGTTCGATTCTGGATCCTGGTATATCGACAGCGGTGCATCGAATCATATGTCATTTCAAAAACATTGGTTTAGAGACATTAAGGTTTGTGATAGTGTTAAGAGCTTCGACGTGACTTGTGCAAACAATGAAAAGATTTCAAGTGCAGGAATAGGTAACATTATGGTCAGACTGAAAGGTGTTGAGATGCCCATAAGGGATGTTACGTATGTACCTGGTTTGAAAGTAAATCTTTTATCAGTTTCAAAGATGGTTGAAAGAGGATGGAAAGTAGTTTTTAGTGCAGATGGCTGTAATATGTTTCACAAATCGGTAGGTCACATTTCGAGTAGGCTTGTAGCTACTGCAAGCAAGGTCTCAGGCATCTATAAACTTGATGATTGTTATCCTGTTGTAGATGAGGCGCTGGCTACAGTTCAGGCTGGGAACTCGTTGACATTGTGGCATCGGCGGCTTGGACACGTAAATGAGCGAGATTTACGTAAGCTACCTGGTTTCGATTTTGGAAAGAGCGTAATGGAACCTTGTGTTGACTGCATTAAGGGGAAGTCACACAGATTACCTTTTCCAGCAGGTGAAGCAGACAGAGCAAGTGACAAATTAGGGTTAGTACATATGGATATCTGTGGTCCAATGTCAGAGAGTTCGTTTAATGGATCTCGTTACATGTTTGTCTTGGTGGATGATTTGACACGGAAAATGTTTGCATATTTTCTCAAGTCAAAATCAGATACTTTAAAATTCTTCAAAGAGTTTGTGACACATGTGGAGAACGAGACTGGCTTAAAACTGAAGGCTATACGAACTGACAATGGAACAGAATTTGTTAACCAGAAGTTTAGTCAATATATTCGCAGTAAGGGAATAAAACACCAGTTGACAGTCCCTTATACCCCGGAACAAAATGGCGTTGCTGAACGAGCTAACCGAACGATCGTGGAGATGGCTCGGACCATGCTGGGAGAAAGTCTTAGTAATCGATATTGGGCGGAAGCATGTAATACTGCGGTTTACATTAAAAATAGACTACCTCATTCAGGCAACCAGGGTAAGATTCCGGAGGAGCTTTGGACCAATAAAGCTCAAACTGTCACTCACTTTAGAGTATTTGGTTCAATTGCTTACGCGCATGTACCAAAGGAAACTCGGAAGAAGTGGGATAAGAAAGCCAAAGCATATCGCTTCGTGGGATATTGCACGGAAACGAAAGGTTACCGTTTAGCAGATTTGAAAAATCCACGAAACGTCATAAAGGCAAGAGACGTTGTGTTCATAGAGGATACAGGTGGATACAGCGACACTCAGAAGTCTGATGTTCCCGCAGAGCTGTCAAGAGGACAGGACTCTGATGTCACATGGGAAATCACTAATGACGTGCCGACTGAACCTGAACCTATCTCGGAACCAGAGATCTCATCATCTTCTAACTTGGAAGTTGAGGAAGCAGTGCCAAATGGTGAAGAACCAGAACCTGTGGTGGAACAGCCTAGGTATCCTTTACGGAATAGACTGCGAAACCAAGAGGATTTGGTCTTTCTTGTCACTGACGACGAACCTCGTACTTTTCAAGAAGCTCTGAAGAGTAAAGATGAGATTTACTGGAGAGAAGCCATTCAGAAAGAGTTGGACTCTATGTACGAAAATGAAGTTTGGGAGATTGTGGACAGACCACCTGGAGCAAAGGTAGTAGGTTGCAAGTGGATATTCAAATACAAGTTCGACGCTGATGGACGCAAATCCTACAAAGCTCGACTTGTGGCGAAAGGGTTCACGCAGTCATATGGAGTTGACTACTTTGAGACCTATTCACCGGTTGTTCGGAGGTCCACTATCAGGTTGTTATTTTCGTTGGCTGTTCACAAAAATCTTCAAATTGATCATTTTGATGTGAACACCGCATTTCTGAATGGCGAACTGCATGAAAAGGTCTACATGCAACAGCCAGACGGATGCGATAAAAATAGCAAAAAGGTTTGTTTATTGCGAAAGGCAATATATGGCCTTAAACAAGCATCTCGTTCATGGAACGAAAAAGTAAATGAAGTTTTGCTGTCATTGTCATTTAGACGTTCAAAATTTGATAAATGTTTATATTTTAGAGACAATGTTTATATCGCCTTGTATGTTGACGATTTTTTAGTTTTCTTTGATGATACGCAAAAGAAAAATGAACTCTTGGAAAATCTGAGAAAGAAATTTAAAATCAAGGATCTAGGAAAGGCACGGCAATGTCTAGGAATGGAACTTACCAGAGACAGTGGTTCATTACGAGTTTCACAAAGTAAGTTTATCAAGAAATTGTTGGCAGATTTCGGTCTTGATGATTGCAAACCAGTAAAAACTCCTATAGAGGTGAATCTTCACTCGGTTTTGGCTGAAGGGGAAGGTGGTGTAGCACTGGATCAACCAAACCGGCTTAGATATCAGTCGTTAATAGGAGCATTGAATTACTTGGCCTGCAATACTCGGCCTGATATCTCGGCCGCAGTAAGTTTTTTGTCTCAATATAATTCTTGTTGCTACCAGGTGCACATGCAAGCTGCAAAGCGGGTGCTAAGATATCTCAAAGGCACAATCAGTTATAGCCTAGAGTTCAAGGCGGATGCTGCTGCCATTGGTAGTATTACCGGCTACGTTGACGCCGACTGGGGAGGAAATGTAAAAGACAGAAAGTCATTCTCCGGGTTCACCTTTAAGGTAGGTGGAAACCTTGTGTCGTGGGAGTGCAAGAAGCAAACTTGTGTGGCTCTGTCGTCAACAGAAGCAGAATACATAGCGCTGTCAGAAGCATGTAAAGAAGCTACTTATTTACATGGTTTTGTGAATTCTCTTTTACAAGTGCCTGAGCGTTCAGTGTCTCTATACGTGGATAACCAGAGTGCTATAAAGTTAGCTCTGAATCCTATTGCACATAGACGGACGAAGCACATCGATATAAGATATCACTACGTGCGGCAATGCGTTGAGGATGCAACGGTTGCATTACAGTATGTGTGTACTGAGGATAATGTAGCTGATGTTTTGACGAAGCCGTTAGGGCGTATTAACTTTGAGAAATGTGTTTCGGGCTTACGTTTGATGACGCAAGAATGAGTTTAGAGGAGTGCTAGTGCATTGTATTAATTTAGCTTTTCTGGAATACGTGTGTCAGATGACCAGATGATATTCGTTTGAGGGGAAGTGTTAAGGTACTGTGTGCCTGCTGCCTAATGTACGTTGCTATGCTACGGTTTTGATACTTCTCTGTCAATTGCTTGTTGCTTGTTGTAACAAATAATAAAAATTCTGCACAAACTGCATATCATTAACAAGAAAATACCTAGTAAATAATATCAATTAGAAAATCGTCCAAGAATTTGTGTCACTTTAATGTTAAAACTAAAGCATTCACACGAAATTTGGTGTAATGTGCAATTCATACCATACCGCATTTCATTAAGCTAAAATTAACATTCACATTTAAATTTGATTCACCTTCTATCAACCGTCCTTTACCTGAAGGTTAGCGGCAAGACCGCCGATATTGTACTTTTTTTTTGTATAATCTGTTCCATTTATTTGTTTTGCATGAAGAATAATAATTATGATACTTTATGTTATTTAAATCATTTTGCTATCTCATTTGTTCTGCCAGCCCTGAATACTCGGCACCCAACGCATTTTAGCAGAGAGCTCTGAGCTCTGATGACTGCATGTCCTGTACCGGAAACATTTCCCCGGATAAACGACTTTTTTCATTCCTTTCTGTTGTACAGAAAAAAATGCTACGTATATCCGACCCATCTCATGTATGTATGAACCAATTCACAAAACCCAAAAAAAGCGAAGCAAAATACGTTAAAATACTCGGCTCAATTTCCACAGCCATTGCACAAAAAAAATTTTTGAGGTAGGATTGAAAGCCTTAAAAAATAAGAAGTAACTTTTACAGGTTTTTATAAGAATCTTTATGTAATTTAATTTTATTTTTTTATATGTATGTACTGTTAGGAATAGAGTATTTTATAATAGTTTAAGTAATAGTTTTTTTTTTACTTTTATAAACCTGTGCCAATGTTTTAAAATCTTCTCACAATAGTCCAGTAGGTACCTACATCAAGCGAATGACTATAATATTTAAATATCTACCTACCTTTAGCAAATATTATGTCCTCGGATCATATCATAAATTCGAGTAGGTACTTTCATGAAATTGTGTGATTTCGTGAAATGGCAAACTATAACTGGTAATAACATTTTATGTTCAACATTTGTCTATTGACGACGTTTGGTCATATCATACAGGGTTGGGTATGTTGAAGATAAAAATGCGTAATCAAATATGAACATCTTATCTATTGAAGTCACTTGATAAGTTGACCTCTATAACTTCACAATTTTATCGAATTAAATACTTCACTGAAATTACACCCCCAGCTGAGTTATTAACAGCAAGATAATCAATATTGCTTATTCCCGTAAGATACGTATATCACTCGTAAATGCGTTATTAATAAATTACCCTCTTGTTGGTACCTAGTTATCTAAGTTAGCGCGTTCATTCGTGTTCTCGGTAAGTAATTAAAATTGCATTTTATATTGAAGTAAGTTAGTACTATTATAGGTATTATATTCTATAATAGGTAAGAAAACAGAATCAAAAAATGCAAAGATGTCCTCACATCTTTGCATGTTGGCTTCTTTCTACGAGTCAAGATTTTTTCTTTAACTGGCGGGGTGTTGCGAGATGACTCATAGGGTAGGCCCACACTTGACGGAAATTCCGCCGCGGATCGTCCGCGACGGAAATAATTTCATATAAAACCGTCCACGACGGAGCGACCGATCTTCCGCGCAGTGTGCCCCCTGTTTGTAAATATATGCAATAACATGGTGTTGGCGTTCCGTCGCGGAAGATCCGCGGCGGAATTTCCGTCAAGTGTGGGCCTAGCCTTAAGATAAGCGGCTGCCACTTTAATAGATCAAAAACATGTTGCATTTTTTATTCTTTTTACGAGATTTTTTCCTCAGGAGACAATAATTGAGTGCTGTGAGGTGGTTTCTAACATTAGGCGTAATAATTTGGCTGTACACCGTTATTATAAGATCCCGCTCCCTTCAGTAACGTGAGCAGTTGGCAACCTATATTCGTCCGCAGCGATTAATGCGAAGCGACAAAGCGGCGACACTACAACATCACCGTCGCCTCGCCAACACATTTGAATATGTCTTCTGCAGTTTTTATTTACATTCACTTCTTAAAGCAATATGAAAGAAACATTGATGCATTGTTGTGCGTTTCTATGTTTTTCTATGCGTATACTTGTATACGATAAAATTATCCAAGTATACGCATAGAATAGCCATAAGGCTAGCACCGGCTCGTCCCAATCGGGTGTGAAGGGGAAACCGGGGGAGTTTAGTGGGTAGTGGACGCTTCAGTCTCGAGTCCCACACACGGCCGCGGGCACAGAAATAGATCCATTTAACTCTGTGGCCGCGGGTCTAGCTAGCCTGCGGTTATGGTGCATAAACGCATTCTCCTCCGAGAAAAAAAAAGTATACGCATAGAAAAACATAGAAACGCACAAAAATGCATCCATGTTTCTTTCCTATTACTTTGAATAAAATAAAATAAATAAGATTGAATTTCCAGTCTCCATAGCAGTAGCTGTTTGTTTTTGTTATGATTTGTTAAAATTAATTAAAAAAAGCGCCTCTGACATATTTATAAGCAATGAGTATGAGATCACTGATTGGTGGAAAGTTAATATACCTACGCGACTTAACGTGGTTCCGATTTGCTGCCTCTTAGTGTTGTGTAAAAAGAAATACTAAAAACTACAGATACTCGAATCGAATAGGCAACGACGTTTGTATTTTATCAAAGTATAGAATCAGGTTCATGTCACAACACCTCCAATGACTAGTTCTAAGAAACCGATGATTAACGCAGATTACACCTATCAGAAACACATGTATACATTCATACCTACATCGATTTATCAAAACAAAGTTGGCAAGTACTTCCCCGCAACGGCCTCTCTTAAAACGTCATCATTAGCAAACATTCTGATTCTCGGTAACGGTTACTACTTGAGAAATATCTAATACATGGTACTTACCGCGAGCCCTATGTATTTCTTTTTAAAAGTTTAATTTGATGTACCGCCACACGTGCAAATAACTATTCACAGTCCATATACCACAGCTGTGTTGCAGTACCACAGATAATGTAAACAGCCAGCACGCGATGCAACTCAGTGCAACGACGTCGGCTTGCCGCCTAACAATGCAACAGACAATTTACTAAACACTTGCTTAGTAAACACGAAAATATCAACAATATTTCTCGACCTCGTTTTCTTCTCCTTTTTTAGCTTTGTTCTATTTTTATGCCAATATTAAAGGATTAATATAGGGGTCATTATAAGTTAAGAGGTACTTTCCATGGCCAGGACAAAAAAATACTTTTTTTTTATACTTACTTCCTAATTGACCTATTCATTACTTAAAACTAAATGCTTTCTTCATGGTCACTTAAATTTATTACAGAAACGTTTGTAGTTTACTCACAGTAAGTTCTAATATAAGGAAAAAGTCTCTCCCCTGGTCTGTCCCCAAACCGACTTTATTTGTAAACCAATTATTATGAATGTATTAAAATTCAATAATTACTTTATCATCGTTAATTTTAAACAGAACAATAACTTAGTCACAGTGTCTTATAAGTAAAATTATTAATATTTCAATTTTTCGTAAATAATATCAACGCCAAAATTTGTCCTTCGTGTTTCGTGTCTCGTCCCCTGGCTTTTTGTTTTCGTTTAAAAATCAGTTTTGTTTTGCTAGTTTGTGAAAGTTGTGACCTTGAGTGCATAGAACGTAACATAAAGCTAGCAGCAAGCGGCACGTAAGCCGACTGTGCAGCTATTTAACTGTCATTTCAGTCACGCAGCTCCCTGGCTTGTAGAAGTGTTCAGTGAATGCAGTCTTTCCACTGGTAAGATTTATTAAGCAATTATTTGTTAAAATACTAATAAAGACTTAAATATTCACTACGAATAGTGCATACATTGTTACGTTTGATTGTGAATTGCGTACGAGAAACACTTTTACGGCTATTTTAAATATCAGTCGAAAATGTATCTCCCCTGGTGTATTTCCCCTGGCTCTTTTGATGGCAGATAGAGAGAATTAATGATGATAATATTTCTTTCATCTTCCCTTACTTAAAAATGAGAGGGCAGCGTATTTTTATGCATTTAATTAATAGTATTAATGTGTTTTTAGTTACCTTTAAATAAAAATGTTTTTAGAGTTTAAGTACAAGAAAAATAAAGTTGATTCTTATAAATAACCCTGTTTTTAATATGTCTATCTCTTTTCCCTGTCCATAAAGTATCCATTTTGTCATTTGTTGTTGTAAAATATGCATTTTGTCTCTACCCTGGGTGAGTATTTACCCTGGTCACTTATAAAACGAGAAAAAACCAACAAATTGACTGGCCACTTTGTAAATGTTTTCAACTTAAATGTTTCCGTATAAAAAATGTATACTTATGTAAAAATATAAAAAAAAATGCCATGCCGTCACTTCATGCAACACATTACCTCTTAACTTATAATGACCCATAGAACAAGCAAATATTTTTTTATGACTCAGTAATCCCAAAGACTCGGCGCTGACGCCAAAAGGAATTCCTTCTTATTTTGGAATGGTAAATGGTGATATATATCTCTTCAAAAGGTTAAAATTACATACTTATAAAAAGTTCTAACGGCATTTAAAAATGCCGTCGGCCTAAAAATAATTCCAAGGAGGATGTCATATCTTTCGACTTTTTACTGGGAAATTCAATTCATCCACTGTCAACTTACTCAAGTTAAATACGGAAACAATAAGCTTTGAGCATTTTTAAATTTCACGGAAGAATGTAGTGAAGTCATCCGTTCATGAACAGATAAGGCAAAAAATGCCAAGGTTTTTAATGTACTTACCTACGACCATTGAATTAAAAAAAAAATTTACGATGTAGAGACTAAATTCGCCTGGTAACGGACAAAAGACAAGTCATATAAACATTATATTTTTAACACAACCGGCCTCAAATGGGGAATGAATGTCCTAACAATCACGCTCTTTAATGATATGGAAAGTAGGTATAATGCTAAACTTTAGGGTGCGTAGGGTTGAGTGGACGGAATAAAGGAAAACTGTTCAGAGCACTCGTGGTAAAGTCGGTAAAACACTCGACCAAAAGTTTGTCAATTTACCAGGCCTCTCCAGTCCTACATACGAGTACATAAGATCCTTCCGTACCAGTCATGATTTAGGTATTTTTTTCTTTTATAAAAAATACTTTTGCACATCGAATCTTTTTTAATTCTAGCACTTCATAATTATGTAATTCGTATCGTGAATGGTCTAAACAAATGCAAAAGTAATTCTGTTTATCTCTTACCTTTACACGATTTAACCATTCATTTATTTATATGTAAAGTTAAACACTGTAAATAACCAAGTGTCAAATATAGATCCATCGATATTGATTTCACATTAATCTTTGGCAAAGAATCAATATAATAATCTCGACGGTAAATTGAATGTTTTCCAATTGAATAACAAACTATATATTTTATGTAGGTCATATTGTGTTTGAATTACAACCAAAACATCCTTAGCAATATTGATCTGATCCCAAAGTAAGCAGTTTCAGCACTACGAGCATTACTTGAATAGATATAACGTTCACAGAGCAAATTTAATAAATGTTCATCATGTGAATAGGTATTTATTTACACACAATATCTATGTTTCAAAATTATTGTGTTACCACCTTTAGTCGCACGACGACCGACCAGTTACTTTATGGGTATGGCGGCTTGTCACGATATTAATCTAAAATGTTTGTGTAAAATGTCATAATAATACACAACATAATTTAACTAGAATTAATAACCTCTTTTTTATATCGCTTTCGAGTTGTACGCCACAAGAATACAAATAAAGTACCTACTTTCTTCTAATCTGCTTTCCACAGTTTACTGTATGCACCATAGCTGCTGCGAACATTATCGGCTTAACTTGCACGTAGAGATGACGACTATTTTCACATTTTTGTAACTATTTGTTAAACATGGTTAAATATGTTTATCCCGAACGATTAATTAAATAGAGGGACCAAAATAGACCCACTTAGGTCACGTTAGAGTGACCTACTTTGTTATCGAAGCAGTTGAATGCTAGATATGAGGTATTTACTATTTACTATTCATGACTCAAATAAAATATAGGTATGTACATCATTAATTTATTCTATTATTTATTATAAAATATGAAATTGTTATCTTATTAGGTACTTTTTACCGATATCTTATCATATGATAGATGTATAATAATATGGATGTTTGTTATTCTGTCATGCAAAAACTACTTTACGGATTTAAAAGAAATTTTTGAGTTATATAGCTTATTACTCGTACATGGGCTACTTTTATAAACACATGAGCCGAACGGAAGCCAGCTAACTATCATACTGTTTCTAATTATTTCGCACACGTCGCGACTATTTCGTTTAATTATGTCTCCGCTTTGAACTTGGTAAAGTTGGTAAGTGTTAAATGCCGCGAGCGGAAAATTTGAGTAACTTGTCGTCAAACGGATGAAGTCATCTAGATCTAATTTGCAAAGTTACGATAATAGTATTGCAGTTTCGTACTTATAATAATGTGAACTCGTGAATCGTGGTTACGGTGTTAGCAGGAAAGGAAAGAAAGATAAGACCGAATACCCCTGCAGTCGTTGACTTGAATGTGGAATAGAGTCTTAAGAAGAGTATGCAGATATTTGGTGGAATATGTCTAGATTATGTAAGAAATATGACTAATATGATTGTTCATCTGATTAGATGCGGACAAAACGCTTGAAGAAGATCCTCCTGCCTATCTCATACTTTAAGGTTATTTTTAAATATTAATTAACATTATTGCTGCACGTTTTAAAGGTGTTATGTAACTCTCTATGAAGTGTAATTTACCTGAAATAAATGATTTTTTATTATTGTTATTGCATCCGTTACTGGTTTAGATTATTATCGGTAACGTATGTAATACCTAATTACCTATGCCGACATTTTAAATGCTACGATTTTAATTGAAATCAATAAAAGCAGGCGTGTAGATCATATAATTCACATCTAATAGATTTTAAATTAAAATAGTTTGTAAATTAAAATAAATATACTAGTTGTCTCGGCTAGGCAAATAACACATCAGATCAAATGCTAATTGCTGTCTGATCTCTGAATCATAAAGTGTCTCTGTATCATTTCGTCTGGTGTACAGTCCGATGAGACTATAAATAACGCATTACTTTTCATTGACTGAATCATTTATAAATCATAGTATTTAGAAAAACACTGTGGCAAAACAACGCAATTCAATCACTATAAATTTAAACTACTATACTATATTTAAATAAATAACTATACCTACTGAGGCATTATTCACACCATGCTATTTTCCCCTTAACTATTATTATATTTTAAAACCAGGCAATCGTGTTGGCGAATTCCGATTTCCAGCTTAAATAAAAATGTTTCAATAAAGTACCCTTTAAACTGAAACAAAATAATTCTGAGCATAACATCAAAAAAATAATCCACTGAAGTCGAGCAAGTAACTTTTTTTTTTAAATATTCGATACCTACAGCAAATTCCATTAACGCTTTAAGTTTGGTTCTATTTTTAAATTTGTTCCAATTTAATTTAAAACTTGCTTTTTAAAAAAGTATTGTCTCATGTGGAATACAAAGAGAATCGAATATCACTTCTATTTGGAACGGAATCATTTTGTTCTTAGGAATCATTGCACCCCGTAGAGACAATAAGCGTCAGTGAAGGTTTTTTATTATTGAAACAATTTCGGAATACAAATAGGTAGGTCGTGATAGGGACGTGACTGGCTTTAATTACTACTGGCCGCTTGCAGCACGCGAAAACTTAACGACGAGTTCAGACATGTTTTTGTTACTGGCTGGTTTTAGCACTAAAATAGTGTACCTATTTCTTTAACTGGAATCTTTTTTATTCCAGATTTCTTTGTTCGGTACTATCATATTATTATATTCTGTGGTTCGGTTTTGTTTTTATATAGTGTTACATTTGTTTTATAACACTTACTTTCCGTTTCAGCCTGTTATCGTAGCCCGTATGTAATAAATAGCTCCCATTTGCAAGCATTTTATTAAAACTAACGTCTTACACTCAGTTGCAGAAACGTCCATTAAAGTTAATGTTTAATTAAAGCTATTGCTGTCACTTTTTATTTCATGACAACGAAAAGTGACAGCATTAGATTTAATGAAGCATTAACTTTAATGGAGCTTTCTGCAACAGGGTGTATATGACCTAATAATAAATAAAAGCTGAGAGTGATACGTACTTAAGAAAAATACCAATCATACATTAAATTAAACCCGTCAACTAAATAAAACATTAAAAAGAATATTACCTAGATAATAAACATTATTAAATCGAACTTAAATTCCAAGAACCCCCTTGCACACGGATTTTTAAAGACGCAAAAATTGATTCCGACAAGTAAGTTATTTATAATTATTTAGCCCCTCAACTGCCAAGAGCTTATTAGAGCAAGTCATAAATTTTATGAATGGCTAATTGTAGCAAATACATAATAGGTTGAGGAAAAAGGGGATGCATGTGCGGACCATTGTGTAAGTACCTATATTACAATGGTCCGAACAAATGCTTTCCACTGTCGCAACGTCCATTTGGAACTTACCGATTTTATCTAGTATAATAATCAGAGGACACGCAGTCTTATTTGCATATGCCGAGCAGACATTAACATTTGATGAACTCAAAACAATCATCTGAACCAGACGCGTAAATTATAGTTCAAATACTAACGAACTTCGCTTGACCGCTCAACCGCGACGAAAGGCAAGAGACAACACACAATTAAGTTATGTATAGTCCCATAAACCCATTTGCATTAAGGTTCAGTTTAGAAAGACACGATGTCTAGTTGCATGTGATCGCTTTATCTTGTTGCATTTTGACGTCAGGTCTGAACGTCAACTATTTTGTTATCGAGGCACACGGACCCGTTGCCTTTGTGTTGGCCTCGAAGCATAAAGCACCTATTCTTTGCTGTACCATTGGTTACTGAACTGAATGTGGGTTCTTTCAAGAGCAATTTCTGTATGAATAGCTTCTGGTTGATCAAGTAACGGAGCAAACAAAACAAACAAGATGAGTATTTTATTCACACAATGTCTCAGTTTAACTAATTCCTTTGTATAAATAAGGAAAATGAAGTCAACTTTATAATACCTAATTATGAAAATAATATTTACCTATATACAAATGCTCCAAGAGTTCTATTATATTGTATAGAATGATTAAAATAAAATCAAATCGTATTATGCAAACTTCTCTAATAAGTAAAAATCTTTTTATGTCAGTATTTTGTATAAGGATCTCGTTGTTTTTCCTTGTGTTAGTAGGTAATAAACATTTTATACAATTACCATTCAGTTATTTTTACTCCATTCTTATAAAAAAGAATGCCTATTAATAAAAACATAAATCATCTTCAGAACACAATTATATTATGTTGCCAACTCAGAATAAGAAAGCAAAGTTCTAAAAGGAGTAAAAATAACATGATTATCGAAAACCAAGTACCTTGTTAACATCAAAGCTTAGACTAAAAGTAGATAATATATTTTTACGGCGCAAACCCAGTCTAAGATGTTCAGTGTTTACATAGTTTCCCAAATGTGTCCTAATATAGCCACATACTTCAGTACAAAAATAAAAACAACTATAAGTGGATGAGGTGGTGTTGTCACTTTAAATATAAGGAAGCCAACGTAAAATTTCCTGCTTATTTCTGTCCCCCTCTTACACTGGGTACATCTAAATTGAGAACGAGATCAGAGGGCGATATTCTAAATCTTAATGTACGTTCATGTGAACGTCTCGTTGGTTTAATTTTAACAATGTATCTCAATATTCTGGGTTCCATTCCAGTTTCCAGCAAAAGTTGTGTCCAAGACTTTTAAATGCAGTGACATTGAAACATGTCCCCACAGACATTTTCCTAAAGAATCAGAATCATTTTATTGCTCATAGGAACGTAAGCTCCACGAACTTCCTAAGACCAATACTGGTGAAATCTTCATCAAACTTCAACTTCATTTTTTTCTAGAACAGTAAGAGTACCTACCACACTCCACCTTGCACTACCATGGAGGGTGCAGGTACCATGTAACATATTCTTTTGTCAAAGAAATAACTGGCTATTTCTTCTGAGAATTCAAGCAGAAGCCTTACGAAATGATGCTATGATAAACGTAGATGAAAGTGCGAAAATAAAATCTGTATTTTTTAAACCCTAGGTAATTTAGTCTAGAACGTCCTACTCTAGGGACGTTCTAGACTAAATTACCTAGGACCCGGACTCCAAACCTAGTGAATAGATAAGCACTATTTTGTGCAAGCGCGCTGCAATTCTTACATTGCAAGGTGTTTTCATCAAGTTAATGGAATAAACGTGATCCTCATGCAGATAAACTCTTGTCTGCTGTTTATCTATAAGACTTCTTAGAAAGCTAACATTTATATCAAAAATGTCTACAACATTGAATCCTCTATTTGCATAATTATGTAACGTGCAAGTTGTATATTACTTTGACAGCGTTGACTTTTTAAGATTTTAATTTTAAACTATAATTCTGATACTTTTATACCAATATCACCAAGCTTCATCTTGATGAAGTGTTACAAACAGTTATCTTCGTAAAAGTTACAGCTCAATTTCGTTAATTTTAATAAATAGTTAAATGTCCAAGACCTAGGTAGTTAGTTACCCTTGAAAGTTCATTATTTGTCTCCGGCCAAAATCACACTATTCAGCAACAAACAAAAAAAAATCAATAACCCTGTTTACAGTGTTACAAAATGCGACTCGAGAGATGAAATATATCCAACGACAAAGAATAGATTATTTACAAACTTATTTTTATAAATGATCCTTTCACACTCAAAAAAAAATAACTGTCTATGTAGAAATAAGTCTTGTTCTGTACCTATTTGTATTTTATTCCAAGCACGTAGTTCTGTAAATAGCTCGTGAAATAAAAAGTCCAAAGAGTAAAATCCCTTTGCGCTTCGTGGTGTCATACAATGTTGCATTAATATGTCTTATCATAATATAATGTGGCGTAGGTAGACTAAAATAGGTCGACAACAGACTAGGAGAAATAAGGTCTTTCCAAGTAAATGTCTCTATCATGTCTCTATCAAATCAGTTTATACTCAAATACCAACGATCTTACTCATCCATAGATTATCTCGTATTTACATACCTATTACACGTGCGTGGGTGCTCTTCAATCAACCCCGTAAGTACATATCAAAGTATTTGCTTGGATAATATGAGTACGAGGCAGAAATCCTATTCCTAAAATCCAAACACAGCGTAACACAATTTAATCGGAATGGTATCATAATGTAATACGATACATATTTTTTCATATAAATTCCTTTTATAAACCAAAAAAACACCTTATATTTTTTGCCAATTTCAAAGCTCTATTATAATCTGGGTTAATAAAGTATAAACGAACGATATGAATAAGGATAGTAGCCTGGCTAAATGAGAATTGGTGATCATCACAAAACCGAGCTTGCTGTGTTCGAAACATCAGACACAAAGCCTGACCCGTTAAAATTAAATCGATCGAGGCGTTAAACACAACCAAACCAAAACTGAAAACGTGCATCACTAAGTAAATATGTAAGATAGAGAGAGGCAACGAGCAAGCGGGTCACCTGATGGGAAGCACTCACCGCTGCCCATAAATACCCGCAACACCAGAAAAGTCACAAGTAAGTACGTTGCCGGCCTTTAAGAAAGAGATATGCTCGTTTCTTGAAGATTGCTATGTCATATCGGTCCGGAAATACCGCTGCAGGGAGCTGGTTCCACAGTTTGGTCGTTCGTGGTATGAAGTTTCGAGTGAATCGTATGGTAGTAGATTGCCACTCGTCAAGGTAAGGTGATGAAACCCTGCAACCGGTATAAGTCCGAACAAATAAAATTAGCCGCATCTCCGTGGACCAGATAGCGTCTTCGCAGCTAATCAATCTGCATGTTTACACATACGATTCGCGGAGACACCGTCGCACGCGCAATGCACTTAGTGGGCGGCTCTAAATGGAACGTTTCCTCAAATCCCTTGTTACATGAGTTTGCAACGTTTTCGCTTGAAATAACAAACTAAATTTATCTCAGTGCGGGTAATGGTTGTTATATGATCTCGTGCCGCCTTGTAACAAACTGGTTGAGATTAATCTCACTGCACTTTAATGATAGAACAGTTAATTTAAGACCTCCACCTTTTAATAAACTATGTATGGTTTAGTTCAGTAAGTTTAAGAAAATATTTAAAAACTGCATTCTTTATTGCTCGCAGATACTGATAATGATTCTAATAACAAATGAAATTACTTAACGCCATAGAAATATTATGGTATTCGTATAACCAAGTGTTTTAAGGAGGCACAAATAAAGTTGAGTCAGACTACTAAAGATTAGTATAAATGGGGCATTGAACTAGTACCTCAATGAAATGGGGCCAATGTCAAATTGAACAAAAACAAAAATATTTTCTCTGTCAGCATTTCAATCGACATTGTTTTACGCGTTCACTCCGAAAGGATCTAAAAGTATACTTACCAAACTAATTGTTTCTGAAGACAATGAACGATTTCCGTTTGCATTTGATTCGAGTCCAAGGTTAATTTTTACCAATGACCTAGCCCAGCAATGACATTTATGCTTGAGGTAATTTGACAGGAATTATTGAAACTTACGTTATCCGCCGACAAACGCATCACCTTGGTCAAAAGTAAAGAAATTCTTAGAGGAATCCATCAATAAAATTAGTCGTTTATCACGCTTCCAGTTTTATAATATATCTACCATATTTGCCTAAGTAAGGCTGCTTTAAAAATGAGTATCGGCATACACTGCCTATTTTGCAGTCGCTGTTTTGCTTAAATTCGATACTTATTTCATCGATATCAGCAGCGTGATTCCAAAACCAGCCTAATTTTCAGAATTGCTAATTTGATTGGGTATCCCAATTTGTTTCAAAAGACTAAAAGTTTTTAGGCTCTGATTTCGAAATGTAATTTTCGGTCAGTTCAAAATATATTTTCTAGACCCGGGAACTAAACCCAGGACAACGAGATGACTCTATTAAGTACTTAAATCGTGTCTAAATGGAGAGTTAGGATATAAAAAGAGACGTAAGATTTTTTTTACGTACGTACCTACTACAGCGTGAGAGCCGTGTTTCTAGACGACTTCAAAGACGTGACTTCTGTCGTTTTCTACTGTACATATGAGGAATTATTTTACCCACGTGCATTTTTCTTGCATACTTGTGCAATATAGAACAGCCTTACTCGGAAATTTTCGTATTGAAACACCATCCGGAATTCTTCGTCACAATTTCCATAAACAACGTTAACACGTCGGCAACTGTCGTGGATTTGCAAATTTTGTCTTGCTTTCATGGCATCTTAACGGTTTTATCTATTGTTCCGGATTTACTATTTTACTTCGGACCTGACACGGCTTGGTTTACAATGTTATCATGCGATAACCTCCAGAGGCAAAGCTTTGACATGTTTAAATAAGGAGGAATAATTGGCGTCCCATTTTTAATGACCCACCCAGGTAGGGGCCATAAAGTGAGCTGCGATTCTAACAAATATCTAATGGTTCCTAAGCTATCTCATCATAGTCATCATTCATGACAACTTACGGCTAAAATTAGAGCCATTCTCGAAATAGCAATACATAGGTATCATGATTTAATTAAACATTTGTTAATGCTCATTCGGATGTTACGGCTCATTTGCCAGTGTTAGTGCCACTCAGTCAACTATGATTGACGGAAATCATAGAGGGATTAAACAGGCCGATATTACCAATTTATGAGTATATTTTCATGTATATTTCATTGAAGTGAAACTCGTATTATTTAATTGATTCGCTGTTTTATGTAGTTATGTAGACTAATGTCTCTACTCTTAATTTTTTTCATTAAAACTCTAGACTGAGTCATCCTATTATCGGAGAGATAAAATAAAAAGAATATCAAATAAAATTCGTTTATTTACACCAATGTTGGCAAGTCATTACTCCGTGCAAAAGTATTTCGAAGTTCTCAAAGATTCATCGTTCAATTTAAACTTACTGTCACCAATTTGCTTCTTCTAAATTGTGTTTCCAATATCGGGATTTTGATGGACTTAACAGATTTAGTCTATCTTGCTTGAGTGTAACAATAAATAGTCCCATCACATCGGCTCACCAGGGATTTTTGAGGACGTGACATATTTTGGTATGGGAAAGGAAGATGATCGATCGATGCGACCTGGATGTGAGTAGGACCGGCTTCAACCCTGGGGAACAATTAGGAAAAGGTAAGGACAGGTACATTAGGAGTTATGAAATGGCAAGGGAGAATGTTTGATAAATATAATTAAGTAATATAAATCATATTTTGTCATGAAGGTCTAACTTTGAGGTAACTCACATGTTACGCTGCTGTCTAAAATCGAACCTTAGCAATAGCAGCTTAAGATCTTTCAAAATTAACGGTAACAGCGGCGTGTAAAATTCAGTTTACCCTTTCAATTAGATATATTTATATGGTAATGTGTTTTTTTAGCATCTTATTAATTTTCCGTAGATGGAGACTTACCTCTCCAAGGTTGATGAACCCGTGGTCCCTCGCCACGGCGTCGGCCGCCTCCTTGCCCGCGGGCACGTGGACCGCCCATGTCGGCGTGTAGTGCGCACACGCAGCCTCCAGCAGCGACACCAATATGGCCGACAACACCACCGCACCCCGAGCCATCGCACACGCTCACTCACCGGCTAGTACTACTTAGCATTGCACACACACACACACAGATATTATAAACTAGTCCTAAACGTTAGAACAGTTACAGTACAGTACGGGTCGCTTTTTATCATGCGGTTTTTATCATCGTCTATTTACGATTGATAAAAACTTCGTAACATGTACCTTTATTGTAAATAAAAAATATGATTAAAAAGATCAGAAGTATAACAGAAACATCCGCCCTAGAATCGACACGGCACGGGAAATTCTTAATTTTCGAGTAATTAATACAATCATGTTGTATCAACTAGCCGATATTAATGCTGATAATACAATCATGTTGCAATGATACGAGTTAGTTTTGTTCATGTGAATGTACAACACATACATTCTGAAATGAAACTATGATTATAAATACATTACACAATATAATCGTATACTCTGCCGTACTTGGTGTGTAAATAACTACATTAACTACCTAGGTCTATGATAAGAATGAATATCAATGTTAGAAAAAAAACAATGTAGAAATCTTCTTAGATGTCATTATTGGTAATAGGGGTAATATGCAAGAGCATAATACCCTTAATTTTATATCCTATTACCAATAATTACATGAAATAACGTACATATTTCCAAAGTACAATCTTTATTTCGTCGGGGTATAGATTAAAACTTATTAGCAAGGGCGTTGAAAGTCGATCCAAACCAATTAATAAATTGGTTTCCGGGAATTAAAACTTAGACTTGCGAACGAATGTTGCCAACTTGCTTCGGGAAAGTGGGTCAAGCAAGTATATTAACGAAGGACAATTTTCGAAGTCTCTTTGAAGAGTTTGAAGACGAGTTCCCTTATATGTAAGTGTTTATCACAATCAGCATCAATGTACCGCAGTGTTTAATGCGAACTTAAATCGTTTGAAGCTCCATAACGGATCTAGCAGCTAATACAGAAATACAAAGCCAATGGCGCGGTCTCCGAGATTTAAAGATTAATTAACTGGAAAACAATTGAAGCTGAGAACTCGGAAATTCTTAGGAAGGATATCATTTACAAAAAGAGGCATCAAGTTTAAAAAGTAGGCCGACGGAAGAATGTTTAAATCATAAACAAGGCATGGGAAGGACTAGGTATACCATACCATTTGTTTTATGTAGCGGAACTACATAAAACAAACGATATAATAATAATGTATACCTAAATTCAAAACTTTATGAGAATTAAAATTACATCTTTATTTCATACTTCATAGGACAAAAGTGGCGACATTTTTCCTATCTATTATCTCTGTTAATCTTCAGGATTAAGCATGTTTTCCAGGAAATTACGGGTCATTTTATACTTAGTTAGTTTCCTGTTACTACTACCCCACTTGAGTTATGATCTTCGCGAATCTTGTCATAGTCGTACAAACGAATGCTAGTTCAAAATGTGGGTCAAGTAAATAAGGAAGGGCAACGTTCGGGAACTTCGAGGGGAGCTGTTTTACATGACTGTTCTGTTTATAAGCAAATCACAAAAGGACCATTAATCACAAGGCGGACGTCGATACTCAAAACGTATCCGGATAGAATAAAGCCAAAACATCAAATACATCATAACTTCTTTCGACTATATTATTTTCTTTAAGAAGTTAGAAACCGGTCTTAAAATTTTTCCGTTTCCAGAATGAAAAATTTGGAAAAAAAGGTAGTTTGCAGTATACCTAGGTAGCTACTAGCTAGAATATAGTAGGTATATTTCTCGATACCAATTTTATGTACAACAGATGCTTGTCTTATTTATATTAAATTCTTCGACTAGCGGTACAAGACCCCTATCTTGGCTTACAGATTAAAGGTGTGTAGGTATTAGTTTTTGGTTGGTTAGTCCTTTCGTATTTTCGGCTTCATCCAAATTAGGTAGGTACCTAGAGTACCTACAACATTGGAACCAGAATAAGATGAAAATGTGTTCTCCAGAACATGTGCAATATTAAACAGGTTTTTAACAGCCTCGGTACCGAGTACCTACCTCCTAAGAATAAAATAAAGTTATTTGTGGCAGTAAACATAGGTTAGCATTTTTATAAAAAACGTAAAACGGTGCAAATTAAATCACTTTACTTCGCGGACGGAAGTGAGTCCTTGCATTATTCATAGCTTCTTAAATACCTACTTAGACGTATTGTTTTCTTTTTGTTTTATTTCGCCATCTACAATGCAAATTCTAGCGTTCATTGTTTAAAAAGTAATTTATTGATGTAGCTATCTTAAAATTGGAGCGAAATATAAAAGGTTTTCGAGACAAAATACCTATTTTATTGGTATTTATAGTAAAATCGTTTTAAAAACCAAAGATTGAAACATTATTTATGTAGGTATCTAAATTAGTTTAGTAATGATAACAAATATCGATAACACTACAAACCAAACATTACGTACCTAGGCCTGCAAGGGCCACAAGTCGCCACAAGATTTATTTTATTACCGTTTAAAATGCGTTTATCATAAAAAAAGTAATTTGCGGAACTGATCAAGGCTGTTCTAGGTAAACTACTTATATTAAGCCGTTAGTTTAACTTGGTAACAAATCTATTCTGTCTAGCCTGTAAGTGATGAATTGATGATGTCACTGACATGACTGTTGTTTTAACTATCGTAAACATTGTTTATTTGTTTACTTCTTAACGGGAAATGCAGAACAATGACTGCAGCAGCGAGATTAGCTGAATGTGGCTGGCTGGTCATTTTTATAACAGAAAAACACCGCAGTTAAAATAGGTACCTAATTTCTTATAATAACGGTAAAAAATGCATCCAACAATAAGACCAAGAAATTATAACAAAGAAAAATAAACAACGAGGTGAAAGCACACGAATAATTAAAAAGGAAAACCTAAGGTTGCGGTTGTTTGCAAAAAAATAAGATAGGTAAGTAGGCCAGGCAGTCTTATTTATCTCGCAATGTAAGTACTTAGGTGCAGACGAGTTGTTCACTGTTAGTCGAGGCAATTATTTTCTTAATAATTATAGCAATGTAACCTAGATATTTCTTTCACTTTAAAATAAGTTTAGTACCTACCCACGGGTCACACAACTTAGAAAACAAGACAATGCACTCAGAAGAACACAGTTTTATCTTATCTGTTTCCATTCGAATACTAGGTAGGTATGTAAACATTTGTTTTTTTTTTATGACGAAGCGCATCCGTTAAGTATTTCGCGTGCAGCCCACGTTGAGGGACGGATGTTTCATCGACGGAATCCGATGGGAAGGACCAAGATTCCGTGGCACTCAGACAATAGTGGTCGGTGAGGTTGGTGAGAGTCGGCGCCGCTATGACGAGCGTTCACCTCTCGTCGGACCGTTTTGATTCGGGCGTTTCTTACACTGGGAACGTGTTGGACACGTAGAAGTGCCCAAGGGGAGCACTAGGGTTCACGGTGACAGAGTACAGTCATTATTTACCACGGCACAAGTGTCAGCGACGCGTGAATGAACGACGGTCCGCACGGCACACCCGTCACTTCGGCGCACGTGATGCTGACTGGCTCGCCGTTGGCTGCTCTCGCCCGCTCGCAGCGATTGGTGGAGCACCGAGACGAACTCTGGTGTTGCCCGCTTTATCAGATTTTCCTTTTTGGTGTGGAGTTTTTTGTACTTTGTTACTTTTATTTTAGTGACAAAATACTTTAATAATATGTTTGTATTGTATGCATACA
Source organism: Mecyna flavalis (assembly GCA_949319885.1). NCBI lineage: Eukaryota > Metazoa > Arthropoda > Insecta > Lepidoptera > Crambidae > Mecyna > Mecyna flavalis. Next base: position 11,924,524 of record OX439408.1, on the reverse strand, counting down.
GCTTAGTTTTTATTAATATATTACGATTTAATTATTTTTTTATTACATAACATGAAAAAATCATATTTTTTAAATTAATTTAATACAAATAGGTATGTAGGTACATTGCGCAAAATTGTTAAACAAGGACGTAGTCTCCTTTACAGTAGAAACTCGATTATTTACAATTATCCGGACTACGAACTACGACTAAATAACTAAGTACCTAATATTGAGCCCATTTACAAATACACAAACTCGCAATGTCTTCTAGCCTTATATGTATAGGAACGATTTATTTTAGCACAAACTGTTGTCCGTCTGCCTTTGCTAAACTAACCAGTATGTCAATTTAAACAAAAACAACCCTGAGCTGCATTTCAATGACTGACTGGCGCTGCCATGGAATCGATAGGGTTGGCGATACCCATATTTTAAGAAGTCTAGACATACTCCTGGTTGCTGAGCCATCGGGAGAAAGTAAAAAGTATTGAGAAAAGACACTGGCTATATATACCAGCTGATATCACACACCTACACTAGGTAAGTACCTACAATACCGACTTCTATAAGCCTGATTTATTTAAACAGCCTCGTTGGTCTAGTGGTTTAAGTAGGTACCTGGCCGTGATCCTGGTCATGGTTTTAATTCCTGGGTCGAGCATTTTGTGTCTGTTTTTTCAGACACAACTCATTGTATGTAGTTGTTGACTTGGTAACAAATTAACAATGATGGGGACCTTTCCCCTGTAGTGGGACATTAATAGGCATACTTTTTACTTTTCTTCTTTTTATTTTAATTAGAGAACGATATTATTAGATTGTCTCAATTTGTGTCATTCTACATATTAAAGCAAGTATTAATATTATTATTAAAAAATGTTATATTTCTGATTTGTAAGTGACATTATAAAAGCGTGTTTAATACGATAGTAAGAGGCGTTTGGTTTGATCGAAGGAATATTCATTACGACGACAAAGTAATAAATACCTATTATTTATAGAAAATGTCAATATCGTTTGTAGGCGTCATAAGTAATTTATGTGCTTACATAAGTATATGTTTTAGTTATTTATGAGATGAGAGCTGTGGTAGTGGTTTTAAAAGTACCTACACATGCGTGCGTGCGATCGATAGTTCGAGTCTCGGCTCGCACCTATACCACTAGCGGAGCGGTGACGGAAAACATCGTGAGGAAACCTGCACATTCGAATGGCTGCAGAATCCAGGAGGATTCAGGCGACTGGGACCACTACATAACTGGGACCGCGATCCCAGTTGCCTGATCAGTTTTTATTTGTTTATTTCGTCAGGCGAGGGGTCGCGGTCCCAGTTTTATATGGTCCTAGTCGCCTGAGTCCTCCCAGTGGCTTAGCGTGGGTGTCAGCCGCCCGGGGTGGAAGACAATTCTGCTGCCCTTTATTTTTTTTTGCTTCTCCAGTTGGCAAAGCAGCCCACCTGATGGTAAGCATTTACTGCGGCCTATTCCATTAAAGGACACTTCAACTTCGTTGTGAATTTTTGTCGCCGCTTAAAAAGTGCCGCCCGGGGCGGACCGCCCCATTTTACCTGAGCAAAACCACAGAACATATACTAAAGTAGCAAAACTATTGCTTAAAATTTTGTATACAAAAGTTCCTTCTCTGTAGACTAAGTCGCGTAGGCTACTGATAAACTTATTGTATATTTGTGTAGAATCATTTTAATCATTTATACACATTTTCCCATAGAAATTGACTTTTTTTTGGAAGAGAACGCATTTACGCGCTTAACCGCAGGCTAGCGACGCCTACGCGCCCTGTGGCCGCATGTGGGGCTGGAGACTATGCCCACTACCCACTTAACTCCCCCGGTTTCCCCTTCACACCCGATTAGGACCCGTAGAAATAGACTAGACACATTTCGAATAAGTAGGGATTAAACCCGACTCGATAATAATCGATTACTCAACTTTAGTTAATAATTAAATTAAGCTATATAATTTAATTATCTCTACAGATGATTAAATTTTACCCGAGCCAAGTCTTCGTCTATTTTCTTGCACTGAAAACGAAAACCGACCTCGCCTCGTGCTCTTTTCCGGGCTGTTAATACAAGTTTAATTTTAATTGAAATTGAGCTTTGGGTGTAGTATTCTCAAGTGCTCAAAGCCCCCTACTAGTATATAATGAAATTTTCAATTTTCAAAATTACGATTAATCTAATACTCTTAGAAAATTAAGTAACTGGTAAGTCATCTTTTGAAAGGACAGAAGCCTGTTTAAGTAAAAGGGTTTATAGTTTCCAATCATTTCTGAAGACCTAATTTACCTAGGTATAAATAATAAAATTCGTATGCTGAAGTTGACAGCCTATTAATGATCTTAGTTTTTCTCATCCCAACATAATTATGTTTTGGGATGGGATAGTAAAAAAACAAGCATGATTGAAACATGAAATAGCCTACCCAATTGTTCTTTTAAGATTGGTTTTTGTACTGAATAGAAAATTCTAAAGCCGGACTTATAAAATAAGTAATAATAAGTAAGTGAAATGCTGCTGTATAACCTTACCGTCAAAAAGGTCAACCACTTCTTATTTATAATATTTCCTGCTACGTAAATGTATGTTTGTAAAGCTGTAAAAATTATGCAAATAATGGAAGTATCTCTACATCAGGTACACTCGAAAATACAACATGGTAATTTATCCGTATTGCTTTTAATTAGCACTATATCTACAACAATTTGCCATTGCACGACTTCTCGATATTCGGAGTTAAGTCAACGAGTCGCACCTACTCTCAGTTCAGAGCAATGACCCAGGTACAAACCGTACAAATAATATTTCCTAGTACTCGTAGTAATGTTTGTAAAAAGCGTCATAAAAACGCCAACGGCTGCGATTCAGCCAATGTTTTTGTTTTTCGTGCCATTTTACGGTTACACCATACGGACGTTTAGCCTCCAGTGGACACCTAAGCCTCACAGTGGCTATATTTTCTGCGAAAAGTGTCGATGTTTGAGGAGTTGAGATTGATCAAAGCAAACGTTATTGTAATGAGAATATGTTGCGGCAAACGCCGACTGACCTGAATTATTGTTTGCTTTGTGTTCCAATAAAATATTCAAAGGGATTCGGCGAATAACCGACAATTCAATGGATCACTAGGTGGGTACTTGCAGGGAGCTGCTATCGCTGTAATTATTCCCTTCAAATAATACGATTCCGACTAGCAGGGTTTACAATAATTGTATTTATTGTTACGCCCAATGGTTGACTGGTAGAAATTGCCTTTCGGCATTAAGTCCGTCAATTGTACTTGTTTTGTGCAATAAAGTGTAAATAAAAAAATAAATTTATAAGAATAATAGGTACGAGGGGCATGCCAAAAGTAATGAGCATTGCAGTCAATAATTTGTCCCGCCCACGTTATGCACCATCGAAACTGGATATTTAGTGTTTTAGTGAGACATTGTATTTTATTTCTACCGATAGTTTCTGGAACCGGCCAATTAAATCAAAGATTTTTTTTAATCGCCATCCCAAAATAAAACTCTTAGGGAACATCATGTAACTTTTTCATTTATGTGATTGCCATTTGTTTTTTATTGGAGTGTTTATTTGAAAAGCGTCAAATATGTCGTCACAGAGACTTCTTTCCAAATATTACAGAAAAACGTTCACGAACCCTGAATCGGCGGTAAATGCGTTCCAACGAGCCATTGAAGAGGTCCCCAAGGAAGGCTGGTCTTTTTTTTTTTTTTTTTTTATAGTGGGAGGAAATGCATTACGCATATCCCGTCCGTTGATGGTCGGGCCAGGGGTATGTGGGACTATCTCCTTCCGTTCCCGCTCAAGTCGGGATAGGGAAGGGGGACTACCCACTAAAAACTCCCACTACTTCCTCTCTCGCTGCCTTGCTGGTCTTTTATTGGGGGTCCAGGTTTGTATTCACCCCATAAGGAAGGCTGGTCTAGTTTTTTTTTATCGAAAGGAAAATGTATTATTTAACTTTGCAGAACAATAAATAATTATATGATTGTAGTAATCATTGTCTATCTGGTCTTATTTAGAAAATTCCTAAAACTTTATGTTAACCCCACGTACTAGATTATTATCTACCTAAGTATGTAATTTGAATTTGCTCGATACTGTTGTAGTGCCGCAACCGGGAACTAATTTCTAAGTTCAATCGAACGGGATAATATTCAGAGACGACAATAGCTCAGATAGAGTTACTGAAATTGCTGATTCCTTGAAACAAAATATCAGACACTGTTTATCATTCAATCCTGCCCTTGAGTATGAAGCAGATGTTCTTTAAGTGTACCGAGCTGGCTATACATTTCAAAACTTTCCACGGACAGATTACAGTCGCACATAATTCCCTCAAGCACAATAACGCACTACCCGCACAAGTGTTTCACGCACTACCCTCATCTCCATCCACCATCCCTCTAATGGACAATATTATTACATGACGCACAAAAGGTCTCACAAAGGGTCTCCTAGAGTAAGGTTTCAAGAAAAATTGAACCACTATTGCTCTTGTTCTCGCGCAGAAATAAGGATTTTCTTTACCGACAACATTCTCGAATCATATTTCTCCTTTACCTAATGGATTTCACCTGTTGGAAGTTCGGATTTGCGCAAAAATTTATGAGGTTTTTTTTGTTATATTATTTACGGCACTGCAGCGTATTATGTTCGACACTAAATCTAGTCATATGTATGCATGTAGCCATAGTAATGTTACAAATGCGAAAGTATTATTTTTACGCCTAAACTACCGCTTTTGATGAAAGGTGCAGACAATCATTCCCGATTATTTTTATCGGTTTAGGTTTTTCCTAAAATATTTATATAAATGCCTTGATGGACTAGTTGTTAACCGACCGAGCTATGATCTTGGGGTCATGGGTTCAATTCCCGGGTCGAACAAAAACGATTATTGAACCAATTACAATCACGGTACCTACCCGAATTTCAGTTACCGTTAATCTCTAGTACTAGATACGATGAGACAGCAGCCTTACTAGTGAATTTGTGTAGTTATATCAGGTACAGGATTTACGTGTTTTCCGAAACACGGACGTGTTAACATAGCTTTTAGCTTATCCGTCCGAACTCTACCTGAGAATATCCTAAAATATAACAGAGAAACTAAATTATAAATTGGGCAAACTAAGTACCCAAGACGCAGTTTACTAAACACCTAATTGCTAAGAAGTAAAGTTAAATTGCCTTTAGTAAAAACTAAATAACGATCATCAATTATAAATAAGAGATCTTTGGAGCACCATAACCGCAAGTTAAGTTTATCTGTGCCACAGGTTAGCAAGATCTAGCCTGTGGTTAAGGTGCATAAACACATTCCTTGGCTGGGGCTCAGGATAAAAGCGTCCCACTACCCTAAATTCCCCCGGTAACCCAAATACACTCGAAGAGGAGAGGGCAATTGACCGGCCCAAGAGTCTACAGTCTACACATTGATAAAATTACATAATAAGTTTAGCCAATTTTGCGTAGTTTTTTTTTTAAAATGTAATAGCGGGCAGACCACTGAGGTCCAATATAATACGGCGCAGATCTACTAATTTATAAAAGAACTTTATACACACAGCGCCATCTACCATAGCTTGCTAACCAGGACGGATGTCGTACCTATTTAAACAAGTTTAGTTAATTTTTTTAGTAAAAAACTTTGCTTAGAGGTACACGGTACACCCAGCAGGCCAATACAAGCAGATATGATCATCATGAACTTCTTCTCGATAGATATTAACAAGGCTGGTGGTAGAGTCATTCTGTACCATTGATAATCATCGAACCCGTGACCTTTAGTGTGATAGTCGACGTTCGTCGTCAATTTCGTGAAATAATAAATCATTACACCGCCTCGATGGTCTAGGGGTTTAAGTACCGGGCCGTGACTCGGGGTCCTGGGTTCAATTCCCGGGTCGAGCTTACTTTGTGTCGGTTTTTTCAGTCACTGCTCGGCTCGGGTTTGTGATCACCAATCCGCATTTGGCAAGCGTGGTGATGCCAATACCCATCATTGTAACGATAACTTTATAATAAATAAATAAAATAAAATAAAAATATAAATATAAATAATAATAAATATAATATATAAAATACAATAAAATATCGAGACTAGAAAATTTAATTGCTAGCTGCTTAGTACGGAACGTCTAAAAAAGTTCATAAATAAAATACTAGGTGGCGCTAGTTACACGAACTGTTTTATCATTCAATGCACCAATCAAATTGCGAAATGTGTCCTACTTTCATGACGTCATTATTTCCACGTTGGAAGTTGTAGGGAGATGTCATGTTTCTGAAATAAATCGTAAACTATTAAAAGTAAACAACAAAATGCATAAAGAACAGTAAATACTACGCAACACAGTGCAGTTTCAAAAGAAAATAACTTGTGCATGTCTTATGGAATTCTATACGATGGACTCAGTGTGGATCTCCGCTGTTAAAAAATGACGCTTGCTAATGACGATATGAACAGGATCTTGGATTATCTTACAAGAAATGATCAGGAATTGGATGGTGTAAACAATAAAATGGATAGTTTTCAGCAGGACGCCCTCATGGTTTGTATCTTTGCACTGTCTTGACGACTCGCTATCTATTGATAAGATATCACAACCTGAAAGGCTATCAGGTAATTTGGACCCACACTTAATGACAAGACTAGTGTTTTCTCGGACGGGTAATGAAGTAATAAGTGATCGCTCCGACGACCGGACCTCGTTCAACAGCTTTCGTGCTCACGCTCGTACTTTTACCGTTATACGTTCATTTCGTTTCGTGAACGGCAGCAGTTCACTCGCCGACGCCTCTCACTTCTCTCCAAATTTTTTTTCCTGCTCTGCCCTTATCTAATTTACTATTCGTCACCGGGATAGGGGTTTACCCAACGAGCTTGTTTTTATACAGTCCGTGCGTGGAGTGCGAGTTACCGCGAACCCGGCTTGCTACGTAAACAATCGCATTATTGTGCCAGCTAGGCACCATGCGGTCGCCGCTTTTGCCATATGCCATCTGAACTTTTACTAGTGAACATTGAAAAAAAAAATTTACTATCTGTGAACATTGTGAACATCTTGGATTGCAGTTCCACTTTCTCCAGTGATTATTAGTGCCTAATTATCCTCATTAATAAGTGAATGACTAATGTTATTGTGTTGATGTAACATCCATGCAATCGTGAAGTGCAAACATGGATAAAAAACTAGATCTGTTAACACTTCTGGAGGTATTCTTTATTTTTATTTGTATTTATTGACAGTAACTGCAATTTCCGGACTCTTCAAAATATATTTCTTGTTCTTTTTATAACTTTTTTATATAACTTTATTTGATTAAACAACTACAGCAATGAAATGTATTATGCTTATCATTATAGTAAAATAAATTTGTCTGGGACAGGAAGTTTGAACAGGATTAAGATAAAATTGATAAGACATTGTGTTACTGAAGTTAAAAACAACTACATAAGAAATCTTAGACAATAATATTCTGACTGAAAACCTTTCCCTTCATATTATTTCAAGTCAAAGCCCAAAGGAAAGTAGAATTCTCATACAAGAATACACTTACTTAGTCATCATTTAGTAATATCACTTTGAAATGAGTTCTCAAAATATTTGATTGTATTTTAGAAGAAGTCTTGCAATGCAAGAGGAATGATATAGATTGGTACCTACCCAATAAAATGTATTGTTTTGCAAAGGATAATAATCTATTGTTATTTGTCTATCAGCAAATTATTTCTAATAAGACAAATATTGAAACCAAAAATCAAGAAATATTACTACCTAGGTACTTGTTTTTTTTTTTAAATAATAATCTTAAAATTATAGTTAGCGTTGACACCTGCAGTAGTCAAGGAATGTTGTAGAAATTATATCTTGTCTGTATAATTGTTGAGAGTGCTTTACTTTTCTGTATGTAAATAACATAATCTCTGCGCATAACATAATAATAATACTATCTGATCTGCGTATAACATAATACTTTTTTACCAACATCATATCCCATACTTAATATGTTAACCTAGAAATGGGGTACCTACTCATGCCATTGAATTTTATTGTTCATACAAAGAACATCTTTGAATATCTTTCACTGGTTGATGGTCTTGCTTATTGCTTTAAAAGCAAAACAGTACTATAAAATTTTGCAAATTGATAGTAGGATAACTTGAACTCTCATCATTGTATCTGTCAAAACATAGAGTAATTTATTGGATATTTACATTTATTAAAAACATTTCAAATATCTCATAGAAAACATGGACATTCATTCTGTAGCATTGTATTGAGCAATAATTCAAAGTAATTGATGTCCTGTCTTAACTTGTGGTGGGGTCTGGAACCCGGAAACAAGTCTAACCTGTGGGTCAATGTCCTAATAACTGGTGTTATTTTTTCATGGATTAACCGAGTGGCTATACAAACAGCCATGACTCCAATATGATTGAACTGTACAAACTTGTTAAGAAAAAGAATGGTTCCTTTATTGAAAACCTGTAATTCATGTTTCAGAAGTTAGTTATTTCTATTACAGCCTATTGTTAACTTAGGCTGTAATGGAAATAACTGGGGGATATAATATTTAACCTATGTGACTACTGACAATACCTCCTAACTAACAATAGACTTAAAATTCAATTTCGCGCGGATTTTTTCGTCTATCGCTTTTTATCAAATAATAAAGTAATCCTGTATACATTAATGAAAGTCTTTTGATCAAAACCTAAAAAGTTAATAAGCATACCTACAGTTAGAAGGTATCGTCACTTCATCGACGATATGATTACTGTAAAGTCAGAATTAATATTTAGTGAAAATTGTAATAGGAAGTGTTACAGATTTATCTCAGTTTATTGAATAACTTTACAAGATTGGCATAAAAAGATAATCTGTTTTATTAAGCAGATATAAGCAGAATTATGTATGTGAGTCATACAAAGATGAGGAAAGGTGTTGTAATACCTATACATTATGTTTTCTGCCTTACGTGGCCAACAGAATTGATAGTCATTTCTGAACATTGCATCAGCAAAAACCTTACAAAGTTGGTCAAAACAGTGCAGTAATTGAACTGGTAGTTGGTTCATGGTTATTGGGATTACGTTTTAAAATTGGCTTTGTTTGGATTGTTACAAAAATACCTGCCTGAATATTTAGGCGCGTCTGTGACACACGTATACTCGTAATAACGGGATAAAAGTGCGTAAAGTGTGTGATTTGGGACACGCAAAGAATACGCAGATAATAATTCTAAATTATATAAATATTTAATAATTATTGGTTTTTTACCGTAATATACTTATGAATCATTAGTTATCATAGTTGTAATGATTTCAGTCGGATTCCTGGCCGGCTTCCGATGACTTCCTGGAAAACATCTTCTCGTTGGACGAGGGGTCATTGAACTTCCTCGAACAGTCAATGCCAGATTTCAACCTCGCCCCGGACAATGTATCGCAGCCTTCCGAAGCGCTCAGCAGCTCGGCCTCCGACAGTGGACTCTCAAGCGACCAGGCGGAATTGTGAGTCTGTCTTTTTAACTGTTGTTAATTCAGCTACCTATTAATGTCCTACTGTTAAGCAAGTGCATTTTTAGGGTTCCGTAGCCAAATGGCAAAAAACGGAACCCTTATGGATTCGTCATGTCTGTCTGTCTGTCTGTCTGTCTGTCTGTCTGTCTGTCTGTCTGTCTGTCTGTCCGTCCGTATGTCACAGCCACTTTTTACCGAAACTATAAGAGCTACACTGTTGAAAATTAGTAAGTAGATGTATTCTTTGAACCGCATTAAGATTTTCATACAAAAATAGAAAAATAATAATAAATTTTGGGGGCTCTCCATACTTAGAACTGAAACTAAAAAATTTTTTTTTCATCCAATCCTTACGTGTGGGGTATCTATGGATAGGTTTTTTAAAATGATAATAAGGTTTCTTATATCATTTTTTTCTAAACTGAATAGTTTGCGCGAGAGACACTTCAAAAGTGGTAAAATGTTGGTCCCCCCCCCTGTAACTTCTAAAATAAGAGAACGATAAATCTAAAAAAAATATATGATGTACATTATTATGCAAACTTCCATTGAAAATTGGTTTGAACGAGATCAAGTAATTAGTTTATAAATTTTTGGGGCTTCCCATACCTAGAACTGAAACTCAAAAAAAAATTTTTCTTCAAACCCTTACGTGTGGGGTATCTATAGATAGGTCTTTAAAAATGATAATAAGGTTTCTTATATCATTTTTTTCTAAACGGAATAGTTTGCGCGGGAGACACTTCCAAAGTGGTAAAATGTTGGTCACCCCCCCTCTAACTTCTAAAATAAGAAAACGATAAAACTAAAAAATATATATGATGTACATTACCATGCAAACTTCCATTGAAAATTGGTTTGAACGAGATCAAGTAATTAGTTTTTTTTTAAAACGTCATAAATCGTTAACCGCAATTTTCCTCTCATTCAATCAACTCAAATATAAAAACGTCGATCAAACTTACAAAGAACTACAAGAACTTTTATATTATGATGATACTTGCTGCTACGGAACCCTTCATGGGCGAGTCCGACTCGCACTTGGCCGGTTTTTTGGGTTAGTAGTCGATTCGCACGAAAATAATTCGCACGAAAGTGCGAATCGACAACTTTCAAAAATAACATTATTTTTAGTAGTCGATTCGCCCGAAAGAATTTTGATCGCGTGCGAGTCGACCCCTTTAAGAATAGATAGTAGGCGATTCGCACTTTTGCAATATTATGTGCATAAAAAAAACAAAGTACAGTCGTGTACAGGAAATCTTTATAATAATATTAACCTATTCGCTGTCTATATACCTTACAGCATGCAGAATCAATTAAATTTCAAATGCTATATTTTTTCGGACAGGGAACATGTTAAATTATAAACTAATATCATTAAGCGTTAAATTATATTTGATAACTTTAATATTAAAATGACACCAAAAATTAGAAACGAATATGTATAAACGTATTACGTAAAACGTGTAATAAATAGCGCTCTCACGCTTATTACACTGCAGGGTGCGGGCGGGGTGCAACGAAATACCCTGCTCCTCACCCCCCTAGCTGTTAGCTAGAAGCACGGCGGCAATAAGCCGACCAAAGCTCAAGTCGGTATCCTTTGGTTTCTATGACTCATCAAATAAGTATGTCCGGGGCGAGAGCTCTGATCAAAACAATGTACCTCTCTTACAAACTAAAAGTAATTATCTCACTCGCTGGCGCGAATATTAAAAAAAAATTGTACCTACGTTAATAAATACAATGTTATGATAAAATTATCAAAGTACTCGTATAAGTTGTAAAAAAAACAGACAAGCAATACATATTTGTTTTGGTGGGGACTGAAGGAAACAGGTTTTTTCCAAGAAGGTTCCTTTATTCTTCTTCTTAATCCTATCTTGATGGTCGTACACTAAGGAATGATTTTTTGACCAACCCATATCGCTTAAGTACCTCGGAGCAATACCTTAAAGAGAGCCCCGTTAAACTTACACAATTTCGCTTGTGCGTTTAAAAACATTATGCTTAATACCTATTACAGTTCTTACGTAACTGTATTTATATTTATTATGTAATTGGATTTATATTTATTTCACTTATTTACAATAAATCCTACGTAACAAAATAAAATTTAACCTAGTTTAAGCATAAATTGAGATTTTGTCTCCGCTGTCCTTAACACGTTTCTAATTTTTGGTATCATTTTAATATTAAAGTGTTAAAATATAATTTAACACTTAATGATATTAGTTTATAATTTAACATGTTTCCTGTCCGAAAAAAATATAACATTTGAAATTTAATTGATTCTGTATGCTGTAAGATATATAGACAAGGAATATGTTAATAATATTATAAATATTATAAAGATTTCCTGTACACGACTGTACTTTGATTGTTTTTTATCCACATACTGCAAAAGTGCGAATCGCCTACTATCAATTCTTAAAGGGGTCGACTCGCACGCGATTAAAATTCGTTCGAGCGAATCGACTACTAAAAATAACATTATTTTTGAAAGTGGTCGATTCGCACTTTAGTGCGAATTATTTTCGTGCGAATCGACTACTAACCCGCATTTTTGTGTGTGGAAATTGAGGGAAGTATTAAGCATACTGTATGCCTATCAATCTATCCATAAGCGTGAAGATACTTTAGTGGCAGTTATATTTGCTGCTGCGACGCACTGTCGCACATGCCTGCTTCTTGCGTTTCGGTAAAACCTATAGCAAGTCTCTCACACAGCAAGCCCCCTTGCTATCGGGAATCAAGGGGGCTTGCTGACCTGTGATAGGATAGATGTAACGCACCACCATTGGAGCACAGCCTCAATGCCTCTATCATTGACATAACTTTATAGTGGTTTTTGAACTATGTTATTTCTAAATTGTACAGGTATAATTTACATCACTTCGTTTAGAGGCGTTCATAAATTACAACAATTTCCATAAGCTCCAACCTGGCTATGTGGCAGACCTATGTCGCCTTGAATTGTTATTTCTAAAAGATTTTGTCATTGATTTTACCATTTGGGTTTATGATCGCTTGTGTTATTTTTTTGCCGTTTTTAAGGAACTAGAATGAGATGTCGATCGAACGCACGCACCCTGCCTGCCTAAGAGGCTTAGGTAATATAACGTGCTGCTTATAATAAGAAAGTTCAGTGACCATGCTTATGCACAGTGAATAAGATTTTACACTTTCGCTCAATTCCCCACACATTCTTTCCATGGCACATGTGGAGTTTATTTAGCTTTTATTTTATTTATACTTAGTTTATGGCTCATGTTAAATTTAAGAAAAGAGCAATGGCCTGTCTTGCTTCTCTTATCGACCTTTCTAAATTCTCAAACTAGGGTAGGAAGTTAGTTTGTATCGATACATGTGCTGCACGTAGCTCTTTCTTGTAATACTTTGATGTAATTACAATAGCATAGAGGATTGACATAAGATGTAGGGTGCGTGTGTACCGTATCTATATATGTATAACGTAGTATAGGTATCTAACTTCACAATCTCGTAAAAACTAATGCCTTCCGAAAAAAAAAGCCGGTTTCGTGACAATTATTAAGACGACGCACACAATTGCACTGACTTCCCTCTTCACATGTTATCATTATCTGTAAACCTTAATGTAACGTATAATAATACTCCAATTAGAATGGAAAAAGGTATATTCTTATAACTTTTTAATTGGAGATGTGTTAAAAACTTCGCAGATGTTCGTGCCCTGACACAAAATGGAAATAGAATAATTTTAAACATAAATCTCTTGCGTAACGATAACAGTATCTTCACATACCTACGTAATAATTAAGAATACGAACCGGATTAAACTGTAAAAGGTAATCGCGTACTCACTCGAAATTAACTAAAGCATCGTATATATTTTATTCCATATTCGTGATTCGTGCCGAGTCTAAATTTCACGTGTATTTGACTCTTGATTTTTGTCTGATGAAATTCGCACAACCTCTCAATACCCTTAGGGCATTTTCAATTATTTTTTTATGTAACTAGTCGGTAGACAGGCACGTAGAACGAGGGATGTCAATCGTACTACGGCTTATACCCTAGATGGACCCCTCATCAGAGTCATCAGGTATATATTTCTTAGTTACTCAATTACTTAAAAGAAACGATCTCAGTTTAGGTTCCGTAGTTCGGACTGTTCGTCGATCGCCAGTTAGATACCTAGCTTCCTTTTTAATATATGAGTTACTCTTTCACGTAAAAACTACTGAATGGATATTAATGAAACTTTACAATAATATAGCTTATACAGAATAACACATAGGCTACAATTTATCAGATTCCCGCGCAGTGGCGGGGCAAGACCAAATTTTGATGTGGGCAAGATATATTTTGCGAGGCCCCCTGATGGATGACACAAGAGGATGGATTTATTTTTATTTCTAAGTTCTCATACAATGAAACGCAACACTTATTCTCACATCGAAATCTGTTGGAAATACACTCACCGGCAATGAAACTTGGCAACTGGGCTTTTTTCATACAAACATGGTCATTTTAGCGTCTCATAGATAGAAAACTATTTGGAGCTGTGCAATGATTATTACGTCAATGGAGAGGCCAAACGCCCAATTTTTGAATCACAGTTTCAAAAATTGCCAAAAACCGCTCAATTTTCGCTGACGCTAAAGTGACCATGTTTGTATGAAAAAAGCCCAGTTGCCAAGTTTCATTGCCGGTGAGTATACTCGTACATTAAAATATTAGGCACATGCGTCGTCGCATGATTGCATGACTGCATGTGCTTAGAAGCGCGAACATAGATGGAGCAAACAGAATGGGAAATCCCCAGCTAGTTTCGTCAATGAATGCTCACAAGGGGAGTGTGGATGGAAAAGTCGAAAGCAGAAACTTTGACTTAGGAACTTCGTTTGGACTAGTTAATAGATAAACATACTAAAAGTCCTTTCCCCTCCGAGGTGAGCCCGAGGTGGGGTGGGGCACAAAGAAGGTCCCGTTGTTTGGTTTTTTGCTTACTTCTCGAAAACGGTGTTTCGTACGAAATTTTACTGTACTACATAATAAAAGCTAATTAAATTCTCTACAACTTTGTCTTTTACACTTTGTATCTTTCTCCAATCATTGCCTAGCTATGAGCTTCTAAATGTGGTCGATTTTGAAAAAATGTGTTCTACACTCTTACATTTTATGGCATATATTTGTTCTCAGCTGCTACCGTAGATTTCAAGATTCATAACTAACTAAAAAAATATTCCTCCTATGCATAAATAAATGGATTACTTAACCACTCGCCTCCTCTTTGGGCATGACGGGCCTGGTTGTGGTTCCTTAACTTTTGCCTCTTCTTTCTCGTCATCGGTCAAATCGTTAGCAGATGATGGAACGTAAGCTACTACTTCTGCTTCATCATCCCCATCATCGTTGTCCTTTAACATGAAAATGCTATTCGTGCAGCTTCCGTTGCAATTGTGGCAAATGGTAGAGCACAGCATAGAATGGAAGCCTTCCTACACCCACATCTAGCACTACTACAATCAGTAGTGCACCGGCAAAATATCAGGTTCAATATTTCTTTCGGTGCAGCTGGTTCTTTAGTTGGAACAGGAACCAAGAGGTTGCTTTCATTCCGTTTCCATCCCCATAGTTCAGGACAAAAGGTCTTGTCCAAGCCAAGCCTGTACCTGATGGTTCGAAAACTGTGCTCCAACGCTGCTCCCTCAGTTGGTGGAAGGGAGGAAATGTCTGGTTTGGACGTTTGATACTGACTGGATGGTTTCGCTCCATACAACCTTAAAAAGCATAAGTTTCCATTTTTTCTTATGTCAGCATGCGATGAAGTGGGGTTCGTAAACACCTCTGCGGCTTGACGGATCTCAGGTTTTTTCAAGTACAGTTTACAAAAACCAACTTTGCTTCCCCGAACTGCAGCAGAAGTGGTGTCGCGTCCCGTGAGGGCGTGTAGAAATAATATGTCTTTCAGGCCTAGCTGTTGCAATTCCTGACTTGAATAATAGGTGGTAGGTACTTTACCTCTACTAGGCTTGACAAAGATAATATCATGGTCAGGTGGAGTCCTTGCTATAAGCAGAACTACCAAGTCAACATCTTTTCCAATGATTGTTTTGTCATTTGGCACTTGCCCTGATACTGCAGCCCGCAATTCTGTAATGGAGAACTGACAGTCACTGTTAGTCTCCATGTGCTTATAAATTTCATTCATGGCTCTAGTTATGTAATCTGCAGTGACATCCGAGCTGTCTGAGTCCTCCAGAAAAAAAAACTTTTAGAAGCTCATAGCTAGGAGGCAACGATTGGCGATAGGATAGATACAAAGTGCAAAAGACAAAGTTGTAGAGAATTTAATTAGCTTTTATTATGTAGTACAACAAAATTTCGTACAAAGCACCGTTTTCGAAAAGTAAGCAAAAAACATGTGCCCCCTCCCCTCGGGCTCACCTCGGAGGGGTAAGGACTTTTATTATGTTTATCTCCTAACTAGTCCAAAGTTCCTAAGTCAAAGTTTCTGCTTTCGACTTTTCTATCCACACTCACCTTGTGAGCATTCATTGACCAAACTAGCTGGGGATTTCCCATTCTGTTTGCCCCATCTATGTTCGCGCTTTCGACTTTTCCATCCACAAATTATTCGTTGACTAGGCTAAGCGGGCGAAGCAAGGATTCCCCGCGTCATTCACCACCCGAAACGCCAGCAAATGTTGCCAGATTAGATTTTTTAAAAGAATGTGGAAGGTTAGTATTGCCAGATACTTGCTAGCCGTTTTTTTATTATTATTTATTGCTAGATGCTAGATTTGCGTTCACGGGCTTTCGAGGCGCGAGGCCCCTTTGACCGCGAGGCCGTGGGCGGTGGCCCACGTCGCCCACGCCTTCCGCCGCCTCTGTTCCCGCGGGATAACGTCATAAAGTTAGCGCGGGCGAAGCCGCGGGCGGAAGGCTAGTACTAGAAAAAAAATAACGCTTTCTATTTTAATAAGTAAAAGTATCCTGGTAAGAGGATATAGATACTAATATAATGAAAGTAACAATTTAACATAATATCCTGTCGTGACTTGATCACGTGTGGTCTTTTGTAATCTGTCGCCTGAATGACTGGTTGGGCGACACAGTGTGATGAAAGTGACCGTACGAGTTGATAAAAGTAGAGCATTACTTATCGCGAATGATTCGTTCGAGCTCGCAGTATTGTTAACAGTTAGTTTATTTACGACACGAGACAGAAATGCATATGACTGGGTCGCTGGCGCATTGTAAATGCTAATCTGGACCAACATCACAATGATATTAGCGTTAATGTTTTTGGGTGTATTATCACACACTAAATGCACAGTATGCAAGTAATTGTTAAAACTGTACACTTAAAATGAAAGAGTAGCCTAGAGTATTGTAGCACATGAGCAGTGCTTTTTGTTAAGTGTCCCTTAATAAAATAGGCCGCATGGGCGGCGTACCATCAGGTTAGCCGTGCCTGTCTGCCAAGAGTTG
Source organism: Mecyna flavalis (assembly GCA_949319885.1). NCBI lineage: Eukaryota > Metazoa > Arthropoda > Insecta > Lepidoptera > Crambidae > Mecyna > Mecyna flavalis. Next base: position 11,907,494 of record OX439408.1, on the reverse strand, counting down.
GCTGGCATATAAAAAGTCTAGTATACCTGATACCCATCATAACATACATAAGGTCAATGTAGTTTACATGCTGAAATAACCTTGCTTTATTGTAACGGCCAAGTTTTCTTCGTTGATGCACTAAACAGATCGCCATCTATTTTAAACCTTAGTGCGAAATACCGCTGATTAATTGACCAATGCTGACCTACGCTGTTAAGATTTGCTGCGTCCATTACATTATCACTCGTATGTGCACGTAGGAAAGTTCAAAGTCTGTGAACTTGTCTATTCTACTAAAAGCAAAGGTATTTATTTGATGATTATGCTGTTGATTCGAACACACTTGAAGTCTCTAATTATTTGATAAGTAATTTGAGCAATTTAATGACAGGTCGATGGACCGTTGACTAGTATACAGACTGTATTGGTGTAATGAAAGCTAGCTCTAAGTAAAAGCCTCTTCCAGTAAAGGTTGATTACACCTTAGGTCACATGAACATAGATGCTGGTTAAGTAATTATTTAATAATGGCTTCTTATATTTACGTGATTACTAGTACTGCTCATTAAATGAAACACACGATTAACACAGTTTCTTTACAGCAATCGTGATCACGGAATTACTGTAAACTAATCGAAACACCGAGTTTAAAAGTATGGATTTTAATAAAATGTTAGTTATTCAAAGTAGAGATTATGTATGTTTCTTTTGATTTCGGTAATGTTACCGTTTTGAGATCTTTTTAATTCTCTTATCAGATATTTTATCATATTTGTCATCAGAGGTATTTAGTATGTTCCTAAATTGCCCAAATGATTCGGAAGCGGGTCAAAGAAAAGGTTAGATACAGGGTTATCTCGAATGGTTACGATAACTATTATGTAGTATTCTACAATGAGTATCAAGTCGCAGACGTCACGTGCGTGCTTCGCATGCTGACACGGCAAACGCCGTGGTCAAATAGATATTACGCCTCAAAGGCCACGGGCGGCACTGAGGTCATCAACCTCTATTGACGAAGAATTTGCATAAACTGCTTTTAGAGAATATGTCGTCAGAGTGATTCATAAACTCCGTAAGCTAAGATAAACTGCCGATGTTGATGAACAGACGGCATCTTGTACTCGTATTGTGTTAAAGTTTCTGTGTAGACGGCAATTTTAATCAGTGTTGCAGCTTGGTAACTATATATTACGTTATCTTAATCACAATCTTTTTCGAAAGATATAATTTGTTTTTCATATTTGTTTCATAATAAAAATGATATAAATCGTTATTGCTTTGATCATATTCCGATATAAATGCACATTATTTGCATTTATAAAAATCGGCACATCATCATTGATGATATCTTTCAGCATTCATAAAACTGAAACATTTACGCGAAGTATGTACCTTGTTTATATTTTATAGCTATACAGTATACACGCATTCAAAATACATATAATGCCATCGTTCGCAAAAAATGCAGAACCAGGCCAGGCACACAGTGCGTCACGAATCCTTTGTTTCCTTAGTTTCGAGTTCATTACTTTTAACTTGTTAGCCATCATGTAAAAGTGATGGACATTTCATGAATTTATAATTACGTTGACCTTTTAAAGACATAATCCTCTGTGAAATTATCCTCCTTAACGTCTTTGTCTCGTACTTTCCTGTTCTTCCGCTACTCAGCGAAGGGAATGTCGTTCATGGCCGACGAACGCCAATAACTATCAGGCCACGTCAACCCAGAAACGGAATGCCTGATAGGATGTTAAAACAGAACCGCGAGTCCGTGACTCACGTCCAAGCATGATGCAACTATGCATCTTAAGTAACTTTGGACACCGACCGATTTTGTTTCAGTAGTACCGTTAATATTCATGACGACGATGCTCAAACGTATTAAGTGGCACATGAATTTATAGTCACGATTCTTTATTAACACGACTGTAAATCTTATTACTAGCAGAGTAAGATTGATGATTCATTACGCAGTTTTGCAATACTTCGTGTCATCTCTTAGATTTTATACATTTGTTTTTATAACTTCGCAGTGCGCTTACGATGGTACTGTGACTTTCTCCTTTTTACACTTGTGCACTCACCACTTGAATTTTGTTCACAGAATAGCACTATTCATACTACCATTTTATATATGGGCTTTATAAAAGTGACAGGTAGTTCGAAACTTTTACTTTACTTATAAGGTAAGGGTTATTACTATGCTTTTCTAAATAAATATGTAGAGTTGATATGATGGATTACGCGCTTGGAATTGGGTGTGTCACAGAAAGTTCTTAGGGATCCCCTGAGGAGATCACTTTCTTTGAGATTAAAAGTAACTTGTGTTGTAATGTCATAGTAAAAGGAAATGCTATAATCCCTCGTGTTAGCAATAATAATGTAACCTTTTCATGGAAGTAATGTCTACGTATTTCAAGGTTCACTGTTATGAAATAATCCTGTAAAATGTATTACTCAGTACCTTACTCTTAGTTTAAATATACATACCTAATAATTAAAATATTGTTAGGCAGAAAAAATACAAATACCTTACCTATTCGTTAAATCGACACGTAACTTAACTATAGGGTCTCTCTACTTCTAATTTTTCAGACGTTCACTTATATAACGTCAGTTCTTGTCCATTTATGACATTTTTCTGTAAACAGGTCTTCATAAATAATATTTGCCTAGAGCATACATACATAGGCGCCATGTTCTCGAGTGCCAGTCTATTCAAGTCGAGTTTATCAAGTTTTACGTCGCGTGGCATAGAAGGTAGCACGTGTGTAAATGCGGTATAACCTATAAGACATGAAAGTTTTTTTAGCGATTAATTCATCATGAACTTCGCATTTAATGCATATTAGGTTAAGGTATATTGCGAAAGTAGGTTTTATACTGTGTGTTATTCGCTGATCCAATTTGGACGTTATTTGCTCAAGACTATCCATACTTTTAATAAGAATTAAAATAGGGTATGAAGGAGTTTAAGGTAGTTTTCATTCCGGAAAACGATTCTCAAGATAGTTCCAATTTCACGAATTTAAAATTATTACACCTGCGAAATTATTTCAGAATGTTCATTATTTTATAAACACGTCACATACTTAGGAAACACTTTTTAATCAAGAAGTCTTTAATTCTTGCATTCCAATTGCCAATCGTAATCTATGTAGCTTGCTTGAGGATTTTCTTCTAACGGTACCTACATTCATACTGTTGGTGCCTCACGACGCATGTAAACAACAATGACAGCCAGCCAGTGATCGGATGAGATATTTTTGAAACTACATTATTTTTTTTTTTAATTTCTTAAGACACTTTTGTCAAAAATATTCTTTGGGAATTGTGGCTGAACGTTTTTGAGAACGTAAGATTCGCTCATTTATTGACTCTTGTGCCATCTAAAGTTATTTGATAAAATTGTAGGTATGTATTCACGAATAATTTAGTCCAAGGACTAAATGTGGCTAAAACTAGTTAAAGTATAAATTTTTGCTTCCCTTCTCTCCTTCCATAATCAAATTAATGTAAATACATAGTAAAATTGAAAGATTTCTATCTTTGTTCATCTATGAAAGATCACCCAAAGTTATTTTATTGAATGCAACTTTGAATTGAATTGCATCGTTGAAAGAAAATATTAAGAAATCAACCGAACAACACCACGTCAGATTAAAAATATTTTATTGCGAACATCGATCACTAATAAAGAACTAGATACACAATGCCATGCAAAAGTCGCCTCAAAACGGTCGAAAATCTAGTTCTTTCTCGTTCTCGCAAAATTCTAGATGGAATAATGTAAACTCAACCTTACGTGCAATGCGTGAAGTTGTATTTCGCAAAGCTATTACGACTGCTCGCGCTCGACGAATCACAGTGCGCCAAATACCATAAAAATTTTACGACCTAGGCTCGCCGCAAGGACAGGGAACGGGGTGGAGTCGAATTGTTCAAAAGTATTTTTTTGTTTTTATTGTAAATATTGGTATGGGATTTTTGGAATAGGTTTATTTTAGTTTTAGTTACACAGTCACAACATTTATTTATTAATGAAATAAATATACACAGATATCAATAATTATGTATTTATATTAAAAATTGAAAATAATAATAATAACATTAAGTGAGTCACGCTCACAGGTCACACTTATACTATTTTCACACCTTTATATAAATTATATTATAATAAATTTATTTCAGAACTTTAAGCACCACAACATACATTAATACAATGATGAACATTTGTAACATAATCCTTTGTATTTCCCCTCCTCATTAAAATTTCTATAAGGACTTCTTATATCGATTTCTTATATCGACTCATATGGGATAAACTCCAATAAAATCTCACATGTTAAATTTATTACATCCACTAAAAATTTAATTTATTATAATATGTTTGTATAATATTTACTTTTAAAAAGTACCAAAGTCTTATTAAACAAAAAAACAATACAGTTGTATTTTAATAATAAAAAAAAATTACAAACAATAGCGTCTCCACTACTCTCCACGGATTAATGGAACCGAGTAAACGAACATAACCCAAACAATTTAAGTGGGCTTGAGGTCTTTACAATTGAGTTGCGTTATAACTACTGGTATTTATTTCAATTTAATTTTTAAAAATGATATTACGATGTTTTTTAATAAAAGTGATAATAATAATTAATGATAATATTAATACTTCCCGAAAATATGAAAGTCCATCCTTTTTTTTCGTCTTGGATGGGTGATTTTTGCACTTTTAAAAGGAGCATTTAGGCATGTTTATTGTCGGAGCGTTCGAATGCTACTAAGATAAAAGTCCACCTAAATGTTGATTTTAGGAGCTCTTTCGGTGAGGACACTTTTGGCCACTGATTGTGTATCTAGTTCTTATTAGTGATCGAAGATTGCGAAGCGTAAATAAAGGATAACTGGCAAAGCGAACGATATCGCCAAGGTGAACAAAAGGGCATCAACTCTCGACAAAGGCCCGTTTACGCACTTGCACCGGGAAAGGAAAGAAAACTATCTGATATTATAGGTTATATGACACACGTGTTGACCTCCGGTCAGATTACAGTGACGAGCAGTGAAGTTAACTTTCTTACCTATATGCATCAATGTTGAGCATTATGTTGAATAAAGCGTGTATGGTTTATTAATATTTACTATTATTAGTATTATTTAAGGAATTGAGGCGTTTTTTTACTTTGCGTTATCTCTCACCACATTTAAGAAAGTACCTACGCGCCTAGATGGCATTCAGTAGTATTTTATCAGCTGCGTTCATTTCACTGAAGACAGTAAAATGAAATCCCACCAAAAACATAAATGTAAAAAAGGAAAGCCAAGTTCAATACAAAAATTATGTTTGGCTGTGGGCTTCGCCGCAAAAAGAATGGAGATCTTAATGAGTGCCAAGTTCTATGATCTTAAAGTAGGTTAGATTTGACTTGGCCAGCTTTCATTATATCAGTCATTTTATAAAGTTATTCAACATATAATATATTAATTCTGATAAAAACTGGCCAAGTCAAATCTTACCTACTTTAAGATCATAGAACTTGGCACTCATTAAGATCTCCATTCTTTTTGCGGCGAAGCCCACAGCCAAACATAATTTTTGTATTGAACTTGGCTTTCCTTTTTTACATTTATGTTTTTGGTGGGATATCATTACTTTTTGTAAAGAAAACTAGGCAAGTATTGAGATTTAATGTGGTATCACGCGCCGCCGACGACACGCACCAACGCGTTGGCCGGTTGTTTAGCGCGTATTACAAGTTTTTTGTATGGGGACACCACTTATTTTTTGACCTAACTTTATTTTTTTATTTCTGTTATATAGAAAATACAATAATACATAACATATTGGAATAGTTTCAATTCCAACGCTACAATAAAAAAAATGTAGTATTGGCGACTGACTTATAGCAGCAAAACCTAACCTACTTCCAGATGACCTAGAAAGATGAAATTTGGAATCCAGCTCGGTAATTGTGTGTAACCGTAGGGAAAAATCTAAAAATAAAAGAAAGTAACAAAATAGGGGGAGGAGGGGGGGTCTCCCCCCCTAATTTTTAACTTTTTTCTTTTTTCAGATTTTTCCCTACGGTTACACACAATTACCGAGCTGGATTCCAAATTTCATTTTTCTAGGTCATCTAGAAGTAGGTTAGGTTTTGCTACTATAAGTCAGATAACTCCTAATTATAATAATATTAATAATTATGTTGTTGGGCAAAGAAACCGGATGTGTGGAGTACATAGTATATGGGTAAAACTTGTAAAACGTTACATTTTGGCTACATAATAGGCCGTCGGAAATAGACAAAATAAGGGGCTAAATTCGCAAAGCGTGATGTAGTTCTGCATTTTTGGTATGTTGTACGGGTATATTAGAGTAATGTGATTTCAAATTTGCAACTTCGAAAAACCTGTGGAAACTGAGAAAATCGAGAAAATCTTCGAAATTTTGGGACTTTTTTTACTATTTGCTCTTCAGGGCCAAAACTATGCATTTTTTGTGAACAATGTTCTCTACACTCATAAACTGTATTAAAGTACCTACAACTATAGGCAAATTACAGCTCTATTGACTTCATAGGAGTTAAGCTATGGCACTTCGAAGATGACCAATATTTCTCGAAAATAGAAAATTTCAGGTCTTACTTACATATTTCTCGAAAAATTGGCAAAACCACTAGCTCCACGAAGAAAGGTCACTGAAAATATATTGTAGTACATTTATTTAACTTTTATTAACGTCTAAAACGAAATCTGTGAGACTAGTAGTTCACTCAAAAAATCGAATAGATGGAAAAATGGGTTATAGAGACAAAATAGGCCGTAGGATAAAGACATTAAATTCGCAAAGCGTGATGTGTTGCATTTTTGGTATGTTGTAAGGGTCCATTAGGGTAGTATGAATTCCAATTTGCAACTTCGGAAAACCTGTGGAAACTGAGAAAATTGAGAAAATCTTCGAAATTGGACTTTTTTTACTATTTGCTCTCCAGGGCCAAAACTATGCTTTTATTGCGAATGAATTTTTTTTACACTTATAAACTGTATTAAATTACCTGTAAATTATGCCTAATAGCAGCGCTATTGACTCTTTAGGAGCCAAGCTATGGCACTTTGAAGATTACCAATATTTGTCGAAATAATACATTTTCAGGATACTCCCACTTATTTTGTGAAATATTGGCAAAATCACTTGGCCTATGAAGAAAGGTCACTGAAAATATTTTGTAGTACATTTATTTAACTTTTATTTGAGCCTAAAAGCAGCGCTATTGGCTCTTTAGGAGCCAAGCTATGGCACTTTGAAGATTACCAATATTTGTAGAAATAAGAAATTTTCAGGATACTCCCACTTATTTCGTGAAATATTGGCAAAACCACTTGGCCTATGAAGAAAGGTCACTGAAAATATTTTGTAGTACATTTATTTAACCTTTATTTGAGCTTAAAAGCACCGCTATTGACTTCATAGGAGCCAAGCTGTGGCACATTGAAGATGACCAATATTTGTCGAAATAAGAAATTTTCAAGATACTCCCACTTATTTCGTGAAATATTGGCAAACCCACTTGGCCTATGAAGAAAGGTCACTGAAAATATTTTGTAGTACATTTATTTAACTTTTATTAGAGCACAAAACGAAGTCTGTGATACTAGCTGTTCCCTCACAATCTCAAAAAAACGAAAAGATGGTAAAATGGGTTATAGAAACAAAATATATTATATTGGGTAATTGGAAATTAGACAGGAATGTTATAAATAGTAGTGGGTAGAGGTCATTTGCGATCGTTTAGGCTCGCTTGAAGTTTGATTTGGAATCTAATTTCTAGGAAAAACATAGAATCAATGATGATTAACCGAAAAAACTGTGATTGTCTAAAAATAAAACCCTGTAAATGCAAAAGGGGATGTATAGGGGCATGCAGTCAGATCGCAAATGACCTCCACCCACTACTATGTATAAAATTCCTGTCTAATTTCCAATAACTCAATATAATAGACTTTTGTCTCTATAACCCATTTAATCTTCTTTTTGTTTTTTTGAGATTGTGGGGGAACAGCTAGTCTTAGAGAATTCGTTTTATGCTCTAATAAAAGTTAAATAAATGTACTACAAAACATTTTCACTGACCTTTCTTCAAAGGCCAAGTGGTTTTGACAATATTTCACGAAATAAGTGGGAGTATCCTGAAAATTTCTTATTTCGAAAAATATTGGTCAACTTAAAAGTGCCACAGCTTGGCTCCTATGGAGTCAATAGCATTGCTATTAGGCTTAAATTGCAAGTAATTTAATACAGTTTATAAGTGTAGAAAACATCATTCGCAATAAAAGCATAGTTTTGGCCCTGGAGAGCAAATAGTGAAAAAAGTCCCAAAATTTCGAAGATTTTCTCGATTTTCTCAGTTTCCACAGGTTTTCCGAAGTTGCAAATTGAAATTCACACTACCCTAATAGACCCTTACAACATACCAAAAATGCAGAACTACATCACGCTTTGCGTTTTAAATGTCTATTTCCGACGGCCTATAAAAAAATACGCGGTTTTCAATTAGTATTCGCCATTTTTGTGAGGTTGCGGTAAATGCGGCAATAAGTTAAACGCTTTGGAAATGGTATCCTGATGACATTGAGTAGTCGATCCCCGATGTGGTTTACCTTAATCAGGACTTATTTACTGTTTCATTTAATAAAGTTTGCTGTTTATTTTTTTTACAGTAATGTAACGTTCATAATTTCATTTTAAGTGGCATATCAGTGTTTTATTATCTGTATTTAGTATCTGCGCAATGAACTCTTCAGTTGAGTCCACACCTAGCCGATAATAATAGCACTGCAGCACCGTTGACACAGTTACAATGAACTACATTCGTAAACAGTTAACATTTTTAACCAGTGTATGAAGTTGCTTTGATTAGATAATGTTTAAGCAGTACTTTTGTTTATTTTTATAAGTTTATTGTTTTCAAGGTACAGAATATTATTGATCTCCCTGTTTTTTTAAAAAAGGGCTTAGTTATTGAATTGTAGTAAAGCATCCTAACTAGAAATACAATGGATGCAAGTGGCGCAAGACCGGTCTGTTTGGAAATTAAGGAAAACCTATATTCTGCAGTGGACGTCTTTTGACTAAAACGATGATGATCCGTTCGCAGAATCCAACTTCGGGAGTAACCGTCGCTCTCATAATAGAATTCATAATGTATGACTGACCGATATATTGTAGGTATATTGTTATATCAAAATAGAACTAGGTACTACTAACTAAACAGTAAAATGGGTTACAAGTCGCATGGGTAGAATCTGTGAAATAATCTTGACTGAAAAGGGATAAGTGTTGGATTTGAAAGTGATTTTAGGTGCTCTTAATAATAATTAAATCAATAATTAAATTTAGTTTTTGATTAGATCAAATAATAATTTGAAAACACACGCAAATATCATTTAATGCTCTTATTTTGACGAGAATTTCTTTAGCAGGATAGCGTGATGACGATACTTCTTATAAGTCGATGATTCTTTGAAATATAGGTTATGAAATACCGTAATCCAATGGGTAAACCCTGGTATTCATAATATCTCGCCGGGAGATTTAAAACGCAGTTTGCATTCAATCCTGCCAATATCCTGAGTCATTTTGCACAGAGAAAATTTTATAAGCTTCTTGGAAACCTAATGCTTGATTCAATTTCTATTTTATGTTAAGTTATTCAAAGTGAAGGAAATAGATTTTTATACTGTTTAAGTTATAATTTTTGTTTATTTTATTTATTTGCATTCATCACGTTTTAAAATAAAACGTGATGAATGGTTTATGTCGTAGAATGTTACCCTTTTCTAATGAAAAGGGTAACATCCTACGACATAAACCAAAAATTAGCGATAACTCATTAGATAAGTAAAATAGATTATAAAGGGTGTCTCAGCGCGGATTTTAAACTTTAAACACGAATTCCTCGGGTACCCGCGGGGCTAGCGGGAGGGGAGTGGTAGCGTTGGGTAGATGATGAGTGCGGATTTTTTAGTCGCCATGTCGCAGTGGTCTGGCGCGCTCCGCGCGTACGCAGTAGAGGCGTACTTTTGCAACGAGTTTTCGTTGGGTAAAGCACACCGCAAAACACGCTGCTTCTTTGAGCCTTTACCGTTCAAGTGTTCAACAAATTTTAGCCTTAGACTTAAAATTACATCCTTACAAGATCCAAATAGTCCAAAAAATCAAACCAGAAGACTACAACAAGTGTAAAATTTACTGTCCGAAGATGTTAGAGATTTTTTCAGAGGAAAACAACGAAAACTCGTTGCAAGAGTACGCCTCTACTGCGTACGCGCGGAGCGCGCCTGACCACTGCAACATGGCGATTAAAAAATCCGCACTCATCATCTACCCAACGCTACCACTCCCCTCCCGCTAGCCCCGCGGGTTCCCGAGGAATTCGTGTTTAAAGTTTAAAATCCGCGCTGAGACACCCTTTATAACGTATTGTTTTTGTCCAATAGTCTAATCGATGCAAACCCACGAGACAATTTTAACAATTCAAAGCACATGTTTTTTTTAATTCACTATGCATTTGCACGTCGTTAGTCAGTCTTTATAAACTAGCTACTATATCCTATAGCTTTCTAAATAAAAATTTATATTTCGAGCTTGTTTCCAAGTTAATCTGAATTTGAGGCATTGCTCACTTGACCCAGACAGTTTCAATAACGTGTAAATTCTCCTTAATGGTAATTGAATTGATTTCAACAGTCTGCCAGCTTTCTCTCAACTATACCTATCGTAATATTTTATTGCAGTGCATGCTCACGTAAAAATATTAATTTGAAGACGTGACTATTCGTTATGAAATATTAAATCGCAAAGTTAATTACTTCACGATTGTTTAAGCTTGGCCTATCACGAATTGGACATTACTAAATTATGTCACACACGATACAGGTCTATTCTAAAAGTTGCACTGCGGTCTTATTTTGAATATTGCCTTATTTTGACCGCCTCCGTGGAACTGTGGCTAAGCCGCTGGGATATATGTAGAAACACGGAGGTCGTGGGTTTTATTCCTGCATTTGGTCTGGTTGGTGGTAGAGCTTTTTCAGAGTCCGACTGGCTAGCTACCAGCCCCATAGGTGAAATCTGCCGCCACAACAGCTTCGGCTGTGTTCTGGCAATATTAATGTGGGAGCCAGGTACACTTGAAATCAGAGACTCGAAGATCAGATGAGTCTACAGTCTGGCAGCACATTGAGGGACGTTTTCATTTGAAACGTTCCTCAATGGAAGAGGCCGCCGCTTACCATCAGGTGGGCTGCGAGCCTGGCTGCCGACTGACCTAGCATAAAAGTTTCTCGCTAGCCTGCGGGAAGCCTGATTAAACGCTTTTTCAACCGAAATAAAATTATAGACCCATGTGGTAAAAATCTGACAAATTTTTCTGCCTTTTCGCATATTATGTGGTCTTTAATCCTGTCTGTTTGAACAACTTATGTATGCAACTCAATTTTATGGTCTTACGATAGGACTCTCTGATCTTAACTAGGTATTTACTTACAGAAATAGCTGAGAGTTAATAAATAAAAATAAATAAAATAAAATAAAAAAGCCTTTTATTTCCATACTAATACATTTTTTGTTTTTGTTTGTTTAAACATGTTTATGTAATGGAACCCTTTTTGGTAAAGGCCTCCTCCAAATTTCTCCAAACTTCTCTGTTCTTCGCCTTTTGCATCCATTCTGGCCCAGCAACTCCTATTACATCGTCCTCCCATCTTGCAAGAGGTCTGCCTTTTCGTCTCTTGCCCAGAGGACCTTTCCATTTTGTTACTCTTCCAGTCCATCTGTCCGGTAATCTGGCAACGTGACCTGCCCATTTCCACTTAAGGCTTTGTGAAAATTTCAGGGCATCAGTAACTTTGGTCTCTGTTCTTATGCGGGTGTGGCGTATTTTTTGTATTTTACGTATACCAAGCATGCTGCGTTCCATGGCTCTTTGGCATGTAGTGATTTTTTGTTTTATTTTTGTTGTAAATTTCCATGTTTGGCATGCATATAGGTAAGGCATGGCAGCAGGCACGTGTCCATTACTTTCTTTTTCAGTTGAACTGGTAATTTACTTTTAGCTGAGAGTTAAATGGCTATCAAAATATAGCATAATGTTGCCATTATGCTATAATATTGTATAATATTTTTAGTCTCTAACACAGATGCCATTTCCATCTAAAACCCGTTTTTTGGACGAAGTAAGTCGAAGTTAGTATTGAACTGGGAGGGCCAGTTACGGTGTCGATGACTTGGTTTAAATGGAGGCCTTTGCCCTGCAGTGGGACATTACGAAGCAGATACTTACCTTATTAGTTATTACTTACTCTTAAGAATAAGAACCTTCAATTTTTACAAACAAAACAAATATTAAGATAATGGTCGATTAGATATCTAAAACTGTAGTTATCTCTACCAGTCTGGATGATTATTGAATGAATATCGGCGCCGGTACTAATTTAAAGATTATTGATATAATATAATACATTAAAAGGAAACTAACATTAAAAATATAGACCTTGAAAGATATACTTATCGTATTCCTTAAATATGTATCTTTGGTGATCCGCAACGTAATGTACGAGTACATTTAAAGTAGCAGAGTTTCTTATTATGATCCCAATAAAGATTAGATTTATTTAATTTTATTCAAAACTTATTGATTCTAGTACTTAATTCTAATTCTTACAATGAAAATCGTCGTTTCGTTATAAATATGTGAACTTGATAAGTTTTGAAGAACGAAAAATTAATGGATTTGTCAAATATGCGTTATGAAATTGCCTATTATGAATTGAATTTGTTCTAAGTTTAGATGTCTTTAATATAATATATTTGCTGGATATTTTAAGGTCCATATTTTTTGCACCACCATACTGAGTAATCTTTAATCATATCAATCATAAAATAGCTTTGAGTAACAAGTTCACAGAAAAAAAAACTAAGTGATTTGGTAGCAAAGCAAGAGCATAATCAATTAATCACTTATTTAGAATGTCTTTTGTTTTAGCGACTTCGAACAGCAGCTATCACCATTCCTGATCCAGAACTCGTGTGACGACGACCAAGACCTCGGGTGTACGTCGGGACTCGAACCCACTAGCCCCGGAGACGCCCAGGATGTGGTCATCCAGGACGCCAGCGATGCCTCCAACGGCTCGACGGCCGAGCAGGCATTCGACATGCTGGACTTCGAACAGAACGTCGTTCCAGGATTCATCAATAACAATACATTCCAGAGCCCGGGTATGTACTCGTATTAAGGGTGAGACTCAACCAAAGCGGAGATGCGGGAGATGTGTCGGGCGGAGAGGAGATGTTTTGAACAAGCAATAGAATTACGTTATTAAAATAGAATGAAACAAAGAATAAAACAAACAACCAATAGAATTGCGTGAAAAACACAGCACACAGCGCACCGCACACATCTCCGCTTTGGTTGAGTCCCGGCCTAAAAGAAAATTTCGCTAAAGGTCCTAATAATCTTTTTTTTAGTCGCATTTAACGAAAAAGAGAGAACACAGTAAACAGAGGCATATTGTAACAAACGTAAACCAAATAATTATTTACTTGTACATAGTTTTCTCTATTAATCAGCATAGCATTGTAGGGGTAGCAGTAAGAAAAAGTCATTGAAACCGATTAAATTGTATGGGAAATCTGATCGTTAAACTACTTGCCTCAGTAACGCTACTAAAATTCCATAATTTCTCGTTTCCGAATTACTTTTTGATTTTCTTAATTTTATGCTAGTCCTATTCAGAGTATGAATAGGGAGTTCATATAATAGCATAAGATCCCGATATAAAACGACCTTCACCGAGATGTTTATTTCACGAAACGTATTTTATATTTAATTTAATATGTCAATAAATAAATTGCATATGGGTTGCCTAACAAATTTTAGTCAAGGGTATTTTTATAATAATGATTTCTAATATTTACACGGTTACTACTCATTAAAATAAAACAACTTTAAACGGATGAAAACTCGCGTATATTCTACATTTTGAAATTTAAACCCGTTGTTTTATTTTAAGGGTATTTTTAATTAATAATTGAAAAAAAAAATTTTTTTTAAACATTCCACCGGTGTGATTATTAGATAAACTATATACCAATCGAAAGTATGAAGCCCATAGAACATGCAAACGTTAGGTTGCCCTTTTTTTCCGGTCACAACTATCGGGTAGCAAGGTATAAACAGGTAAATCTATACTAGCATTTTGCAACGGTCTGCTTATTGAATTGAACTTAAATAAAAATTAAAGATTATTTAATTATAAACACGGTGGTATAGGGTTGCCTGCGAAAAATCAGTCCCTAATTCCGGTTGTCGAATTTTAAAAAGTAAAATATCGCTGTGGTAAATCTATACTAGCATTTTGCAACGGTCTGCTTATTGAATTGAACTTAAATAAAAATTAAAGATTATTTAATTATAAACACGGTGGTATAGGGTTGCCTGCGAAAAATCAGTCCCTAATTCCGGTTGTCGAATTTTAAAAAGTAAAATATAAAAAATAACACACATAAATAATTAATTGATTGAAAAATAAAAAAATTAATGACTATTTCTCTATTCTAATAATAAAATACTCCAAAATGATGCGCAGCATATACGCGTCTATCGTCTATCCTTTTCATTTTCAAGCACAAATAGCATGCGCACTCTCTTTCTTTAAATGGGCGGACCTTAATCAGCTGCTATGCTATGTCCTCTTCTATCGCATGGGATGGTTGGTTGGGACCTCTCAGTCGCAGACATTCACCCGCAGCGATATTTTACTTTTTAAAATTCGGCAACCGGAATTAGGGACTGATTTTTCGCAGGCAACCCTATACCACCGTGTTTATAATTAAATAATCTTTAATTTTTATTTAAGTTCAATTCAATAAGCAGACCGTTGCAAAATGCTAGTATAGATTTAATTTTACTTTTTAAAATTCGACAACCCGAATTAGGGACTGATTTTTCGCAGGCAACCCTATACCACCGTGTTTATAATTAAATAATCTTTAATTTTTATTTAAGTTCAATTCAATAAGCAGACCGTTGCAAAATGCTAGTATAGATTTACCTGTTTATACCTTGCTACCCGATAGTTGTGACCGGAAAAAAAGGGCAACCTAACGTTTGCATGTTCTATGGGCTTCATACTTTCGATTGGTATATAGTTTATCTAATAATCACACCGGTGGAATGTTAAAAAAAATTTTTTTTTTTTCAATTATTAATTAAAAATACCCTTGACTAAAATTTGTTAGGCAACCCATATGCAATTTATTTATTGACATATTAAATTAAATATAAAATACGTTTCGTGAAATAAACATCTCGGTGAAGGTCGTTTTATATCGGGATCTTAGACTATAATGTTTGCATATTTATTATATTGTTCTTCTAGTAGTACCTATATTACGGATGATCATTCCTGGAAATCTAGGAGGAACCATTACGTACTTATGGTAAAATATTGTAGAGAGAAAAACCGTCACTGTATGTAACAACCCTTAAAATCTTGTTATCCTATTTAGTCAGTGTATAGACAAAATATAGAATTTACAGAAGCAAGCTTACGTAACACTAAACCACTAATTAAGTTAATGTAAAATTCATTACGCAAGTAAAAGAAATGGGGCTCTTTGGACCTATTTGTTTGTGACAAGTTACAAATTTCTCATTATCACAAAGTAGATACAATGACTATAATATTGTTCTAACAAATGTTCATTTATCTTTTACCTGTGTTTATCCGTGCCGTGACCTTCGAATTTTGTTTCAAGATAATGTGACTCATTATACAAGATACATTTGAGTAAATATTCAGAATAAATGGAATGTGAAAATGTTCTTTTATTGAACTTAAAATGGCAATGTACGTGTCTCAATGCGTCTGTTTTATCGAATAGACTCATTTTATTAAGGTCACGTTTTTCACTATACCTACCTAATGGAATTTTAAACTTTATTTTAATTCAATTTGTAAAGTAAATTAACTGTTTTGGTGTCATATAATTAAAATGGAACGGCAAATTGGTTCACAACTTGTTTGTTACATTTTAGTTTACGTATCTTGATATAATTGACTAACTAATATGACAATTATTAACTACGTAACTCGTAAGCACTAAGTACAATTTAAGTAACAGAAACCAAAAAAATAAATTTAACGTAACACTGTCCTTATTACGCATTTATTGTGCTTATAAAGATAAGTAAAAAGAAGATATTTATGATGAGATATTTAGTGAATATTACGCCTTATTATATTATGTACCTAATATTTATAATAATGTTATGAAGGCGGATAAATAAAATACATACAACATCCAAATAATTAAATTAAAAATATATTTTGTAGGTAACACGGTTTGATAGTTATACATAAGTTACATAACAGACATGTTTTGTTTAAAAATAATTACTTTATCTTATCAGCACATGAAAACAGTCTTAATTGTGTCATCTTATATAATCATCATTAGGAAGCAGTGACAATTTATCGTTGTTTTTCTAGGTAAAACCGGTCGCAAGCGTCGCCCCTCGCAGACCCCCCAAGTGGTCGTACAACCTAAAGTTCAAAAACCCTCAGTCAGAGTGGCCGCGACGAGCGTTCAGAAACCTCAGCTGGTAGTGAAGGCTCAGCCTCAGAAACCTCTCAAAGTGGCGAACATTCAAGTTCTGAATCCTCAGACTAAAGTGTACTCGAAACCCGTGGAGACAGTCGCGCCCCAGCGAAGAGTTATTAGAGTAGCTCCCATGGCTGGCAACCCACGGTCTATTCTCCTACCCGTTACCATCAAGGATATGAAAGACTTAAAATCCATCAAGATTATTAACGCTGCGGATTTGAAGAGCGCGTCTAACATCAAACTGGCTGCGGCTAACCTTCTGTCGCAAAGCAAGATACAGGACATCAAGATTGAGTCGCGGAATGATTACGAGTATGACAACAGCGGCAACCATTGCGGTGAGTAGCGGCGTCGAAGTTTCAATAACACTGTCTTTGATTGGACGCAATTGGTCGAATTTACACGTTGCGTGTACGATCTTGTTGTGATGTCGCTTGATAGTTGACGAGTCTTTTGCCCAAAATAAATCTAACTCTTGCTTTTGCATTTTTGCATATTATAAAATATCAATAAATAGTTAATACGTCTTACACTTAGATTCCGAATGTTGCGTTTTGGCAATATTAAAGTGAGAGTCAAATACATTTAAAATTTTCTTAGATTTAGCGATGCTTATCATCAGTTGAGTTTGTCTAACAATCGGCATTTTCCGTCTGCCAGCTAAAGTTAAAATAATATGTAGTGTAAAGTAAAATGGCTGTCACATCCAAGCACTAACTCAAAAATATAAAGTCGGTTAGCATCGCGGTCGTTGCAACACACCACACAATATTTACATATTACCATTAATCAATTCAGCCAATTGCCGTCCACTGCTGACCGTAGGCCTACCAAACGTTAATGAAAATTCTTCTCACACAATCTGTTGGAAATTGAAATTGTCTACACATGCTTATTAAGGTCTTTATTATATTAATGCGTGAACGTTTCATAACTTAGGATCTGTCTCCGTAACTAAGTTGTTTTCTACGCTGAACTGGTCCTATAGTCCGGTTTGGTCGCGGTGCCAGTATTAAAATACGCCGGTACAACGTGACAAACACGTGGTGAAGGAATTTCAACGTGCTCTTATGATTCTAGTCACCAACAGTACTAGATACACAGATCGATACAAATTTTATTTTTCGCAAGTGTCCCAGTATTATGGTCGTGGTAATCAGCGCTTCGATGCGTATTGATATTTCACACACGAAAAAGCTTTTACGCGTCATCGGCTGTGATAATGATTCCAGCAGTTATTGTTTTTATAACAATAATCTTTTTACAATTATTTGCTAATTGCGTTTTAATCGTAACAAACTAACAATTGCCTTAACATTACGATGCACTAGTTTTTGCTTTTTAAATGTTTCCTTAGCTGGTGATTTATAAGTTCAAGAAATATAATTTCATAATTAATTCATATATCAAAATTCCTTAGTATGAACATAATGCATCATAACATTTACCTGAATATTACCAGATAACGGAGAATTTACCGAAACTGCATTGCAACAGTGTAACTCGCCTTGTGCAGTCTCTAAGAAGTCAAACTCGCATTATCTCTAAAGTACTTATTGTTTAAAAGCTCTTTAAGCTTTAAGAGGCGTCGTATAGTATAATGTGCAATGCCAAACCCGGGTATTAGGTACGTACGTGGAGGTAGAAATAGGTGCCATAATAGAATATTAAATCTAGGTAATGCAATATGCGTAGGTATCATTAAGAATTCTTGCAGGTATACAGAAAATTATTGAAGAAAGTAACAAAAACTTACAAAAAAGAATATTTTTATATAAAAACTAGTTGCGCATGTACGAACGGCAGCAGATCAATCTACCCAAATGTGTCAAAAATTCTCTATTGAAAGAGAACTCTATGTGAAGTGGATAAAGCTGAAAATTGGTTGTAGAAATATGACAGATTAGGGTAGTCTGATGTGCTGTCGACTGTACATGAATACATATTATTAAGTCCAAGACCGCAACAAAACAAGAAATTCCTGCGAGACATTTGTGTAAACATCGCATTTATCATTTGCCGTTTTAATATAAATGTTTAATATTATCCATCTTTTTAATCTACAAAATATTTACTATTCGTAATGCATACTACATTATGTCACAATGTTTTTTAAATTTTATTACGTTCTTTTAAACTTAATTAAAATGAGAAGCAATTTAAACTCTTATTTTTGATATTCTACAATGCCTTAATGTTCCTGATAAGCAAACACATTATTACTTAAAAAAAAAAGGTTAGATCCTGTGATTTTGAATATGCCCAAAAACGCAGAAAGTTTGTCTCTACATTAAACAAAGACTTCTCAGCATATTAAAATCCCATACATTATTTATTACAGTGACATTCCATAATACACAAATTACGAAATACACCCAAGTCGCACGCTTAATGCGTTTGCAGAAATCCCATATAACAACCAGATAGCGTGACTCACCCAAAGGTTTTCCTCAAAGTAAATGTATCTTTTAGATGACTCAGCCAGCGACCGTAGCGAGGACGAGGAAGAAAAGGACAACCAGATAAACGACGGAAAGAACGGGTATCCCCGTCTCGTTCTAACAGCTGAGGAGCGACGATTGTTGGTAAAGGAAGGCATCACGTTACCGACGAGTTATCCCCTCACGAAACATGAGGAGAGGGAACTGAAGAGGATCAGGCGTAAGATCAGGAATAAGATCTCCGCTCAAGACTCGAGGAAGCGCAAGAAGGAATATGTTGACGGGCTTGAAGACAGGTAAGTTTCTTGATGTAATTAATTTTGACCGCCTCCGTGGAACAGTGGCTAAACCGCTCGGGTATAAAAACCGGAGGTCGTGGGTTCGATTCCCGCCTTGTGTCTGGGTGGTGGTAGGGCTTTTTCACATTCCGAGTTGCTAGTTACCACCCCCACAGGTGAAATCTGCCGCCATAACAGCTCTGGCTGTGTTCCGGCAATATTAATGTGGGAGCCAGTATACTTGAAATCAAAGGCTCAAAGATCAGATGAGCCTACAGTCTGGCAGCACATTGAGCGAGGCTTCCTGGTGAAGTGTCCCTCAATGGAATAGGCCGCAGTAGCCGCTTACCATCGGGTGGGCAGCGTGTCTGTCTGCCAACTGATGTGGTATACAAAAAAACTTTTGACAGTATATTTAAGTTATGTTCGTGTTTTTATGATCTGATAGATAATAACACCAATCTTATATTGCTTTCGCTGCAAAGAGGCAAGTACTTTAAATTTTTAGCCAACGTTGCCCTCCAGAGGCAAAGTAACCCGCAGTTACAGTGCTTTACGAATGTTGTTTTAGTACACTGTCTGTTGGGGAATTTTTAGCTTAACTATTCGTAAGTTATCGAGGTTAGGAATTTTTCCTATGACAAAAAAATAGTCTACGAGTATTAGTATCTGGAAAAAGTAATCTACAATATCAATCGTACCTTTCGTATCATGTTTGCAACAAGGTATTTTTATTGTGAAACTTAAAAAATTCTTTGGGTCTTGAGATTAGGATAGCAGACAGGATACAGATAAGGAAATGACGTTTTTTTAATACCACAAAAAAGAGTGAGTTGGTAACCGAATATATTAGCATATGAATTATGTTCTTCGCTTTGTAAAAAAAACTACTCATTCCGATTCTTGATTATTTTTCAAATGCTTAGGCCTACTGTCCACGGCGGCGTAGCTTCATAGACGCGTATTCGTCATCATACGCTTGGTGAACGTCGCGCTCGCGTCGCTGCATGCAGGCTTTGACACTCCGTCGACAGAGTTACATAGTTTTGTATGTAAGCTGCAAGCAGGCGTACACTAGGGTGGGTCACTTTTGTATGGAGAAAAAAAAATGTTTCTTGTTTGGTATGTAATAGCAATAAAAATATGTGTTACGGTACTAAGAAGAAATACAGAAAGTTTCGTGACGATCAGATACAATCTTTTGCCTCCGGATCGACTTCAAAGTTTCGAAAAAATTGGTTTAGTAAAATTTTCCTAAAAAAATTTGAACAAATTACTGTTTTATTCCAGAATAGATGTAAATAATAAAACACAATATTAACATTGTAGTTTGATAAAATATTTACATAAAAATATATTTTTGTAACATAATATTTTTTACTTGATACAAAAATTATTTTTACTACCAAATTTTGGCATAAGTTACCGGGACTCAATTTTTAACTCTCAAGAGTTGTTTTTGAACACAGACTACATGAAGCAGTGTTAACTGATCTCCCAATAACTTAAGTGTAGCAAGGTAAACGGAAAAAAATGCCTTTCTCAACCAAAAAACTTTTCTCCACTAAAAAGTAATTAAAGTTTTTAGGTAGACGTTGTTTTCAGAATAGGAGGTTCCGTAACATTATTTTGGTAGTTAATAAGGTCGTAAACATTAGTATCCATCCATGTTTACCTCTGGAACCTAAAGCAGTCTTAATTTTCGTAAATTTAAATAACGTGCTTTAAAAATAAGGTGCACTGCTAAATTCTCTATCTGTTTTTGAATATTCGTTAACATAGCTAACAGTAGATTTTCAGAATGAGCGTAATAGCTCTTATTTTGTATTACTGGGCCAATAATAGACTTTAACTCTATTAATAAGTAACCTCAGATTAACTGCCATAAATGTATTCTCCCATATTTACAACTTGGAGAGTCTTTAATATCAAACCATGTTTTTCCGTATACTCGGATGACATTAAGTTTCTGTACTAACAAGTTTATTAGATGAATTTAATGTTGAAATTTAGAAACGAAGACTTATGTAAGATCGCTTTAGCCATCTAGCATGAAACATCTTTCCAAAGGATTTGGGAACCAAATCTTCAGGGCATTGCCCTGATGCAACCCTAATACTATCTTCTATAAATACAATTGGTCAGTACTGCGGAAGGTATCTTTATCGATTTAACCGATAAAATTTAACTAACCGAACTAGAAGTAGAACCATCAACTAATGAAAATTATAATTGTCGAAGTGAAAATTCATTTCTATGCAAAAACCAGATCAACCACTTCAAAAGCTAATTGTAATCTTTTCACAAACAACTTACGGAATTGCAACTTAGTTTTCTAACAACAACATTGATGCCATCAGATCCAAAACTTGATGTAGAAATATATTTTCAAACAAAAAGAAAATTTCCTTTATTCTTTACTTTTAGCAAGCCAAAATAAATGATGTCTGGTTTAGTTTTCGTGTCGTATGTATTATTAGCTTTTGTAACCAGTGTAACAGACATCAATTGAACTTAAATAAAGGTATTTTAAATATATAATTTAATATTACGATTTTTTGAAACATGGACTTTTGTATTGAAAATTACGAAACTTTAAACCAGATCCGGAGGCAGTTACACTGCACCGATTCCAATAATATTTTATACACGTCATACTTAGTGTTCCCGAGGCCTATAGGCTTTTAGGCCTAAAATTAAGCCTATTAGTTCTTTTTTATGGCCATGATAGACTACTAGGCTTTTAAAAGGCTACTCATTTTAAAAAGGCCTAAAGGTTAAGAAAAACCTATAGGCCTAAATAGCCTTTTAGGCTTTATTTCCGACTAAAGTCTTTTTCGAGTAAGGCTATAGCCATTATTCAGATGATGGGTTAGTATGAATTAAATTAAACAAGATTTTTGTATTGTATTTATTTTTAAATTAAATGAAAACTAATAATATTCAAAAATTGGAAATAATAAGTAGTTACATACTTGTCATAATGATGATTAACGATTATTATACTCAACAATAAATAAAATAGACCTAGCCTAAAGGACGAAAAATCTTCATAGGTTTTTAGCCTTTCAAGCTTTTTAAATATGCGCCTAGCCTACAAAAAGGCTAAAAGCCTATAGTCATCGGGTGGACAAAAAAAAGGCTATGAAAAAGGCCTAGCCTAAAGGCCTAAAAGACTTTTTAGGCTTTTATCCCGCTGTAGCCCCTAATTCATAGGCTAGCCCTAAAAAAAAAGCCTAAAAGCCTATAGGCCTCGGGAACACTAGTCATACTAGCATCAAATGACAACTAATTATTGCTATTAGAAATCATTTTTCGAAAAAAAAGTTTTTTGACCCACCCTAGCGTACACCAAGCGTATAATGACGAATACGCGTCTATGAAGCTACGCCGCCGTGGACAGTAGGCCTTAATCGTGGCTACTTCGTTTATTAATGGTAGAATCGTGAAAATAGGGCAATAAATACACACTCCCTTTTATCTGTCTATTGTTATCAGTCCGTCCCAATACGGGTGTATTTTAACTGCAATTTGATAGACGATCGCTCGCCTACTATTCTTCTGTATGCCCCTATGACATTGATTTATCTTATCAATATTATTTTACTCCAAAAACGTATTTATAATTTAAAAAATAGGTAACTTTGGTATCAGGTCGTCGGTGTAAAATAAAGACAGTTTTGCGTCATAAGTTGTGATAAGATCTGTATATTTTACCTATTAAATGCAATTTTGGGTATTTCATTGCACTAACATAATTAGCCTATTAATGTCCCACATCAAAGCATAAAGGCATCTTTGAAATCTAGTTATCGTTACAATAATGGATACTGGATTAATCACCATGCTTGTCAAATGCGGACTGGTCAACAAATCTTAGCTGTGTACTAAAAACCGACACAAAGTTAGTTAAAACCGAATAAAACCCAGAAATCGTGGTTACTGCACTAGTTGGTACAGAAACGCAGTTAACCCTATGAGCAGCGGTTTTGCAGTCTATTCCATTGAAAGACAATCAAGAAGCGTCGTATAATGTTCTGCAGGCTCCCCAATGACGTTCAATTAAAAAACTAGACTCCCAATCACGCTCAAATATTGTCCGAAGCAAAAGTCTGCCCACCCGAATATAGGGCAGAGTTTTCGTTTAGTTGTATACAATTGACATTAAACACTAACTGCCACGAGATAAGGTGTTAATTTGAACGAATGTGTTAATGTCATCTGTGTCAACGCCGCTCGGACGTTTTTTGAGGAATTTTTCTTAGAGATTGGGTGTCTAGTTGTATATTGAACGTCATTGAGGCTCCCCTTATTTTCAGCATTTAATTTTTTATACCACTTCAGTTGGCAGACAGACACGCAGCCCACGTGATGGTAAGCGGCCACTGCGGCCTATCCCATTGATGGACACTTCACCAGAAAGTGCGCTCAATGTGCTGCCAGACTGTAGGCTCATCTGATCTTCGAGCCTTTGATTTCAAGTGTACTGGCTCCCATATTAATACTGCCGGAACACAGCCAGAGCTGTTATGGCGAAAATTAAAATTTTCTCCCTTATAAATATTGCCGTAATACACATAGCATAAGCTGTTATGGCGGCAGATTTCACCTGTGGTAGCTAGCTAGTCTGACTCCAAAAATATCCTACCACCAATCAACACTGAATTAATTTGCTCCATTTCTTCGCAGGGTCAAACAGTGCACAGCGGAAAACCAGACACTAATTAGGAGGATAAAGATACTTCAGTCACAGAACCAGTCGTTGACGGCGCAGCTAAAAAGATTACAGGTATAAACAAGATTATATTTTAAGGACATGGTTGTTAACTATTATCCTGTTTACTGTTGCCACTAGAAAACATTTATGATGGCGGTTTGACATCTTGCGTCAAACTAAACCAATAACGTTTTAGTTAGACCGGCTACGTAGCGCCATCTAGCGGATTTTCCATTCTAAAAAACCTTATTTGATTAATGGAGTTGTTTTGAAGTTTTGAACGTTATATAATTTGTTCAATATTATTATCTGTAATTAAGTGTGTAGATAGCAATAGCAATAGGTCTTTTAGGGTGTAATTTAAATTTGTTTTTCATATTGAGAGCTCTATTTACATTGTCAATGATCAAAGAAAAGGTTAATCTTTACTGTTTCAAAATGTACATTAAATGCAAAGCTAATAATGTGAATAATGAATATTATCATAAGGCATTAATTTGATATGGCAACGTAGGTACGTAAAAAATCGTAAAACATTTTTACATGGATTTCTTTAAACGTTATAATATGCAACTGTATTTATGTGGTATTTTTGTAATTCCTCATTTGAGTAGTTTGAGTACTCAAATAAGAAATTTTAAAATAGGTACACGTTGTATTTATCTCATCGATTACATAAGAATATGTAGAGTTAAAAATGTATGAAATGTTTGTCCCCGTAAGCCGAATCTACGTTACGGGGACAACGGGAAAGAAATTTAATCACGTGCCGATGTCCCCATGACGGGGACACGGCATTCGGGGACAACGGGAATAAACCGTTTACACACTAACAGTGTAACGTTTGGTATCAAGGTGTTTTGATAAATAAAGAAAGATTATTTATACTTGAATTACGTCTTGGCTCAATTAGGTATATAAATTGTTTATGCCAAGATACATGCGTGCTCCATATCACACCGTATTATCCGACCTTTGAGAAATCGGTTGATAAGGAACATTTTACTACAATATTACAAGTAGTATCGTTGCTATGTAGGAGTTTATAAAACGCAGTAATATCTTGATAAAATTACATTCTCGATGCTTCCATTAGGTCTTATGTGTTTTTGTATGGCACTAGCCAGCTCTGTAACTGTTATCCAATGCGAAGTTAGCATTTTCCCGGGATAAAAAGTAACCTATATCGTTTCCTAAGGTATTCTACCTATGAACCCAATGCCATCAAAATGCCAAATAATCGTATAGTGGAAAGCATAACAGAGTAACATAACAAACAGCATTCATAATATTAGTATGCATTATTTAAGAACAAAAAACTAGCGCAGTTTCATTCAATTATGAACCTTATTGCGTAGGCTCAAGAGTTAAGTATTATGTCACTTTACGTGTGTCCTCAATGACCGATCATTGCCTTTGGTTGTTAATATTATTGTAATAACAGCTTGTATAAGCAATTACCTACACGGTTGATGCATATTGCTTGCTATTGTTTTTACATACAAGGTGAAACCCTTTTCTGTAAAAGGACTACGTACAAGTTACCAATTAATATGCTTATTAAGTCGTAAATAGTATTCCACAGTAATTACCTATTTCTTGAGCTATTTGTTTTAACATATTACGCGATAGATGATGTTATGTTATTTCCATATTATAATAGATCAGATTATTTTATCCTGTTATCTAAACAGGTCATTCATACACGTGGGAAGTGCGTGGGAATTACTCGTAATAGCTTAGGAAGGATGGAATGAAATAAGAAGTTGTATATTAGCGCCAGGGTCTTGGCCGATTATTAGGGTAGTAGCCGATTTCTTAACCATCGCACCGAATCAGTAGTCAATAATAACTTTTCATTTTTAACCCCTGATTCCAAATTTGTAAGTTTGACGTTGCTGTGGGACCGTAGCTCCTGAACGAATGAATCAGGTTTTTTTAAATCGAAAGCCTTGTTAGTCGCGGTGGTTTTTAACAATGTTTTATGAAAACCGGATTAGTAGTTTAAGCATTAACAAGCAATGAACTTGCTTGTTAATGCTTAACTTGCTTGTTGCACTTTAAGTTAGGACTTTTTACAATTTTAATTTGATTTGTTGTTGTTTAGAACGTCCTGACGGGCGCTACCGGCGGTCCGGGCAAGTCCGCGCAGCCGGCCACGTGCCTGCTAGTTCTACTGCTGTCCGTAGCGCTGGTGGCTCTGCCGTCTGTCCACGAAGAGCTGCGTGCGCCGCGCGACGCGTCCGCCTCCGCTTCAGCGTCCTCCGCGTCGCCCGCTGTCACGCGCGCGCTGCTTGCAGCCACCAACAGTTAGTATAAAACCTTTAGGCCTAGAACGCTCCTAGCCGCTGGCCGCGATGCGGCGTGCCGGTGCATATTTGAAAGCGGCAGGCCACATATAAATTTTTATATGAAACCGCATAGTTACGCGCACTCGTTACGGTTTCATATATGCACCGGCAGGCCGCATATCAATTTTTATATGAAACCCAATGACGTTCAATATAAAACTAGACACCCAATCTCTAAGAAAAATTCCTCAAAAAACGTCCGAGTGGCTTTGACACTGATGACATTAACACATTCGTTCAAATTAACACCTTATCTCGTGGCATTTAGTGTTTAATGTCAATTGTATACAACTAAACGAAAACTCTGCCCAATAGTCCGGTGGGCAGACTTTTGCTTCGGACAATATTTGAGCGTGATTGTGAGTCTAGTTTTTTAATTGAACGTCATTGATGAAACCGCATAGTTACGACGCACTTTTTTATAATAAAAAAAGTGACCAATACCAACCGTAAAAAGTTTTTCCAATAAAATATCCACTCCATCCTTTGAAAATATCTATGGCCAAGTTCAGCCCTTCAGACTAAAAACTTTGTTTAGATTTGTGGCCCTTTCGTTTAAAAATAATATTGTCTGCGCCGAAGGAATCGAATTCTTCGAATGGAATGCCGTCCAATAGGAAGAAGACTAGAATTTATGTACTTCGGATGACGTTTCGAATGACGACGATGAAGTAATAGAAGATGATATCATCAAGATTTTAGGGAAGCTTACAGCTAAGTAAATCGGCAAAATTGAGTTAAGACTTGCGTCTAGTATCGAAATATAATCAGAATTCCAAATCTTGACTTATTTAGAAATCCAAGGAATAGGCCTGAGCGGCTGTTCATCGCGTGGGCTACGGAAAACAAGCGCCTTTGCAAATTATATACATTATACATATCGACCTGTTCTTTTAAAAACGCAAATAGGCCCATGATTAAGTACCTAACAAGAATGTAATTAAAATCACTTAAATAGTTGTTATTTTTTGTGACTTTCGGTTCGTCACGTAATCGTTGCCAAACAGAAAGCATTGCAGTCATTTTCACTAGAGTTAACAAAATGACAACTGAATTAAGTAAAAAGTTATCTTTCGCAAGTCGGTGTCGAAGACGATCACCTAATCATGAAATGCATAACTTAACCGCGAAAGACTTACATAAGCGTTCGAAGTCTGCATATTTTTTCACAAAAGTACTTTCGCAATGCTAATTATTTCGAATTTACGTTTAATTATGAAGATTATTCAATACTTTATGGACACGGACTAATCTCCGTGTACAAACCTTGCTGGTTACGCAGATCGTCGTCTTCGGGTTGAGAAACTTTCAAATAATTAAAACAGCCTTTTTCCAATATGAATTTAGTTGCGAACTTTTATTTTCCTTGTCATTTAGACACAAATAATAAATATTTACATTTTCCAATGAATCACATTTGAAGACATTTTTGCGATTTCCGCCAATATATTTTTCACCTAACTTTTTTATTTTCCTTTTTTTTTTATTCATAAATCCTGGCGCTGGCTTGAGCCTAAACATACCGCCCGCCAAGGACATATTGCAAATATGTCCTTAATTTAAGATTAAAGTTAAACACTATGTCAAACAATAACTTCTGGCTTCAAATTTTGTATCCTGGGCGATACATAGGTATATTTAATTAACAAACAACAACCAGGCCTTTTCTTTTTCAATCTTTCAATGATTTAAACAATAATAATAACACAGTTAGATTAATAATAATCTCATAACTTGCTTCCAAAATAAACATAAAGAAATAGTCAACACATAAAATCAAGATATCCTAGTCTTAAAACATAAGCAAAATTAAAAACCTTTGGTAACAATTTGAAGTAGGTATACATTTACAATATTTTGCCGAAATTAAAAATTTCACTAGTTTCAATTCTTCTTCCATACAATTTTAACATAATATTACTGTTTTACAAGTTAGAATATTCCTTCATTCGACATTTAATAACAAAACATTACAGTTTTTTTTTTAGACTTCAAAATCAAAACTTAAATTCTCTAAATAATTTCATTACAATTCATAAACATTAATTTAAGTATAATAATACCTATGTCAAAATTAAATTCCGGTATCATTAATATAATTTAACTTCAAAACTGAAACTAAAGATAAATCCAAATACATAAGTAATAACTTCATTCAAATTATGTTTATTATTAGACAAAACATTCTAAGTACATACATCAAAAATTAATTTACTTCAATTTTAATTCAAAATTATAGGATTACATAAAATATAAACAATTTAGTTTATTTTAAGAAATCTAGGTAATTTATAGGAAAAAAATTCAAAATATACAATATCATATTTCATGCCAATAAATAAAACTATTTAAAAATATATTATGTACCTACTTCGGTACATCAGTACAAGCCTGCCCAATTAGAGCTGAATAGGTTATTTATCAGACAACCAACATGTGTACAATTTTATATCATTTTTACTCAGACACAAAGTAAAATACCAAACTTATATTTCTTAGTACAAATCTTAAAAAATCTTAATTAACGAATTATTATTTGCCCTGATAATGTGTCAGGACCCCGTGTGTTTTCGTTCAAACCTGCCTATTTGACATTTGCTATATAGGATATATTATTTTATTTTAGTGAGAAACTAATCAATGTGGGACTCCAATATTATTTACAAAGCAACTGTAAGTGGTCAAATAAATATTAAGGTAAATACTGTACTACTTTTGTATTTTACAGTTTATGTTAAGTATCCTTTTTGTCTCTTTTAAAATCAATGAACTATCACTTTAAATTATATTTTGGCTATATTTATATTATAGCCAGGACACAATAACTCAATCAATTAAAATTTACTTTCAATATTATACTAATTACTATAATATTATTTTATTTACACTATACTACTACTACTATATTATTATTTTTTACAAGTTTAAGGCATATATCGACTGAGAAGTGAAAGATATCCACGGTTCTATCCCAGGTAAGTTCATTTTTTTTTATATTCCTCTTTTTATCCTCGTATAAATGCTATGCTTATTTTATTATGTGCACTTACATAAACCATATAAATATAACTTTTTCATTTTTAGATGCCGCTGTACCGACCCTGAAGATGTACCCAAATATTTTATAAATCCCTTTTATTTACTTACTAAATATTACACTAAGTAAGTAGAATACATCTTAACTGCCTTGGTTTGGTATGTAACCAATATCCTACTATTTTGTATATTATTTAAGATACCTATCCGCGGCAATACTTATGATTGCCTTGCATAATGCAACCTACCAACACGTAGTTATTATTATTTTACAATATTACTACCAGGTTTTAATTTAATATAACTATTGCATTCTAAGCCCTTAAATCTTTTTCTAAAACCCAAATTTGTATACTTTTGACAATTGCCTTTAAATGAAAGCTTGTTTACAGACGGCTGTCCACACTTGTCTCCTTTATTTACTCTGTTTCTACACCCAGTAGACTCTAATTTTCATCTCCAGTTTCTTTTCAGATGCTGCTGGTTCGTTTCCTTACAAGTTGGCATCGCAACCATGGAAGTAAACGACTCAGCACTTGGCGGCGATTTGGTTTCCACAACACCCGACAGAATCCAACCCAGAGCAGTATTTTGCGCTAATACCCGACCATCCACACTGCGCTGGATATCTGGTTTCACGAATTGGCTATAGACCTCAGCTCCTAATAATATATCGATATTGTTAGGTCTATAGTAACCAGGATCAGCTAAGACTATTTTGGATAATAACGCCCATTTTACTGGAGTTGCCTTTACTGCTGGAAGAGGAGAAGTGATGGACTTTAGCACGTAAGCCTCAACATTTATGCAGAACCTTGGATCTAGTCGTGATTGTATTTGTAATGTAACCATGGATTTTGATAATAAACTATTATTACCTCCTACACCGGTAACCGTGTGTTTGACTGACTTTTTATTCAGCCCCAAACTTTGAACCATTGCCTCGGTTATAAAAGATCCTTGCGAGCCCTGATCTATTAAGGCACGCATTGTACGAAACGTACCGTCTTTATCCTGGCCATTTACTAACGCCGTTGTTAACAAAACTGTTTCGTTACTTTTTACCGTATTTACACATGAGACTATAGGTTGATCTTCAATAGACCCCTTAGCCTGTAAGACTGCTAACTTTTTACTTCCTTCCGCTGTCGAGGCGTATCCATCCTTCGCCACATATCCCTGTCCCGATAACTGAGGACCGCCCTCGGGATGTAACAATGTGTGGTGACGCTTTTTACATATTTTACACCTATAATTATTTTTACATACCTTGGCAGGATGGTTATTGTACAGACACACGAAGCACAGGCCATTGGACTTTGCAAAATCTCGACGAGTCTGACTAGTCTCCTTTGAAAAGTTTCTACAATATACTATTTTATGATTAGAAGAACAATAAGCACAACTATAATTTATTTTCTCTTTTTGTACATGGAACGACTGCGAAGATGAATGAGTTTTATGTGCAACTGATGTATGAGATTTGACTGTTCTATTGTCTAAGTTTTCTAATCCTCTAAAATGACTCGTCAAAAACTCTGCGAACTGTACAAAAGTAGGCAATTTATCTGTCCTATCTGATGATATAAATAATTCCCATGCCCTTCGTGTGTCCCTATCTAATTTGGCGCTAATAATATGAATTATCAATATATCCCACGATGATATATCGATCCCCAGGTTTTTCAAAGACTCTAAACAATCAGAGGTAGTACCTATTAACTTCTTTATTTCATTTGCCGATTCAATATTCAAGCATTTTTGACTTAACAGACGCTTAAGGATACTGTTTGCTAAATACCTTTTATTATTGTACATAGCCTCAATTTTTCGCCAACTAGTTAAATAATTATCTGAAGTCACATTAATATTCCTTAATAACTGTTCTGCCTCCCCTGTCAAGTGGCTCTTCAGATAATACATTTTCTGAGCATCATTTATTGATTTATTACTATGTACAAGTCCTAAAAACAGATCCCTAAACGTTTGCCATTCTATATAATTACCTGAAAACATAGGTATTTTAATTTCTGGCAATTTAATATTAGGTTCGACCTGGCTACTATTCCCTATATACATTTTTTCCGTCGATTGAGTAGGTTTCAATAATGCCAATTTTTCTTTCAACTCAGATTTAAAATTAAGGTAAAGTTCTTCTACTTCATCATATATGTTTTTTCTAAGGTAAGATGATTCACGCAATGATTTTAAATCTGTTGATTTGCTCATAATTTCCACGTGTGTTTTAAAAAACAACTGCCACTGTTGCTCTAGGTTTTCTAAACGGGCCTCTATGTAAGAAAATGTCAATCTATCTTTTGGTGCTTTCATAAAATTACATTTGGCATTTTCTATTGTGGCCTTAGTGACCTCCTGCATTACACACAACGATTCCATTATATAAATAAACTTAAATATATACACTAAATAAAACCTACCCAATACTTAAATCGACACAAACTGTACAAAATATAACATAAATTAAATATTGTCTTTACACAATCCTTATGGTGAACAAAACTGCCGCACCGTAGTACAGTATTGTAACTTGCGACGAACCCGAAGAATCAGTAGCCAGCAGACACAGATGTAATTTCAAATATTAGGTACTCCTCGTAAGTTATAATAAAACAGCGTCACCTTCAAACTCCTTGTAATTTGTAATTCGCAACTCCAACCTCGGCTCCTCCCGCGCCTTTTCCTTCCGCCCCGGTCAATGACCCGGTGAATTTTCTCCGCTGCAATGCGTTGACGTCGCTGCAGGGCTCCTTGGGTAGCGGTCCACGCCCCAAATATGACTTGAACTTGCGGGTGAAAGTGTCCCGCCGTCGACGACAACCAAAATCTTCTATAAATCCGGCTCGAAGGACCATGGACACGGACTAATCTCCGTGTACAAACCTTGCTGGTTACGCAGATCGTCGTCTTCGGGTTGAGAAACTTTCAAATAATTAAAACAGCCTTTTTCCAATATGAATTTAGTTGCGAACTTTTATTTTCCTTGTCATTTAGACACAAATAATAAATATTTACATTTTCCAATGAATCACATTTGAAGACATTTTTGCGATTTCCGCCAATATATTTTTCACCTAACTTTTTTATTTTCCTTTTTTTTTTATTCATAAATCCTGGCGCTGGCTTGAGTCTAAACACTTTAGGTCTTTTATTTTGTTGGTTGCTTTTACATTTTATCAGAATTTCTTGAAATTTATTCTATTATAATATACCTACTTAAAATTAAAACGAATAATACGTTTTTTATCATAATATGATTATGATAATTAAAAATAGAATATTCGATAAAAAATTGCATCATGTACAGTCGAAAGCACGTCAGACGTAACACTTACTTTGTACCGCTCTTATGTCAGGGGCATAAGCGCTATTATCGAACTGCAAGTGTATACCGTGATGTGCTGTTGACCGTACTATTGCTTAACTAAACTGTATTTAGTGAGCGTATTCTACCTTCGACATGTGTGTACATGTCATAAACTTTCTCTATTGTCTTATTATTCATATAACGCCAATCGGCGTCCTGGGTTTGTAAACACAACTCGGGTTTTTGATGACCGGTGACCAATCCGTACTTGCAAAGAGTAGTGTGCAAGCCAATACCTTTCATTATGACGATAACTTGATTCAGTGTTGATGGCATTTGCACTGCAGTAGGGACATTAAAATATATGATGATACATTTTTCCTCTTTCCGTATCCTCCGTTAGTAAAAAGTTATTATAGACCGAGAAACTTATCTGTTCCGGTGGCCAAAATTGGAACTACGTGAAATGACAGTTTTAAAACGACAGTAGCGACGCCGCCACCGGAACAGATAACTTTGTCGGTCTATACTTAAGTAATTGCCCTTCTTATAAATTATCCTCTGTCGACGAAAGTTATCAGTCTAACATATTATTGATTCTAATAAAATTATGTTTTTATTTACAGAGATTGCCCTCGACGAGACGGTAATCGACGACGGGGAATTCAACATGGAGGAGCTAATCACCTTCAACCGCCCCCACTCCGACCACGACTATCAGGTGGTGAAGAGCCTGGACACGCAGAAGCTGCCCGGCGGGTACGTCGACCTCCCCATAGACGAGGACTGGCCGCCCAACCTTAAGAAACGCATGAAAAAACTCCAATTCGACTACGGCGACGGCAGGGATTACCTGCCACCTATCGTCAAGGAGGAAAACTACGAGAACGTATACAAAACAGAGTCGAAGATGCGGCCTGAAGATGATGCCCTCAATATTGACACAGGATTCTTGAGCAACACGCTGTTTGCCACCGGGCGGAAACTGGGAGAACTCCTCGATGCCTTCCCCCCCATCCCGGTGAAAAATGAGGATATTGTAATAGAGGAGATCTCGGACTACGACACGAGAAACATCACAGAAGTGAAGAGCTTCGTCGTCAACGGCACCCTCAATGAATTCTAGGCATAATAGCACAGATTACTATATTTTTTATTTCTATATTTTCTTGTTAAATCTTCCTTTCAGATGACTATTTTATTATTATTTTACAAGTGACCGTCATATTAGTTACAATGAAATTATTCCTTCTTTAGGTTTTATAAGTGGCGATATCCGCACTGCACTGGGCAGTCTCCAGCCTTATTATTAAGTGAAAGTTTTATTACATTTATCTACATCCATACCATAATATGTCTATTTTATATTCAGGAGCGATGAGCAAACGCCCTACATTTAGATATAAGTATCTGTGGCTGCATTGAAATGTTTACATTTTAGTGTCGGTAACCGATACGTAATTATACGTTCAAATTTCGAACGTCTTCTTTAAAAGTAAAAATTAATAGGTTTTTTCGATTATCGAATTAGTCGATTAGTAATTTTATGTTCCATTCCTATTTAATTCGATGCTGAAATTATAACAATCGATTTGAGAATCGAAATCAACTCGAGTCTAGATTGTTTATGGATTTTAAAAACTACAAACGTTAGTCATTATGACAGTACTAACTTTTACATACAGATTATGTTGGTAACTAGGGCGTTTGCTCATCAATCCTGACTATAAAATAGACATATTATCGTATGAATGAAGATAAAGTTATGTATGTGACTGTACATAATTAGTCATTAAAATACTCATGGGATTCTTTTATGAAACTCACTTCGTTCGTTTCATAAAACCACATTCGTATTTTAATGAACCTCATTATGCAGCAGTCACTTAAATAACTATTATGTTATTGGAAAACCGTGATGAATGATTTTAATAATTAGGTTTAAGTATTATTTTGGAGCCGTGTTCGATATTAGTGTTCGGTTGAGGATGAGAGTTGTTGAGTATTTATTTGAGACTTCAAAATTAATATATTATATCAGATAATAGAATATTATAATTTACTGATCATGCTTTGTTATGCAATTTAGTGTAAGTTTATGTTTAAGCATTTTCGTGTTACAACTTGGTGCAATTATGTATAAGTATCGTCCTGACGTTAGTCTGTTTAATTAAGAATTCCATAGTTTTCGTTCATAGTTCTGATTCCTTCTATCTATTAGATGTTTGCTTGTGCCGTTGTCTGGGAGGCATTGAACTGGAATGAGAATGATAGTTTGAATAAACCGTGTATGGATAAATTTGTCTTTTTATTTCACCTTCCTTCTTTATTAATTATGCTCTTTAAAACATATTATTCTGAGTATTTATTGGGGACACACTAATTGGAAAGAATCGCGTAATTTGCTTGAAAAATTTTCACGTCTATTCTGATTTTTAAACACGTGCTCTTGCAACAATATTAAACACTATTGGATCTATTGTGGCTGCAAAATTAACTTGTAAATAAAATGCGACTATTTTTTTTACTTGTACGACTATTTATGACTATTTCATAAGCGTTGCCAAAATTCGTCTTAATTGAGATTTCAAATATGAGGATTACTAAATTACTAATCATATTATAGTTTTGTAAAGCTTACTTGACGCTTACGCTGAAAAGTTAACTACAGGTCATTTTGGGCTGGACAATTAATAGCCACAAGACTGGAACCAACTCCTCCATAATGGGTAAAAAGGAGAATCCAAAGGGAGTTTAGTGGGTAGTGTGGGTCGCTTTAGTCTAGCTCTTAGCTAGCCTGCGATAACAGTGCCTAAACGCATTCAATTTATTTAAAATAATAACATTAATAATTAAATAATATTTAACTAACAAGCAAGTAACTTTTAATGCACTTGCCTGAGAAATGTAACTTTGTCGGATCTATAAAGGTAATAATGATCCTAGTTATTTGGTACTAATTTTGTGATACCGTTAGACACATAATTATGATATTAGAATAGACAGGTCCAGTATATTCTGTTTATTAGGTTAGTTTTCATGAATAATAGATTTATAATTAGTACCTTTTACACTCTGGATCGTCGACAGCATATGAAGAGACTGACATAAGCTTATCATCTTTCCATGATAACGAAACTAGGTATAACACACACATCACACACTGCACATTTAGGTTCTGTCCACGCACTGGAAGGCCAAAGCCATTGGTAGACTTGAAAAGTTCACCAAAAAAAATTATATAAAAAATTGTTCCATTGCTACATAAAGGTGAACCGCGACTGAAGGCTTTCTATGCCGTTACGATGTTAAAAAAAACAGGAACCATAAGCTAGTTTTAGCGATTACACTTTTGTCAATGTAAAACTGAGGGTAATTGGAAAAAACGATATAAATAAAGTCAATTGGACTCTTCGTAGATAAGTCCAGGCATGGGTCGTGGTCCACCTGCTTAGTTCACCTGGGTGGACCACGGGCACTTTTTCTTGCCCGTGGTCCACCTCAGTTCACCTGGGTGGACCACGGGCACTTTTTTCTTGCCCGTGGTCCACCTCAGTTCACCTGGGTGGACCACGGGCACTTTTTTCTTGCCCGTGGTCCACCTCAGTTCACCTGGGTGGACCACGGGCACTTTTCTTGCCCGTGGTCCACCTCAGTACACATGCATGGGTGGACCACGGGCACTTTTTCTTGCCGGTGGATTACCTCATTACACATGTTTGGGTGGACCGCTCAGGCGCTAGGGGTCTACTTCGCAAATAGCAAACTTCTCTTTATACCAACTTCTTATGTGCGTTACTCTGGCGGAAAGCACGAAATGTTCGGTTTGTCCACTTGTCCCTACCAAGTGTTGTCGGTAGAGATATTTCCACTTTTTTTTCCACTTGCCTCTACCGGATTGTAATTAAATGGTTTTTATTCCCGGTCGTCCCCACTGGGTACGACTGGGAAAAAAACGCTTCGTTCGTCCCTCTCGTTCCGCTATAGACCGAGAGTCAAATAATAGGTTCGTTGACACTAATACCATAATACAGTTCCATGATGGAACCCCAATTCTGGAAAACAAATGAATGTCGGGGAAACAAATAAATGTCGGGAAAACAAATGAATGTCGGGAAAACATTGTTTATTGATCTGATTAAAAAAACAGGTGCAAGCGATTTTCGACCTTATCGACATTTACCAAAATAACTGATTTTAATGAACTAGCAAAGATAGTCGACAAGCAAAATTTTTAATGTCGATAAGGTTGAAAATCGCTTGCACCTGTTTTTTTAACTTCAGATCAATAAACAATGTTTTCCCGACATTCATTTGTTTTCCCGACATTTATTTGTTTCCCCGACATTCATTTGTTTCCCCGACATTCATTTGTTTTCCCGACATTCATTTGTTTTCCAGAATTGGAGTTACGTCATGGAACTGTATTATGGAATTAGTGTCAACGAACCTATTATTTGACTCTTGGTCTATAGCGGAACGAGAGGGACGAACGAAGCGTTTTTTTCCCAGTCGTACCCAGTGGGAACGACCGGGAATATAAACCATTTAAGTAATTACAATCCGGTAGAGACAAGTGGAAAAAAAAGTGGAAATATCTCTACCGACAACACTTGGTAGGGACAAGTGGACAAACCGACTTTGTCTAGCTTTTTTTTAAGAGTTGATTATTGTGACGAACCAAGCGTATAGAATCTATACGCTTGGTTATTATACGTCTATACTATAGATAGAAGAAAAAAGAGATTTTAAAAGTGTGTAAAACCTTGATGGAAAAAATACATGACAAAATAAAATACATCTCCAATAAGGTCATGTTGCCCTGGTACCATACCAGTATCCGCTTTATGTGGATGGGGACACATTTGAATTAACAAATAAAATCAGACCAACTAAGAAGTTGTATACTTGAGAAAGAAAATAGTTGGTCCGTTTCAATTGGTCGGTTCAAGTGGTCCCTTTGGAATAATATTTCTCAAAATAAAATAAAATATGATCAACTAGTTGAGTGGTTTGGAATAAAACCTTTAATCGCGTTCCAATCTGCACAACCAGTTCGTCGGTTCAGTTGGTCGGATTGGAAGGACAAGAATTCCTTTCTGACCCGTGGAACGCCAAAGTGGTAGCAGATAGGTGATCCACAGGTACAAAAAGTTAACCGTAGAACACCTAGGTGATCCACCGGTACAAAAAGTAACCGTGGAACACCTAGGTGAACCACTTTGGTGTTCCACGGGTCTTAAACGACTAAAAAGGTGATCCACCGGCAAGAAAAAGTGCCCGTGGTCCACCTATGCATGTGTACTGAGGTGATCCACCGGCAAAGAAAAGTGCCCGTGGTCCACCTATGCATGTGTACTGAGGTGATCCACCGGCAAGAAAAAGTGCCCGTGGTCCACCCATGCATGTGTACTGAGGTGAACCACCGGCAAGAAAAAGTGCCCGTGGTCCACCCATGCAGGTGTACTGAGGTGAACCACCGGCAAGAAAAAGTGCCCGTGGTCCACCCATGCATGTGTACTGAGGTGAACCACCGGCAAGAAAAAGTGCCCGTGGTCCACCCATGCATGTGAACTGAGGTGGACCACGGGCAAGAAAAAAGTGCCCGTGGTCCACCCAGGTGAGCTGAGGTGGACCACGGGCAAGAAAAAAGTGCCCGTGGTCCACCCAGGTGAACTGAGGTGGACCACGGGCAAGAAAAAGTGCCCGTGGTCCACCCAGGTGAACTAAGCAGGTGGACCACGACCCATGCCTGGATAAGTCCAATTGACTTTTTACTCACATTGGCATAAAAGGGGATTGTATGTTTATGTAGTTATTGTAGCATAAGAAATTACAAAAGAATAAAACAAATATCTTATAATAAGCTTTATTTAATTATGAGTTAACAATATTTTCGTATTTTTGAACAGGTTGTGACCTTATTAACCGAATACAAGTCAAATTGCGTATGCAAATTTTAACCATACATCTTACAGAAAAAATAAACACTGAGAACTGTTTCTATGAATATTAATATTTATTTTTATACTTACAATAATAATTCAGTTTGAAAGCATCATCATGTATTATAATACATAAAGTTAATAAACTACAGTTCAAAATTCTTCCTCGTGCGTCCACAAGCCATCCGACTGAACATGACTTACTTAGTAAGCGAAATTTAAAAATTATAATTTAAATTAACTAGACTGGAAGGCCGGGGACCCGGCGCTCCTAGCTTACCATTCTACGATCGATGAAGCAATAAATAATCGCAATGGTCAATTTAGTCGAAGTATGAAATTATAACAGTGCAAGAAAGTTAATTTTGATTGAACTTATCTATAGAATTACAATGTTTGTACAAGCTGATGCCTGCGCAGAACTCGCCTAGTCCCGCGGCTCTGCTCGCTCGAATCGTTCGCGGAACAGATCACACAATTTGACTTTGAATCTTCGTTACCGAATCTAATTTGATTATTCTATCTAGCAAATAGAAAGTAACAATTAGGTACAACTATGGTATTAATCATGTTTAAGACTTATGTTTATTACATTCGATTATACTGCAATGATTGTACAATAAGTATTTAACGATCCATTTAACGAGGAGAATACTTCGATTTGTTCACAATAATTTATCAAAAAACCATATTACTTTAAGGAATCGATTTTAAAAACTCCATTTTACATATTGACATTATTTGCATTATCTATACTTTCTCTAAAAATATGAAAACGACACAACAAGATGTTTTACGTTATAAAACACTTCAAACATACTTAGCCGAAATGAATATGAATAAATTCTAATGCGGGATACAATTTTGTGATGACTACAATATCCGTGACTATCCAAAGAACCTTATAAATATGCCAAAGTGATCAGCGCAATGCGTCAGCTGAGCCGATACTAGCACGGCGGTTACAATAATAACCAGAGTCTACCTACACTCGCATCGCGCTGATTATAATGACACCTACAAATCTTACGTCTACACAAATCACGCTTGTCGAATCCATGCCGCCGGTCCAAGCAAAAATATACAAATGTGTTTTCTAAGCTGTACAATTTATACACCATCAACGAGCGCCCAACGGGCGAACACTTCCGCGGCCTCGCGACAACCGCGACATCTAGCGGGTAAAACTGGCAACATTGTAAAATTTCAATCAAAACAACGTTATTAAATTACAACAGTTCAACATTAATCTTGACTGGAGCAGATTTATATTATTATAGAAACTCTAGTATACGTGTTTCTTTAGACAGCAACGATAATAGAATATACAACACCCTACGCTGTTGCAGTTTCGATGCCGCATGCGGTCGCGTGTCGAGGCCGCGCGTCGCGAACCGATGACAACGTTACTCAGTCTATTCGCAGTCGACTCCAACCTTATAAATAAACAAATGCTGCCCAGCACAGCCGCGCTGTAGCCAGCGGGGGAACGACTCCGGAATGCCTCGGCCGCCATTCGTCTGCACTCAATAACACACTTCGACATGAACATCTATCCAAAAATGATATAATTCCGTCATAAGACTCAATAAATGAAAGCGAACCGTGTTAAATTGACAAGAGCCCAGAGCCACGTGGTCGTTTGTACGCAAGGTGAAATGTTTCATTCAGTCTTGTAGGATTAGAAGTCAGTTCACTCGGGACTCGATGGGATACACCGATCTAACCAATTACTTTATACACTTTTTTGTAATGAATGTGTACATAAATTATTGCACGTTAAATATAATATTTATTCAAATTATAACGAATCGTCGAATCTTTTGCGTTCGATGCGACCGGTCCGTCGCAGACGCGTGCCAGAAAGAAACATTATCCATTTAATTTGTTTCACTTATTGCCTGTTGTTATCTCATTTATTAAAACTATAATATTATAGGCATAAATAAAGACAGTAAAGTACGTGGCATCACAATAGGAACGGAGCCAATTTAAATAATAATTATCATACTTCTTTGTCGCACGAATTGAACTTATTAGAATGACTAAATAAAGTTTAAAACCTACAGTATGCATACAGTCAGCTCGTTGAACATTGCAAACCTACCATTTCTAAACATCCCTTGATCGCTTCGAGAACGGATCAGTGTTGATTTAAGCTAATTAGTTGGTATATATGAAGCACGATATGAAGCTGCCTACAAGCCAACGCACATCCCTGTATACATCGTGCGATACCTCCTCAGGCTGAACCCTATACATTAAGATCGGAGTAAACGTCTTATCACAACCTGTTGTATAATATAAAATAATGGTCGGTTCCAACGCCTGCAATATTCAACTCGCCGGGACGAAGTAATGATCAACAACACACAAACTTATTACAAAGTCGCCATATTCACTATGTTTATGGTAATTCATTACTTATGTAACAAAATCGAATTACAACGCATTCACAGATAATAATAAAAATGAACGAGACGTACAAAAATAATATTAAACGGCGTCACTATATTGGGATAAAGCAATACACGACTACTAAGTATTTCCTTTAAAACTACGGCTGTATGATATTTAATGTAGTGTTCTACTCGTAATAGTGTTGTGAAAGTGAGCGGAGAGCGGTCAGCGTGAGCATAAGTCAGAGCATTCTGTAAAATCTTTACCGAGAGATTACTTATCGCTCAAGCATTTTCACCCGAGCGCTTATCACTAGCGTTTATCACTCAACCGCAAGACAATTTTCTGTCTTAAAAGATGCTTTTGTTTATTTTTAACGCTTTAGTTTTTCATAGTGAAACATTATCTCGATCCCCTTCTTTTGAACATAGCGGTCGCACCGCGAGCTCGAAAATGGTATGATGAGCTGTTAAGCTTGACTTATCACGATATGCGCTATAATTATTTTAAATAACTTAATTAGACATTGACATTTATCTACATTCCATTTTCAACATTCATTTGCACCAGTCGCACAATGTTCGCTAGTCTCCTATAATTATAAATAAATAATTTTGCTAGTACAGTGAAGGTTTTTGCTTAGCTCTGCCGTAAAGGATATTCACGTCTTGAGTGATAGCTCTTTACTTATGCTTCTGCGTGACGCTTCCGCTCACTTACAACACTAGCACTAATGCACAAATCTGTTGATTTGTTCGAACTATGTGCTGGAATGGACAATCGTCGATGCGAGCTGATGCGCTACGATGAGGTAAAGAAAATCTCGCGTCCAAGGGACAAGTATTAACAGAATCAGCGAGCCTCAAGAAATATGAAAATAATTCACTACGGACGGGAACACAAATAGAAAATTCGACCAACCGCACCCGGCCTGTGAGATAATCGAGAAAATTTCGAAATTGTTCAATTATCAGCGATTTGTAAGCATCGTTCTTCTAATAAGTACATTTTTTAAATTATCTATTGTATGAATTTCTAATGTCATTAAAATTAAAACCGATTGTAGAAAATAAAATTAACGGAAAATTAAAACTCTTTTCATCTATATGACCTGAAATAACGACGTGTAACAAATAATTGACATTGGATGCTCCGAATATTGGCTCTGAATAATTCGACGTTGAAGGAAGTGGTTAAGATGATCCGTTGGAAATTACTATTATTTACCTAAAACATTCCCAATAGTAATAACAACAGTTCGAAATGGACCGAATTGAAGTAGCTCGTGTACAGTGAAGCGGCCATTTTGCCATTCCTCATTAAGCCTAACGCATAATAAATAACCGTGCCATTATAGACCGTATTTCCGTAGCGTAAAGACGATAATAGCGTACAATA
Source organism: Mecyna flavalis (assembly GCA_949319885.1). Taxonomy (NCBI): domain Eukaryota; kingdom Metazoa; phylum Arthropoda; class Insecta; order Lepidoptera; family Crambidae; genus Mecyna; species Mecyna flavalis. Next base: position 11,864,940 of record OX439408.1, on the reverse strand, counting down.
GTGTTTGTCATGCTTTAGTTAAGTTATTGCTTCATATTTACGTAAAGGTGTCGAATCATAAGTCTATTAAATCACACAAAACCTTTCTTACCACATATACAATAATTATACCAGGCTCCACTACTGACGAACAGAATAATTTCAGAACCAGTATTCGTTCGTACTAAGTATTAGATGAGAAAGTTTGCGTTGAACCAATGTCAAGAGGGTCCCACAGCGACCGTTCAAGCGTTTCCGGTATTAATTTACAAAAAAAAACATAACAAATTTTAGGCACTTTTAAGATTGCGAAAATTATCTATTTATAATCGATTATATTTCATTCTAATCTAGTGCTCGCTCTACGAGAGGTGGTCGGACGAAAGCGTCGAAAGAACGACCAGAGAACACCAACTACTTAAACAACATAACCGAATACGCGTACATAATAAAATCGACGTAATAAAGTGATAAAAGTATCAACAGAATAACGAACGGAATCGCTTGAACGAACTCCGCGACCCTCGTGTGGTATCACTCGGAGCACGGACACGTGCGCGCGGGTCGGGGGGGTCGCAGGTCGCGGGGGGGTCGCGGGTCGCGGGGGGGCCGCAGGTCGCGGGGGGGTCGCGGGTCGCGGCCGGGCGGCCGGGCGGCGGGGGGTCACGTGGTGCACACGCGTCACTTGCCCGTGCGCGCGGCGCACTTCTTCTTTTTGCGTTTGAAGAAACAACAGCACCTGGAATAGACGGATTGCCTGCATGACGATTTACAGAGTCTGCCATGGTATAAGTTTGCATAGTAATGTTGTAACTGTCTCGGTGCAGTAAAGAGTAAGTCGAATTTTAACGAAACTACTTTCAAGGCCTTGCGCTGAGTGAAGCGGGACCCGCGCGCGGATAGTAATCCATTGCTGGCATTTAAAACCTTAAGTCGCGCACGCACTGTACTAAACCCGCAATGCGTTACAGTCCGCGCGCGCGCGGCTCCCGTTCGACGCAGCGCAGGCCCTTAGCATAGCTGGTACTATGGGTGCCATACTATAGACAATATTTTTTTTCAGTTTTTTTTTTTTGTAAATACACACATTTTATACAAATAGACATTTTTATGCACATAAATGTTTGTACTGTGCGGGGATTGAACCCGATTCCTCAGTTGTACTAACCGAATTCTCAACAATGACGCAAAATTGGTCAAAAATGGGATACCTTAATGGGTCGCTCAATGCTCAAATTGGGAGTAAGCATTGGAAAAGGCCAATGTCCAGCAGTGGACTGAGACAGGCCGATTATGGTGATGAATGGGTCGCTAATATTTTTATGTTAATAAATGTGCAATATAACCAAATCCAGCAGGCCGTTCTAATATAATATACGGTGCTAATTAGTAACTAGTTTAGAAAATGAAGGAAAGGATTGGTACAAAGGATATGGGTAATAAAAATAATGACGTGTTTGATTTTGTGAATAAATAAAAATCGAATCACTAAAAAGATCGTGGCCCATTTTACAGATAAAACTATAGGTTTTTAAATTCAAGAAAAATAATGTCTACAATGATTACTTTTGACTGTATCTGTAGACACAAAGGCTTCACAAATAGGTATCAGAAAAGGCTTAACGTTAGTTTGCAATCCGTGCAGTTAACTTTTGTAATTTTATATACCAATTTATATTATAATATTTGCCACCTACGGGTTCTAAATTAAAGATAATGAAATCACTCGAAAGTTACTAGGACCGTGTAGACATAAGAAGCCTCGTCTGTATTTCTTTTTGCTAAAAGTGAAGTCAATGGATGAGGAGAGAATGCCATTTGATATGAAGAGCCAGTTTCTCCACTGTAAGATAAGTTCCTGATATTTTATCCATCAGATATCTTACAGAATAAAACAGGGTGATGTAATTTTAATTACCATTTCATTGCTAGTCGGCATTTATTCAGTGACATCACACAAAAATGTTTCTACATATTATACTACCCAGCATCATTAATGCTTCACAGATAAATATAATGATTAGGTACTTAACTGACATTAGTGATAACGTCATTGCAGTGAGGTAATAAGGATCAAACAAACAAAACCACCCCTTCAAAGCGGGAACAACAACTTCAAAACAAAAATAGGTCCTTCCCAAAAAAGCAACTCAAGCGTCCAAGCAAAATAAATAAAAAGGTGTCCATACAGTTGGAACACTGACTTGGTGTCGTCCACCACGTCGACTTCGTGGTGGGGCTGCGTGATGGGGGTGTTGCTGTGCCCCGCCGTGGGGTCGTCGGCCCCCAGCTCGCCGTTCGTCGAGCTCACCACCTGTGGAACACCTCTCTCTTTATACTTCACATTACAGTACAAATATGATGATGGCTAAAAATATAAATGTAAGGGCTCTTTCAAATTAGACGTTTTGTGTCGGACGGCTGCGGTACGGTAGCCGCGCGTTTGCCGCACCGCGAACGGACGACAGTCGTTACATTTCCTTCAAAACACGCAGTGCGGCAACAATACGGTTGACGTCTTGCTGTCGAGCGTTCGCGGTACGGACGCCGTACTGTTCCGCACCGCACCGCGTGTTTTGTATGAAAAGTAACGACCGTATGTACGCGGTGCGGCAAATGCGCGGTTACCGTACCGCAGCCGTCCGACACAAAACGTCTAATTTGAAAGAGCCTTATAGGTGCTCCTTCAACGAGAGCATTCAAGTGTCATATCATAATTTATAGACTCGACTGCGCGAGCATTCCCGTGAGCTACTAAGATAATAATAATAAATAATAATAATAATATCTTTCGTTTAAAAATTAATTCGTAAATTTCACAAAAGTTTAAATAGCCATCTCGAGGACATATTATTTTAAGCTCTCATTGCTTCCTTAACAGTCTGTATCAATCTGTAAGTTATTTTTTATTTATAATACGTTTAAAAATGTGTCATTCTTTAATCTGAAGTTGGGTTCCTGCATAATGCGGGTATTTTATATTAAATAATATGTTTAATATACTAATATTAAAATATTACTAGAAAAACGTACTGACGTTTCTCTAGTAATATTTAAGCACATATGCTAACTATGGTTACTAAACATTTTATATATTTTGAAGATGTAGCCTAATGATAATTAACACATGTTGTATTCCTTTTATAATGTTATCTATCTAAAATGCATTTTATTTTTTTATGTTATAATGAAATTGCTTCTACTATAATACTGTACATTATTTTATGAGGGTATTTCCAAGTTAAAGGGTGGATACTTATGTATGTATGTAAGCTACAGATTTATTATTTTATTCAGCCTAAGCCCACTTTTTTTTTATGTCTGTCTGGCAGAGCGAGAATTTGTGTGAGATGTAAACGCAGAGAATGAAGATTGATAAATTGTAGGTTAAATACATATGAATTTAATTGCCATTCGCGAATGGATACCTAAACCTACTACCATATTTTATAAAAAATTAAAACATACTTTCGTAACGACATTAATTCCGGACCTCATATAATGTTATTGTTAAGTCACCATGTTAATAGCAACAACAAAATAAAACAGAGATGCAACAATATCGAAAACAAGTGCAATCACATTAAAGCCAGTGTTGCGGCGAACATTGAATAAGAGAGATGCAATTCTGTTATGCACTTGATATAAGAAATTTGCAAAACATGCCAAGTCTCTCAAGTCGTGAAACAAAACGATTTGTAACTGGCGAGTTAAATAAATAAGCAAATAACTTTACAAACTTTTGAAAACAAATATTGGTTTGCACCACAAAGCCAAATCTTAAAATTCGAAGTAACGAAGCAAAGAATATTTTTTTGTCATTTGCTTTTATTTTTTTGAGGATGGTGTGAAATTAATGAATCAGTGTAGTTTAAGCGTGGGCTCGGGCATGGAAGACAGATGAATAGACTGATGGAGTTCTAAATTAATTTGTCGAAAAACAAGGCTATGTGTAATAGATATTTGATACAACATGTTATAGCAAGGTGGACTGATACACTCTTAATGATTCCTATAGTCTAAGATCCGAACTAAGGTCGATCTTCACCGAGTTGATAATATATTGAAACTTATTTTATTATGAATTTAGCCTATTAGAAAACATATTAAAAATGGGTTGCCTAAAAAAATCCTGGACCGAGTATGTTTAATTGTATTTTAATTCCAATTTTTTGCAGACAACCATATATCAACGTGTTCATAATAAAACAGCGCTTATGATGATATTAAAAAAATCTATTATCCAATTAGGTGAAATTAACTGGTATCGACACATACGTGTTTATACCTGACAACAAAGGAGTCCCCCCACGTAAATAATAGAAAACCCAACGGCTGCACATTCTATACGTTTTGTACGTTAAGTCAGGACATAATTTTCATATTATCTTGTTATTGCAAAATTTTGTTTAAAATCATAAAAAAAAAAAAAGAAAAATAGGTCGGTCCAGGATTTTTTAGGCAACCCATTTTTAATATGTTTTCTAATATGCTAAATTCATGATAAAATAAGTTTCATTCTATTATCAACTTGGTGAAGATCGACCTTAGTTCGGATCTTCTACTACTAGCTTTTATCGAAAGCCAAAGTTTTCGGGTTGCAAGACTTGCAAGGCAATTGGATGTTACGTCCTTATGGCCGATTTTTTTATTCAAGCTTCAATGCCAACAATGCATGCACTTCAAAAATTCTTGCAAACAAAAACGGCAATATTTAGTAATATGAGAATATTATTATGTACTAACGACAAGTTAACATGATTAATTTGTAAAATAGGACGTAACGAATGACATCTGTAGTACAAATTATGCATGCCCGCCACCCAAACACTTTATGGATGGCTGATAAGTTATGAATGAATATTGGCAGTTGGGCAGTGCTTCGGTAAGCGAAGAGTCACATCAATAGCGCAGCCTAAGCGTCATGCCACACGATCGCCGCAAAATGTTCAAACTGACCGTCGACACGGATCCAGGAAATTTCACATACCGAAAATGTTTATTCTTCAACAGCTAAAAAATAAATACACCAATATACATTCACAATAAAATGATAAAAAATAAACTGCGTAAATAATACTGTAAACAAAATGCTATGGATTTCTTGAATGACATGCATGTAAAACGATGTACTTAATGCATAGTATGTAGGAATTTTGAGATTAAAAACCCATGCCTAGGCTATAACCCTTTATGAATACGAGGGTTAAGTTTTTCTCATATTAACAATAATATTTGTTGGTTTTTTATACTAAATTCAACTTACTTATTGAAAATGTTCTGCTGATGTTCTTTTTATAGGTCAATAAAGGATCAATAAATCAGATTGACTATTATGGTTCGGTTATGAAGATATATAGTTGAGATATACATATATAGGTACACTAAAGAAGGTTTTCATGAAAAAATATCAGTTAAAATGTTATGTGTACTATTAGATTCATAAGTAGATCTAATGTTTGTGGACGCTATTATTAAAAACCACTTTACTGATGCAATCAATTATAAAGATTCTTAATTCTAAAATAAAAAAATACAGATGTAAAAATGAATAAGCATACCTAAGCTTTGTTCTTGATAAGATTTGACATATGTTTTTTATTATTATGATCAAGTCATTGTCTTGCTGATATTTGAAGCAGAGCTGCCTCATACATTTTTTTAATGCATAGAGTGTAATGAAGATTGAAATTACGAAAATAGTATCTTACGCGTATGAAGTCAGCTGAATGTGAAGATTCTCTAGAACAAAATCGGTATCAACCTGTGCCTTACAAAGCTAGTAATGATAATTTGTGTACCTGAACAGATCCGTGCCTATCGGCAGGGGTAAGATGGCCTGTGGTGAGGGGTGTGGCCTTCCCACTGGGAGGCCAGTTGCCTCCCGTGTTGGCAGTACCTCCCGTCCCAGAGTCCTTCACCGCACCCTGGAAACCGACGGATCGTATGTTTAACGTCAATGAATGTATGGATTGCGATATGGAATGTTTATGTTTAAAAGCTCTTTTAGATTTAACAGTAATGTATATTTTGTTCAAGTAAAAAAAAAACAAACAAAAGAAGCAGTTATTTATGCGTAGAGAAAAAAATATTTTAAAAGATTAAGGACCAGTCCACCGCTGTCTGATAATTTACAGGTAACTTATTTGTCAGATATAAAATACGTTCTCGTCTTTCATGACACTATTTTTTGTATCTGGTAGATACATAGTCTAGAATTTATATGTATGTGGCAGTGGTGAAAGTAGCCCTAAGTAAACAAATTAGCCTATTTATGACTCACGGCGGAGTACAGGCCTCCATCATGTCATCGTAACAATAATAAGGACTAACTTGATCACCACGCATGTAAGATTTTCTTTTCGTTGAATATTTTTCTATTTTTAGTCATGTGCTGTTTTATTATAAAAATATTGCCCTATTTTCAAAAAACATTGAAAAAAACAAGGATTAATCAACGACAAACGGTGGCACCTCAATTTGAGGCAGGATGAAGGATCGTCTTCCACAATGCAACTACACACACTCAAACACTGATTACGAGTACAAGATTTGTATTACGGGTTGAGAAAATGAGAATATTCACAATGATGATGGCACAACATCTTTAGGGAGACATAATAAAATATAGATCAAACATAGACAAATATACACTAGCCAATATCCTCAAATTCAAAATATTCTTTAAGAACTAAATAAAAAATAAATAATTGAGAAGATATTTTATTCTGTTAACTGCACGCAGCATTATTTATTTTGAAAATACATTACAGTATTTTTCGAATAATTAAGTTTTGAGCCTTTATTTAATGATAATAAGTCGCTATTGAATAATTAAAAACAATTCCTACCAATTCAAACTTCACAAACAGTTATGCATGAACTATAAAAAAATAACGTGATATTAATGAGTCAATTAATAGAATCAACCATGCCAACCCATAATACAGTGAACCATTCTGGTAGAGCATTCTCGAAAATTCACACAAACGCAGGTTAGGGAATCTAGCGAACAAAGCCAGGTCGTAATGAAACTTTAGGTGTGATTAGGCCGCCGCTTCACTGGCGCCACAATATTTACATGGCATAGCTGCGTCAAACGGTAGATGGCAGCACATGTATGGATTGTCCACGAAAACGAAACATTTGAGTGTTCCTTTATCATTTGTGTAAGTTGACATTTGTGGTCATCCAAATTAAAAAGATTTTCTTTTTTGATTATGCGAAAAGATTTAATTCTACCCTAATAGGTACATAAAATTATAGGGTACAAGTAAGTTGTATTAGCATTAATCCAGCAATAAAATTATAACGTTAAGAGATTCTGCTTACAAAATAACATTTAAACAAGTTTTAAGACGTACTCTTACTCTTTTGATTTAGACGACCAAATTTCGATTCTATATTTACATTATGTTGAGTAAATTTAAAATTTTACATTGGTTAATGATGGAGAAACACCCTAGACATTAATTCAATGAATTGGTCTCCAGGCTACAAAACTAAAAAAAAAAAATGTTATGAAATTGTCTTTTAAAATTAAAGGTATAAATAAATTGCATTAATTACGTATTCTGTACCAATATAGAATTACTCAAGAAAGTTATATCATAATATTCTTCAACTAAGAAATAAAATTTCTATCTAAACTATGAATTATTAAGACTATTTTCTATTATAAATTACAAAATGTTAACGGCCAATTGTTGCACCAATAACATTAGTAAAGTTACTTTTTTAATACTAATTAAATTACAAATCAATCCAATAATATACGATAAAAAACAAACTATTTATACTGTATTTTTTACTTTTGAAACGTTTGACTTATTATTCAGATAATTTAGCAAAACCAATTTACCGAACAAGTCTATGGGAGATCCATAGCGATGCAGGGTCATCTAGTGAAAACAACTAGGGTCTTTATTTGAAAGTGGGCCAAACCTCTCCCGCTATAAGCGCCGCTTCATCGTCCTCAACCAAACCAATTATATAATCACACAAATCATCCTGCACCGACAAAAAAAGCATAATGAGTTCATCTCGCCCAAACTACACGAAGATTGAGGCATTAACTGATGTAAGTCCCCAACAAATAAAAAAAAGGTTGAAGCCATTAAATAATTTTCCTTTTAAAATAATATATTCTGCAATTTTCTTGTGCTTACAAAGGGATATAAAGATTTTTGTATGGAGGCTGGCTTACCTACGATAGTCCCGCCATTTTTCCTTTTTTTCAAAACAGCGTTCACGTGTTTTTTTTTTTTAAATGGATGCTTAATATCAATACAAACATAAAATGTCATTAAGGGTCACATTTAAAAGATATCAAAGTAAAACAGAATAAAATAAAACTTTGGTTGTTTATGTCTTGGAAATGTGACACTTCACGGGTTAAGTATCCATTTTTGAATGATTTTTAAGTGAACGCTGTTTTGAAAAAATCAAAATGGCGGACCAGTAGGAAGGCCAATATCTTCAATACCCTTTGCTTGATTTTTGTCAAAACTTTACAAATCCCACGAACAATTATTAAGAAATACAACCAACAAAAATCAAGCAAATATGTTTACACTTTAATGTAGAAGATATAGTAGGTACTCGTTTTTAAAAATACTAACAACAATAGAACTACTCTTAACTGATGGCAAGCCTACATCAATAAAAATGAAGAATAAAAGAAAATGAATAATTTAAAATAATAATAATATAAAATGCATTATGACCATAATTCCACTATGCCCATTAAAGCTTATTATAGTGTGCAATCAAAAATATAGCTTGAATTTACCAGCTAAAAATCAAACTTGTGACATGTTATAGTGCGAAATTGTGATAGCAGGTTTTCTTTAAATACAGCCCATTAATACTGGGCTAATTAAGTACAATTAACGGTTTGGAAGACGAAACTGTTAAGATTTCAACTCCCGCGTAGTACGGATCAACTTTGTAATGTTAGAAGGTAGAATAAAAATTATTTTGGAAGTAATAGCATATCATTTATGTTCACGATGAAATGTCACAAGTGATTTAACTAATAAAACATTTAGCTACAGTACAATATTACCTTGTGGAAGGGTTGATGTCGATCGCGGTTGGGAGAAACGACGATTTCGTGTCCCGTCTGAATGGATCCCACCGGTGTAGACTGGAATATTAAGTACAAATAGATAATTTATCAACATTTACATTAGTGAGCTTGATAAACTAGCTTCTTTTACAAACTGTGCATAATTAACACGAGTTAGTTATTATGATGCATTTGTAGTTAAATTAGGATGTAACATACCTGTAAAATGAAAATGTAACAAAAATATGCTGGTATTATTACGACAGATATGACAAATGGGTTTTCAGAGATGACTAAATTTATTAAAATCTAACGTTACTTTGCAGCTGAAACTAGTTAGTTCTAGGTCAAATTGGTTTGCCTAATGTGATCATGATAAGATATGGATGATAGCGACTAAATAATAAAACTATCTAAAACATTTGTTTACTGCAAGTAATAAAACGCTCTCTAGATTCACTTACTCATTAAACTACATGAAACGTCAAATATGACTATTAGACTGCAGGCGATTAGAAGATAAAAATAATCATTGAATACAAACCCAAAATAAGACTCGAAAACTAGCGGCATACGTTAAATCTTGCATTCCAGCCAGTAAATGTAGAAAAGGCCCTAATATTCCACCTTGGGGCATTCTACATTCAAAGGCCCTTACTAACCTTGTCAGACTTATTTCTGACGACATTAGAGGGTGGCGCGTTTCGCAATATCCTCATCACGTGAATGTTCGGGGGCTGACGTCGGTATGTAAGCGGTAAGCATGCGACATGCAACATAACGTAAACATAAGATTACATGCTCAAAAGCATCCACGTGCTCACAAAAGTGGAACCAAAACGGTAATGCCTGTATTATTCTATTATAACAATGCGACACCGCTTAGAAATGGGAAATAACTTTCTTATTTTGTTTATGAAACACTCACTCTGGACTTTATCATCCCGTCGACGTTCATTTCATGAAGTGTGTCATAACATAAACAACTAAAAACTATATATCTCTTTCAATTTAACGTCAAGGATAAAACTTTACGAAGCTGTAATGGAATTTCTCTGTGGTATCGTTATATTATAATGTATATGTATGTACCTCTATTTGGTTATTAACTGTGTTAATTTATTTGAAAGCAAAGTGCAGTGGTGAATAAGACGCTATACAATTAATTTCATTGTACTTCGCCTTCTTACAATGATTTGCTTATATTAATATTATTCACGATCATGAGTTCATACTAAAGAGTGGCGCCATCATTCGATAATCCCATATTTAAATGTAATGTGCTATGTAAATAACAGGCGTACGAATGCAAAAACCTTTTTAATTTGCTAGTTAAAACAGCCAAAAAAGTAATACACCAGACAAAAATTGATGCAATTAGCGGTTTGTTCCCGTTGAGTCACACCATTTTGTGTAACACTGTTACTCATTGGGAAAAAAATTACCGATGAGTAACACTGTTACTCAATGACACATTTTTTTTCCCTTTGAGTAACAGTGTAACTCAACAAAACGCTATGTTCCCGTTTAGTAACACCTTGCGTATAAAAAATGTTGAGAGATACATCCTGGTTTAATGATACCGAGTATCCGTTCCTGCTCCGTAGTACACCTAGCAAGTTCACCTGGGTGGACTACGGGCACTTGTTTTGACCCATGGTTCACCTGGGTGAATTACGGAAACCGAAGCAGACCCGTAGTCCACCTGGGTGGTATGCATGTACGTTAGGGAGGATATCTGCTGTCGCCGGCTCCACGGTCTTGAAGGCGGAGATCTGTCGGTTTTGTGGGCGCGCGTGGATTACGGTGGCCGCACCCGCATCTATGCGTGCCTATACAGATCTCACAGCGGCGATGCGGATACAACTCGACTTTTTGAGTACCTTCAAGTGACGTCTGATCGGGCTCTTGAGCAGTACCCAACCGCGGAGTTAGTGATCCTAGGAGACTTCAACGCCCACCATAAGGAGTGGCTAAGTTCTCAGTCCACTGACCACGCGGGAAGGTCTGCCCACGAATTTGCTCTGGCCTATGGACTCTCTCAGCTGGTAGATTCTCCAACGAGAATACCAGACATCGAGGGCCATACATGTTCCTTGCTGGACCTTCTGCTGACTACGCGCCCAGATGGATATTTCATCGCAGTGGATGCGCCTCTAGGCTCATCAGACCATTGCCTCATCCGGGCCCAAGTGCCTTGTGCGCGACCTGACACTACCCGGACTTCTGGTCGGCGACGCGCTTGGCACTACCAGTCAGCAGACTGGGATGGACTGCGTGAATTTTACGCAATGTACCCGTGGAAACAGCTTTGCTTCACATCAGATGATCCTGACACCTGTGCAGCCGCCGTCGCAGATGCGATACTGGCTGGTATGGAATGTTACATTCCAAACAAGCTAGTGGCCGCTGGGGTAAAGAGACGACCGTGGTTCAACCAGCCCTGCAAGGAAGCCCGGAAGGCCAAGCAGGCAGCATTTAAGGCTTGGACCACGGCTCGGCTTAGTCAGGATCCTAATACCACTGAGGCAAAAAGAAAGCTGAATGCTGTTTCAAGGTGCTGCAAGAAACAGATTGCCAGAGCCAAGTTCGACTTAGTCGGTAAAATTGGCGAGCGGCTCTCCAGCTACCCTTCGGGGAGTCGAGCATTCTGGTCGCTGGCCAAAGCCGCCGAGGGAAACTTTTGCCAGTCGTCTCTGCCACCACTTCGCAAGCCGGATGGTAACTTGGTCCATAGTGCTAAAGAGAAAGCCGACCTCTTGGGTACTCTCTTTGCCTCAAACTCGACTTTGGATGACGGAGATGCCACCCCTCCCAACATCCCTGGGTGCAGCTACTCCATGCCAGAAATCTCCTTTACACAAAAGAAGGTACGGCGGGAGTTATTATCTCTAGACATCCACAAGTCGAGTGGGCCTGACGGCATGCCGGCAGTGGTGCTTAAGCTGTGCGCTCCCGAGTTGTGTCCGGTGCTAACGTGTCTGTATGCGCTTTCTTATTCCACCATGCAAGTGCCATCGATGTGGAAGACGGCACATGTGCATCCTGTGCCCAAGAACTAGAAGGGCGATAGATCAGACCCATCGAATTACAGGCCTATCGCTATAACCTCCCTTCTCTCCAAGGTGATGGAGCGAGTGATAAACACTCAACTCCTTAGATACCTAGAGGATCACAAACTCCTAAGCGACCGACAGTATGGCTTTCGTCATTGTCGCTCTACCGGCGATCTTCTAGTGTATCTCACACACCGCTGAGCGCAAGCCATTGAGAGTCAAGGAGAGGCATTAGCTGTGAGCTTAGATATAGCGAAGGCGTTCGATCGGATCTGGCACAGGGGTCTTCTTGCATAGTTACCATCGTATGGACTGCCCGAGGGTCTTTGCAAGTGGGTCGCTAGATTTTTGTCCAACAGAAGCATAAAAGCCGTTGTAAATGGCAGCTGCTCCTATAGTATGGACATTAATGCTGGCGTCCCGCAAGGTTCGGTGTTGTCTCCAACGCTGTTTCTGCTGCATATTAATGACATGCTATCTATTGATGGCATTCATTGCTATGCGGACGACAGTACTGTAGACACAAATTACACGAGCCGTGCCAATGTCCCTCGGTCCCAAGTAGAAGAAAGCCGTAACAGACTTGTGTCTGAAATCGAGAGAACATTGAAAAGGATCTCCGATTGGGGCCAATCAAATCTGGTTCAATTTAACGAAGGTCGAGGATCTCGTAGACTACATCCGAAAGAAGTCCAAATTCACTCTAAGGGTTGAGCGATTGGATTCTCGCCATAAAGTCAACTTCGGTTCCTTTGTGGTGAGAGTGCCGTCCCATCACCTGGAGACTTTTATGAAGGAGGACTTCTGGCCGCAGGGTGTCGTCTATCGGAGGTTTCGAGGACGGCTCCCAGCTGACTCAAGCCGCCTTAAGGCGGCAATATTAAATTAATTTTTATTTTATATTTATATTGTATGTATGTTAGTCTGTAAGATATTTATAATATGGGCCTGTAATTCATGTAATTCTGTTGCCTGAAATAAACGATATTATTATTATTATTATTAACCCCATTAAGACGCAAGTCTGCGCGTTCACCGCTAAGAAAACCCCATTTACTGTGGCTCCACGATTTCTGGACACTCTTCTTACCACCTCTGAGAGCATTGGGATCCTTGGTGTCGACATCTCTAGTGATGTCCAGTTCCGTAGTCATTTAGAGGATAAGGCTAAGCTGGCATCGAAAAAGCTCGGAGTGCTAAATAGAGCAAAAAAATTCTTTACTCCTAGGCAGAGACTGCAGCTTTACAAAGCGCAGGTGAGGCCACACATGGAGTATTGCTCTCATTTATGGGCCGGAGCACCTCGGTACCAGCTGGGTCCTTTTGACGCGGTGCAAGGACGCGCTATGAGAATGGTCGACGATCCCGTGCTCACAAACGGTACTGAGCCACTTAGTCTGAGGAGGGACTTTGCCTCCCTTTGCGTGTTCTACCGTTTGTACAACGGGGAGTGCTCCGGGAATTGTTTGACATGATGCCTACAGCCACTTTCCACCATCGCACCGCTCGCCATCGGCGGGGAATTCATCCACACACACTAGAACCTAAATGGTCGCGTACTGTGCGTTTCGAAAGAAACTTCCTGCCACGTACGCTAAGGTTGTGGAATGAGCTCCCCGGCGAGGTGTTCCCACGGGGCTACAGTATGGGGTCCTTCAAGAAGGGCGTGATAAGGTTTTTAACAGGTCGGCAATGCGCACGTGATACCCCTGGCGTTGCAGGCGTTCATAGTCTACGGTAACCGCTTAACATCAGGTGGGCCGTATGCTTGATTGCCAACTTTATGGCATAAAAAAAAAAATAGACAAATTTGTGTTGATAAAAAAAGAATCTGATTCACTTTATGGCATAAAAAAAAAAAAAAGAATCTGATTCATATATATTTTAGCTAGGTACTACCTTGGGAACTTGGGATTATAGCAATGCGTCTGAATCGCACTAAGTGCATACCACAGTTTACGATCAAACGATTACAATCGGAAGAATTACAATAATTTTCTAAAAAAATCCGACTGTCACAAATTCAACACAAGGAATAAGCACAGACTTGCCGTTCCTAATGTCAGGCTTCATAAAACAGGAAAGTCATTTGTTGGACTGAGCATTAAACTATTTAACAAAATACCACAACGTCTTGTAGAATTACCTTTAAATAAATTTAAAGTCATAATTAAAGATTACCTTATGAGGAAAGGTTACTACAAAGTAGAAGATTACTTAAATGACAAGACTCTGTGGACATGAAACACATTTGCTTCTCTGCACATCTACTCTTATACTTATTTACTGTACTTATTATATTATTATTAAGTTGACATTATATTGTTATTAAGTTGACATTATATTATTATTATGTTAATATTGTACAACACTAAATGATTTAAAAAAGGCTATCATAAGTGACTGTTGAGTTTCTTGCGGCACTTCTTCTCAACAGCAAGCCATTCATTCACGTCGAAGTGCTGGTAGGAAAAAAAGTTTATGACGTGCAAAAGAATTTCTTGGTAAATCAAATTGCAAAATAAATACTTTGACTTTGACTTTGACTTTGATTATATTAGATACTCGGTATTATTAAATCAGGATGTACCTATCTCAACATTTTTTATACGCAAGGTGTTACTTAACGGGAACATAGCGTTTTGTTGAGTTACACTGTTACTCAAAGGGAAAAAAAATGTGTCATTGAGTAACAGTGTTACTCATCGGTAATTTTTTTCCCAATGAGTAACAGTGTTACACAAAATGGTGTGACTCAACGGGAACAAACGCAATTAGCATAGTTTGAATGTCACAAGAAGTACGATAAATGAATGAAGGGAGTATTCCACTCTAATCCACTGTTCAAATCCATTAATGGATTAGCTCATCGAAAAAGTCATTGTCTTAACTTAAAAATGTTGTATACGACTTAAATAAGGCATACAATAAAATTGACATATTATTAACAATGAGTGCACATTACAGGTGATTTACGTCATATGCGGCTTGCCAATGATTATAGTAAAGATTGTGAAGCTAGCGCGAGCGTCGCTAGCATAGGCCAATGAGCGCACTGTAGGGCCTGTACTAATACATCTGAACCAAAACATCTATCTACAATTAAACCACACATTAAGGATTTTTCATTTTATTAAAGAAACAATAAATATGTAATTTCTACTAATGAGATCTAAGGATATTCTAATTTTAACAATTCATTAACTAATTCACAACCGTGTAATACAGGAATCGTCAAAGTTAGAAAAGAAATAAAAATTCGTAAACTTTAATCTAAATAAAAAATGAACAAAAATCACGTTTCTTTTAGCCACAATAATATGTAAAGGATAATTAAACTAGATATTGGCAGATTGAAAAAAAGTAAAGAGTTTTTAGTTCGGCTCAGTAATTTATAAGCCGCCAATCGTTTCACATTTACACCGAAAATAGAAAATAAATCGATTGGTTTAAACCTTGTTCAAAAGTGAACATGACCTTTCTATCACGGAATAATTAGATAAGGTGGATGCGTAAGGACGACCAAGCATTTTAGTTTATATTGTTTTCATGTTATGATGCAGTTTTTTAATCCACATTATTGATTATCACATATTTTTTTAAATATAAAAGAAAATGTTATTCATAAATGTGTTCCAAGACATTGCACTAATTACTAATTGGGCGAAAAACATACTTTGCTATATTACCAATTATTATTTGCTAAAAGAACATCACTCATTATTGATTCTCATTGCGATTTAGCTAATACCTTCAGCTAATTTATTGTTGTATTTGTTGACTTTGAACTATTTATTGTTAAATCCTCTAAGATTTTATCAGTAAAATAATAGAACGTTTTTTAGCAAATATTAATTTTAATTCAAATAATAAGTAGAGATGTAAATTTAGATACAACAATAAACCAAAATGAAAAAAAAAATTATTGACCTATGGGTTTTTCCTAAATAAATACGAACCACTAATCGGATTTCCCTAAACACAGTAAATGTTTCATTGATAATATTTTTAGCTAAATTACAAAAGCAGTTTATTTAAACGGAGAATTTATGAGATAGAAACATTAAAACCAACATTGTCATTTCGTCATTCTAAATGCCATAAAACGATGTGCAGTAACGATTTGTATCACCTGTTCAATAAAAACCACATTCGTATGGATAGAAAATGACTAAACGACGTGTCAACAAGTATATGGGTGTCTAAATCATTATAAAGGAGATCACCTAAAACCGTAGTATAAATAAATATTATGCATTAATATCAAATCTTGCGCGAAAGGACTTGTAAAGCAGAAGAGTGCTGTCTTGATAGCGGGGATCAAATCTCTGGTGGATAAGAAATAAATGGTGATTTAATATAATCTGACAGATTATCTAATCACACTGATCACTAGCGTCAGCACATTATTATGTCATAATGTTTTTGACATATTTTTCGTTCTTAGAGATTTTTGTGATCAGAGATTTTTCGTTCCAGAAAAAACATACATATTATGTAGGTCAGCTGTTAAAGAAAACAAAACCCTTTTTTCAGAGAGATCACAGTCAAATATCGTTTATATCAAAAATAGACATAGATCCGTGATCTTTCTAAAGATTGGAGCATGTGCTGCATTGAGTCCCAAACACAGTTCGTCTACCCCAGGCGTGTTATGAAGCGTAAATACATTGCACTCCACAAAAAAAAATTAATACTCTCCTGAATACACCCATATGTTGTTTACCTTTATTTTGTAACTCAGAAATATAATAAATAGCTAATTAGGTGCTTCCGACATGACGTCACTTCGTTTTATAACTCCACATCAGACGTTTGCGTCTTAAGGTGCTCCTTCACCGGGAGCATTCGCGTGTAATGTAACATTACAGACTCGAGCATTACAACAGTGAAGGAGGAGAACCGAGCATTACAATGCTTTAATGATACAAAACGGGCAGGAGAACCTAGCATTGCAATGCGCACCTTGTAATGATACAATGTGTAATATCTTGATACAACTTGTAACATCAATCTATAATATTACAATACACGCGAATGCTCCCGGTGAAGGAGCACCTTTATATTTTGACGTATGACATTAAGTTTAAAATATTACTTTATGACGGTAGATCATGTCGGTAACCAAAGTAAGCAATCGCGATAAAAATAATGTATGCTATTTCAAAAATAATACACTAAAAATAGATTTTAATGAGTTTTCAGATATTAACTTTAAATAATTTTGGACCTATATGCGAAATTGTATGTGTTTAAAATGCGAATGATTTGATTTCTGAAGATCACTAAGCTTTACCTATTATATCGAGAGAATGCTTTAAATCTAATTCTGTATGCGGTTTAGTAGTCTTGTGACATTCAGCCAATGATCAGCGTGATTGAAATGTAATTTTAATGCGGGTGATCTCCTTTCGTACAATCATTTGCAATGAAATGTAAACAATAATATTGAAGCTTGTGTGCATGTCATTGCTTTTCGACTGTACATAAATAAAGGTTAGCACTGATGGAGTAAAGACAAGCTTAGTGAGGAAACAAACAATTTTAGAACCAAACAGTGAAAGCAAACAGCGTTAAATATTGCACGTAAGCTGCCCATATACACTACAGGCCAAACAAAATAAGGCAAAAATTGTCATCACAAAATAATATCGAACCAAAAAAGTATTTTAGTATACATATTGTGCGAAAATCATGTCATAAAGCTTGGTATAGTGCAAATATTACATTTGACAAAATTCTTTTAATGAGGTCTAGAATTAATCATGTCTAATATTGTCCGTTTTTGTAAGGACACATACACATAGTCGTATTTAGTGAAATGAGTTTCATAAGCCGTGTACACTAATATATTATAATCTATTTTGTTGCGCTAATGTAGAATCATTTAGTCTCCTTTCAAGCCGAATTGAAAAGGTAGATAAGTAGTAAGTGCCGGGTTTTTACCACGGTTCAACATTAGGAAAATGTATCGTACTGCTTACTAATCAAGACTTCTAAAGTAGCAAGGTACGAGAAGTAGTTTGTGTTACGTAACGTACATTAATTTTTCTCACATTAATTGTCACGTAAACAATATCCATTACATATTAAAATAAACGAGGTTTAATGTAGCAACATTCCTCACGTATTACTATTTCCATTTCTTGATATAAAACACTTTAGGATATTGCGTGCAACCCTACTCTCATCAGTTTAACGAACTAGGTATCTCGTAAGACGTGTAGTCTATGGTTTTAGCTACATGCAATTTTTCAGGTATCCTTGTTACCTTTACAAATAGACAGGGGCGTGTCAGAATACATGTAAAACTAAGTCTTCTTGCGTGGTCGTCAAGTTACAGTTTACCACGGTCTTTGTTAGTCCATTCAAATTTAACCCACCTTTTCAAATAGCCTTGTAAAAGGGCATCGAAATACATTTAAAACTATTACCCAAGTCTTAGGTGGCGTCCTAAGCTAGAGATGCGTTTACCACGGTCTTGCGGTTCCTTTCGTTACCTTTTCAAATAGGCTTGCAAGGGTGCGTCGAAAAGTATTTAAAACTAAGTCTTATGCGGTGGTCGTTAAGCTACTGAATTGTATGCCGATCCAGTCAAGTTTAACTACCTTATCAAATAGGCTTGCAAGGGTGTGTCGAAAAGTATTTAAAACTAAGTCCTATTACGCTGTCGTTAAGCTACAGAATTGTTGAACACGGTCTTGCCGATCCATTCAAGGTCTACCTTTTCAAATAGGCTTGCAAGGGTGACGTGCGTCGAAAAGTATTTAAAACTAAGTCTTATTACGCTGTCGTTAAGCTACAGAATTGTTGACCACGGTCTTGCCGATCCATTCAAGGTCTACCTTTTCAAATAGGCTTGCAAGGGTGACGTGCGTCGAAAAGTATTTAAAACTAAGTCTTATTATGCGATCGTTAAGCTACAGAATTGTTGACCACGGTCTTGCCGATCCATTCAAGGTCTACCATTTCAAATAGGCTTGCAAGGGTTTCGTGCGTCGAAAAGTATTTAAAACTAAGTCTTATTACGCAGACATTAAGCTACAGAATTGTTTACCATGTTCTTGCCTATCCATTCAATGTCTACCTTATCAAATAGGCTTGCAAAGGTGCGTCGAAAAGTATTTAAAACTAAGTCTTATTACGCGTTCGTAGAGCTACAGAATTGTTTACCATGGTCTTGCCGATCCATTCAAGGTCTACCTTTTCAAATAGGCTTGCAAGGGTGCGTCGAAAAGTATTTAAAACTAAGTCTTATTACGCGGTCGTTAAGCTACAGAATTGTTTACCATGGTCTTGCCGGTCCAGTCGAACTCGCCGTCGTCGACGTACCCGCGGCGCTCGAACAGGTCGCGGAACATGCGCCGGAGTTGGTCGTAGTCGGGCGTCTCGAAGAAGTCCAGTCGACGCACGTAGCGGAGGTACGTCGCTAGCTCCTCGGGGTGCCCTTCGCACAACACCTGGGAACAGAGTTACGTGTTAGATAATAAATAAATAAATAATAATAAATATCTCAGGACATTATTCACACAGCGCCATCTAGCCCCAAACTAAGCATTAGCTCGTGCTATGGCTGCCAGACGACGGATAAACATTACTTATTATACTTTTTTTGTAAATACATACATATTATACATAGAAACACACAGACAGATACAAACAGACATGTTCATGCACACCAATGTTTGTACCGTGCGGGGATCGAACCCGCGACCTCTGGTGTAATAGCCGACTTCGACCATTACACCAAATGGCTTGTCGATGATGCAATGGAATAAGGTGTTTAGACTTCAGAGTGTTAATATAGTTCCTAGCCGAATATCTTTGTACATTATTCACACAGCGCCATCAAGCCTCAAACTATTATGAGAGACGTGCTGCAGACAGTGGATGTCGCACCCTCTCACTGCGCTTCGTTTAGTTAGTGGGAGTGCCAAAGTCCCAAATTATCTCTTTTACTCGCTCCTCCCTAAGGGGAGTGAAGATTGCCTTCCCTCTTTCTTCCATATTCTTTTAGAGGCGAGTAACGCATTTAAGACCCTGTGTTAATTGGGCAGTGATCAGTTCCTATCAGTCGTCATTTTCCCGTTTGCTTATATAATATAAGTCTATGTAGTAAGCTAGTTTTATTGTCATCGTCGATTGAATGATAATCTTGCGGCCTATGTCAGATATATTAAAATATAGTTTTGAAATTCTCTTAGTCTGTCTCTTACCTCGATCGGTGTTGCCCGTTTGGTGTCACCAATTTTTTGGTATCTTTCTTTGAGTGTATCAGCTTTTAAACCCTGCCAGGGTAAGGAACCACGTAAAAAATACATAAACATATGCCCGAGAGCCTCTAAGTCGTCGCGTCTAGATTGTTCTGAAAATGAAAATAGTGCAAATATTAATAAATGTGTGGCTTCTCGCCATTATTTATTCGTTTTATGGTGTAAGTACTCTTTCGATTCTTTTTCGACTTCCACAAATGCATTAGTCGCAAAAATCATTAGACAAACCGGTCTCTTACAATATTTCCTTATATGTATCTTCTAAAGATTACCTAGTTCAATTATACACGCTTGTTACGCGATAAACCATGGGCTTTTTTTATTTAGTTAAAATAGTGTAAGTGTACAATTGGCCGCCATCTTACCCGATGCTTTAATAAAGCGTTACGCCTGGTCTTTATTCTTATAAAGCATGTCATAATCCTATAATCCTTAGTAAAGTCAATTTCGCCATAATACACTTATCAGTTGCACTTGATGATTCATACTCGATATTGACAAACACAGATCTATGACCTGAGGCACCCGGCTGGTTATGTTAACACTTCAAAATTTTATGAATGTACCCTATGAAAGTTTTTCTATAATTTTATACCCTTACCTTTTCCTAAATGTGTATTTATTGACATATATCTCGCAGTCCCAGTGAGTGACTTGTGCTCCCGATATGGGATGTGTTTGTTTGTCTCTAAGTCTATGTATTCTTTGGCCAAACCAAAATCTGTAACACAAACAATAATTACTGTAGATAAGCACACGAAGAAAGTACAAACGTAATGGTGTAGTAAACTTTATGGCAAAGCCTAATCTACAAATGCTAATTAGGCAAATGAAACCGTTGCTGATACAGTGGTTGACAAATGACGAGACCGTATTTTATGCACTTTCACCGTTCTATAGTAAATTCTATTGTAAAATAAACATCCTACCAAAAACATTTACATGTTAAATGTTGGCAAGACGAGACCATATGACTTGCACTGTCAAAAAGTTAACAGATCTTATATAGAGCCAAGCATCTAACTCTTGGTAGATATCTAATTATTGAACAAAATGTAACTTAATTTTATTTCAAAGATGAACACTTACATTTAATTTTTTCATAAATATCCAAATCAATAAAATAAAATACTCCACAAGGCGAAATGATAGGCTCGATATAATATGGAACATTGAGTCATAAACTCATAACATGCATACAATGATTTTGCTAATGAAGCCGCCGAGATATCGCGGTGGTGACGTATTAGACAACAGGCCATAAATTGGTCTGATCACAAGGTAGTTAGTTATATTACTCAATCTGAATTACCACCAGACAGAAAATACACAATCTCTATCTTAATTGACTGGCCCGTTGGCAAACTTGGTAGTGATTTGGGTCCTTTTCGGGGGTTCGAATCTCACATAGGAAAAACATTTATGTGATTAACGTCTTGTGTTTGTCTTGTGTTTGGATGTATTTAAGTATATAGGATTTGTAGTAACTTCGTTGTTTCTGTTCCCCATTACACAAGTTATCAAGCTACTTACTTCGAGGTCAGATCAATGTATGCGATGCGATGTTGTCCAATATATTTTTTATTAACGATTCCTCCAGGCGGTATTCAAGGATACGAATCCCTAGTCAGGGTAGCTTAATCCTACCCTGACTAGGGATTCGTATAGTTGTTGAATTGTCACATTTGATTGCTAATTGCTAAGTGGTATAAACAAACACGGTGAGTTGACTGACGGTAACGCATTTCAACCACAGACCTCGCTCCGAGCTAGAGTTACCTCGTGGATTATATCTAATTACTACATTGCCTAACCGACGGTTGACGTACGCCAACCAACCGATAAACGGTCGGTTTGTCAAATTTTACAACAAAACCGGTTTCAAATTGACCTATTCACTAGTTATGAGCCGGTTCATCTTAATACGATTGGATATTTAACGACGATTGCCGCTGACATAATGTTTACCGATTCCGGCAGAGAGAAAAGAAAAGAGATATTAAATCTTAATCATAATATTGGTTAGTAACATTGGCTTTGGTATTTAATAATTAGGCAATATTTTGGGTGGGACTTTTAAACTTCTAAAATAATTGAGATAGAAGTAGGTACAATTATTTTAATTAAATAATGAGAGTTTTGATGTTTTGACAGACCTGGATTTATTTATAATTTGTAAAGACGTCTTTCAATGTTACAGTCACGAGTTAATAAATAGCTCCATAAAAAAATGCAAAAGTGCGCATCGGAATCCTATTGATAAGCTGATTAAACTCCTACTGCGAGTAAGACCATCATTTACCTATCGTATATAATCGTATTACCACTTTTACTGAATGCACAAACCCGTGTTAAGTATGTTCGAATATCAGATTATTTTCCACATCTTAGAAATTGTGAACAAAGGACAGCAGATATCGCCCAAAGTTACAGAACTACTAGCTAGACCAATAAGTTATTAAGTTAACTAGATGTCTAAGATTATAATTAAGGGCATAATGTGTAACCTAGTTTACTAGTGCTTGCAACCAATAGCGATGCTAATTATTAATAATGAGATTAAACCAGAACGTATAATTTAAATCCATGTAATTTTCTCTTGTAGGTATTTCCCCAGTTCTTGAATCTGATTGTCATTTACATTCAATGGGATATTATATTATTTTTAACCATGCCATTAACGAGTTCTAAAACACCCGACTTATTTTTGACACAAATATTTAATAAGGTTTGATTAAATGTACCTACTATCTAATAGTTATTGTTAATTTTTATGCTAAATATTTTTTTCGCAAATCAAGAAATGTGACTATGGTAGTATTGGTAGTAGGTGGAATATAATTGTTATCAAATGTATATTATGACTATTCAATGTTGCACTTTGCATACCAAGTACATAACCAGATATGCTAATAGAACTTTTGCATAACAACATAATATAGTAAACAAATTAAACTGTTTAATAAATAATACTTACCAATGATGTGAATGATTTTTTCCCTTTTAGTTGCAGTTCTACCTATTAAAAAATTCTCAGGCTTTACATCCCGGTATATTAGGTGTCTCGTATGGACGTATTCTATGCGGTGCAGCTGAAACATTGAAACAGAGTTAAACAATTAACTATTGATTTGATGCAATTGCTTGTGTCAACTGAGATGACCGTTGATAAAGGTGGAAACACATCATTCGACTGATAAAATACAATGTTTTATAAAAAAAGTCATAAATCGACATTACACAACTCTCTCTAGCCACTCATACGTCCACTGTAACCACAGTTACAGAGACCATATACCTCAGGACAGTCCGTGTAACTACAGTTACATTTTTAAGAATTCGCGCCCGCCCATTGTTTTTTTCTTTTTCTTATCGCTGTGGATGTTTATAGTCTGTAGTGTTGCTGGTTTTTGACGCTCTATGATATGTACCACACCTTATTTCAAGTGGAACATAACTTCGGCTCATGACAACAAAAAAAAAAATTGTCAAGTTGCTTGTTGTTTTTGTGGATCATTGCGCGAGTGACTCCAGCTATTTTATTCGAGAAATCATGCCGTAAGTAATAAAATATTATTGTTTTGTATATCAAAATATTTATAATCTTACATATTTTCATATTTTATAACATTATGTGCGATTCCAGTCAGTTTTTAAGTAAAAATTTGGATTAAAAATAGGTCGGTGACTCTGTGTTTTTATTAGTGAATAATTGGAAGATCTAAAAATGTTCTTATATTATATCGTAATTAAATGTTTTAATATAAAAACTTATTAATATTATAGCCTGGTTATTACCATACTTTCTTGAAATATTCCATATTTCATTCTGAATTAGACAATTTACCATACGTGAACTTCGATTTCGCAGATCATGTAGCTTTAGTTTTTATTTTATTTGTAATATTTTTAAGATGATTTATAATGGGATTTTGGTTCCAAATGAAAGGCCATTAAATTACCTAAAACCCAAAATTGTTTTAATATTGTAAACGTCAAAAATATCTAATAAAAAAAATATTTAAATTGAAAACTAGGACAAAATTAGCATTTCTTAAAGTTCACTGTAAGATCATTAATAGAATATAATGTTAAAATCAAACATAACTATTGCCTAAAAATCGTCAACTAATGAGCCTTTCATTAGTATTTTTCATTTTGCGATATTTGAGTTATTTATTGAGTAATAAGCATTTATTTAGCATACGTCTCCTATCGATTTTATTTTGCGCGTATCACGTGACTCGCGGACTGTCCTGACAACCTAGCGAAACGCGCGCGGACGTTTGAGTGGCTAGACGAGACTAGAGATGGGCATTCTACCCGGTATTTACCCATTTTGGGTAAATATCGGGTAAAATGCCCATCACTACTATAGACCGACAAACTTATCTGTTCCGGTGGCCAAAATTGGAACTACGTGAAATGTCAATTTTAAAAACTGCTAGAGGATAGTGTTGCCAGTTGTTGCTGTTACAAATAAATAAGCCATTAATTTTATTTGAGATTGAGAAATGGAATCAAACAATAAAAAAGTTGTTTTAATTATTATTCTACGTTTTTGTGAACAACTACAATTATTAAAATATCAAGTTGAAATTATGATTACTTTTTGCTCACTAGGACAATAAAATTATTTTTATTCCCAAAAGTGCAAAAATGATATTTAATGGCAATACTAAAACGACAATAGCGTCGTCAGCGGTTGACAATTGTCAACCGAGCCTTGTTACTATTGGATATTGTAAGTTATTTGTGAGTATAACCATAGCAACCAAGTGTTGCTATAACCATAGCTAATGTGGCGCCTCCAGAGCAGGTTTTTTATTTTCTTGGTCAGGCTATTATAACCAAATTTTAAGAAGTTTCGATTTCCAATTGACACTTATTTTTTTTAATTATATATGATTGTCATCCAGTAGCTGTTGCTTTGACATTTCGTGAAGAAAATTAAATTTGTAATATTTATTTTTTATTGTTAAATAAAAAGTAGACAATGACACGCACGGACCTACACTAGCTTCGGCGCGACTTGTTTTTTTCCATCACTCTCTCCTACCAATCGTCATTTATACATTAATAATAAGTGGGTCGTTCTTCTTTTTAACCTACAAAAAGGTGTCTTCACCGCTCAGTGAAAAAAAAAACAAGGAAATTACCATTAGTTTTTTCTTAATTGTATTTTTACAGGCACTGTACTAAACATTAATGACTGTGCACGATTAAATAATAAATGTTTTTAATAATTTCACTGTAAAAAGTACGTTACAGAGTCGTAAATCCGCGTGACAGAACTGTATTTCATACAAATCACAGTTGTCTCCCGCAGCCTCGGCTAGCGTATAATCCATAATAAAACTAAAAAAATATATGATGACACAAAATGTAAAAACTTCCTTTAATTCCTAAATATATTACCTTTAATGTCATACCAACAATTATTTTCTGTCACTTTTAATGAAATATTTAAAAAATATCAAGTTCTTGTCTTCCACTACCTAAGGTTTTAATTCGTAAATTCTGTCACGTGGGTTGTCCTTCGAAATTCGCTTATGAGTTGCTCGTCTTTGTTGCCTGCGATTGGAGGTCTCAACCCCACTCTCCCCTTGCTACGATTTTCCCTCTGTGATGTAGCCACAGCGTGTCATTCGCCCGAACGCTGTGGTGGGAGGTGCGTGTGTTTATTCAGCTACCACTTTGTCACGTAAGTAATTGATTTAAAATATAATTATTATTGTTACTTTTTGTTGTCTGCTCTTACGTTATAACGGGTTTGACGCAAATGGTGCACTTCGCAACTTGTGCACTTCTCAAATGGTGCATTTCGCAAATGGAGCACTTCTCAAATGATGCTTTTCGCAACTGGTGCACTTCTCAAATGGTCCATTTCGCATTCACTGCGCAAAACGTGCAGTTTATTAAGATAAGTGGAGATTTGGATGGGTAGTCTAAAAATGAAAATATATTTGGTTTTACGCAGAATGTTTTATAAATAATATAATCCACATACATTTTTCAAGTACTAAACAAAAAATGTTAAACGCATTCGAATAAATACAAATACAAATAAAAATTCATTTATTAGCACGAAAAGTGGTATAACAGATGTTAGATTTATTTAATTGATCGCACAATTCGCCAGAACCTGGCATGCAAAAGTTCTGCTTACACTTATTAAATTAAATTACATGATTGATAGAGATGTAAATTACGTTGTATTTATTTTTAGTAATGGTAACCCAACATACATGCGATGCAAAACTAAAAGTTTTTGTACTTAAAAAATGTATGTTTATTATATTATTTATAAAACATTCTGCGTAAAACCAAATATATTTTCATTTTTAGACTACCCATCGAAATCTCCACTTATCTTAATAAACTGCACGTTTTGCGAAGTGCACCATTTGTATTTGCGGAGTGCACCAAATGCGAAATGGACCATTTGAGAAGTGCACCAGTTGCGAAAAGCATCATTTGAGAAGTGCTCCATTTGCGAAATGCACCATTTGAGAAGTGCACAAGTTGAGAAGTGCACCATTTGAGCATGGTGTACCAGTTGCGAAGTGCACCATTTGCGTCAAACCCGTTATAACAAATATTTTATTACCAACGTGAAAAATATATTTTCTATGTAAACCTTTAAGTGTTATAGACTTTGCAACACATTATTACCACTCCGTCACATGCACACTCTGTCACATGGTTTATGGTGACGCTTCTCCCCAGCACCACCCGATCGAGGGTATGCATGCATAATGCATTGGTGACAATAAAAAATCGTGCGTTTTTTCAAAGACTTGTGATTTAGTCGACCCATGCCCATCTTCAATCTTTGGGTCTGCTGCAGTTCCATCGGAGCCAGAGCCTGATGCAGAAAACTGTACAGGTACTCTAAGCAAACTCGGAGTAACTCGCAAATTATTTATTTTTCAGCACCTTCTTCGCCTGAATTGACATCAGCTACAGTGTACCCTATTATTTACAAATAAATAACACATTTTGTAACAAAATATAAAATTTACCTTCTTGAAGAAATTGACAATATTTTTTGGTTCCGTTCCGCGCATATTAGAAGATATTATCAAATTATCTTAGAAAAACGCACTTGAAAAACTTATAACCTAAAGAAAACAATCCAAACTTAATTTTACATTTAAAATAAATACGAATTATTACGTAGGTAAGTTAAAAGAATTTTTTTAAGTCACTGTACCACATGGTAATACGGTACCTAGGTCCAAATGGGTTAATTTAATTTATCTTAGTTGGATCTCATGTTATTTTATATGACAATGTTGAAGACTGATAAAGATTTATAAGAAAATTAATGATTTTAGATAAATAAACTTGTTTCATTCCAAAATGCAGTCTGATATCTCTAGAATAATTACTCTGTCACGGTATTGTCTCCTGCTAGGAAAATGGTTTTGGTCGTTTATTTATTTTGCTACAACAAGTGCAGCGTAGGATTTTTTTTCTTTTTAATAGTTGATGATATTTCCATCAGTGATATTAATATTTATTTGTAAATGGTAGTAAAAATTGATTTACAGCAAAAACATACTTTATAATAGCAGAAAATGTGACAGAACGGCAAGAGATCATGAATAAAACATGTTTTTTAAATACAAATGTATTACTTTAATACGGTTTCTAAGAGTTCTTTTAGCTAATTAGTGTATTACAAAACAACAAGTTATTTGACGAAGAGAATTCGAGAGAATAAAATAAAAGATTTCGTGACGAAGTTGTAATTTTTTTCGTCGCGTCTATCTTTCAAGTCCTGAAAATTGTACAAATATCTGTAAACTTCGTGGCCAATAACTTTTTCTGATAGAATAGGAATTCTGCTATCAGAAAATATATATAAACCCCCCAGAAAGATTAATATTTTATTTTTCGAAATTGAGCTAAAGTTAAATCAAATTGTAGGTTAAAAAGAAGAACGACCCAAGTATACTATACATATATTATGTAAATACAATTATTTTACCAAGGCTAAAACATACAACCATAGAAGGAACATCTATCAAATTAATTTTTCCAATCAAGTGCCATCTCACGATTCGTTGGTTTTCTCGTAGCTTCAATGGCATGTTTCCACCGTAAGCCTTACGTCACACGGGGGCGCCTAATGACACAATCAAATAAGGCCCGTTTCAATTTGCTGTCAACTCGTGACGAGGGGGGCAAACATCACGGGTTGGATGTTGGGTCATGCGACCAAACAGTCGCGCATAACTGCACATATGGGGTATTTGTGATACATTCAGGGCAGAGATCATACAGATAAGGCATATTACTGGCTATAACCGGCTACTCTTGTTGTGATATAACGTTATTAGCTCACATTTTGGACGCGATTTTTCCAACCCTTTATTGATGTATGAATAATTAGAGTATGACAATGAATAATCGCATTATACGAATTATTACGAGTTGTTAAGTTTCTTTCTTCGTTTAATTTTAGATAAATTAATGAACCCATCCGGTTACTAACTTAATTTAAATTCAATGTTATTTTAGGGTAGTGATCCTAATTAGTTAAATTTGAAAAGTACAGTATGCAGTACGTACAGAGAGTTATGAAAGTTATTACTTAGAAAAAGAAAATCTACAATATTCATTAAATGAATCATACCATATTTATTGTTTGGCTTAAATATGGCCTTGGCAATATCTTTCACAAACAAATCAAACAATTATTTACTAATCGAACTGAAACAATAAGTCCGATAACATTTGTATTTGATTAATACTTAAAATCATCCTTTGTTACGACAGAGTTTAAAAGAAGAGTACAACTCGTGTCCTTAGCAATATGATAAGATTATCAAATCAATTAACTGCCTTTGTTGTCCCGACTTTACATAAAGTCTATTATATGAAGAGCAACCTCAAACTGATTAAAAGCAATCTAAAACTCTTCGTCAAAGGCGGTAGGCTTCTCAAATAGCATTATTTTTTATATTATTTGCCCTGTTTACTTAGATAAAATATTAAGTTCATTTTTAAAGTAACTTACAAAGTCACAAACAATGCACTCCGTGCGTGTTATGATGACAGATTATGTCTACTGATTTACTGTTAATTTGTCGGATAAAACCGTGCACCAAGTTTTCAAGAGTTGTTGTTTTGTACAATTGTTATGACATACCTACCTAACGATATTTTTTATCGTTATGTCATACACAACACAACTGTATAGTCGGTAAATGACTTCTTATTACATAAGATAAAATGATAAACGTTAGAAACATTGACCTTCAATCACCCGAGCATGTATCACAAATATTTATAGTATAATGTTTCAATAAAATTAAACTTACCAACTGCATAGCGATCATTAACACAGTCTTTAGAGAGAATCGGCGGCCGCACAGATCGAAGAGGTCCTCCAAGGAGGGCCCCAGGAGTTCCATCACCAAGGCATTGTATTTACCGCACGGGCCAAAGTAGTAAACCTCGGGGATGCCGTCCGCTGTCGACGGCGCTGCGGACCCAAGGGACCAAGGACGGGAGGGGGAGAAACATATCAGACCATTTTAGTACTTACAGCATAAGACACAAGCATTGCTCTCGCTCGCACCTGTACCACACAACACTGCACCCGATATTTGAACTAGTTCATAGACATAGTGACCCGCGAGAGCATTGCTACGTAAGGTAAATACACGAAAACATCAGCGACATTAGCCTGCGTATCGAGATAATGGTTATTATGTGATAATAGTGGCTAATTGAGTGGATTTGATAACAGCTAAGGAGTTAACTTAAGTGCCGATACGGAGGCTAAAGTGTTGGCATTTAGCCACAATGGCCGGCCTGAACAACGACCATGACCACGGGTGCGGTTACCCTCGATATAGCGAAACAAAAGAATAGTTCAATATCGGTTACGGTGTTGTGCCCAATTATACAAATAACCTACTGGCCGAGACACATCAGTGCGCCGCCATTTCGAGTTGCATTCATCTTGCCGCTTCTGTATTTTTAGCAGGACGATAAACTGATTTTATAACACAAAATGTCTCGTAAGTCATGCTTTAAAATAACTTAGGAATAATACGGAAGACCTCTTTGTAGGAAATGATCTCATCTATAGCGGACTTTCGTTTAGACCATGACTTGCGGGAATGCAGTGTACGATTTTACAGCGTCGATTTTGCAAAACGACTTCACCGCGCAATATTGTGTCGGCTCTAAAAACTACTTTTATCGTTTTCTGGCACTTACAAGTTGCATTGCGATCATAAGGACCGTCTTGAGTCTGAACCTTCGGCCGCAATGGACGAAGAGATCTTCGAGCGAGGGCCCTAACAACTCCATGACCATAGCGTTGTAGCGGCCGCCACATGTTCCCAGGTAGTACACTTTTGGTACACCCTCTGGGCAAATATGTCTATCAGTATTTATTATAACTAATAAAGCAAATGTATGGCGGTTTGTATTTTATTTATATTTGTTGATGATTATCTTCTCTGAGGATGCTCAACGAATCATTTCTACGCACATCCGAGCTGTTTACGCATCGTCATACACCGATGACGTTTCCATTGATAAGTAAATGGACCAAATATGTCATTTAACCAATCCTCATACCATAGTGTAGTCTATTAATTACAATGAAACTACAGTAATTAGGTTGGTTATGAACACAACAAAGTTATCAATTGTAAATTGTAATATATCAGCATTTCAGAACGACCAGCACTATGAAGCAAATAAATTGTTTTATTCCACTTTATAACCAGTGGCATTGCAAATGTAATTCTAGTTATACCCTAGCAAGGTTCTCATCATTGTGCCGGTCGCTAACACGTAGATAATCATCAACGCAAGATTACTCATACAATCAACGATAAGGACACT
The DNA here is from genome assembly GCA_949319885.1 of Mecyna flavalis. Lineage (NCBI taxonomy): Eukaryota > Metazoa > Arthropoda > Insecta > Lepidoptera > Crambidae > Mecyna > Mecyna flavalis. The sequence goes on along the minus strand of OX439408.1, from coordinate 11,833,687 downwards.
TTATCGTCCACGCAAATCGTCACCCAACAACGGTAAATAATACTCGACATAATATCGGATACGTCGACGCAGCTACGAACGTCTGAGGGTACAGTCAGCCTCGTGGGTTGTGTATTAGCCGTTTGTTTTTGTAACAGTCGCATTATGGCCTAAAATACTTATTGCGAGCGACTGTGCGACATAAGCCAATAAAACACACGTGTCCCGCACGGTCGTTTTGGATATTAGTGTATTCGGTTCATTACCGACTTTTGTGAAAGCACTGCTAGCGTTATCTATACCTAAACTAGGTATAGGGTACACGGTTTCCCAGCGTCACATGTTGTGCGGATAATCTCTCATTTACTTACATTTTTTGCTTTAAATTATACCCACAAAGTTCTATAAAAATTGTGCGAGCCTAGTGAAGCATTTCCGAGATTAACCGCTTGTGAGCAGATATTTTTCTGAGAAAACTAGGTTTGAAGCTTTTTACTTTTTATGCGATTTTTGTAGGGTGCAAACGACAATGCGGTTCATATGAATTTAAGCGACAGGGGAGCAAATGCACTGCCAGCCTTCTGAATGTAACATCTTGAAAATCGTTTCACCGACTGCATCTTGCGCAAATTATACGTAATTTAATTTGTCCACAAAATTAACTTGAAATCGTCATTTGATTTTCTCGTTTGCGTCTCTAAAGGTAACCAACTAATTACGGCTAATTGAGATTGCGTAGAAACAATTAAAATCACAATAGTTGAGACAAGTCGAGTGACCTCGATCACGCCTAGTCGGACGAGAAGACCAAGTACGATACCGTTCATAGATATTCTCATTCGCGTAGGCATATAATTAGTCCGGAACTCACCGTGCGTGCCTAGTAACTTGTAAAATCGGTATTCTAGATGCAGCTGCGGTGCCTTCGACTTCATCGGTTCCATCTTGATGGCTACATGCTCGTTGTTGTAGAGATTTTTTCCTGCAAATAAAAAAAGGCATGATAAGAAAGCGGGTTGAGCTTATTGATGTATTCTTCCAACGTTGGTACTAACAAAAACGGTGGTAAAAACTCTCAATATTATTTACCTACTGTATTGAAACGAATGGTCGTAGACTTGCATCATCTTTTAGAAGTCCTTCAAAAAGACAACCAACGCATAAAATTATAGGAATAAAAATTACCTATTGACATGTAATTGAGACTTCTTAAAGTCATTATTCATTTTTTCTTAATACAAAAATGACATTATTGAAAAACGTAATATTAAAGGCATCGCTATACTTCACTAATCATCGCACGTAATTTAAGCATCACTCATCAATATTTTTTTTTTATGAGAACATTGAACTTAGTTTACATTTCCCCAGTACGATGAATCATCCACATTCTTAGACAAGGCCACCTTACCTTAGTCACAGCTTAATTGAATACACTGTAAACGAGTAGAGGAGAAAAGGGATTTATTTTATTAGGATCACACTTCTTTATCATTAGGAGGTACCCGCTTTTTATATTATTAGATCTCTTATTTTAGATTTGCCAACAAACACGTTTAAAACATTCATTGTAGATCAACCATCATAGGACTTTAAGAGAAATAAGTAAATGTCGGTATTATTGTGCGAGCTTTAAGTAAACTAAAACAATGGCTCACGTTTTACTGACCAATTTCAATGAGAAAGGGCTTTGCCCAATAAAAGGACGTGTATGCTCAATATCATTCACCTACAAGGGCACGGAGCTACTATGCATAAGATATTGTTTGTTCCGAGTAAGTTCATGCCTTTACAGCGACATCAAACATTTACGGGAAGAATGAAATTCTAGGCTTCCTCTTTCGTAATGTTTAGTTACTAATGCAGTTTACTTGTAGTAGACACGCCGAAAATCTAAAATTGACTTATTTTATAAGGCGGTTTGTTTTAAGACGATGCAGGCAATAAAATCTTGCCTGACGCAAAGACAAGATCTTTGGTTAGAAGAAAGCAAGTATGACACCTCCTACATTATAAAGGTACCGTACATAAATTAAGTTGTAAATAAAACGTTGTTGTGACACATGTTCGCCACACGAGTATTTGTGTTAAGTAGGTATTATATTATGCATATAGGTATATGTGTATTCAAAGATCATCAAATAAACCTGACAATTTTCAGAATTCGATAAGCTAAAAGAATAACGTAACTAGGTACAACCATTTTACACATAAATTGGAAACGAGGATTGAGTTAAAAGATTGATGCAAGTAATGGACATTATCGTAATGAATGCTGAAAACGGTTCGATATTACATTTTACCACAATCCTAAAGCATTTTAAAATAAATAATATCTGTGCGTACACCCAATCAAAGCAAATGTGTATTCAGGACTGATCGTTTACTTATTTTTTCGTTCATTTATTACATGATCGCCATTCGCACGGCGCACCCTCTCTGAAATGTGTTTCGAACCGCCCACACAATTCCTTCCTATCCTCAACGATTTATTGAACGTAATATCATGAATTTCTATTTAAGAGAGAGGTCAATGACGGTAAAAACTAAAAGGGCATGTAATTGAAAACATTCTAGTATGTACGTTTTTTTTAAATTTTGGTACACAACAATAATGCTGCATTGCACATTACAATATGCGACACGTCGGAGTAAAACGTCGCAACAGCCAAGATCATTCCGAAATGGAACGATCTCAAACCGCCATGACTTTGTTTTTACGTAGAGAGGTACCTACTCGTATAATCGTCTTATTAGTTAGTAAATGCTACCATGTCTTCGGCGGAAAAGTCTGTATCTGAGTGAATTTCGCAGTAAGAATATGATTGATCGGTATTGGTCAATAGTGTGCACATTTTAATTGAGTCCTAGGAACTTATGGCAAATTCCTAGATGTGTCTACCTATTTCCAATTATTTCGCATCGCACGCTTTTTTCAAATATCACTTTTGACTTTTATGTAGATCTATAAAATGTACTCATTATACATTTTATCGCGTACCCTACAATCTAACTTTTGGTAGGTAAGCAATCACTGGCGTCACATTGTGCGTATCATTCTTATCATCTATCGATGGATGGAAGATTGTATGTAGTTTTCAGTAGGTTATATCTTATCACGAGACTAAATTTGCGGCACGTTTATTATTCAGTGAAACTACTATAAATATAATCCTCTGAACAAAACAAAGACTCGTATTCCAAAGTCTTCCTCAAACAAAACGAAATTAAAACTGCCAGTTCTATAATGAAAACAAAAAGGAAAATGGGCATCGATTTGCTCAATCATATTCAATACCCGGCTACTGGTCTTAAACCTTCGAGGTTCGACGTCAAGCCTGGCGTAGGTATTTTACGACAATTCAGAAAGTCTATTTATTTCGTGAATGAGTTGATACAACCGCACAATCTATTTTTAAACGAAAGAACAATGATGTTAAATTGCATCAAACAATACCTAGTAAATAGACATTTTATGCGTTTCAAAGGCACACATTATTAAAATTTCATTTGGTATTCCCAAAAAATAACGCATAATTAGCATTAATTTGGCAACCCTGATTCAATCGATTGAACAAGTAAACCTGACTCGTGGTGTAAGACGGTTGTTGAGAAGAGAACATGGGGAGAGAAACGCCCGGTAGGAAGACCCCAAATGGCCAAATGTGATGGAGTGATGACATCAAGAGAGAAGCCGGATCGATGCAGATACAGTTGGCTCAAGATAGAAGAGACTGACATGAAAGAAAGGGGGCGTACACCAGAAAGGTGGTAGAAAAAGGCTGAGTAGAATAAGAACAAGTAAAGAGTTAAGCTGAATTTTACTAAATGGTTCGACTAGATTAGAATAGGTAAGCCAGATCGATTTAGATACAGGTGGCTCACGATAGAAGAGACTGGCATGAAAGAAAGGAGGCCTACACCAGAAGAAGAACAAGTAAAGAGTTAAGCTGAATTTTACTAAATGGTTCGACTGGATTAGAATTTAGAAAAGGTACATTTGAATTAAGAGTCAATCAATATTTACTCTCTCGTCGGAATATCCAATTTCGTTATGATGACTGAACTTCCAATCTTGTACTTTAATTGGACGGCCGAGAGTAAGGTCAGCGGTGAAATCAGCTGTTAACTGCTGGAAGTGGAATTATTGCTAAGCGATTTCAGTAATATTCGTAATACATTTCATATTTGCTCCTAAAGAATGAACCCGATAAGGCCAAATGTCGAGTAATTTACCCAATATAAACACGATACAATTCTAGAAACGTATATTAAACAAACCAGACGACATGCCATATACATACATACTTATTTATATTAATATGCCATTAATTGTATTACCGCGCTCTGATATATTCATAGATACCAGATAATACTTAACCTTTAAAACAATTTGTTACAAATACAATTGATTGTAATGTTTTTGCGTAAGCTACATGTCTTCAATGGGAACAAAATTCACAACAGAAACTTCAGTTCAATTGTCAAGCGTTGTTAAAATTGAACAAAAAATATGTAAAACTCGACGTCTCCACACTTAGTGAAAGGAATCTGTCTAATAGATGTAACAAAGATTCACTGCGGCAGCAATTAAAACTTTAGAAAATATTCAAACTACACGGCAGGTATGAGCCAAGTTACGTCGAGGTAGTGCTTACGTCACCAGCTTCAGCAAAATTTCACGCTACTTGATTTTGCTCGCGATAACTGCGACCCTTCCCACCGCGCTACGCCCAGTCTTCTTTTACATATAAAATGCAACTAGGTGAAGCCAGTTGGATCCCAATAGTTTCTTGGCCGAATATGATGCGAATACAAACGTCTGCTTGTTGAGCCTGTATATTTTTGTCGGAAGCGAAACCTTTGAATATACTATATTCTCTTTTTTGAATTATATATTCCCTTTTATTTCCTTCAACCATATGGAGGAAATAATACTCGTAGCTGACATGTGTGACACTTGTGAGAGTGCCTCCTCCGAGAATTGGTCAACCAAGTTTGATACTTTCATTTGTATCAAAAGAAATAAAATGAATATGGTGACACGAAGCAATCAGAAGTAGGTACTTATAAGAAATACTGTCAACCCTTTTTAAGTTATGTAGTCAATACATCTTGGTTTACAACTTGAAACAGTTCGAATAAGTTTCAAAATAGCAAACGCATCGACATTTGCGTTAAAGTTTGGAAAGTATTTAAATAAATATTACAATACGTTGTATAGACTAATCACCTCACGCACGTGTGCGGGCAATAATGTTATTTTCAGTGACGCGAGGTTGAATCCAATTCTCATCCGCACGCAGCCATATAATCTCTAAGCTAGACAATTCGTCAAAATGAAACCTTATCGCTTAGACAACAAGGCTTTATCTCACGGAGTGTCGAGGTCGCATAAGCTGCCACTATCAAGTAAAGTCATACTCATCAAAAACACAAAAGTCGTCCCCTACCAATTCCACTATTGTGGCAACGAAGCCTTTATTGGGCTTGTGAGAGTTGCTGAGGATCGCTTGAGAGCAGTTCGGAAAACCGTCGAGAAAATTACTCTGAGTAAAGTATTATCATCAAGGTTTTTCGTTGGACTGTCCGTTTTAAACTCTGTTGTAAAAGGAATCGGGAATCTGATAAAAGATTTTTTAATTAGAAATGTCATGTGTTCATGGACTTTGACTGGTAGGTTTTGCAACACGAGTTAGGATTCTAACGATAAGATATCTAAGATAGGTATTGAATGTGTAACATGTGTCTGATATTATAACAAAAAACTGAAGTCAAATCTTCAAACCTAATTGATGTAAAATCTTTGTAAAAAAAACCGCAAAAGGAACGTAAATCGAGTTAGTCAAGAGTTAGCAGAAAAGAGACATGATTCGAATGATATTCTACTGTTGATGCAAATATCTATACTAATATTATAAAAAGGAAAGATTTGATTGTTTGTTTGTATTGAATAGGCTCCGAAACTACTGACCGATTTGAAAAATTCTTTCACTGTTGGAAAGCTACACTATCCCCGGGTGACATAGGGTACTTTTTATCCCGGAAATGTGTAGACTAAATTGGAATCCTCCTAAATTGCCACTCCATGATCCACTTCTTTAAAGCTTCACATATTTTAAGAGTTTTCGAAACCAACCTGTACTCCGTATACAACACACAAATACATTATGAGTATTACTCGTGTAATCACATACGACAAAATAAATGTGACGTTATTAAAATGATAATGTTTCTAAGTTTAGTAACTGTGAGAAAAATGTATACAATAATATTTCATAGTATTTTCTATTAAGAAGCCATGCATAATTCTCACTACCTACACCGTATAATGCGCCTACATATTGTCATTAAAATGAAAAATACATCATGTCCGCGAATTCATATTGCTCTCAAACTAGTCTTCAACAAACACCTCATTAGTTCATACACCAAAAAGTATCCATTCAGAAGCCGAAACTAAATACGAGTACTGCTATTCATGAAAATTACGGTGCGAAACAAACGTCCGTGAACAACCAAATAGTCCTAACTTTATCACACGAAGTCGTTCAAGCCAAAATTACTTGTACATGTGGAATGGTCTTTACACGTCAGAGATGTTTTGCCAGAAGGTTCCTCCAAGTCTGAGAATTATGATTACGTATAGAATACGACTACGAGGTATTCCGTGTTGTATTTACCTTAAATCAATTAAAAGAGATAACACAATCAAAAACTTTTAGGCTGGTGGTAGCAGACTGGTATCTAAAATTGCTTGACATGGATCCTGGATCAATATAAAAGTGTCCAACCAATCTTGAGTATTATACACTTCCGTATTAAAAGTTCAGACAAGAAGAGTGCCTTATCAATGTTATCAAAATCGTTGCTCAGTCAACTGAAATGAAACGTGTTAGCATTGCCATTCGAGAATTCTTATTGTATAGGCAAACTAGCTTCAGGCTGCGGCTCCTCCGTGGAAATCAAATTATTATCTCATAAAAAAACTGAGCATTATCCCGAGATCAAACATAGTTAAAATCGGTTGAGTAGTTTAGACATGAAAGCGTATCAGGCAGACAGAGACAGATTTCATTTGCATTTATATTAGAAGGGATTAAAAAATAAAACAATAGCTTATGTTTTTCAAAAATCTAATTATAGCAAAAATATTATCTTTGAGACTGTAGGACTGCTTTCGCAAACAACTTTCTAACTTGCACTTGTGCTCATTGATAGGACGACTGCATACATTTTAAAGAATGTTTCCAGTCAAGTCAATCAAGTGCAGTAGGTACCTTTTGTAATCGAAGAAGAAATATGTTTTGCACATAATATTCTACCGCGGCGCGCATCCGCGAGGCGTGAAGGCGTCCGACTGTAATATAGGACTTTCCCCACCATATTCAGATATTCTTAAAAAAATACTTTTTCACGTCTATCTTTTTTTCCCTACCAACACTTAGACGTCAAAGGCTTGTTGAGAAAAGAAGTGCTGCATTGCAAACAACAGTTTGCCATTTAAAAAAATTATAAATTACATTAGCACAAACTTTAATTTCTGGATTAATGAACCTTAAGTTAATTTAAGGATTTTATACGGACGTCCTTTTTTTTTAATAGAGCCAACAATTCTGTAAGTTTGGTATATTGCAATAACGTTTGAATCCAGATATTTAATTTTCATTAGCACTCCATCAGCGATAAATACAAGTCCTATTCTAGCCACGCTCATTTATAGACAGTGATGGATTCACAGAATAGTAAAAAGCAGTGTAATGAATATTTCTAGCTAATGTCCCTTTCCTCGTAATTTAAGATTACTTTCTGATGGAAATGGCTTATTAAGATATTTGGGTGTACGATCGAGGTCTCCCGCGCGTGATCACTTTTGGAAAAATATACCGTGCACGCGCATCGTGACTTCTTAGGAGCGGCGCTTGTAAACGTGAAAATACTGCACAGGATTTTAGCCTTTAGGGTGATCACGCGCGGGTGACCTCGATAGTACCAAGTTATATATTTAGGTGCGCCAAGGACTTGTTTTATAATTAAATCAACGGATCATTAATTCATCAAGATGTTAAAGATTTAACAGGTTCTTATTAATTATTTCTATTATCTTTTTGTTTTGTAATGCTTAAATTAAACACAGACTTTCTGCCTTCTTGGAAGTGATTCAACCACTCGGGTATAAACCAAGGTGGTTCTGGGTGTTGTTGGTAAATAAAATATTGTTCATTATCATATTATGTCGCAGTGGCCGCTTACCAGCAGATGAGCTGCGTGCCTGTCTGCCAACAGATATGGCATAAATCAGAATTTGCATTTTATGAGACTTTGAAATCAATTATCACAACATGAATCGCATAACATTGTAAACGTTGCCACCTTTGTAGTTTCCCACCCGATCATGAAAACGGTATATAAACCTATAATATACAACACTGTACGTTCGGATTTGCTAGAATAAAGGTCATGGTATCAGAGCAAATCGATACTATTTAGACATGCTATACCTCCAGCCAGATCGTTCTGTTGCAAATTATACACACCGGCACAATTAGCGGAACAGAAAAAAAAGTGAGACTATGAGATAATAACGCATATATTTGACGAAAATGTAATTAGACACAAAATAACAAATTGATTAACATCTTTTAACAACGACTTTGAAAAGTCTTCGTTATTTTTTATTGAAAAATAAAGAAATTTAAAATTAGTGAAATTTTTAGATGATTATGAACCATCACAAAAAATAAAAAAAGTAAGCATTAAATGATTTAACAATAAAATTAAAGCAAAATTAATAACGAGTGTTTCCCCCTCTTGCTCTGATAATGGTTTCCATTCGTCTGGGCATGCTACAGATTATGTTATCGATGATTTCTTGAGGCAACCGCTCCCACTCCTCAAGTAATGCGTTTCCAAGTTCATTCAGATTGTTGGGGGGTGGCATTCTGGATTTAACCCTTCTTTTTAGCAAGTCCCAGACATGCTCTATCGGATTCATATCGGGGGAATTTGCTGGCCACTGCATCACCGGTATACCTACGTGGCTCAGATATGCCTGTACCGATTGTGCACTATGAGCACGAGCATTATCTTGCATTAGAATAAAGTCGTCACCAATAAATGGGGCAAATGGTACAACATGTTCTTCTAAAATGTCTCTGATGTATCGATCTGCTGTCATTGTCCCTCCTGTGACTATCACTAACTCCGTGCGAGCTCCCAAACATATCCCTCCCCAAACCATAATCGAGCCGCCACCATAAGCCACTGTGTGTTCAAAATTAGACTGTATGTGGCGTTCTCCTTTGCGTCTCTATATTCTCTGTCTCCCATCGATCTGTTTTAAAAGAACTCTGCACTCATCAGTAAAGAGAACCTGCTGCCATTCGTTCAAATCCCAATGACAATGTTCTCGCGCATAGCTTAATCGGTTTACGCGGTGACGTCTCTCAAGTTTTGGGCCTTTGGCAGGTATATACGACCCTAAACCAACTTCTTCAAATCTCCTGCGAACTGTACGCTCACTTACTCGTACTCCTCGAACGTCTTCCAGTTCATTTCGAGCTTGTACAGCCGTTAATCGCGTATTTCTACGAACTCCAAGTTGTTAAAAACTGTCATCTCGCCTCGATGTACATCTTTTTCTACCTTGACCCCTCCTCTTCACAAAAGAATTAGACGATCTGTACCGCTGGATGCTGCGATGAATCGTTGATACTGGTCGACGAAGCCTTGAGGCAATCGATCTGTAGGTATGGCCATTTCTTCTCATTTCATCAGCCCTAATGATTTCCAGTGATGTTAAGTCAGGCATAATAAAGAGCTTTTAATAAACAAAATTGCCTATAGAATAACAAATTTATCAAAAACCATTAAGTGCAATTTTTCAAAAAAATTACAATTACGTAGTTATTACTCGAACAAGTTGACAAAACGTATTGTTCGGGAAAATAAAACAAATGAATGAAAAAAGTGTATGTCATCTAATTTTCTATTTTCAAATTTGACAATAAATTAAAAAAATATCATAACTGGCCAGTCCCTCAAGTAAAAGATTTTAAAATCCTGTTTTTTTTTTGTGTTCCGCTAATTGTGCCGGTGTGTATATTTTCGGGATTTTAACACCATAGCTAATTGCATCTTTTTTACCTAACATGCCAAGCCCGAAAACTCCTAGCAGGGCCGCAGTGCATGACTAAAAGAAGTTTAGTGTCTGATTGAAAAAATAATTTTATTCAATCACCAAACAACATTAGTATTAAATTTTTTTCTATGATAAGATAATGACTTCATGGCGCATATGGTTGTGATTATTACGGACCAGGAGTTCATATATAACTTAAGAAAACGGTTCATGCCACGAATATTTATAGTTTCGATTTCTGAATACGTATGGTACCTACCTCTGTTAATACCAGTTAATACCGAATTACGTTTATTATACTTGCTGAAATTATTGTGATGTAATGTTGTCTGATCTGATATATAGTGCAGTCATTGAAGCATTATAGCTCCGAATTTTTTTACTGTGAACCGAATTGCATACAATTTTGGAATTAGGTTCATCTTACCCTTAACTTCAAAAGTGAAAATGATTTGAACTCCGCAACCACCATGGGAGTGGTTGCCACCCCTTCTCGGGGGTGAATTATTTTTTTATCAAAATAACCTCGGATATCGATAGAAGGCCTAATTTTAAGCAAAAAATCATCTATACAGTTTTTCAAAAAATTCAATACTTTTCAAGTTATTGGCAATTGAAAATTCGCAATTTTTTCACGTATTTCATCGGTTTTTTGCAAATATCTCCAAAAATATACGTTTTATCGAAAATTTTATAAAGACCAAAATTGTAGCAGGTAAAACAATGAACAATTTGAATTTTTATAAAGTATTCTAAGTGCAATATTAAGCTAGATATTAAAGATCAAAGCCGTTTTTATTCTGTCTGAAATTTAATCGATGTGGTCAATGCCATCTAGCGGCGAACAGATGCATTTTATGCATTCTAATACAAAAGGGTCTTGTAGTGCTTGAAATAAGCTTTAAAATGAGCACTATTAAAAGTCTTTTGCGCGTAAAATAAGTGAGCTGTATTGCAAATAAGGGGAGCATCTAATGTTTTTTCTATAAAATAAATGGGTTTCATAAGTGCCATTTCCACCAAAATTAAAATTAATCGTATTCCGCCTAGAAATAACTTTATTATGAAGAGTTTGATAGATAGTATCAGTTTGGCTGCTTCAGGACACATATTTTTCAAAAAAGTCACGATTAAATAAAAAATCAAAATTTCAAATTTTTAAAAAACCCACTTTCTTTTCATAATATCTCAAAAATGACGACAGATACGTATAAAAGTGTACGGATTAAAAATTTAGGTATTTTTCTGACGAACAATTTGGTTTTTTTGTTTTTTCTGTCAAACAAAAATTGACGGAGATATGATTGTTTAAAGAACGCGTGGCAGCGCAATCACAGCCTCTCTTAAGCCCTTTAACCCTTCACCGTTTTAGAAAAAGGTTTTTTACTATATATTGCAATATAGGATGTTGTAGCTCTCTTAATTACCTTTACAATGGTTTTTTATAAATTGTGATAGCATGAAAATTGAAGTAGTTATGGTCCAAAAACTTATCATATTTTGTTCTACTTAGTAACTAAGGGGTAGTTTTAAGGGTAGAAAAGCTAAAGAATATGATAAACATTTTCGAGAGTGTGGAATAATATTGAAATCCTTTTCATTTTATCAAAAAAAAAAATTTTTTTTTTTATCAAGGGGTATTTTTCAAGGGTTGAAAGGGGTTCACCCCCTAGTATTTGATAATTATTATAGAGAATATAAAATATTACTTACTCTATACTTACATCTTTTTATGTCATACCAAAGTATTTTTTTGTGATTTTTTCAATTTAGGGGTTGTTTGCAAAGGATGTAAGATTTTCAAGGGGTTGAAAATTATTTTAATATGGGGTAATTATGTTAGAAAATACTTTACAATTTCACCACTTACGATAAGACATGTTTTCTAGCGATAAAATGGCTCAATGTAAATTTTTCCATTAAGGGGTTGTTTACACCCCTTAAAAATAATAGGCGGAGTTCAGATCATTTTCACTTTTGAAGTTAAGGGTAAGATGAGCCTAATTCCAAAATTTCATGCAAATTGGTTCACAGTAAAAAAAATCGGAGGTAAGACCGTATTTTTCGCTTCAATGACTGCACTATATAATGACGAAGTAATGGTAAATATAGAATATACCTACTCAAAGAATACATAGGTACTTTAATTCTTTTAAATGTTTTAAATACATATTATACGTAATCGTAAAAAAATAAGCGAAAAGCTGTACTGCCATTCCTATCACTGATATTTAAATGACGAAAATCATAAAGTGCCTACTCAGATTTTATTTTTATGGAAAAGGAGTAAGAGTACAAGGCAGCCGTACAACAAAATATTATCGGAAAACTGAAGCTCGGAGGGAAAATAAAACCGACTTTGTCAAGTTTATTTTATTTATTAAACGAAAAGTAATTAAAGTTAAAATGCTCGCAACTTCATATTAAGCGTTTTATAATTTACGTCACGTTTAAATGAATAAACCTTTCTTGCTCTTCTCGTTTACACTTACGCCAATCAGGGCCGGAACACTAGAGCTTGCCAGGTCATCCAAAAGTAATTTTTTTTTGCAATCTGCCTTGAACTATAAGACAGGCATGACCATAAGGTTCAAACAGTATGTATAAAAAAAATTAAGGTCAGCTGATGTTCCGTTGCTATACCTACTACTCATCTAAGAAGTGCCAAGATAAACCAATGGAACATAAGTGTTTTCCTCTGGGCAAAGGGCATACCTATCATAATAGAAAGAGAGTTGTATTTTGTCGGTTTGGTGGATAACATTAAGAATTCGTCAATAGCGCGTTCAAATCTAACCATAATGTACCCATTATATTAGGGTAAATATTAGCATATGAGTTTGAGTGAGTTTCAAAATAAATTGGTAAAACTGCTACCTTTTCTTGCGTTGTTCCTACTTATTAGGTATTAAAAGTGTATGGAGATTATGTTACGAATTTGTGATATTTTTTTACTATTGAAATGTGAACTCAAAGATCAACATTTAACTACAGTTCTGAACCGAAACTAGAAGATTGTTTAGATTATTAATGGTATTTAACTTATAAAAATAAGATTTAGTAGTCTTTTTCAAATATAACCCAATATCTATATAAAAGAAAGTCGTGTTTGTTACAACACTTATAACTCGAGAACGGCTGGACTGATTGCCATGGTTTTTGATTTGTTGGATTTGTTTCCGTCCCAAATAGCAGAATACATCTTAAAAAAGAAAGGATTTTGATCAATTCCCACGGGAACGGGAACCACGCGGGTGAAACCGCGGGCGGCCGCTAGTTTTTTATAAAAGAGTAGGTATAAATATTTATTCTGAATGATAGTTTGAAGAAGGTCTTAAGAAAAATGTAGTTGCTTAATGGCCCGAACTGTCCAACGCTTAGTTAATAACAAGTGTGAATAATTAATAATATTTCTAGTTAATGATGTCGGTGTTTGAGTTACTGAACCATGATACAAATAAGCTGCCGCATTGTTTTCATAGAGGACTATTTATTAGAAAACCTCATTAAGTTTATGATAACCAAGACCAATGACCAAAATACTGGCCTAGTGATTTGAGTCATTCGCTAAGATCTTCCTGGATAAAGGAGTTAAAACTTTTTTAGGCATTTCAAACGTGCGAAGCCTGGGCGAGCAACTAAAATAAAAACATGAATACCTATCCATCTTAGTCATATAGTCAGATAGAAATATAACATGGAATATATCGTTTATTAATAGTACCTACTTAAAAGGATTTGCATAATAATAATATTTGTGTTTTTATATTTCCGAACTGAACGACAGTAATATTCGTATCATCAAAAGCTGCACTATTAAGTACCTTTGCGAAAGAGAGAATCGCCTGAATAATAAGGAAAAGGGGAAGGGCATTGCCCAGAGTAAAAAAAAATGTGGACCACATTTCGTTGAATTGAGGAAAACTCGACAATGAGTAAGTGTGGTGAATGGCAGTGGAGCCAAATGAAATTTTTTTAGAGTAAAAATAATGAGGGCAGAAAATGTAAGATGTGTTACGGGAAAGTCCAAATTCCTTTGCTTGAACTTGACTTGAAACGCTGTCGCGTGTCTAGACATTATAGGTATAACAGAAACTATCGTTTTCCATACAGTGTTTCATAATAGGGTAAATAAAGCAAATAAAGTACAGGATGGTCAGAACAGAATTGCTCAATGCGTGTGATATCATACTAATCTTCTTACTTTCAAATGCGTTTGAGAGGATGCATTTTCTGGATGTTTGTTTGTATTTAAGTAAATATTTGTGGTACCTTCGTTGTTTCTGGTATCCATAAAAGTGTTAAAGCTTACATTGGGATCAGATGAATTTTATGTGATGTTGTCTAATATTTAAAATAATAACGCGATTTTTTTTCATGCTAGATCAGTTTGCAGACTGACTCGTGATCTACCTGATGGTATGCGTCCACTGCGGCCTATTCCATTCATGGACACTTCACCTGGAAGCGTGCTCTATATGCTGCCACATTTTCTGACTAAACGTAATGTTGTCTTACCGAGCCTAAGTTCGCCGAAGTTCCCGCAGCCGATCTTCTTGCCGACACGGAAGTTGGGCCCGACCATGAGGACGCCTGACGACGAGGTGACGGAGTGCCTCGACGTGTGCATCGCGCTGCTGCCCCCCACGCCGCGACCACCCACCGCGCCGGTCGCGCTGCAACAAACAACCCTTACAATACCTGTTGGAAACTTTCAAACCTCTTGATCTTTGTATGACAATCTTTATTAAACTAGGGCAGATATAATGAACCACACACGCGACAAGAGCGATATTCATTTTTAATAATAAATCAGCTGGCAGATATACACGCAGCCCACCTGATGGTAAGTGGCCAAGAGTCGCTCAATGTGCATACTGTAGGCTCCTCTAATCTTTGAGCCTTTGATTTCAAGTGTAATATCTCCCACATTAATACTGCCGGAACACAGCCAGAGCTGTTATGGCGGCAGATTCCCCCTGTGGGGGTAGCAAGCAAGCCAGT
The DNA here is from genome assembly GCA_949319885.1 of Mecyna flavalis. NCBI lineage: Eukaryota > Metazoa > Arthropoda > Insecta > Lepidoptera > Crambidae > Mecyna > Mecyna flavalis. The sequence goes on along the minus strand of OX439408.1, from coordinate 11,818,563 downwards.
CGGACCCACGACCTCCGTATGTTATACCCAAGCGGCTTAGCCACTATTCAAAGGAGGCGGTTCCACTTTCCAACCCATCTTGATCTTTGGACAACAATCTTTATTATAATAGTAGTGAGGGACTGGCTTGCTAATAGCTCAAATCTTTTGTTATATTGATGTAATGTAATGCTTAATAAATAATAGGTATAACGTTAATAAATAAAGAGCATTTTAAGGGAGATTATAGGTGTGAGCAGCGTTGCCAGACGTCCCGATTTTGGCAGGACGTCCCGATTTTTAAATCAAAATTAAATGTCCCGCGCGGGACAGGCTCAGTCCCGCTTTTCGGGGAGAACTCGACTGTACGTGCAGAGAGCTGAGAAAGAAAAGAAAGGCGTTTACCGCGCGTAATGAAAATAAGAGTGTGGAAGAGAGAGGCTACTTGAGATGTATTTTCACGTAAACGTAATTTAATCCATCAAGCCCCGGAAAACCAGACACAATAGAAAATCTATTGTTTACGCGACACCCGGCTTTCGGTCGGGTGTTTAAGAGTTAAGTCAAATAAAAAGATAAATATTTGAAAACCTTTGATTATACAGGTACGTTTTTTTACTATGTCCCGCTTTTGACGGAAGAATCCCGCTATTTTCACTCAAAAAGTACCAAAGTCCCGACTTGGCAAAAATAAAAACTGGTAACGCTGGTGATGAATGTTATGATGAGGTATGTTTTTCCCACATCTTAACATGCACCACGCCTCTCTAACTGACGATTGAGCAAGGTAAATGAACTTTGTATACGCCTACTGTTTATTGGGTACTAATTTTATGAATATTCAATATTCCGTAACGATAACAATTTAGCAGAATTTAATTTATTAGGCCACGAATGACATTAATTGTTATATTTTGGAGTTCATTCGTAATTCTATTATACCAGTGCGAGCTCTGGGCCCGACCCCAGGGTCGAGATCCTAAAAATACCACCACCGTGTTTCCCTGCGTCGTGAAAAATCCACTTAATGGGCATCTTACAGTTGCTGGTGCGAAGGGTGCAATGAACCGTTTAAACACCTCCGAGATCGTCAGTGTGAGGTCGGACACTGGCAAACGTTACCATGCGATTTTAAAGCTATACTTCAAGCCTGATACTGTCAAGTGGCTGAGGGCAGCTGGCAGGGGGCCGTTGAGCGATTCCCAATACAAGGCTACTCGGCCCTCAGTTTGAGCTGAAGACGGCCACAGCGGAGTTTTGGAACATAACTCTTAACTTCCCGAGGAGCTAGGATATCTACAAAGGATTGTTCTACTATAAATCAAGTTTACGTAACTTAAAAACTGTCCATAGCAGATTGGACATACTTAATGCGCGGTCAACAGTAGAGCGCATTCTATCCGATGTGATTAGGTATAGTTTTATCAGGTTGATACTCGATTATAATAAACTTTCATATTTTAATCAAATTATGGCTTATAGTTTCAGTGGTTATTGTTATTTGTACGTTCCTAGTTAAATAAGATATTAAGAGTGGGTACCCTATTTGTTGTGTTCGTGATAAGGTATGAAGACAAGCTTGTATGAAAGATATTTTTAAATATAAATGCGCCCTTGCAGGGAAGGGTCGCTATTTATATAATATTATATAGAATATTCCTATATTTTATTGATCTCAGTAAATTGCAATCCTAGATTCCTAGCAATAGATGACGAAATACTGCATTAGGCAACCTTTATGCAGGCAGAAAATGATGCTTATGATGGTTTAACATGACCTTGGTTTGTGAATTCTAATTACGTACTTTGCCCCATTTTCATGCCAGTCATCTGATGAATATTTGTGTTTGTTAGTCTGGTATGAATATCTATTTATGTGCGTATTTATAGTGCATTTAACGATCCAGATTACAGTAGGTACAGTTACCTACTTTGGAACAGCTATGTAACTACAACGTAATGCAATATTTTGGATTAAAAAAAAAATTGGTAATGCTATTAAATACAGTTAATACGAGGACCTAGTTAGGAGCAAGGTATTTGGGTGATCGTAAAGGTTGGTTGCCGTAGGCGAAAACTCGGCTAGGAGGACATTATTTTTGTTATACCTATACTAATATTATAAAGAGGAAAGATTTTAATGTGTTTGTTTGTATTCAATAGGCTACGAACGAAACTAGGTACTAAACCGATTTGAATAATTCTTTTACTGCTGGAAAGCTACACTATCCCCGCCCGAGTGACATAGGGTACTTTTGATCCCGGAAATGTAATGAAGGTGAGATTACCTATAAAAGCATTGAACAAAACTTCATTACAAACTTAGTAGGTACCTAATAATTAAGTAGTTTTATAGCCGTCTTCACGAAAAGACTATGTAAACTTAATCGACGCTTGCGAAAGCGCCGTTATGACGGCTTAAAGATAACCTTATCCTTGAAGATAGTCTTGGAAATAATCTCAATAACATCACCACAATATTGCAGACCAAACATCTTGCATTTTATACTGGTGGTCAAGTATCATATTTTAACCAAGGTAGGGACAGGTACCTACTTATTTCTCCATCTGTAACAAAGATACTTCAACTTGAATATCAATTTATGATTCTTTGACATGGAAAGTTTGTTTGTCCCAAATGAGGGATTAAGTGGACCTATTGTCATTGTCAATTCATATTTTTCTATGGTTATTAACACTTGAGATGTGGATAAAATTTTTCAATGTAAGTCAATTTATACTACAAGGACATTGAAGATTTTGGCCTTCCTACTGGTCAGCTATTTCATCAGTTTCAGAATTCAGTGTTATCATTGTGTATCATCACTACATAGTATAAAACAAAGTCGCTTTCTCTGTCCCTATGTCCCTTTGTATGCTTAAATCTTTGAAACTACGCAACGGATTTTGATGCGTTTTTATTAGATAGACTGATTCAAGAGGAAGGTTTATATGTATAATACATGCATAATATAGTAGAGAAACACTGATAATTTTATAGGTTTTTAATTCAAGGTCGTAAATAAACACATTTTTTTGCGCTTACATTGCAAACGCTGGCTGAACCCTACGAGATAGATCAAAATAATGTACTACGGTATTGTTCACCTTAAAAAGGTTTACAAAAAAGTCCGCGATGGTATATGTCTATCTATAAGGGATAACCCACAATAACCATTTTTATCCTTTACTAATGAGAAAATAAGGGCATATTTACGAAAAAGCGATTTTGAGCAATACAGTATTAATCCTTATCCAATTAAGTACCTTAAATAAATTGTGCATGTAATATAGATCAATATGGCCCTTTACAGCATGCAATTTAAATGAATATTTTTGAAGATATTACAGATTTAAAATGCAGGGACATAGCGGTTGCGGCGGTACCGACCGGCCGGGGGGCGTATGGATGATGGATGAACGTTTGTTACTTTTTCACGTAAAAACTACTGAATTGATTTTAATGAAACTTTACAATAATATAGCTTATACATCAGAATAACTCATAGGCTACAATTTACAAGATATTCCCGCGGGATAACGTCCTATAGTTCACGCGGGCAAAGCCGCGGGCGGAAGGCTAGTTATTTATAAATAAATAAATATTTGTCATACATTCTAGGTATATCTCTATATAAGACACATTAAAATATGTGTTTTTTTATAATAAAAAAGTTCAGACACCCATCTGAATAATTTTGTAATCATTGTGCATATTCTTACACATCCAAATGAACACTGCAGTGAATAACACCAACCGTTATTGGCATTGAGTCTAAAAGTGAAAGTCTTAATGCACTCCCAACGGGCAAAAGCATGGAACAAGACAATTATCTAGCCGCACAATACCAAAACAACATGTTGTTAATCTGCTTTTTATTTGAAACTTTTTTTGCAATACAGTTGGAAGTCGAGTCAATTAAGTGTTTAAATGTCACATGCACAAGTTGAAATATTTAACTTGAAAGTATTGCTATTATTGAATGTAAATTCTAAAGATTGATGGCATTAAATTGCAATTTGATTTCTAATTAGGTTACAGGTACAGAGTTTTCTGACATAATTAGATAGGTAGGTACTTTATTTTTAAAGAAATAAGTGACATTTACTAAAGTTCTTTTCCCTTATAATAGTAAATGTTATCTATCAGAGAATAAGATATTTAAAAACTAAAGGAATGATTTTGCAGATACTTACAATCTCCTATGCATTGTAGAAAATGTGTTGAAAGATACATGGATGAGTCTCCATTCACATTAGTCAGGCATTGTTGGAAAAATATTGGAAAGCAGCATAAAGGCACAGACACTTGTCAATTTCAACTGACATCCCAGCAAGGCTCTCTTGATTTCTTAAAAATGTTTCAAGGTTTTTACTTACATAGACTTTGATTCTTAAGCTAATCAACAGCATGATTGAAATAGAAAATATAAAATTCAGGCCATTTTAAATTCTATTTGTCAAACAAAAGCACGTCAGACGTAACACTATGGACTTTGTACCACTCTTATGTCGGGGGCATAAGTGCTATTATCGAACCGCAAGTGTTAACCGTGATGTGCTGTTGACCGTACCTTGTGTTATAACAATCCATTAAAAAAATTATGTTAAAAATCAAAGTCACAGTCACAATCCAAAATACAGAATCTAGGAATTCGAAAAACTAAAATAAACTTTTCTTATGAGCATTTTATACTTACTTAGTTATCTTTGAGCTTATAGAAGGGCAATTTGTTTTATTTATAATAGTTAAATCTTAGTAATAAAAGTATAGTTTATATATTGGTGTAAAATTGATTTAAAATCTACCCCCAAAGGTATAAATATGAAATGGGAATGTACTTGCGCGATAACGGTACATGTGAGCAAAGCTATGGGCGGAATGGTGGTTAGCTATAATTGAATGGGGCACAAATAAATTTTAAAAATAAAATGATTGTAAACAACAAAAAAGTATCTGAGACATTGACATTCAAAACAAAAATCTATTTTGGTCTACCACTCAGACAGAAGAATATTTTGAAATGAGCAGTGTTTTTATTTGGAAAATTCCTTATCAAAAGTGACTATGCAAGGAGCCTTAGCTTTGTGACTCATGTGTGAGCATAATATTAATAATGAAAATACTCATTTACTTAGAGCTGTGATATAAAAGGCCTGCTCATCTACTATTAATTACTTTCCTCATTGCAATGCTATTTTAAAAAGTAATTAGAACCTGTTTGTTTTTATTTTAAATTACCAATGATCTCATAGTAACAAAATATATAATAATTCTATAGAGTTACCAAGGTTGGAAGGTGTGGATCCCTTAGATTCACTACAAAGACTCAAATATAAAAAAACTTTGATATTTAAAAGTAAAATATCTACCATAAAATGATAAATAAATGTGTATGTAAAAAAAACAAAAATTTGTCATGAAAATAACAATGTTGCTTAATGAAACTGTATCTTAACCACTCAACGCCGAACCGGCACTCGGGTGCCGCATAACAATAGATTTTCTATTGTGTCTAGTAATCCGGGGCTAGAAGGATTAACATATCCATTTATAAAGCTTGAATATAATATAAAAACTTTTAAATTAAGTGCCTTATAATTTAATTGTAATAAAATGTTTTGTATTGTAATTCATACTAAAATTATAAAGAGGAAAGATTTGATTGTTTGTTTGTTTGTATTGAATAGGCTCAGAAACTACTAAAATGATTTGAAATACTTAAAAAAATCTTAATACATAATAATATCAACAAATCAAAAACAACAACAGCGCAAAAGGTAGCTAAAACAGTGCATGTACCTATGTTTCATGAAACTTTTAGTTACTTAATCACCACACAATGTCAAATAGGTAACATTATTTTATTACTAATGTAGATTGCTCTTGATAACATTGAATATGATATCAATTTACTATTAAAATATTTTCGGTTCTCATGTCAAAAATAAAAGTGCAATATTATGCAAAAGTGAATTACATTCAATATCACTGTGCTAGTATTAGTGTAAAACTAGTTTTCATGAGCAAAAATTATTGCCTTTCATATAAATAAATATGAAACATATTTGGTTAATTATACTGAGGTGCATTTTACGAAAGAAGTTTTATCATTATTAGGTATTAGTAGTTGCTATTAGCTGAGGAACGAACTAAGTAGCAAGCATTGGAAGAGGCCTATGTCCAGCAGTTGACAGCAACAATTTGTCTCTACTTCATAATTGAGCCATACAATTTTACAATAAGCATAATCATTTATGTAAACAAAAAAAAGGATTAATTAACTATCACATTTTCGAAAGAGACCATTCAATGGAAAGTTTTGCATCTGTCAAGATATTGAATTTATCAAGTTATGAGTGATCTATCAAGATGGTAACCATACCTACAAAATACCCAGTTTCACACATAAATTGACAACATAATAGGGTTATGTAAGTTAATTGCTGTTGTTATAAAAGTAGGCATTCATCACAGACGTCAAATTTATTTTTTATTACTTTTTTGAGTGGACTTGGTATTCGTTGATTTGCCACTATGTATTTAAATCAAAAACCAAAGTCATTGTTATGTGAAGCGAGTTTAATATTTGCAACATGTATTTTAAAGGGCCACTATAGAGAACTTTAAATTTATGTTGTGCAATACTGTGAATTTAAAGGTTACTGACATGCTGTGCATACTTATTATGGCCAAATAATAATGTATACCAATTGCTACAATTCTATGAACTTTGTTATAAGTACCTACTATTTTTAATATTAATTTCTTATGACAAAGCATAGTTTTAACATTGAAAATCTATTTTGTTGCTATTTAAAAATACATTTAATACCAACAAAATTAATATTATTATGATTAATATGGGGAAACTAGTATAAACAAAAGTGCTTAACGCATTTTGGGGTTCGATAAATTTATGTGTTGTTGACCAATATGTTTTTTTACTACACAGCACTTATTTCTTGATAACTTAACAAACTACATGATAATAATAAAACTATCTAACTCAAAAATCATATGTTTGAAACCACAGAATTATTATTTTTAAAAGGAGAGTGACAACACATTTGTTATGATCAAAGGTTAAACATATCTAGAAATAGGTTTATGTATCTATTTAAATTAATTTTAATGTGAGAAATTATGTTTACGACTTCTAGAAATTATAGTTTGCTAGTACCATATAGCGGACTAACTGTATCCTATGTATAGGTTATTCTGAATTCCAGGTACGCCACTGTTAATCTCAGAACTTGAGTTGTTTTTGGCTAGGAATATGTGTTATTCTAGTACTACACTTAATAACCAAAACTTCTTTCATTTAATGTACTATTTCCTAAATTTAAATGAAATGAATGATATAGCACCATCTAATCCATGACCTATTGCAAGAAATCTGTAAATGAAATGAAACTAGTAGCAAAAGTAATTGGTAACTGAATAGTGAATTTGTCATTACTTAATTAGTAAAAGTTTACTCCAACTCATATTCACATTATAAGTAAATTATTTTAATTTTAACTATTGCCATAGATTTCTTATTACAATAGCCAAACATTTTTAAGACTTCTTAAGTCATTTGCAAAGGTAAATACTTTTATAGTTGAGTACTTATTATAAAAAGAATTTAAGCCTGTTATGAAATGCGGCTTTACTAGTAGATGCAGATTTTTCTGCACCATATTTGCACAATTAGAAAAATCATTTAAATGTAGAACTAGTAAAAAAGAAAGTTCAATGAATAGGTTATGATTTGCCTGATAAAATGGTAGACATAAATATCAGTAACGGGAAATAAGATAACAGTGGAAATATTGATCTACTGCTAAACTACACAGCTGGTGTAATAACCTCAACCTCTTATTGTATTAATGTAGATTATATTAGACATAAATAAGCTTTGATTCCATCTAGCCATATTGTTTATAACAACTAGACTTATAGTTACTTGAATGGTTTCCTTCACATTATCCCTTTTTACACATCAACAACAATTGGTTGATACTTGAACCAGCACTAAGATGAGTATTATTTATGTGCTATAAGCCTAAAGATGGATTGCTCAGGGTAAAGATAAGGTGGTTTCTTACGTGGAAGTTCTTTTGTCGTCGCTTTGACGTTCCTTGTCCTTATTGCTCTCACGTTTGTTCATAATACTACAGGTGTTGTGCAGGCTCCCAGGCCGGCACTCCTATCACTCCGAGAGCTCGCTGTCTGCGGAGGCCGCAGCTGAGCAGCCCATGTCACCACTGTCCCGAACACGGCACGCGGGCGTTCGCACTCCCCATGCCCAGTACACCAAACACCAACACTAATCGTCACTTCCAACTTTATTCCTATTTTTTTAGGCTTCTCTCAACACTATAACTACTACACTTTAACAATTTATCTCAAAATCATTGTTGTTACACTGCAATCACAATATTTAACGTGAGTATGCTGTTTCGGCGACAGTCACCAACTACAGAAATATATTGAAATATTGATGATAGTAAGTTAGTTATTTTCTTCGAAAGAGAACTCAAGTTAACTCGACTAAACTGAATAGAGGTCGCCGTGCCAATGTTATGCTCATTGAAGAGTAACAACAAGGCTTGCGAGTGTCACTATTAGCACTTTTACCAGGATCGCCACGACGATATCTTTATCTTCACTCGATTACTGTGATTCTCAAGTTAGTGAAATAGTATCTATGGATAAATTTATTTTACCAGAAAATTTAATTATTGACAGTTTCTTGTGGGAAGTCAAAACTAATCGGTCGGCATAAATCTTTTTGAAGTAATTTCGTAAGATTCGCTGGGGAGATGTTCACTGCACGAAAGGAATCACAACTTTATGCAGGTAAAAGCACAAAAGGCGTTTTTTAATTAGCTTTCCATGGATTAGTCACAACGTCGCCGAAACATCAAATGGACATTTGTCCTGATAAAAAAGTTTAGGTTTTGTAATGGCCACCAATGTTACACTTTTATCACTTGAAATATTATAAAGGAGAAGTTATTTTACTAAATTATCTGACCTAAAGTGTTTATTAAATTACACGTTAACGTAAATATATTACCGACTAACGATAAAATTTCATGTTTAAAAAATATTTAACTCAAAGAATAGTCACTGATAAATCGCCATTCGGCGCATGCGCAAACTTGCAGCAGTTGGTGTTGTCAGGTAAGAAAAAGCTTTTACATTATTATTTTAATCTTAAATACATTTTTTATATGCTTATGCTTATAAGTACGTACATACAAATTATTATACTCATGTATTTTACTTTTATTAAATATTTTTTTAATGATTATAAATACGTTCTTAGTCTTGACTTTATGGTAGTTTTAAAATATTTATTATGGCATCACAAAGCATAAAGAAAATAATGGATGCGTTCATACTTTATAGTATTTTATTTGAGATGGATAATGTAATAAATAATAAAATGCCAATAATGCCACATAATACCTAGATACACCAGTCACCCACCAGTCGCTTGAATATGAATGCTTGGTCTCAACTCAGATTAGTGCTCGGAGATAACAGATAAAAAATAAAAACAAATTGAGTATTTTCAGAGACGATTGCGTTTGTTTTTATTTTCCGTTTCGTTTCATTATGTGTAAAATATGTCAAGGAAACAATAAATTCATTAGATACCTAGTGATTATGCAAAGCCAGTGAAGCCAGTATATCTCTACAGGCAGGCGCGGTCGCAGCCTGAAATTTTGGAGGGGGTCACGCATTACCTTTTTTTTTTTTTTGGAGGAGAATGCGTTTCTGTGCCATAACCGCAGGCTAGCTAAACCTGCGGCCGTGTGTGGGACTCGAGACTAAGCGTCCACTACCCACTAAACTCCCCCAGCCAGCCTTGTGGCTATTGACCAGCCCGGGTCACTCACTACCTCAGAAACTCAAAAAAAGGAAACCTATGGAAGTGTTACAAAATCATATATAATTATACTTATGGAATTCACCACATTATTTGGCAAATTTTTGAGATTTTTCAATTTGACCTTAGTTTTGGGGGGGGTCATGTCCCCTGTGACCCCCCCCTTCGGACCGCGCCTGTCTACAGGCCATAAATCAAAGTTTGACTATACGCGTTTCTTTATTTTGTCTAAAACGCCTGAAACATCTGCAATGCGTGTTATCCAAGTGTTATCTCAATATATGCGGCAGGGCTTCAGGCGTTTGTAATAATATCGTTCTTATTCTCGTAATACCTACTCGTTTATTTTTTTTTGGGAATAAGTAAATACAAAAACCAGTACAATTTTGTTGTAGTAGTAGTTTAAATAAATACGTTTCTAAAAAGAAACCTTTTGTTATTATTGGGTTAACATAAGGCTAAAACATTTAATACTTTTAAGCTGCAGTCTAAAAGATTCCTTTTTTATTATTAGTATATTGTTGGAAGATTTAACTTAAATTTATTCAATAAAATGAGTGGATTTGTTAACTATATTGATTACAATAGTACTTTACTTAGAAGATACATAAGTAGGTACCTACCGTACATTAATTTTTATTCCTCCTAACTTAAGCAGGCATGGATTAGGTATTTAGAGAAAACATAAATTATGCTGTTGTATACCGTACTTTTATTGAAAATGTTTGTTTCAGTTCGTAGTAAGTAGGCGCTTTTAATGATTGATTAGTTTTAATGGACTAAGTATGTACCTATAATAATTGTGGATGAGGGTTTTTTCTTGGACACTGTCACTGTCACAACTTTTTCAATTTTAAATGATTAAATATTTGCTTATCAAAATACATCAGTTTTTTTAATAAAAATATATTTATGATAAAAATATATTTGTAATGATAGACAAGATCGATAACAGTTTTTTTTATCTATAGGTGATAAGCTACCGCTGATTATTCTTAGGTATTCTGAATGAATGTTTCTTGAATAGGTACGCTGTGCTTTGCTTTGTTTCTTTGAGTGTGAAACACTGAATGACGAACGTGCATTATGCAAAGTTCGTAATTAATTTTAAAAACAGCCCTTCCAACAATGGAATGAATCAGAGTTGTATAAATCTACGTGCCTAGTGCTTGTAGTACGCCTGTACCCAGTTTAGTGCTCCTGCGCCGACACATTCATAATATTCACGTAGGTATAACGACAGCGTTTGTAAGCGAAGGCCAGTCATCTGCCGGCGACAGTGTACTAGACACGTATTTTAGTGTTGACTGAAAACATCAACGTTTAGCCGCATTCGGCGTCATACTACCGGAGCCGTTTATTTCTGTACCGAAAAGGCAATTTTTATCATGTAAGTTTTTTTAATATACCGACTAATGCAGAAAGTTCAAGGCCCCCTAAGTGAGCTGATTAATTTGTTGTATTCATGTAGGTACGGCGAACAGCGACGAATAAACCTGTTTTTGGTACTAGATGTAGGTGTTATTTTTTACGTTCTTTATTCTCTGTTATTGATACGATGTCATTTTTAGAGCAGTGTCTCTGAGGATATTTAGGTACGTCCCCATTCAATAATGCCAGTAATAAAATATTTATGATACGCATCCATCAGTTTTGACGCGGTATTATTTTGTCGTCAGAACTATTTATTTACCTTACCTTGATGCTTACCCAATTAATGAAAGTAATAATTCACAATATGTACTAGATATAAATAAGATAATCCTACCACGCAAGGGTCCGTTTCACCGCGGATAAGTTCCATAAAAATCTGTCAAAAACTCAGATGATGTCTTATTTAGCCTTCCGCCCGCGGTTTCACCCGCGCTAATTCCTTTTTTCAAATATCTCCCCCCTTCCCCCACACTTCCAGGATCAAAAGTACTTACCCTACCTATGTCATCCGGGGATAGTGTAGCTTTCCAACAGTGAAAAAAAAAGTTAAGTCGGTTCAGTAGTTTCGGAGCCTATTGCAAACAAACAATTAGATCTTTCTTCTTTATAATACCTATTGTACCAATAGATTTGAAAAACGAAAGATTATTAATATCAGACAGATAAATTAAAAACAGTGGTTTAACTGGCCCTAAGTATTTTAACTTTCATTTTAATGACGAACATAAAATAACCTGCTCTAATTATCTAGTAATTGTTTAATTAGTTTTAAAAATAAACGCACAGATATATCCTACTCGTATACCAAGTATGAGCATTTAATTTAAACACGTTTGTCGACATACTACTTAAATATTTTAAAACTGGTTTAATAATTGTTTTGTACACCGTACCTATTCTGATTGCTTTGTCCGGTGCACGGTGGGCGATGATTTTTCATTGTTTTTCCCTGTTTTAATACCTATACTAAGGTTTGCACAGGGATCTGATGGCGATTTTTTTTTTCATTTTTACCAATGACGTTCAATAAACAATTTCTATATTACCTATACAGGCTTATGGTTTTCAGTGCAGGGCATAGTAAGGAATTCCTTACTATGCCCTGCACTGAAAACCATAAGCCTATTATGTCAATTTTTTGCCTGTCTTTTCTTTCGGACTCTGAATCCTTTATTATGATAGTTGATAAATGAAAAAATAAGGTTATGATAAAAGTTTATCCTGTTTTAACTTTGTGTTAATCTTCTAGTCGAAACGATAATCCATTCGCAAAAACAAATCTATTTACCAAACAAACAGATGTGTTCCTCTTATCTATGATGCAAACAATCACCGAAGCTAAATAACAATGTTAATCTACATACTGATAACTTAAGATAATCGTGGCGGTCGCTTGTCTACTTAAAATCGTTTTTCCCTTCTGTGAAAACAAAAGCATTGTATTTCTGACCACTGAGCTCTATGATAATATACGCTCAGCGTATTACGCTGGAGTGGCTATAGACATTGAAATGACAGATAATTTTTCTGTCGATTTGAAGCGCCCCCAATAGTGTACTGGGAACTAAAATGACTTCAAATGGCTCAGAAAATGAGTCAAATGGACAGCCATTGACACTGACAATGACAGCACTATCGAAGTTTATCTGCGAAAGTCAGCACTATTATTAGTTCCAAGTACACTAACTACTGCTCTCAGCGCCAACATGGCGATTTTCAAATCGGATCAAATATTTGGTACCAATCGCCTATCCAGTATGATGCTTTTGTTTTTTTATATAAACATCTAACTAATGTGAATGTGAAAAAAGACACCGAATTAATCGGCAAAAAATATGAAAAGATTTATTCAGCAAATAGTTTAAAAAAAAACCTTTTGCACGTCTACCTTTTTTCCCTACCAGATAGTTAAGCATGAAGTCGTTTAAAAATCACAATTGGCTAAAGTATTAAGAATCATAACCTGAGCTGATCAAGGATGGGGTAAAATCTCTGACAGTCTGTTAACACCAAACACTCTTCGGGAATTATTATACTTAAGTATTAAAGCTTAAGTATTTTTACGTGAAAGCCTATTTAAATAGGTATGGCTTCTAAGTAGAAGTTTAGTGTCTTAAACCCAAATCACGTGCGTTGTCACAGCTGATTTCGTTTGTTTCCGTTGAGAACAAACATTTCATAGATAAAAGACATTATATTATTGCTATCCGAATTTTGTACGTAGAGGCAAGCGCAAAGAAACCTTTTCTTACTCGAGCCTGTTTGATATCGCAAAATTTAGCGTTCTTAGAATGGAGAATGTATGATGAGTTATTCCAATTAATCCATTATGACCATTCCAGTCATTCCACACTCGCTCCACGATGCCTTTCTGCCGCGGCATTATATGTACGAATCATTAATAGGTGATAGACGTACTTCGTAGATTTCAGATTCCATGGCAAACTGCTTAGTAGAACTTCCAGACTGGGTATTCTTTCTAAATAACACCGTTTTATATAATTGAGTTACGAACGTCATCTTATTTATGTATTCAGCTTGCACAAATATTTATGTTTTTGTGAATTTGAATTCATACAAATAAAATATTGGAACTTAAAACACTTAAAATCAATCACAGTTGATTTTTACCCTTTCGGGATTCCGGCGTAATTGGTTTTCCCTTTACAACGTGGGTAACCCTCCTCAGTGCGTTTTGCATGCACTTCACGGAAATGGGGTTGGCATAATCAATGTTTTAATTTTTTCCCACGACGCGCCCTTTAGGAACAAAACATCTTCTAACTTTAATCTAGTAGTAGAGTCTACAGGAAGTGTGGCAGGGCAGCCCTCGAGCGATGATTCTAAGCTAAGTACCTATACCTCGGTGGAATAGTTCGTAGTGACTGCATCATTAAGTAGCCTACTACCTGTTAAAACATTATAATTATGTATATTTAAAATTCAAGAAAATTTATTAAAACATACTTCAACATTTGGGTCCCATCCCATGAATTCTTTAACCGATTCAAAGCAATATGGCAAAAGCCAATAATTAAATTGTCTACCTTTAAGAACCTTGATCTATACTAATATTATAAAAAGGAAAGATTTGATTGTTTGTTTGTTTGCATGTTTGTTTGTTTGTTTGAATCGAATAGGCTCCGAAACTACTGAACCGATTTGAATAATTCTTTCACTGTTGGATAGCCACACTATCCCCAGTGAACATAGGGTACTTTTAATCCCGGAAATGTAGGGGGAAAGGGGGGAATATTTGAAAAAAGAAGTTACGCGCGGGTGAAACCGCGGGCGGAAGGCTAGTCGTTTATAAAACATTGCCATTGCGATATTCATGTTGTAGGTATTTATTTCGCTTGTAACATCAGGTTGGCATGTATGGGTAGGGTCTATCTGTGTTCTATCTGTACCGACAAATAAGGACCGGAAAATCTTTGTGTAAGCACCCCAATAAATAACACATAGATCTATATCCCCATATAGCAAGAGCGTTCGTTATGAAGGGTCGCTGTTGTTAGGCAGGACATTCATCCAACGATATGTACCTATTCTTAGGAACGTTATAAAGCCATTAGACACCTTCGAACTAGTATTTAATCAAGAATCAAGAATCAAATTCATTTATTCAATTTTGGCTCGTATTATAGCACATATGAATGTCAAATTTTACATGTCACAAAATTATGATAAATTTAATAATAAGTCAATAAAAATAAAAAAATGTCACAGATAAATAGCAATAATCATGAATATGATTCATGAGCTGGTTCAAAAAATAATTTTTCTTTTACTACTGAGAAGATACCAGCAAGAAACTCAGGAGTAATTGTTTCTTTTTCTTTTTTTTAAATTTGTATTTGTTACAAAATAAAATAATAAAGTTGTATACAAAATTGTGCATATAGGCAACTTAATTGCCCTGCATATGACGGAAAATAATAATTATTGCCCTGCATATGACGGAAAATAATAATTAACTATCTCATAATAAAACGATTTGCAGATTATGACCATTTTAGCATTAAAGCGCGATTTTTAAAAAGACTACAGGTGGCGCTTATGTAACAAACCAGTTTATCATGATAGGCTACACACACAGTATATGTGGAGTATTTAAATCAGATTGGTAATCTGTCTATTATTTTGCAACATACTTATTTACTTAGACTTCAGATGTTATAATAAGTTATGCTATACAATAAGAACAATAATTGGTGTTTTACTGTCACTCTTTTGAGCAGTCTACAAAAATTGTACTAAACGTAGATTTTACTATCACTACGATAGGTGAGCTATCCTTCCCGTAGTGTTGCTGCAATATTATTAGGAGACGTTTGATAAGGATCGGAAATCTGAAGAGTACATTGTCTGTAGAAGCTGTAGTTGAACAATATCTGCTCGTAATACCTATCTTTCTATGAAATCAAAGTTTACAGTGAAAGGTCACTCTTGACCTACAGTTAATGCATTCATGGTTATCTCGTTGCATATCTATTAATTCCTAGTCAGATAAGTGAAACCGTGCATTCATAAGTGAATACTACAATTAAATGAGAAAAGGATGTTGTTTAAAATAAAAAATATTGTAGGAAAACATTTTATCAATGCCACCATCAAGTTGTGTGAAACCGAACTTCAACAAATAACAACAATACCAATAAAATTACCTCATGACGTAACAAATATAATACAGGAAAAATGCAAATTAATTACTTCTTGTTTAATGATTAGAGGCTACTCTTCTGTCCCATAATAGTTATATTCACATTGTATTTAATGAATAACATTTATCTTTTATCTTATAGGTTCCACTAATAGGTCGCAAAGGTGGGCGTGCGAAGCAGGATATTAACAATTCGTGACTAATGTGTAGGTGGCTAACACGTAGCATCCTTGCATATTATTATATTAGATCCTGTCCCTTTTTAAAACATTCATCTATATAATACATATAAAATAAAAATTAACTGTCGTCCGTTAGTCTCGCTAAAACTTGAGAACGGCTGAACCGATTTGACTAAGTTTAGTCTTGAAATATTCGTGGTAGTCCAGGGAAGGTTTAAAGTTTTAAACGATGAGAAAATATAGAAAAAATATTGGGTTCAAATTACCATGGCTTATATTAAGAGGTAAGTGATACGAAGTTCACCGAGTCAGCTAGTTGATTAATAAATATTAATTAGTTAATTCGCTTATTATTCCTATGTAAGAATTATCGAGTTTTTGATATCCCTCTTTTGTTACATTTCTTACAAAGAGGTGTCTTGAGACTTGAGGTGATGTCTCTATAAACTATTAACCTTTTTCGATAATAGGGTCTTGCTTTACACTTGCCTTTACCACACTTCCTAGCAGCGCGCCTCAGTGGGCGTGGAAGAATATAAATTATTATAGTCTTTCCACAGCCTGGTCACTGTGAGGTCAGGCTGGTTGATAACCAACTCGTCCCAATCGGGTGGCCCTATCACCCGATTGGGGGAATCCGAAACCGGGAAAACTATAATGTACAATCTCCCGTCTTCCACTTTCCGTGTAGTGCGGTGGGACTAACGTCCTAATAAACTTAAGTCGTAGATACGTTCAACATCTTTTTTTTTATTTAGCACAATAGCCATTAAGATAGACACGGAAAAATATACGTTTCCCGTTGGGTATAATTAAGTTTTTATTGCAGCGTTATGCATACAAAATCATCGTCCATGAACCGTTTTGTATGAAAAACAAATAGGTATGTTCAACACTTTATCCTTAAAAAATTGTATTGCATGCTCTGATATGTATTGCATAATATGTAGGTAAAGTACTTTTACGTGCTACATAAAATATTTTATCAAATAAACTGTTGTTTTTTAAAGCAACAGTAGGTATAGAGGAATAAAATATTCGTACTTACATATTAGGTCCTTACATATGAAATTGGCGTTTGGTATGGGAGCAACAAAAAGTCGAATATTTTTTATTATAAAATATTTATTTATTTAAAGTATGAACCATTGTAATCTATGCACTTTGGTCATCTCATGGGTTGTTAATTGATCCTTTTACAAAAAAAACCCTTTGGACGGGAGTCAATGAAATCTTTGAAGGCGGTTTTGACGGCCCATTGGAGTTGAATTTTTTCACTTACAAAAAGTTATTCAAAATTAGAAAAAAGTGGTAATCTATTGGAGGAAGATCCCGGGAGTACGGTGGATGTCTTAGACATTCCAATTGAAGCTTTCCTAATTTGGTAGCCGTAATGTAACGCAGCAGTCGACGCGCATTTGCCGGTTTGCTTAACACAATTCGTGAGGGTACCTCACCTTTCAAGCTTTTTAAGCTTCCCTATTTGCTTCAAGTGGATTAAAACAGTTTTATCACTAACACCGCAGCCTGCAGCTAACATACACGAAGTTTTCGATAGATCCGCTTTCACAATAGCCTTCAATTATTCATTATTAGCTTGGGTCTCCGGCCGTCCACGGAGCTTGTTCTACAAGTCAAAATTTCCAGAACGAAAACGTTGGAACCAAAAATGCACCCTGTTTTCTTTTGCGACACCCCCGCCTTACCCTTAATAACCCCTTCGAGCCATATCGGCAGCACTGGTGCCACGGTGGAACTCGTTCTCGTAAATAACGTGATATTTCAAGTTTCCCATTTTGTAAACAAAGTGATGCAAACAGAAAAAATAATAATAAAAAAAACAAATGAATGTCGGTTATCGAAACACAAATACATGTGTGAATAGCTGTATAAATTTGAATTTGTAATTCCTAACCAAAGAGGAGATATTTGGGATTAAAGTTGTCACTACGGTAAACGCCAATTTCATAGGTAAGGACCTAATATTATACATATATTCTGGTATGTACTATATGTATGTAATATAAAATTCCACGTTCCTCATAATCTACCAAGGCTAGGTAAATGGGTATTATTTGCGATCAAGGGATCAAAAAGCAATCTCGGCCATCACTCTATTATAAACATGCTTCAGCGACAATACAACGAATTTCAGAAGAAAAATAATGTGGATGTATTCTCGTCCAGCACTCTTAAATTTAAGGCGGCTATACTTGATTCATTCAAGTCATAGCTCAAAAGCAATTTTTGTTTCTTCTCACATTAGCAAGTCATTAGCAGCCTGTAACTGAATCTGCACTTAGCAATATACTTAGTCCTAAGAAAACCAAAATGTACATTAGCGTAAGATTTGTTGGTTGTCCTAAATAGATTTCTTGCTTCATATATATTATTGTTATTAGTTATTAATTGTTAATATTATTTCCTACTTGTCATCATAATCATACGTGTTAGTTTTTGCTGTACTTGTGCCGAAATTTCATAACTGTAAACCGTAAATTATCCTCACAGGACAGGCTTAGCCTAGTGTGAGGACCCGTAAAAATGTAATTTTAGGAAATGTTTTTAATGAAATAAATATATTATTATTATTATTATTATAGATAAATAAATAAAGTTTTTATTTAAAATTTACATTTATCTAATGTAAAGTTATCTATATCCGTTCAGTATTTTCTTCGTCAAAGAACAACAAACATCCACCCATTATACATCCTCACAAACTTTCGAAATAGTTTTGGAAGTAGGTAAACATTAGCAAAATTTCATTCACAATCACAGCTCTTCGGAGTATGTGTTGTTATACAATTTAACTTTTCATAGACGATAGCTAAAGTCCAATGCCATCACTTGTCTCTTGTTAGTAAAGCTAAGACAAGACAACCGCCAACATATCACTTTATAGGTAATCATCGCATGTTTCGTGAAAATAATTAAAAAAAAATATTTTACAAAATATTTTATATTTTTCATTTTTGAATTTTGGGAGTTCTATTGTCACTGATCAGAAACTTTACTTTATTACCTACCGATATTTATCATTTATAGTGTTTTACCTATTTGATGTTGAAGCATGTAGCTTATTACCAAAAATTATGCAGTAGTTAGAACCATCTTTTTGGAATGTACAGTGGACTAACCGGTGAGATTACAAAGCTAACGGTAGATTAAAACGGGATAATTTACTCGCGTTGATTTTAAGTAGAGACTTAACTCTCTGTTATCTAAATTAATTAACACGTTCTCGTCCTGCCAGTCTTATAAAATAACAAATTTTTTTTTTTTTTTTTTATTAATAGCGGCTTAGTGTTTCCACAGTCACTGCGACCAATTCTGATCTATTGTGAACGCCACTTAGATTACAGTTCCTCTCCAAGCCCAACCTCTTCTACGAAGAGGAGGATATTCTTGGGGAGGATATCTTTAGCCTCGTCTGGTTGTAGAATGTGCTTCCCCAGAATAAGGCTACGTTTGTGCATCAATGGCTCGCAGTCCGTGAGTATATGCAGAGGTGTTTCGTCGCTATTGTGACAGAATCTGCATTTCCTCGACTCGCGTAGACCCATTACAGTCATGTGCTTATTAAGACAACAGTGTCCTGTAATGGTTCTAACCATGATGCGTACCTGTCGCTTACTCAGTCCTAAGATCCGTTTTGAAGTTTTCGGATCAAAGGCTTTTGTAAGTGATTTTGCGTGTTTAAGTCCTGGCATGTTTAACCATCCCCTCTTTGACTTTTCTGTGTATAGGTTTTCCAAGGTGGTACGGGCTAGGCTTTTGGGGATTCCACAGATTGGCTCTGGGCCATGTTGTGTTGCCTCCGCACCTGCTTTTGCGAGTTCATCGGCCCTCTCGTTGCCTATTATTCCCTCGTGTCCCGGAACCCACCTAAGTGTTACCCTATTATTCTTTCCGAGAGAGTTTAGTCGGGTCATACAGTCTGCCACCAGTTTTGACGTTACCTGGTTAGCGGCGAGTGCTAGTATCGCCGCTTGACTGTCTGAGTTAATGTATATTCCACGATTTACGTGGTTATTTTGCAGGTTGATTTCCGCACATTCTATGATGGCGAAGATCTCTGCTTGAAAAATGGAGGCGAATGTGCCCAGATTTTGTGAGTGTTCATATCTTGGTCGCTCTCCATATACTCCACAGCCCACCTTTGGGCCCATTTTTGAGCCATCGGTGAACCAGTTTAGGCTTCCCCGTTCACAGGTAACTTGGTTGTTTAACCAGTTTTCCCTGTCCGGTATCTCAACCTTGAATGTTTTGTTGAAAACATGGACCGGTGTCATGACATCGGGGGTCATCCTCAGAGTTGGTGTCTCATGAACTGAGTCCAGTAAGGTCCTCAATTTTTGAGAGATAGGTCTGAGTCCTCCCTGGGCGTTGAGTCTGTATGCGCTAGCTTCCGCCTCTTTGATGATGTGTAGGTCAAGAGGCATGATGTTGAGTAGCGCATTCAGAGCCGCTCCAGGAGTGGTGGACATGGCCCCCGTTGCCATTGCACAGGCAGTCCTTTGCAGACTGCCTAATCTGTCTGATGCGGATTTCTGGCTGGCTTTATTGTACCACACCACCGAGGCGTATGTTATTATCGGCCTCACAATGGTTGTGTACAGCCATAAAACTGCTTTGGGTTTTAACCCCCATGAGCTTCCTACCATACGTCCGCATGATCCTAAAGCTATTTTAGCTTTTTGGATTATGTTGTTTAAATGAGTGTTCCACGTAAGTCTCTGGTCTATGGTAACTCCCAGATACTTGACCTCCGTGGAAAACTCAATTTCATTCCCATTCAGCCGAGGTTTGATCAGCTTGTTCAGCTGTCTACGCTTGGTAAAGGGAACTATAACGGTTTTTGTGGCGTTAACCGATAGGCCATTGTCTCCACACCAGTCATTGATGGTTTTTAAGGCCTTTTGCATCCTTAAGGAGACCGTAGTTTGACAGAAGCCTCTGACCGTGACCACAAGGTCATCAGCATAGCCTTGTGTATCAAAGCTTAGGTCTTCCATCTTATATAGCAGTTGGTCTACAGCTAGGGTCCATAGTAAGGGGGATAATACTCCTCCCTGTGGACATCCCCTAGTGGTTCTGACTTCAACTGTTGTTTGTAGAAGGGTTAGCTTTACATTTCTTGTGGTAAGCATTGCTTCGACCCACCTAATGGTAACAGGCTCGACGTTCTTACGCACTAAGCCTCCAACCAGTAGGTTTGTTGGTGTGTTGTCGAAGGCGCCTTCTATGTCCAGAAATGCGCATAGTGCGATTTCTTTGTCCTCCAACGCCTTCTCAATCCTGTCAGTGAGGCTGATCAGGGCTGTTTCCGTGGATTTTCCACTGCGGTAGGCGTGTTGGGAAGGATGTATCGGGTTTATCGGTAAGATGATACTCCTGATATATATATCTATTACTTTCTCCATTGTCTTTAAAAGAAATGAAGTAAGACTTATTGGTCTGAAGGATTTCGGCTGAGCGAAATCCTTTTTCCCAGGCTTAGGTAAGAATAGAACTTTAACTGTGGTCCACCGTTCTGGTATATGTCCCCAGGCCAGGCTGGTCCTGTAGATTTTTACCAGATGTGGTATGAGGATGTTTGCTCCTTCCTTAAGATGTATTGGAAGAATGCCATCCTCCCCACAGGCCTTGTATGGCTTAAAGGAATCTATTGCCCACCTCACTTGATCTGGTCGAATCATAATGGCGGCTCTTTTCCAGTCCTCTATCCTTGGCCGGCTAGAGTTGCCTGTACTTGAGGAGTCCGCCGTCTGCTTCGAGCCTGGAAAGTGTGTGGCGGCTAGTAGTTCCAGTGTCTCCGTTTCGTTTTTTGTGAAAGATCCATCTGATCTTTTCAAAAGTCCTATTTGATTAGTAGTGGCTTTTGAGAGCATTTTGTGGAGTCGTGCCGTACGGGGGAGACTTTCCACCTCGTCACATAGCTTCCTCCACGATGCTCTCTTCGCCTTCCTAATCTCTAGGTTATATTTAGTTAGAGCTTGCTTGTATGTTTCCCATTCTTGGGAGTGCTTGGCTCTATTGAAAAGTCTCCTGGTTTCTTCCCTAAGCCTTCTCAGCTTAGGGTTCCACCAGGGGATTTTCGTGTTAGATGTTTTCACCCTCACAGGGCAGCTGTCCTCGTAGGCTTTACAGATTCCTACGGTGACTCCCTCCACTGCGAGTTCTAGCGCATCCACAGTCCTAATATGTTTAGGTAGTACCTCTAGGTTTAATTTCAGCTGGTCCCTGTATTTGTCCCAGTCTGTTGCCCTAGGGTTTCTATACACATAAGTCTGACATGTTAGCTTTGCTTCTATATCAAAACGTATGTGTCTATGATCCGACATTGAACTTTCGTCACTGACCTGCCAGTTTGCTATGTACTTGGCGAGGTTTTTAGAAGCAAAAGTTATATCAAGAACTTCCTGTCTGGCACGTGTAACAAAGGTCGGCTTGCAGCCTAAGTTAAGCGTGACCAGATTATTTTGTACGAGAAAGTCGTAAAGTTTCTCACCTCTCCCGTTGATGTCTGAGCTGCCCCATGTTGTGTGGTGGGCGTTGGCGTCGCATCCCACTAACAGGTCCGCGTTGTTTCGCTGGGCAAATTCCACGACTCGCTCCAGGTCTGCTGTGGGGTCAATTTTCTCACCTGGTAAATACGCAGAGCACAGGAGCACTTTAGGTCCATTTAGCCCTGGGATCTTCAGGAACCCTGCTACCAGGTCATCGTTGCATAACTCTGGAACAGGTAAAAGATTAATATTGTTCTTATATACAATACAGGATCTGGGTTTTCGCCCTTCTGAATGCACTAAGATCTTACCCGCAGAAGAGAGTCCCCTCACCACGGTCTTGGCTAACCAGGGTTCTTGTATTAGGGCGAGGTCCACCCTGTTTTCGGCAAAGCAACACTCCACCACCGCAGACGCTGCTGCCGCATGGTGAAGGTTGCCCTGCAAGATCCTCGCCCTATCTCCCGTGGTCATCGCCATTTCAGAGGTACCTCTGCGGTGGAGCTGGAGGACGTGGACGTCCTCTGCTACCACTCGCTGCTCCTCTGCCTCGCGCTGCTCCTCTTCCGCGTCCGCTGCCTCTGCCAGCCGGTGCGCCACCCTTGGTGGATTGTAGTGGAGGCCTGTGGTGCCGGGTTTCATGCGAAGCCCTCGGTACCTTCGGCGCTCCCACTAGCTTCCCCCTTCCAGACGCGTTTGAGGCCCTTTGGGTACCCTCAGATGAGGGTCCTGCGACGGCCTTAGGTTTCGGAGGGGAAGGCCTCAATCCTTGGGAGCCCTCGGAGGCTCCCGAAGGTTTCAGCGCTCTTCTCTCCGTCTCCTTTACGCTGCTGGTGGTGGGCGGTAGATTCGCCACTTTTGGGGGTTCCGTTTCCTGGCCTCCTTTGATTTTGAAGACAATTGTCCTCACACCAAACTTGGCCTCTCCACGGTTGTTTTTGAGGGCTTCTACAGACTGGTCGTCGAGAGCGAAGGTCACAATAGATCCTGTCGCTTCCTCCTTCGTGTAGAGAACCCTCCAAATTTTCGGGTTGAGTTCCTCATTCTGCACCCACAGCATATGTAAGGCCCGCTCCATGGTGCTGGCCTCGCTCCGGGGCAGAAATGTGGTCCCAACTTTTGGCTTGGGCAGTTCGCTCTCTGGTATAACAGAGAGCTTTGCACCTGGCCATGGTTCCGCTTCTCGGATTAAGCCCTCAAGCCAGTCCTTGGTTCCCTGGTTTGTGCAGGTCGCCAATATCCAGCCTGTCTTGTAGGCAAAACCCGAAAATTTCGGTACCCCCCTGAGGCTAGCATCTACCACATTGTTGATGCCTTCGACGATAGCCTCGTGAATCAGCTTCATTTGCTCCTCGGTCATCGGCTCCGAGTTGCTAATGCCGACTCTATACGTGCCAGCAATGTCGCTGTATTTGGGGGGTCGAGTTTGTCCACTTAAGTCCATTCGGGATGTTTTCCTCGGTTGGACTTGAGGGGACTCCTCCTCGGACCGATTGCGCTTTTGCGCCCTCTGTCCCAGGTTGGGATGGTCGACCACAATGGCTTTCCACGGCTTGCGGCACAGGGTCAGGGCCTCTTCGGCACACATCTCCGTAGCCAGAAGCTGTTTCAGCCTTTTCTTGGCCGCTCCGCTAAGCTTTTGCAGCTTGCGGTTTTGTGGGGTCTTTTCCGAATCAGTCAGTGTCTCGGCTGTTTTGCCCTCCACTGACAGTTTCGTCAGACTCTCCACAATTGTTGTGCTGGGTGATTTGGAGGCACTAGGCTCTCCGCTCGCCCCAGCAAGTTGTTCCCCGAAGGGAGAATTTGGTGGTGTTTTTAGTAACTCTTCTATGTCTTCCATGTACGTCCCACGAGAAGCTAGGGAAATAAAAGGTCACCCACCGGCAGAGCCCCGCTTGCCGGGGGAAGGGCTGAGTACTGCACCGATTCGCCCTGGTCTCGGGCAGGCTCCGTTAGAGACTGAGCTCCCTCTCAGCCACGCATTCTTCGGCACGGATCGCAAAACACCTTGAATTAGGGTTGGCGGTGCTTGGGAAGGACGGGATAGGATGAAGCGGATAGGAAGGGAAAATGGAAGACGGGTTGACGCCTGAGGGTTTTTAGTTACGTCTGTTTCAGAAGGAATCAGACCAAAAACAGGCAGCAACCTCGAGAAGGCTGGCCCTCAGACTTGCCTTGAGGATCTACACGACCTGCGCTCTCCCTCAAGGCCATTAGCCAAAGCATTGGACGGGAGTGAGCCATGCAATAAGCGAACTACATTGTATTCTACGTCTTACTAATGCGCTAAGCTAATACTCTGCCTTTCGCTCGCCCCAAAAAAAATAACAAATAGTGTAAGGCCTGGACTCTTCTCCTCTTCTTTGTCTTCACCTTATCCCACATTAGGTGGGGTCGGCTCTCCTTATCTTGTGGCGCCAGGACAGTCTGTCCTGGGTTGTCGGATCGGGCAATTGGGCTTTCTCAATTAGTTTGGCCATACTAGTCCACCACGTCATAAGAGGGCGTCCTCTTCCCTTCCTTCCTTCTGGTAGGGCCAAGTGTAAGGCCTGGACTAATGCTGCTAAAATACAGAAGGAATTCGGAGAGTGCGCGCATGACCTCCACAACCTAATTCCTGCAGGTCCTTAATTTTCACCACCGGACTAGCAGACGCTCGGCGGGAATACCTATACCATCTCTTTCGTCGACATACCTCCTGCTCGAACGATTCGGTTCGCCTCCTCTTTCCTTATGCGAACCGCCAAGGAATGGGCGGTCCGTCCCGGGCAGCACTTTTTAGGGGGCGGCAAAATTTCACAATAAAGTTAAAGTGTCCCTTAATGGAATAGGCCGCAGTGACCACTTACCATCAGATGGGCTGCTTTGCCAACTGGAGGAAAAAAAATTAAGAGCCCAAGATTTTTTTTTCTTACATTACAAGTGAAAGTAATAAAAGCGTGTTAAAAAAAGGGCGGCAGAATTGTCTTGCGCCCCGGGCCCACGCTACGCCACTGCTTTTACCAAAAATTTGTACAATCGCGTATCTTCTGTTGCCACTGTTCAATCCCACACGAAAATGTCGGGATTAGGTTTTAACTAACAAAACGCTGTGAAATTGGTAAATTCATGAGTGACCTTGTGATTCTAATCCTCGCTTAGCGCGGTTGGAATACTTGGAATGACAAGATTCTCACACGTGTTTGGTTTTAATGGATGCATGGCGTATTCGGTAGAGTCCCAGTTATAAGTGTCAGGATTATTGCGTATTCTGTTTATGAATTTAACAGCCGTTTACGCCACCATCTGATTAATCTATACTAATATTATAAAGAGTAAAGATTTGATTGTTTGTTTGTATTAAATAAGCTCCGAAACTACTGAACCGATTTGAATATTTTTTTCACTGTTGGAAAGCTACACTATCCCCGATAAACATAGCGTACTTTTGATCCCGCAAATGAAGGGAAAGGGGGAATATTTGAAAAAAAGAAATTACGCGCGGGTAAAATTTCGGGCGGAAGGCTTGTTTATATTACATTCTATATCTTTTTACGAGATATCTTGGATGCAGTTTCTATAGCATACATAATACATTGCATACAGAGACGCTTTTTCCAGCAGTATTCCATTTATTATATTTATATTTCATTGGACTTAATGAACGCTTTCGATACTACGAGAACTATACTCGTAGCTTCCGCAGAGAATCCTTTGCTACAACATGATTCTTCACAGTTGCGTAGCGTCGAAGTATGTATGGAACTCGCCGGAAAAATACAGCATTTTACTTTTCAATTATAAGCGCTTTTCGTGAGTTGGTGAATTGGGAGTAGCGGAAAATTAAAAAAATTCCCAGCTCTTTGAAACCATTTATTGTTATGTTTAACCCGTCCAGATTACCAGCTGAAAACAAAAACCAAACCAGTGAAAAAAAAATTATAGAAAAAGAATAAGAATGACTATTAATTGACAAAATCCGTAAGGGTGCGTTTCGAACCCTCTCCTACAGGCCCCGGCAGATTTCTTGACCATCGATCGACGCAGTGGGGGAAATTTCGCGGATGTACACTTGCGCATGACCAATAGCGCGCAGGCATGTCAAAATTCGTGTTCTGACTTCTGCGCAATCCGCACTCGATAGTCAAGTTTGCTGGGGGGGGCCTGTACCACAGTTCTTTAATGCCCATTTACTAAATACGAGTAAAATGTAATAATATCTCAACTCCACACTTTAGTATAATATGTTCTGTGACTCCACGGTAATAAACACAGAGATAGAACTGTGGTAATAAAGGTATAATTAGATACTACGTAGTAATTAGTAATTACACATTTTAATAATATTGCAATAAAATATTAAACAGTGTTTATGTTAAATTATATACCACATCGGTAGGAAATCCCTAATAATAATACCTATGTATATTCATATTTTATGTATTTACTTAATAGGCACAGTAATAATAGCTACTCATCTAAAAGTTCCGTGTTTGTAGTTTTATTTTGAAAGGCAATTTTTTCACAGTTGTTATTTTAATTTATGAGAGCTGAATGATAGAGGCCATATCGTTTGTAAAATAATTTTGTATTCATCGGTTGGCTGGGTACATGATTGTAAGTTTGTGAGGTATGTCGCTGACAAACCAATTATTATCTTTAACAATTGTATTAGTGTCTGTATGTCCAATCTTACCTTAGGCATGGTGGTTTAGGTACCGCACTGTGATTTCGCGATCCTGGTTTCAATTTCCGGATCGGGCAAAATTTAAAACAGCTCGGGTTTGCCAAACGTTTTGATTGATTTTATGATGGAGGGCTTAGTAGGCTGATACTTTACTTTATATCCAATCTCAACAGAGATTATATATTTGTATGATATAAATATTAACATAATCTCTACTTTACTTCCAGTGGTAACAAACACAATGGCGGACAGTAAAACGAAGAGTCCAGAGGAAGTCGAGAATCTTTTGAAGCAATTCCGTGAATGGATAAAAAGCCAGCCAC
This sequence comes from Mecyna flavalis, assembly GCA_949319885.1. Lineage (NCBI taxonomy): Eukaryota > Metazoa > Arthropoda > Insecta > Lepidoptera > Crambidae > Mecyna > Mecyna flavalis. Next base: position 11,790,917 of record OX439408.1, on the reverse strand, counting down.
ACTTGCCGCAAAATTTAGGTGAGTAAAAAGGTTTATGAGTAACGACTTATTTGGTGTCTGGTTAAAAAGTCATTACATTACTTATACACCCCAGAGGTCACGGGTTCGATTTCCGCGTGGTGCAAACATTTGTGTAAATAAAAAAGAACTTGACTGTTTGTGTAGGTGTTTCCATATAATATGTGTTTACAAAAAGTAATGTTTATCCGTTGTTTGGCACGCATAGTACACAGGCTAGGTATGTTTAGGGTTAGATAGCGCTGTGAAAATATTTTTTCTTAATAATTTAGTATTTCTTCGCAACGAAGCAACGGATTGCGTGATTTTTGGTATGGTGTGTAGTTTGGGAGTTGGACAGTAACATAACTTACATGATTTCGGTGATTTCGAAGCCGTAGGCGGAAGACTAGTAATGTATAATTTATATCATAATAGGTACGTCAAAATTTCATTTTTCCATGTTCATAAAAAAGTAAGAGAATGAATTGACTTCCTCTTCGCTGCACTATAATTGAATAGCAACCAACTAGCGTCATGACAATCGGATTTTCCATCTTTACATCCGTAATCTTAAAAAACCTTGAGCGAGGTGGATTAAGCGTTTTGCTTTAGGAACGAGGAAAATCTTTGTTACTGTGGAAATTATACCAAATGTGAATATAACACGAACAGGCTTATGAAGTTTTTCATCTTATACAATTAACTATTACATATGGCTAGATAGATTAACCAGAACCATTGTAAAATCTGAATTTCTGAAACAATTCTGTGATACGTACACGGATCGTTGGTCAATAAATCACTGATTAGGCTCAAAGCGGGAATCCTATTCACGCTGTGGTAAGGTAACCGAGTGGCTAACACACTATTATTATTAGACATTTATAACATAACAGTAGTAAGTAGATAACGTAATCCATTATTTAAGAATATTTTCGTAAAATTAACAACATAAAAACTGGAAGGTGGTTCATTTCTAACGCTTGAAAACGAGTGTTCTAACAATAAAGGAGCCTAAAGGACGTAGTTTTTCACCACGCCGCGCAATAATTTGCATTTATAAAATTACTAGCTTTCCGCCCGCGGTTTTCTACCGCGCATAATTTTTTTTTTCAAATATCCCGCGGGAGTGAGACGTTTCCCGTATGAATTTTATAGCCTATGTCCTAATCCGGCTTATAAACTATACGTGTGCCAAATATCATCTAAATCCGTTCAGCCGTTTAGGCGTGATTGAGTAATAAACATCCAAACATCCAGACTTTCGCAATTATAATATTAGTAGGATATCGATTTGAATTTTCCACTAGTTTTCTATTCTTTTACTATCGCTTACTCATTAAAAGCAAGTGATAAGAAATTTTTGTTCAACTTGTTTTCAAGGTTTTTGATTAGTATGCACAGGATGAATTATAACGACATTGCTAGTAGTAAATAGTTACAACCAGTATGTAGGGCTACTCTTAATACATAAATAATTCTAACAATACTTGCACTGCACGCAAAAAAAATGTGGCATCTAATATGGTAACTGTTCTATGATATTGTAGTTGAAATGTTTTAAACTGCTTTACTTATGTGAGGTCAATGGCTCAATCTTGGTACTCCTATGCATTTTTGTGCGATTTGCCAACTAACCACTGCAATGTCGAAAAGCACCGTGAAGAAACCTGCACTAATGACTTTGTAGCCATGATCAAATTGTTCTAGTTCCTCTGTCAAGTCAAGGGATATTGGGATATGGAAGTTAGACAGATGGCCATTCATCCTTTATTATGGTGCAATTGTAGAAAGTTCTCTATTTCCGAACATAGCATTGTTGTAGTCATTGATTGTACAAAATGTAGACAGTAGAAACATTATATTATAAATGCTATAATATGGTAGTTTTATTGCCCAACTTTGCCCAATCAATTTGTTCATATTCCATAACTTTATGTCTAATCCTAAACAGTGTTGTGTCTTCTTTACATATAGATGAAAAAAAAATTTAGAGATAATTTAGACAAAAATTCAGATAAAAATATAACAATAGGTATTAATTACATGTTTAAATACAGTTCGTGTGTATCTACGTAAACAATCTAACATCTACCACCGCTTGGTAAAGTTGGCTGCCTTGAACTCTCATTCGAACCTTCTACGCATCAAACTTGATCTACATATTCCTATCTGTTGAGGATGTAAGGTGATCAGTGTGTGAACTGATTCACACTCTACGTCGTCCAGACAACAGTACGGCAATTGAGTTCGTCTGTTGCCTGAACTGGTAGTTTTGCGAACCTATCGGTCGACCATTGTGCGTGTTCACAATGAGCGCTTCCGATACCGATACGTGCGATCGACAGTGCGATTTTGCGATAACGTTATCTACTTCGTCAACAAACGTGTTGACGAGAGACTTTGCCTACATACGATATCGGTTAACATTCTTACGTTTCAATCCATTTGTACATATTTATAACATGAATACTGGATCTAAATTAGGTACTCTTTTAATCATTGCGGTCGATACAGAATAATCTGTAATAATCCTCACGCATAAAATTATAAGAATTTAACGTTGCAGTTGTAGATTCGAAAAACAAATAGAAAAAACTCCTAATTCATTGGCTTTTGAGTTGCTAGTATTTTAACATCAAAATCTAATGTACCTATAATAATTAAGAAGTGGACTGCACTTGTATGCAGTCCACTTCTGAATTATGCAATATAACATCTGCTGGTTCCAAACCAAAAAAAAAAAATCTTCTAACTATGTAAATCTCATTCAACATTCGAACGGTTAACAAATCTCTTGACCCGACCCGCAGTTGGTCAGAAACTCTGATCTGATATTTTAAATAGGTACTTATTGGAGGCCCTCGACAGGTTGCAGCGACGTGCTATCCGTATTGTCGGTGATCAAGAGGTGACTAAGACCCTAGAACCTCTTCAGCTACGTAGAGACGTTGCCAGTCTTAGTGTTCTCTACCGTCTCTATAATGGGGAATGCTCTGAAGAGTTATTCCAACTCATCCCGTCCTCTCCTTTCCACTCCCGAACAACACGCGCCGGACTGCGTTGCCATCCGCATACCATCCAGACACTGGTGGCCCGTACAAAGAGGTATAGTTCCTCTTTTTTACCCCATGCCATTAGGTCATGGAATGCCCTTCTGGCTCACGTGTTTACTTCCTCCTATAATCCTGGGCTTTTAAGGTGGGGCGTGAAGCGGCATCTCAGCAGGCCTTCAGGGTGAGGGTAACTGGCTCAATAGGTAATATGTTCTATTGAGCCAGTCAACCTTATATATGGACCTCACATCCGCTTATCATCAGGTGGAGTGAGGTCATCCTGACTGCTTCTTATAAAAAAAGAAAAAAACTTGTCATTTTCAGAGGAAAGGATGATGGTGCGTTTCCTGCACAGTTGCTACTACGATCTTGAGAAAGCGAAGAGTGCCGCTGAACTCTTCTTCACACTTCGGGCTTCATCGCCGGACTTACTGGACAAGAGGGATCCACTCTCACCGGTTATGCAGAAGACACTAAAACTTGTGTAAGCACACTGCTATTTTTAAATAAAAGTACTGACTTGCCTATTCGAAAGAATAATGATAGGTACTTGTAGCTTCTTGTAATAAATTAAAATGGAAAATTTAAAAAATCTATTTACATAAGTACCTATCTAATATATTTTTGTTGTGACCATTTTGCCTTTATGTAAAAGGTTGTTATTTGCTTTACTATTAGATAGAATGAATGGAATGAATAGACAAAGGATAATTTATAATGAAAACTTTCTACGAATCTTCTTTCTTGATATTATTTCTGTAGTCCACAAGAAGTGCGGCTTTAAAATACACAAACATTTTCCCATCTCTAGAGAGTGGGTGGGCTTCCTCGGACGTTTCATTTGGATAACTTAGCAAGACGATTGACTTTAAAATACAATGGAAATTAAGACAAGACGTCAAGCAAGATAATATTGAGTACGCTACAGATAAAGAAATGGCAAAAGTAGTCATTATGAAATGATTCTTAAGTTAAGGTTCTTTTTGTTTGCATCCCTCTTACGTGTATTAAAAACACAGAACAAGAAAATTTCCATGATTAAAAAGTTAAATGTTCAACATTTCTATCGAACGTTTAAGTGCAACCAGTAAGGAAGGTACATCTATTTTAAAATTTTAAAGGACTTTGTTTGACAATAAGGCATTTTGCATTTCGTTTTGGTTGGCTACTTCTGTGGCTGAGCATTCAATATCGCTTGAAAGCGTTGCAATACAAAATAATATTTCAGCATACATACTGACTGGTATATTAAATTACAATAGCGACTTCATTATACTACTCACTATACCTATTTTACCTACTGTCTCCAAATCGGGTAACTCTACATTTTCTGCGATTCCTGGTTTACTAGTTTACAACTAAAATAAAATCTGGTACTTGCACTAATTCACAATTGTGTTGGTGTTAATGATATCTACTCGGTAAACAATCGTTGTAACAATAGGTCTTGTTCTACTCGAGTGATCTAGGCTAAACCTTGACCAGTATTGGCATAACTGCTAAATCATTCAAGTTGAAATAGGGTTGTTATTGTAATATTATAATACCAGGACTTATTTATTCAAAAACTACTACCTACCCAGGGCAGTAATGGGCCTACTTATTTTTAGACTTTACGTTTACCTTTAAAAAATAGCACGTACGTAATAAAAGTCCTATTGTTTTCGCGTGTTGAAGCGTCTCAGTATGAATTCTATTTATAAAAATTAATCAAAACAGACAAACTGGGTAATTCCGTTTCCACGTCAAAAAAGTTTCGTGAATGGAATTGAATGAATCCTTTGTTAGCATTAACGCCTGGCAGAGAGAAAATTTATCAATGTTTGGACATCGTTCTATTTTCGGATATTTTCATTAGTATAAAATAAATAGAATTTTACAGATGAATGGGTAAAATTAGAGATTGTGGTCTATTAATAAAACGCTTGGATTGTATAACGAATGCTACTTATTAAGCTATTGTGCACTGCTGGGGGCTTAGACAAGATGACATCGCTTCATAGCTGGCGAATTTCGCTAAGTCCAATTTGTATGGATTTGACAGTTGCCTTAGAAAAGTCACGTGGTCAATCGATATTGAAATGTATGGGATTTGACATTCGCTATGGGCAAATTGAGCGTTATCGAACGTCATAAATGCCACTTGTCTAGGGGGGCTGCGTAGTTGGCTGATCGTAAAAGATTGGCCGCCGTAAGCGAAAACTTATAACTCGGCTAAGCTACAAAAAGGAAATGTGTAAAATAAGGCCACAAAAATTAATTGTCACAATTTTTTTACCTATATTTCCAGTAAAATTCCCTTTAACTAAGTATTTTCCTTAGTCTTTAAAAATTGCCAAAATGCCTTATTATTTTTGCTGCTGACTTTACTTCAAGGATACGTACACTACTGTACGTTTTATCTTATTCGGAATTAACTTACGGACTAAAACAACCTATTCCTAATTTCTAATGTCTGATTTTAACAAATTGACCTAATTCCAGAAATTTAGCGCAACTCCGGATATCGGGCAACAGGAACCTCTGGATATGGCAGCTCAACGACCCTGGGCTGGAGCACTACGACTACCTCCAGGACGCGAGAATGTTCTTCCTCATCACCGACGCGTGGCTGCTCAACGAGCAGGCTTTGGAGGAGGAGGACATTGTCATGCTGGACACGAAGGACGTGTCGCTGAAGATTATCACCAAGATTAACCTGGGCATACAGCGGAGACTGGCTAAATATCAAGAGGTTTGAAAGCTTTCTCTTGTATTGATTAATTAACTACTTATGTACTTACTTAGGAAACTGAGGCGATACGTGGATTTAGAAGCTTACTGTTTAGAACCTAATATATTATCGTAGGTTGCTGCGTTTTTATTTACGACGTTAGTATTAGAATGCTTAACTTTCGGACTTTAGTTACCTTGAAACTTAAGAATATAAGTTTTTTTATAACCACGTACCTATATACATTACGTTAAGGTAGCAAATTGAACGCTTTTGACACAATAATATTACTTACTAAGTAAATGTGTTCTTACCCCACAGGACGCAATCCCAATCCGGTTAAGGCAAATACACGTGGTGAACGCTCCTTCGTTCATAGACAAGATCTTTGGCCTCATAAAACCGTTCCTGAAACAAGACATGACAGATATGGTGAGTAACAAAGACACACATTTTTTTTAAATCAAAGGCAAACGAACCCTCTGCCTCTGAACACCTGCAACTACTGTCATAGACGCGTTGCCAGCCTTTCAGAAAAATTATGGAGTGGAGGGGGAAAAGGGTGATGGGTTTTGGGAGATGGGAATGGGGAGGGCAAGGTACTAAGGGAGTGGTAGGTACTTCCCCGGCTCTACCACACATAAGTGCTTATGACCTCCCCATTCACTTGTATTTTAATCTAGGTCACCAAAAGTACATCTTTGATGTGACTTTTCAGATACACTTCCACACTTCGAAGTCGGATAGCCTTCACAAATACATTAACAAAGAAGATCTTCCTGAAGACTACGGGGGCTCTAACGGCAGAATGGAAGACCACATGAAAAACGTTATGAAAGTAGTTTTGGAAAAAAGGTTGGTATATACTGGCTTTTTTTTCGTAGGAGAATGCGTTGATGCACCATAACCGCATGTCACCTATAGTTGCCCTGTTTACTGTTTTTGTGTGTGTTGATTGACTGGGCCATCCTTAGTGGTATACACGGGCCTATTGCCTCCTTGAAACTTTTAAATAAATTGTTGTTATCTTTGATTCACTTTTCCAAAATGGTCAATCATATGTTGTTTAGTTCACGTTAATCAAATTTAGCAGTTGATTGTTTTGTCTTACGTATTATGTAGCTTTGTTCTTATTTAATTTCTTGCAATTGTGCTAAATTTTAACATTCTTTATTTTCAGAGAGCTGTTACTCGATGATAACCTATGGAGGGCCACGAAGAAGTCCAAGAACAAGGATAGTGCCAAAGATATATCATTCCAATCTCTTAGTATTGATTAAATTAATGTTAGTGCAATTTATTACTCACCAACGAAAGTAGCTGACAATAAAACATTTATTCAAAATTTGCTAGCTGATTTTAGATTAGGGGAAGAGATCTTTACATTTCCCTCAGTGATAGAAAACATAATTAGAGCTAGAACATTTTAAGCATCATCATAATCATCATCACAAACACCTATAGTAGTATAACGATAAACCATTTTAACTTGTAGGTATATATACCTACCAACAGTAGACACAATACATGAGCAACTGCACTCTATTCTATATTAGACAAATTTATCTGATGCTAGACTACTTACTTAATGCTGTTGTCGTCCCAAATAAAAAGACAACTTTACATAAAAACAGTAGTTTATCGTAGCTTGTTAATACTTTGACGACTATCGTCGTTATTATTTGGCGAGGGACAGTCCCTATAAATAAATATTTTTCACAAAAGAATAAATTTTGGCAGCACATTGAGCGACACTTCCTGGTGAAGTTTCCTTCAATGGAATAAGCTGCAGTGGCCGCTTACCATCAGGTGGCCTGCGTGCCTGCCAGCTGATCTAGTATAAGAAAGAATATTATACCGAGTTTACTCTGTGCCAAAACGATACTTGTGGCTGCCGTAAAATTTCCGTAACCATTTTACATGTTTTTTAAAATATGTGGATGACTTTATTTGTTTCTTACATTAAATTCTAAATACTAAACTAGTTATAACCACTAAAAATGTTTTACATGTTGTTTCTCGCCAGAAATTGTTGAGATTTCGTTACATGACATTTATGTGTAGATGTATAGGTACCTTGTCTTGTAGTGGAACAGGGATTAGATTTTTGTCTAGGTAGAGTTTCCTTGGACGAGCTAATTCCGTCGTTTAATTAAAGTTAAAGAAATGTTTTAAAAATAGCAGTAGAAGTAAAAAACAGTATTGCTATACTTAATCTGTAAAATCGCTTTAAAATGTTAGTGACGACAATATATTTTAGAAATACGAATGTGAATGTGAAATGTGTAAGAGCATAAATCCATTTTTCTTTTATATTTCCTATCGCAAATTAAATAATTGTTGGCTTCTAGTATAATAATATGTTGGCTATTTAGTGGCTTCTTCGTACTTTCATAGGAAATGATAAATAATAATCTGTGATCGCTATTATTTATTGTGAATACAAAAAACTTAAGTTTTTATTTGAATTTAATATTTATTACATTCGTTGGTAAATTAATGGTATTTCTTTGGAATATTTTTACAATAGTGTAAAAAAGTTAAGGTATGTCTGCGTACAAATGATCTTATTGTATTGTATAAGTTTTCTAATATGCGTGTTTATATCTCGAGGCGTCACTCGAGCTTTACTGGCCAAGCTTTGTTTTTTAAAGCATTTTAATATAATGTGTATTGTCTCTCCAGCGCGTCTTATTGAAATTTTATATTGTTTGTTTGATGACTTGTTACTTTACCTAATGTTAAAACATTCGAAATGCACATAGATTAGTTTTTTAGTAAATATGTTTTATTTTGCCATCTGAGTTTTAATTTATTTGACCCCAATCGCATTTAAAACCTTTTTTCAATCTTCATCAGGCCTAAAGGACCACTGAAATATTGGTTTCTGATAATTGATTCCGTGGTCACGACTGCGGCAAAGTAGTCAAAATTTCGGGTTTAATTAAAAATAGAAATATATATCGCAAGTTTATCCGTTTAAAGTTGTTTATCAACTGAAATATATTTTGTCTATTTTTTATATAAAATCATTTGGCAGACAGGCACGCAAAATCGGTCTGATAATAAGCGGCCACTACTGCTTATTCAATTATTCAATATGCCGCCTATTCTCTTTACCCCTTTGATTTCGCGTGTTACTGGCTCCTGGCCTTTACCTGTGGAGTAGTGGCTAGCCAGTCGGGACTCTGAAAAATTCCTACCACCAACCAGACCAAAGGCGGGAATTGAAGCCTCGTCCTTCCAGGTTTTATGCCGCCTGTTCCACGGAGGTGGTCTCCGAAATATAATTTCGGTTTTACAATATTTGTATTTCGACTATTTAAAATACTTGTCAACTTTCGAAATTGTAAAACGCAAAATTATGAATATCTCGGGGGCTAATAAAGATTTAGACCACAGACTTGTGATTTAGACACAAAAATAGGGTGGTCGGTCATTCTAATAGAATCAGCGGATAGGTAAGTATAGACCTGTCGTACATTTTAACTTGTAGGTACTGTCCGTAACAGTCGCAAAAGAGTTACCATTCTTAGATAACTAAACTACTTATAGTTACCCACATTGCACAGATGAACGCTAGGAACTTACTTAGTATTTGCTTTGTGCAAGTGGTCGCATGCAGCAAGTAGGAAGTTATTAGGATAAACTCATGCTAATCTATTGAGCATTCCTTTAGCATACTGAAGTGAACTAGTGTAGGTAATATTATAATGAGCAGGGGCGATCGCTTTAGAATACGCGACGCGACGACGGCGCTATACGAAGTTGGGAGAACGGTTTTGGTTTACTCGTGGTTTATTAAGCGCGATCGCCCCCCACAGTTGAAATTTAACAGTCCCTACGTCGGACGTTCTCGTACCATCAATCGCAATCTTTATTTTTTGCTACAATCTAGACACGCGGCAGCGTGTCAAGCCAAGTTCAAGCAAAGGAACGGGCTAGCCAGCGCCAAGGTATATTTACACGAACCATTTGGTGTCACTTTTGACCCTTCTATAACTCAAAACCTATTTAACGTAAACACATGAAACTACGCGAGTTTAATAAGATCCATGAGGACACCTAGGAGCCCAAATTTCATGAAGCTAGCTCAAACGGTCATAAGGATATGAAGGTCAAAAAGTCGTAAAAATTAGTACTGACTGACTGACTTATAGTAGCAAAACCTAACCTACTTCCAGATGACCTAGAAGGATGAAATTTGGAATCCAGCTTGGTAATTGTATGTAACCGTAGGAAAAAGTCGAAAAATAGAAAAAAGTTAAAGAATAGGGGGAAGAGGGGGGGTCACCCCCCCTATTTTGAAACTTTTTTCTATTTTTAGATTTTTTCCTACGCTTACACACGATTATCGAGCTGGATTCCAAATTTCATACTTCTAGGTCATGTGGAAGTAGGTTAGGTTTTGGTACTATAAGCCTACTAAAACCTAACCTACTTCCAGATGACCTAGAAGGATGAAATTTGGAATCCAGCTTGGTAATTGTGTGTAACCGTAGGGAAAAATCTGAAAATAGAAAAAAGTTAAAAATTAGGGGGGAGGGGGGGCGGTTTCCCCGGAAGTAGGTTAGGTTTTGCTACTATAAAGCAGTCAATCAGTACTAAAACCTAACCTACTTCTAGATGACCTAGAAGGATGAAATTTGGAATCCAGCTCGGTAATTGTGTGTAACCGTAGTAAAAAATCTGAAAATACAAAAAAGTTAAAAATTGGGGGGGAAACCCCCCCCTCTTCCCCCTTTTTTTTAATTTTTTTCTATTTTTAGATTTTTCCCTACGGTTACACACAATTACCGAGCTGAATTCCAAATTTCATCTTTCTAGGTCATCTGGAAGTAGGTTAGGTTTTGCTGCTATAAGTCAGTCGGTCAATACTGGGGCCCCATACATTTTTTTTTATTGTAGCGTTGGAATTGAAACTATTCCAATTTGTTATGTATTATTATATTTTCTATATAACAGAAATAAAAAAATAAAGTTAAGTCAAAAAATAAGTGGTGTCCCCATACAAAAAACTTGTAATACGCGCTAAACAACCGGCCAACGCGATGCTGAGTGTCGTCGGCGGCGCGTGGCACCACGTTAAATCTCAATACTTGCCTAGTTTTCTTTACAAAAAGTAATGATATCCCACCAAAAACATAAATGTAAAAAAGGAAAGCCAAGTTCAATACAAAAATTATGTTTAGCTGTGGGCTTCGCCGCAAAAAGAATGGAGATCTTAATGAGTGCCAAGTTCTATGATCTTAAAGTAGGTAAGATTTGACTTGGCCAGTTTTTATCAGAATTAATATATTATATTATGTTGAATAACTTTATAAAATGACTGATATAATGAAAACTGGCCAAGACAAATCTAACCTACTTTAAGATCATAGAACTTGGCACTCATTAAGATCTCCATTCTTTTTGCGGCGAAGCCCACAGCCAAACATAATTTTTGTATTGAACTTGGCTTTCCTTTTTTACATTTATGTTTTTGGTGGGATTATTAATTACACTATTTTTGTGTGTGGGTTATGATGGCTTCACACTCAGGACGCGCGATCTTGGCTTGGCTACAAGTTACAAAGAGGACTTTAAATTCTTTCCACAGAGAAGAGTATCAAAATTGCATCGACAATGTTAGAATATTAGTAAATCGATACGAATATAATTGTAAGAATCAAACAAAACTAGCCCTTAATTTTCTTGCACAGACATCTTAAGGGCACTATACTTGGGAGGTCCAGTCATCCTAAGCTGTTTAGGGGCTCCGAACTAACTCGTGCCAGTTGTACATAGGTAATTATACTCCATTCTTTATGTAGTACGTTTAGTTAACAAAGTGTGGCCGTTGGTATAATTACAGATTTAGTAAGACTTAACTACTAAATACTAGCCTTCGTTAATTGTCGAGCACTAGGTTCAACTATCTTTACATACAAGAAGACTTTAATGATTACCTACTTTTTATTATCAATAAAATCACTGGATGAGTTTACAATTAACAAGCTAAGCACGCTTCGATCAAGTTGTCATGGTTCCGTAGTTCTTTAGTTAAGTTTGTTTGTTTATCTGTCTCTACCTCTCCTATACTACAAAATATTGTTATATCTTTGTTACAACATATAAAATCAGACGGTTAATTGTTATATTATTAAGTGTTCTTGTCAACGAATTTGGTTCTTGTAGATAAATGAGATGCTCACATACTATGTATATTGTATACTAAGTTTCCATTTTCAGATTTTTTTAAACTACATAATATTTTGAATTGTGTCTGCGGAGTTCCTACACATACAAACTAGAATTTAATTATTTTTACTGAATATCCTTATCAATTAATTAATATTAAGAACAAGAATAGACACGTTTTATAAGACATTGAACTGTCGAAAATTCGTGCATTTGCAAATAATTTGCTGGAATATTTTCTTGGAGGATTTGTAGTATGTTGTCAAATTGAATCATTAATTATATTTTAATTTATAAAAAGATGAAGGACTGATATTAGCACTTACAAGAGTAATTTAAAAGTGTAAGAAGCTACCATAAGCTAGCCCAAAATACTTTTTAGGTAGACTTATTTTGATGTGTACACAATATTGTTAACTTTTAAAGGTGATGTTTACGCGGTTACTACAAATTAAATAAACGACTGCTGTAAATTGGTCGAAACGTCGGGTTTAAATTTGAAATGTAGAATTGCGAGTTTTTTTATCCGTTTAAAGTTGTTTTATTTAATTCTAAAGGATTAAACAAATCAAGTGTTGACCTAGTGGGAATCGAACCTACGATCTCAGGCGTAATAGCCGACTTCTTGACCCGGTTGTCGAAATATAGATACACATAATACGATAAATCATTATGAGTCTTCCTCTTTCCTCTAAATCAAGTTTTGTGCTAATTGCGCTATAAATAATTAACTACGTTATAAATATCTCAATACCTACGTCTCTAGTCTCTACGTTATAAATAACTAAAAAAAAACTAAATCGGACAAAGGAAAATTACTAAGTATCTACACATAATACAGCAATGATAGATCATGACCGGTTTTCGAGGGTAATTCTAAAAACTTGTTGAATTGATTTGCAGTTTGAAAATATTATATAATTGTACATCTTTAACTGACTCAACTCTTTTTTCAACCCGGGGAATGCACACAGAGTAAAATACTTAGTAGAGTTGCCTTATTGTATGTCTATCGAGCATCAGATAAAGCCAGCCAAGGCGTTACGAAATACCACCGCTGCACTGTCACCACACTATCAACTCTTAGGTAGTTACTTGCTTTGTGGGAATGCATTAGTAAACGGCTTCGTCACCCTACGTCAGGGGCAGAGGCATCTAGAGTGGACTCCCGCCGCCATAAAAAGAATGATGTTTGTTTACCTACTAAACCACGGAATGCTCTTTTTGGGGCGATATGGGTGCTCGACTAGAGCTTCGACTTTCAGTAATGGTCAAGAAGTCGGTTACACCAGAGGTCGCGGGTTCGATTCCCGCACGGTACAAAATTTTGTGTGCATTAACATGCTGTTTGTATCGGTCTGGGTGATTCTATGTATAACATGTATGTATTTACAAAAAAAAAGTATATTAGTAATTTTTATTCGTTGTCTAGCACCCATTAGCACAAGCTAATGGTTAGTTTGGGGCTAGATGGCGCTGTGTGAATAATGTCTAGAGATATTTATTAGTTAACCTGCTGGCGTGTCGGCTATGGGTCTCGGGCGGGACAAAAGACGACCAATAACGTACTAAACTCCCCCGGATTTTCAGACGCGGATGCGATGGGACGAGCCAGTGTCCGCCTTGTGTTGACCGCGATTGACCAAGGCGGTCATGGTGATTAAACATTATTCTCCTCAAAAAAGGGACCCTTCAGGCCTAACCAGGTAAAAGAAGAAAATACCAACCTGGTTGGAATTTATGTCAGGAGTGAAAAGGTATATATATGTATGGGAGTGTGAATACTAAATACAAAAGACATTAAAATCCATAATGTTACTATTACCTATTGACAAGCGCCGTCAAACGCTGCAGTGCAATTTGCATAGGTCATCGGTCATCCACAACTTTGAGCTTTCGCGTAGCCACAGCCAACGTCATTTAATAGACCGTCAATTATTATTATGGATTTTTCGACTATTTTTTTTTCCTTTTGCCTCTCTTAGCATTTATGCTCTATTTCTTCATTTGTACCTTATATTCGTTTCGTTTTCAATCATTTCACCAAATTGATGTTGATTGGAACACAAATGATATGATGAAATATACAGCGTGTTAGGTAACCCGAGGGACATATTTAAGGAGAGAGTTCAGAATCCTATTTAGAGTCCAATTCGCTATAAAATATATATATCCTTATTTTTTTTTCATAAATTATCCTAATAATTTATGTATGCATGAAATACCTAAAAATCCCGTGTACTGAGCGGCCGGTTACACCCCAAGTCGTACTTGAAAGAGTGCACGAAATAGGTACTGTGAAGGGAAGAGTGCCCGCACGGTACGCGGATTTTCAGGTTTCGAATAAGGTTATTGACAGATACTTACCAGAGTTTTTATTGATTTATACTTATTTTGTTATATGGAAGCATAAACTATTTGGGGTTTTAATATGTCCCTCGCATTTCCTGTCATACTGTATATTTAAGTTTTTCTTCTTTCTCCTAGTGTTTTGTCCCGAGTAATTCAGATTCTGCTTGCACTATGAACAAGATTTTGTCGGGTCCAGTTATTACATTGGATTGACAGACATAATATGACCTTTTACAGGGAAACTAGGGTAATTAGATCATGGCTACACAGTCATTCGACTATGCAGGTTTCCTCACGATGTTTTCCGTAACCGCCGAACTAGTGGTAAGTACGCACATAAAAACCCATACATAGGTGTAAATTCGAACCATCATGGATCGACCTCACGCATTTGAAACAAACTTTTTATACCACATCCATATAATAACCTCTGTAGCGTCGAGGCCAGAAACGCCCTCTCCCGTTGAGCGTCGCGGTATGCTGCGCTATATCGCCGTCCACGCGACTTGGTTTGGTTTCACAAAGATATCTTGCTTTATTGGAATTAAAACTTAGACATACAATATTTTTAACGGAGAGTTTAATGAAGATAACCTTTTTTTTAATAAAGATTACCTAGAGTAATATGCTTTTTCCCCGATCTTATATGCCGTGGATCCCTAAGTAGCTGTGATAACAAAGTAAAGCTTACACTAGAATTATCTCTACATAATGATCTTGTTGTCTTAATCATACCTGACACAATGTATCAAATTGGTATGAGCTAATTGTGGTATTAATAACCTTAGAGGTCAGGGATACAAAGTGTTCAAGGTTTGTTGGTTTGGTTTGTTTATATTAGTTTTTAGTGCAAATAACGTATGGCTTGAAAACCGGTTAGCAATTTTATTATTTTCATTACTCTATTATTTATTTATTTCATAGGTGCTAAACTGTTGAGTTACATAAGCGATTTGTTAAGAGCCCTCAAATAGGTGAACAATATGTGGTCAAAGTAAAGATTAAAAGTAATAGAAAAGTCATAGAGACCTACAAATTGGTTTATTTATTTGTGTCAATTATTTTCTTTAACATAAATACACTAAATGTAATATGTATTTAAAACTCTATATTGGGTCTGGAAATGTGGTATCGGTAGTACCTTTCTTTAATCGTCGTGCTGTTTAGTCGATTAAATAAAACCAATAAAAGAAACCTTTCTTTAAGTTTTGTAATAGGATTTATGGTGTGATTACTGATTACTTATTACTTGGATGTATGAGCTCAACGTTCATAAACTCTACAATACTCTTCCAAAACTAGGACCATGCTATGTTTACGTTTTGGTGTGTAGCGCGTTTCTCATAATTATTACTTACTTATACACCCTTGGACATTTTTTACACAGCGCCATCTGAGCGCGAGTGCTATTGGTACTGTGGTGGTGCCAGGTCAATGGATTGAAACAAACAATTTTATCCTCCCACAAAACAGAGTTTTATGATACCTTGACAGAAACCTTCCTATAAGATGGGTTCCTTCAAACGAAGCGTGACCTTGCGGGCTAGATCCTAGACCTTCGGATCAGTTAGAACGCCTTGGTGTTGCGCCCGTTTGTTATGAGAAATTAGGCTCTCCTTTTGCTTACATCAGGCTAAGCGGAGCCAATTTACTGAGCGATCATAAAAAATCTACATGGTTGGGAGACTCCAAGAAATAGTGTTACAAAAATTGACCGCAACGCAACTTACGACGGCCTTGAGTAGTATGGCCGCGACCTTACATCCATCGTACCCTTGTGCTTCGTACTCAGCAATCAGTCGCCGAGCCGAAGTCGCCGAGTGAGGTAAACGGTCGCGGCTTGCCAACTTACGACATTCGTCAGAAAGTCAACAACACGCTGTCTTGAAATTTGAGCCTTCAGTTCCGTCAAATTTGCAAGGTAAGTTGGTTTTGTGCTATTTCGCAAATACTCTTTTATCGAAAATTCACAATGTTTACCAGATATTGAAGGACTAGATTTTGTGTTTTGTTTTGCATTTGACCGCATCCGTGGGACAGTGGCTAAGCCGGCTATAAAACCTGGAGGTTCGGGTTCGATTCCCGCCCTGGGTCTGGTTGGTGGTAGGGCTTTTTCAGAGTCCGACTGGCTAGCTTCCACCCCCACAGGTGAAATATGCCGCCATAACAGCTCTGGCTGTGTTCCAGCATTATTAACATGGGAGCCAGTTCACTTGAAATTAAAGGCTCGAAGATTAGATGAGCCTACAGTCTGGCAGCACATTGAGCGACGCTTCCTGGTGAAGTATCCCTCAATGGAATAGGCCGCAGTGACCGCTTACCATCAGGTGGGCTGGCCTGCGTGTCTGTCTGCCAACTGATCTAGTATAAAAAAGATTAAAGCTCTCGTATTTGTAATTTAAGTATAGGTATTCAGGTTAGATTCACTAAAAGATCAAATGACATCAAAATCATTACCGAAATCATCATTTCTAGTCCCCAAGAGAAAAAATTACCTAGTTGAGGGACTACTAACCAGTAGTAACCTTAGTTGTTGTAATCTTTTGAAAAATAAATGGTTTAATTTGACATCACAGATACACAAATAAAATTGCAGAACCTGTGCATAAATAGCAATAAAGGTCTCTAACTGATTCCGGTTAACGTAGCTATTATTATCAATAATCATCCAACAATGCAGCACAATTATGATGCACAAAGGAACATGAGTACATAATTGCATTCCTTCTTCGTACACTTTATTTGTTTTGTAGAGACAGAGTACTAACACCTTAACGTAATTATCGAAGTAGAGAGGTAGCTTGCTGACAGCAATGAAATAATTTATTCTGCAAATAGATTTTTTTTTATAATTTTGCACGTCAATCTTTTTTTCCCTACCTGCACTTCGACGTCAATGGCCTGTTGAGGAAAGAAAGAATCAGACTTACTTCAATAATTTTCATTAAGAAAACACTTGAAAATATCTTTAAATGTGTCACCTATTTATAAATATCAGAATAAACCGTATGGTATCAAAAAGCACGTTCATAATATCTAATATTATCATTCTGATGAAGAGGAAACATAAATACACCATTACAAGAATGGATGGCATTATGTCCATAAGTTTCAGGAACTTTATCTGCTAAAAGGCTTCGAACCTGTAAAATGATCGGTTACAATATTGTCTTAATAATAACAAGTACCTACAATAATCTAGATAAGATACTAATCTGTATCTACTAATATTATAAAGAGGAAAGATTTAATTGTTTGTTTGTTTGTATGCTCCGAAGCTACATACTGAATTGATTTGAATAATTCTTTTACTGTTGGAAAGCTACACTATCCCTGGTGAACATAGGGTACTTTTGATCCCGGAAATATGGGAAGAAGAAATTACGCGCGGGTAAAACCAGCTACTTAGTTAAAAATAAAGCGCAAATACATTGCGGTGAGTCTTTCTTGTCTGTAACATACATTCTGTATGGATTGAACACTTGGAAAACACAATATAAAAATAATAAAACATACGGGATCATGCATGACTCTAGTCATTTGAATTCCAATTCCAAATATTGATTGATTGAGATCCCATTAGCATGAAAATGATGTTTATTCGTCATAGCTATACCTATTGATCAAGCATTTAAGACTAGTTTTGAGTTATGCGTGCAAAAAATGAGTGATTTTTAAATAAAAAAGATTATTAAAACTGATGAACTCTATGAACTTTAAGAACATTTAAAAAACACAACGTTTTGATTACTTTATTAAAATTGTGGCCAAGAAAAACATATTATGCGTCAAAGGATAAGAACAATGAAGATTGTTTTGGATATCAATTTTGTAAAACTTTAGCAATTTAAAAGAGTAAGTAGATAACTTTCTGTGGCAAGACAGATTCTTGCCACAGAAAGTTTCATCGGGGCGTATTTAATGTTTGAGTTGAAAACCTGATGTGTTTGTGTTTTACTATTGGTTATGGTCGGAACTTGGCAATATGAGACTCGAGGGTCTGAGGAGCTTACAAACATGGCAACGTATTGACCGACTCTTCCCGATTTTCTTGATGAAGCGTCATCGTGGTACCGCAAGCCACGTACTTTTCTAACGACAGAATTTGAAAAAATATTTGTTTAAAGTAAACATGTACAAATTAGGCAGCATTATAACACATGATGTACAATGAATAATTATAAATCCGGAAATTATTCATATATTAGGCTACTTCCCATATGGTAAACTTCCCATTTGGTAAACCTCAAACTGTATGGGATTAAATGTATGAAGTAACATTTTAAGTAGGTAAAGTTTGAGGTTTACCAAATGGGAAGTAGCCTATATTATGGTAGGCAAAACTTTTTTAAGTTATTTTTCAGAAACATAAAGAAATAAAATAGTTCATAATTTATTAAGTAACTTGTTGTTTTTATTGACTATCTGTAATCTCAAAGTATTTATTAGTAAACGGATAATGTATGAACAAGATACTGTTTAGTAATGTGTCTGCCGGCCACACATATAACATAGGTAGGTACGTACATTTTCGAATTGCGACCGTCATTGGTGATAAATATAATAAAGACGATTGAATTTGTCTATACCTTGGAAAGGAATGTTTATGTATAGATACTTTTACATAAATAAGCGCGTTTACACACGACGCCGCAGCGGCAGCGGCACCGCGCGCCGCCTCGTTGCCGTTGCCGCTGCGGCATCGTGTGTAAACGCGCTAACTCTTCTTTCTCAGATGCCGCAAGAGACAAATAGCGATCTGGTGTCAATCAAGGAGTGGTTAGCGAAAGAGCCGCATCTACCGCAAGACCTTGGTATGTAATCAACTTCACTTCTTAGCAATGGCCTGCGGGACGAAGGTGTCACCAGAGTAAGGAGACGACACCTCCTCCTGCATTGTACAGGCCACAGCTCCCTATGGATGGCAATGAACAGGCTCTCACGGCCGTTGCTGTCCAGTCTTCTTCTTTCGCCAGGGGAGGGAATCGGGACCCGTCTTGTAAGAGATGGCAGGTCTCTAGTAGCAGGCTGATGCAAAGCCCAGGGACGCTTAGCTACGTATTACTGTGAGTCTAAGGTATTTCTGTGAGTCTCCCACACTGCTCGTTTACCCCAGGCAGGGTTATGGAGCGTAAATGCATTTCCCTGTACAAAAAAGGTCTTGGAACGTAGTTGACGCAACGACTGCCGCATACGCAGGCGTGCGTGAACAAAACATCTAACGTAAATTGACCGTACCTTGCAATGCACAGATTAGCTGTAGTGGATTAAGACTAGATAAGATACTTATCTTCTTACATGGATCCATGAGCAGATGATGCAAATTTTGACGTAGATTATTCTTTCTAAACCCCTTTAGGCGTGAAAGCGTTACAGACAGACAGTTACTTTTGCATTAGGTAATAGCTATGTAAAGTAGGATCTCACATAAAATAATTGTTCGAACCTTTGTTCCCTTTGTCATTATTTCTAACCACAATAAGTCATAGTTTACAAAAAAAAATATGGCATTAATATATTTTTAGATATTGAAACCTATGCCATTCTAATGTAACATTAAAATATTTTCTATTTTACGGAAGCAAATGATATCAAGGCCACAGGTAAAACAGGAAAAGCTAGTCTAAGCCGTAGACACACGTACAAAACCCTTGATACAATCTGTATGTTACATAATCTACTCACGTTAATCTTCCCATTTATTAAAGTTCCCAACTAAATAAAAATAACACAACACAATACATAGTACGACGTACACGCACAATGGCCCATTCTAGAGGCTAAGTGCGGAAAATCCCCGGTAAACCTAAATCTAAATAGTACGACGTAAAACACTACTAGCACTTAAGCTGAGATCTGCAAAAGCTAACAGATAATGGTCACCCGTCTCCCATGACACCGCCATCAGGCAAGGGGGAGCATCCCAAGATTTAGTGGAAAAACTCCGCCCTTTCTATGGTAAGGACGTCCCACATACCACCTTCCCCTCTTGACGTAGGACGACGGTACGTAACGTATTTCCCGGGTGAAAAAGTTAAGTTGACTCATATGCAAAGAAATCCCTTTTCGGATACAATAATTAATCTTTAAAAGAAGAATGTTAATAATGTTTGTTTTTTTCCTTTCTTTAATATAAACAATTTATTTTCTCAACAATCTTGGAGAATCTTATGATTAGTAAATCTTACAGTCAGTTATCGGTTTAGTAGGTAACCGATTTTGATGAAATGTAGTACAGACGACAAAGATAATGCTCAGTTCCATGTCATAAACACAACACAGAACAGATCATAAACAGATGCTTTAGTTTGTCCTTTTTTCACGTCACAAGCGAACGACGGATTGGCGTGATTTTTGTGAGGATAGTTTGGACGCTAGAGAGAGAGTGATACCTATAGACTTTTTTACCCCGAAAATATATATTACATCCCTTCCGGATAGTCGTATAGTCAAGTCGTATAGCGAAGCCGCAGGTGCAAAGCTAGTTTTAAAAATCCAAGTTGATAAGACAGTTTGACCGGTCGTCAGTTAGCGTGCAAAGTATGACAATCATACAATATGTACCTATTTGCACTTATAACGATCGGGCAGTTATGTACATTAATTGTCTTAACACTATGTTTCACTTCGAGAACCTCATATTTATATTGAACTAGTATGTCATACCTACAATGCAAATATAAACAATCTGTTGCTTGCTACTTTGACGGTGCGAGATCGATTTAGGCACCTATTGTGTAAAAACGTGAAAAATGAGAAAAAGTTTCAATTGGCAATCTGTATCTTGAAAACCGAGCAACTTTTACAGAGGTCATGTTAGGCGTGTTCGATGCCTCTTGTGCTGGCCTACCTCCAGTGTCACTGTGACGCGTCATTTTTGGGACACCCTGTATAAAGCAATGTTAAATATTTGACCATGGTCTGGCACTCATAGTAAAAAATATATGCTTAAGTAGTTTGGGTGTGGCTGTGTGAATAGTGTCCAGGGATATTTAATTTAAAGTAATTTGAATTCTTTTTTCAGATGATTTCTTGATAAAGAAGTTTCTACACAGCTGCTACGGAAGTTTGGAGAAGACGAAGAAATGTATCGACCGGTTCGCCACCACGAGGTCTAATATGTCTGAGATCTACACGAGGAGAGACCCCATTTCACCCAAGATGAAAACTGCCTTCTCCATCACGTAAGAATTTTAGGTTATTTACAAAAAGTAACCACTAGGGGGGAAATGTCGAATGTATATGTTTACAAATTAATTGTTAAACGTATTTTCAGAGCTTTCCAAAGGCAAAACATCTTGCGATGAATGGGAAAAACACAAAAAATACGGCTATATCTAAAAAGTTCTGTTTGCTATGTCTCAGTGCAGAAGCATATTTCCTCAATGTTTTTTTTATTATCTTTACTAGTTACCAGTTAGCATACTGATACAACCAAGAGAAAATTTTCTTGTTCTGTGGATACAACTCCCAAATATCGCTGCTTTACCGACTTGACCTACTTATTCATTAAAAATCAAATTGAAGCGTGATCACGTAATGTTATCGTGATGGAAATGTAGTGAAATCGTTTTAGAATGTTTCGAATGATTTTGCGGTTTTTTTGTTTTGCTGTACATTGTAAGGTTGCATTGCAGTAGAAGTCAGAACTTAAGATATTATTCATGTACAAAAATATATGATTTTCTATATTATTCATTCGATAATAAATTACAGTATGTAGTTTAAAACTAATTGTCGAATTTCGTGCGCGCGTCTAAAGAACGTCTGCAGTAAATATGAAAATATATTTCAGTAGAGTTTGGTATAATCAGGTTAATATTTATATATTTTCTCATTTATGCAAAGCCAGGGTAAACAGCTGACTCTTAAACTTGAGACAGAACAGGACAGAACCCTGTTTTACTAGTATTCCATGTTTACAGTAAGACCAACACTTCCGAAAAATACAGTATATGTATGATTACTATGATAACCACAGAAGCGTGAATGAATAAAACATCATTAAACAGCATTAGCCATTCATATCTGTTCAACAATCAAATTATCAAACGTAGCGTTATGTGACCTTAAAATGTGTAACGTTGCAAAACAACGCGTTCACCGACCGCGTCATATTTTGAAAAATAAAATTAATCTTTTGTTAAGCAACAGGTTTAGTAATAGAACCTTCGCTTGATGAGCATAAAATATGATGAGTAACAGTTTTCATCGAATGTTGTTAAATTATATTTACATTAATTATATCTGTCACTCAAGAGTGTAGTTCAAATGATCACAAATAGTGGAAAATGTTGACTAAATTAAATTGCTAGTATTTTTTAATAGTTCTGACGGTGAGGTCTAGCACCCATTAATTAGTATAATCTATGCTATAGTTTGAAGTTAGACGGCGGCGCTGTGTGAGTAATTTCTATTTTGTCAAAATTCAGTTTTGTAGATGGTCGGCCATATTATTATTGTAGTTACCTAACGGTAAAATGCTTTTAACTGTTACAAACGTAAGCCACAGTTTCGTTGATTGAACGTTTTTGGTACTCGCCACATTTAAAGGTCAATAGGTATAATATATATAACCCGATCGAGGCCTCACGTACAACGTAGCTGCGCTTTCGACTATTAAGATCAGATGATGGTTGCAACTTCTACGTTTGGTAATTTTGACTACGACAATGACTTGAGAAAACGTCGATGGTCACTCTTTTGCCTTTACACCTACCGAATAGTCTCATCCTTATTCTAATTCCTTTAATAGTTATTTGTTATACAAGAGTGCAAAGTTGCTTTTTAACCGCGTGTTCAATTTTGATGACCGAGCAAGCGAAGGTTTCTTAAATTGAATCACGAGCGCAGCGAGTGATTCAAAATTAGAATCCTGAGCGTTAGCGAGGGAATCAAAAGAGCACGAGGTGAAAAATCTTTGCACTCGAGTGCAACACGTAACTTTTCATTCCACCTCAGCGAGGAAATGACTAAATGCAAAAAAAAAAAACGTTTAACAAATTAAAAAAAAAGTTGTATGATATATTCGGCACAATATGTAGAGGTAGCAGTAAATATAGTTTTTTTTAATTCACAAACTTAGTGCACACGATGTTCTAAATTCAATTTACTTTATCCTCTAGAGAATAAAAACGGCTTTTCCACTCAGATATTGAAGATTAAAAATACTCTTTCCGAGATGGTGGGATGAAAACGTATTTTATATGTATAAAGTACATAATTTGCGAATTCCCTCAAAGAACACGAGAAAAATATCAATTTTCTCATGTACCTAAATATGATAAGAAAACTTGAAACGAAAGGCTCGAAGATCAGAGGCACTTCAGGGTGGTAGGTCGTTGAGCGATATTTCCTGGTTTAGAATTCCTAAAAGGGTTATGCCACAGTGGCTGAGATAACTTATGAAAAACGAAATTGAAAGTCTTATTTGCAAGAACTCTGTAAGGACTGTGGTTTGCAATATGAGTGTATTGAATAGGGTTATCTTTTCCATAAAATTACGCTTTTATGGTTTTCAATGTCTTCTATATGGCGATGTAACGTCACACACACTCTATTAAAAAATTATTTGTTCATTCATTTGATGACAATAATTTCATTTTCATTCGCTAGGTGTGGCATATACAATGCGTTGTTAATTTTTATAGTTACCTACCTAAATGGTTTTCTTATAGGAAGGAAATGATTATGTCATTGTTATTCATTTATGTATCACTTTGGTGTATGGAATATGGAGTCGATTTCTCACTCAACTATCATACCAAATCGGTCGTCAAACTTTGGTGGGTTTAATCGTATGGCCAAAAATATTTCTAGATAGATAGAATATGATTTTAAAACTAAATCAAACTATATAAATAATATTTTTATTCGTTTAAAAAACCTATAATATTTTCGGCCCAGCCCATGATAAAGCTCTTGCGGGCATTCGCTTTAAAATTCGAATTAACTAAGTTTGACAAAGGGGGGTCGTCGCCTACGCGAGGACCCATATACTTTCGACAATCTAATTGTTATATTTCAATATTTTCAGATCTGTAGCCACATATAAGATGGAAGAAGACGAAATCCTGATCCATCAGTTGGACGATCCACCGTTGGAAAAGTTTTCTTTCTATGACATTTTGAAGTCTTTTACCATCCAAGCCGACTGTTGGCTCAAGAGCCATGATTATTTCCCACAAGGCCACATCATCGTCCTCGACATGAAGGATTACACACTCAAGATCATTCCTAAAGTTAACATAATGTATTTTAGGGACTTCCTTATATTTTTATTGGTAAGTTTCTAATCGCTCTTTTTTATAATTTAGATAAAATACCTAGTCAAATTATATTTTAACAGTATACTGTAAGTTGTAAATCCTATTTTTAATTTGACAAGGTGCTCCTTTGATTTTCGAGCATTTCATTTTAACTTTGTGCTAGATGTGTTAGCAAGAGATTTGTTTAAAGTTAAACTAAACTTTTAATCAGCCTATTTATGCCCCACTGCAGAATTGTACTCCATCATTAAAATCAAACAATCGTCACAACCCAACCCGGAAATTGAACCCAGGACCCCGGTCAAGGTTTGGCACTTAAACTACTAGGCTATCGAGGCGTTGTACCTTGTCAACATCATCAGCCTATCGCATTCCACACACACATTATCTTCCACACTGAAGCTAGTGAAATAACTGGGTATATGAGACCTAATAACTGTCGTCTCAGTGTAGCAGGCGCAGGGCAGCCGGCAGAGCCAGACAGTAACTGCTTAGTTACTGTTTAGCACTGAACTGTCTAAGGGCAGACGTGGCGCTTACCATCAGGAGTACGATCTGCTCGTCTTGTTACACATTGCAATAAAAAAAAATCGATTGGTTGGTTACCTATACTGCCATCAGTCGGTCGCCGCCAGTGCCTTGTTGGCTATTAGGCAGGTAGCACTGCGAGCAGGAGAGGTTGGCTTGGAGCGAAAGGATGTTGGGTCCACTCCCTAACTTACAACCTATGAACCTTGCACGTACTTAAGGCGTCACCCAGACCAAAAGTCTTGTTTTTAACGGCTCTCAACTCCTTATTTAATGCTTAAACAACAGTTTAAAAAATACGTAAATAATCTTTGTAGTTTTATCTTAAAATTCCACGTTTAAAGTTTGTGTTTATCTTTATTTATCACTACCAAAACTGACTTTGAAAATACGTCTAAAATAATATTATTTCATGCACTCCTCCTAATTTAAACGTGTTTTTTAAATTTGGCTTGCGCCCATCGATAGACAATCAAAAAAACTATAAATTGGCTGCAAAAAATTTGGAAATCATCCTTTTCTTGATTTTTACGGATTATTATTCATAATTTCGGACGGCCATTTCTCTCACGCGCCCACAACGGGTAGCGGGCGGCAGTCGGTCGCTAGCTGTGCTACGGGGAACCCGTGTCGCTCGCTCACACACGTGACAGATCGGTGAGACAGCGACACCTAGCGACACAAACAAGCACTGACGTTTGCTTGCTTTGTTTACGCAAGGACGATTTATATTGTGAGGCTGAGGTGTGTCTTGTATTAAATGCGAAAGGACGATTTAATTATCTTGTTTAATAATAGTAGTGTAGTAAAACTATCAATGGCGAATGCTACACGCTCGATTTAATATAAATATAAATATCTCTGGACATTATTCACACAGCACCATCTAGCCCCAAACTAAGAATTAGCTTGTGCAGCACTAAGCATTAGTTGTGCTATGGGTGCTAGACAACGGATAAACATTACTAATATACTTTTTTTTTGTAAATACATACATTATTATAAATAGAAAAACCCAGACCGATACAAACAAACATGTTCATGCACACAAATGTTTGTACCGTGCGGGGATCGAACCCGCGACCTCTGGTGTAATAGCCGACTTCTCGACCATTACACCAAATGGCTCGCCAAAATCGCGATAACTTTCCAAAAGTGAATGAATTTTACAAATCTACACTAGGCCGCCTCCTCGGTTTCACTTCACCCGCGCGTAATTTCTTTTGTCAATAATTATCCTATAATCCTGTCGTATGTCACCCGGGCCGGGAATAGTACCCGGGTGACTTTCCAAAAGTGAATGAATTTTCCAAATCGGTTCAGGAGTTTCGCAGCCTATTCAATACAAACCAAGACTGAGTCATGAGTCTTGAGTTGGTGTATTACATTATCCAATGTAATACACCAACGAATGATAGTTAAAAAAAGTGAATAATAAAAAAAGAATAACTAAACAATCTCAAACCAAAAAAAATGTTCAAAAAGTTTTTTTGGACTACTTGGGATTTGAACCAATGTTCACTTATTACGTCAGCGTATTTGCACTCGGCCACCGAGCGTTGTATAGACAGGATGAAATAAGCGATGAAGTATGGCGCGCACCAACAGACGTGAATAGGGTCCAAAGATCAGTATTGTTTGCTCGCAGAGGTCCGTTGGAACATGAGTCACTTTACAATATTATTTTTACATGCTTTATCCAATATTGCACTCGTAACCGTCACAGTTGGTTTAATTTTGTTAAAAACATCCAAAATGTCAACTAAACGATTTAAAATTTACACCACAGGATGCGCTATTTCTTGCCGCACATTTTTATACAACATTTACTAAAAACTGTTTACTTTTTACACTTATTAGAATAATATTTAAACGGAGCAATTTTAATACGTGTACTTTGGTGAAACGTTGCGGACCCTCCCAATCGCTAGTGTATTCATCAGGGGGTGTTCTCCGGGAAGTATCATCAAAGGGTGTTCACCGGGTTGTTGCATCAGAGGGGTGTTTTCAGGGTAGTCACATCAGGGGGTGTTCTCCGGGTACTATTACCAGTGGGGTGTTTTCAGGGTATTATCATCATTCAACGTGCAACGTGGTCAGTCACGACCCTGAGGATTGGGATACGGAAACTGCGTGCTATTTCTCTCGTAGAATATCTACTCCAGTCAACGAAATTCTAACTTTGCCATTTTAGTTGTAAAGCTGAAACTGACGCTAAAAGGACAATGCTCAAAAAGAAGCTAGGTTGAAATCAAATTATTGGTAATAATATGTAATTAAATATTCCATAGGGGGCATCATCGAAATCAATGGTGGTATGTGTGAAATTGCTATTCAGATTTTTCTGGGGTCACATAAAGTATCAGTTACATAGTTACTGAATAATAAACGCACTTGTTGACCCAAATCTATAAAAATTAGAAGGAAATCTCTTAGGGTGTGTCGGAGGATGCATAAAAATCATTCCAATTGGAAAATATGAAAAAACCCCGTTTTAAATAGCGAAAAACATTGTTCGTGCTAATTTTCGCACATTGTACGCGATTTCCTAGCAAACGGGGCGCGATACGCGTAAAATGATTATAACCTTTTTTGTAGACAAAGTAATTCTCTACAGCTTTTGTCTAAAACTTTTTCTCTTAATTATGTTAGTTTTTGAGATTATCGGGAAAAAGAAATTTTTCACCCTCTTCCATTTTTTCGAATGACCCTGGTGACACCACCCCGCCCCGCATTTTTAGTATGTTATCATTATCACGGGGTCATTAACGAAAAGGACAATGCTCATCTAGTATGAAAAACAACCCAGGCTGGAATCAAATGAAAAGTATCTCTAATTATTGGTAATAATAATTATGTAATTAAATATTCCATAGGGGGCATCATCGAAATCAATGGCGGTATGTGTGAAATTGCTATTCAGATTTTTTAGGGGTCACATAAAGTATCACTTACATAGTTACTGAATAATAAAAAAATATTTTTATAATTTTTTATAAAAATATATTTTTTAGCACCTATTCAGTAAAGTTGTAGCTTCTCATTGGTGCAAGAATTTTTAGAATCGGTCTTGTAGTTCCTGAGATTAGCGCGTTTACAAAGACAAACAAACTGTTACGCTTTATTATATTAAATAATAATAATTAAACAATTATATAATATAATTATATTAGATATAGCCATTTTATACACTTTTAAACCGCAACTGTATCTGTTTACTCCTTTAATTGATACTTTATGTGACCCCTAAAAATCTGAAAGCAATTTCACACATACCGCCATTGATTTCGATGATGCCCCCTATGGAATATTTAATTACATATTATTACCAATAATTTTACAGATACTTTTCATTTGATTCCAACCTGGTTTTTTTTTAGCATTGTCCTTTGATTCATCTTTTCAGCTAAAATGGCAAAGTTAGAGCTTCGTTGACTGGAGTAGATATTCTACGAGAGAAATAGCACGCAGTTTCCGTATCCCAATCCTCAGGGTCGTGACCACGTTGCACGTTGAATGATGTTAAAACCCTGAAAACACCCCACTGGTAATAGTACCCGGAGAACACCCCCTGATGTGACTACCCTGAAAACACCCCTCTGAAGCAACAACCCGGTGAACACCCTTTGATGATACTTCTCCTGGAGAACACCTATGATGTTAATACCCTGAAAACACACCCTGGTAATACTACCCGGAGAACACCTCCTGATGTGACTATACCTGCTGTAATTTTTACTCGTAAAACTTCTGATAATCCTCTAAGAGTTTTTTTTCAATCTAGATATCCGTTGAAAATATCGAAAAAACCGTTTGAATCGAATTCTTCTTTTGTATTGAAAATCTTTCATGTTCAAATTTCTATTTTCAAACAGAGAACAAAAAAATTAAAATTAATCTTGTTGTATTTTATCGTACTGAAAAACATTTCGATTCTACTTATAATTATGATGTGTGTATCTACAAGATACTTTTTTTTCTATGACAAATAATATTCAGTCTGCTAATAGTGGCTTTATAATGTTAGTAATAGTTTGGCGCTAGTTAACTAGATGGCGCTCATATTATTACCGATGGTTACGAAGTATGGGGTGAGGTGAGGTGGGGGTAAGTGAAGGTGAAATGCTCAAAGTCATTTGCTCTGGGTAAGGCCTTAACGAAATTAACTTTGTATTGCAGGAAGGCATGCCGGTCCGCGTGAAACACGTGCATGTGGTCAATACCCCCTCCTATTACGAGAAACTGTATGCACTCGTCAAGCCCGCCCTACCGTCTGAGATCTGCAATATTGTAAGTTAAAACTATTGTAATATAGGTATTATCTGTGAATAAGATGCTACATTTATTACTATTTACTTAGTACGAAGACATAGCACACTAAGTAAGTAACTGAACTCAAAAAAGTGTCTTGAAGGAAGGCAGATTTACTATTCGCTGCCTAGCTATATAGTACCTATCTAATGTACGACACATAAGTGTACGTCTGCGCAGCGCCTGAAAACGTGTCTTTTATTGAAGTTAAAAAAGGATTACTTGTACCTACCGTCTATTTCATTATGTGCAATGCTCCTTGCCTTGAAAAGGGCAGGAATAAGTACTTTTGGTGAACAACTATAAAGCATGTGTCATCTTATGTTTCCAGATTACGTTCCACCCAAACGCGGAAAGTCTTCAAAAATCTTTGGATAAGAAATATCTGCCAGTTGAGTATGGAGGCGACGCACCCAGCATGAGGGAACAGCATCTGAACTGGATAGAAATTATAAAAGAAGACAGGTTGGTGCAATTACGATGTACATATTTATTTAAACTTGATTGTACAGTAAAAGGAATACCTACAAAAAGGCTAATGCCTAATGACATTCTCTACCATTTTGGGTCAAGCAGAAAGGAATAGTGGGTAGTGCTTATAAGCAAAAAGAGTGATAAAATAATAAGAAAAAAAAAACGTTAAAACTAAATGCTATACAACTTAATTTAACATATACATACATCACAATATGTACGTGAAATATAAATTCAAGTTATTGATTGGGATATCTATAATGACGATGCAGGGAATGTATCTGGATCACTTGCATGTAATAAAAACGTTTTTATGTTATTATTATTACAGGAAAACGTACCTG
Organism: Mecyna flavalis; assembly: GCA_949319885.1. NCBI lineage: Eukaryota > Metazoa > Arthropoda > Insecta > Lepidoptera > Crambidae > Mecyna > Mecyna flavalis. Next base: position 11,760,691 of record OX439408.1, on the reverse strand, counting down.
AACGATAACCTGTGGAAGGCAGACCTGAGGCTGAAACCGAAGAATAACGTAGATAATGCCATGAGCGGCTCTTTTAAGACTTTGATGATTGATTAATTTTTACCTATTATATAGTGACGATAACAAAATATTGGACTATTCGATGATAAACAGCTATGAATCTTAAAATTGTAATTGCATCTGTTGTTGCGTGGTGCATATGGTGCTAAATTTTCTTTTGTGTGACAAGCTACAGAATATTATTAGGGATAATTTGAAAATGTAATAAAATAAATTATAACGCGCCTTAAACAACACTTTTTAAATGCAAATAAAAAGGGGTATACTACGAAAGAAGTTCAAGAAATATTAGCGATTTAGAAGTTATTTGCAGAATAATTCCTCTTTGATTGGGGACAGAGACTAGGTCCCAATAACAGGTTAGGACCTACATTTGATTCAGTTCAACAGCGCTCCTTAGAAGTTTTACTGCCGCACTCAGAGACGTAGCAAAACCTATGGTACTTAACATCATAAAAATAAAAATAAAGGCTATTATTCAATGACACAATAAATCAGAGATTAGCGTTAATTGGCGTCTCTGAGTGCGGCAGTTAGTACTTAGGTACTTATTGATTGTTCTCGAACCCCACTTGAAATAACTGAATAATTAATAAAGCATTAAAGCAATACTTACATGTAAAATAAATTACTTAGCCAAAATATTCTTGATATATTTTCCTTGATCCTATTTTATTCTTGATTTACTGATTGGCTTTTTTAAACATGTTTGACAGTTACTTTTGAATCTGACCGAGCAGTGTTGCTGGATTGTTTATTGAGAATTCTAAGTTTATTTAATCAATCATTTGTACGAATTATTCTGCCTAAAAATCTTTAGATTTGAATTAACTAATGTCCGAAGATGAAACGTGGATTAATGTGGGTGTGGAGGCAACTTAGATTTAGATTACATATTATAATAATGAGATAAATTTAAGAACTAGCTAAATTCTACCTAAGTATTTGTATTTTTTTATTCCTATTTAATATCTGGTATGTATGTTAAAAATTAATCCAAAGACTTATAAAAGAATAAAAGTCTTATTTTTAATGATACGTGTATTTTTTTACCATCTTCATTTTTGTGTCGAATATAAAGGATTATTTATGGTGTAAAATCTACAGATTTTTAAAACCCAAAAACCATCCTTTAAGTCTATTTTTAGAAAAACAATACTTACACGAAATTAAAAGGTAGTAGGTACCAATCAAACAAATGCAACGATTTTATCAGAGCAGGCGTTGGTGAAAAAAAACCATCTTTGATGTTCGCTAAATGATTTTGACCCTTATTCATAGACTTAATTAATTCCATGCCCTTAATGATGATTGACAGGTCGGGAAAGTTTTTGCGTTTGTCAAGGCTTCCATACGTCATTCGGTAACAGCCAAACGGTGATTCACCATTTCGATAATTTACCGTACTTTCACCAACTTGACGATGCATTTGGCACTACCTACCGCTAAAGGTTCGATTCGAATCTCTTTTAGAAAGAACATTCATGACGGACGTTCATTGTGTCTATCTATTTTTGTTTACTTCTGTTATCACAACACAATAGGTACTTCATAGCTACTTTCTTTTGGATCAGGGTGAAGGATATGTGACAGATTGCAAAGTGGTTCAACGTTCATGTATGTAAAATTTATGACACTAATTTATCAGCAAATAAAAAATAAAATGTTTGCATGAGGTCTCTAAAGTTTCGTAGGTAAGTAACTGGCTGGTGTAGTGACTGGCTACATACTAACAGCCAGCGTGTTACTTTTTATATATTCTAATTGTTGTAAGCAAAGATGTTTTCTTAAGATTACTTGTATGTAGTACAGATAAGACATCGAAGTCATCCAGACGAGTTATCAATGACCCTGTTATTGAACGGGTTTGACGTGGACTGCGTGACTCGAAGAAAGTCGTCTGGCAAGTTCGGAGACGCATATGAATGGATGTAAATGTGTATGGCCTACTTGTGCCCAGATATTGTTCCACCTGTACAGACTGCGAAATGCACATAAATATTTATAAGATTTAGTGACGATATAACATGATTTCAAAGGTTAGCGGACTTTGGTAATAGTGAGTGGGACGTGCATAGGTTATTATAACACATAGAAGTAAGTACATACACTATACACAATTAACATGTTTCAGAACTATATAAAACTGTAACAAGGCGGCTTACCTGCAAAGTCCAAAAGTGCAACACGTTTTTCTCTGACAACTGAACTAGTATAAATAATTACAATTAATATTTATACAAACGATTTCTTTAAGGAAACAACGAAAAGCCTCAATACCTACATAGAAATCGAGGTGGCTGGAGAGCTCTCTTTTTTTTATTTTAGTATTTCAGTTTTCAACGACACAATAAAAATAAAACAATATTATTAATTGGGTACTTACGTATAATATTACTCTAATGATGTATTGGAGAAATTCAACTTTTTTATACAAACTTCTTCATCATTCATCAACAATAATAGGTATGTGTTTTAACAAATGAGGGAACAAAATAGATGCATTTTAGTTTTTGATTTATTTTATTATATTAAAATGAAATAACATAGCCCCGGAGTCACAATTAGTGGTACTTTTTATATTTATTTTGTTGACACTAAACTTAAAAAAGTTTAGTGTCAACAAAATATAACCATATAAAATAGGCAACTTATCTACTTACTTAACGGTAACTCAGATCTTTTGTGTTCGTTCCATGGTAATTGACCACGTAAACGCAAACAAACCTACATATAAATGTTAAACATACGTAATATTAAATACTCAGACGTAGACAGAAGACACTGTTTGGTACAGTTTGTATGAGGGTACACAAAAAATGTCTTGATCTACGCAACGAGGGCTGATAACATAAATGTCACTGGTGGCTCGTATACAAAACAAGATACAAAAGTGGCTACGTCTGCGAGCTTGAATGTTGCATCTACCTATATAATTAACTGCAGTAGTACTAATCATCATCCCAGCGTATTCCCGATTGCATCCACCTTCATCCAGTATCCTTCGACTATGATCCTAGATTTGACAAGCCTGGTTATAACAATGGAGCGATTGCCATCTGACCTCCGTAACCCTTACAAGGGAAACCAGACCTACTTGGAAAATAGTCTAATTGCAGTAGAACTAATATTAACATTAATCCAGAGCGAGGGTCCTGAAGGATCCAGGGAGATCGCGCACTTTGTCGGTGCGTTCGTCGTGGCACGCGCCTGGTCGCAGGGACTCGTCCACCGCCCAACGCTGGTCGTGTGTCAGGAACCACTCCCTATTAACACAGGACTTTTACAGGACAGTTACATTTCGCTACAATAATGGGTACTGGCTTAATCGCCACGCTTGCACAAGTGTGGTGATAACAATCCTGAGCTATGTTAAAAAAAAAACAACACAAATTCTGCTCGACCCGGGAATCGAACCCAGGACCCCAAGAACAAGGCCCCGTACTTAAACCACTAGTCCATCGAGGTTTTCCAGTCCACCCATAAGTGGTGACTTGATTTCAATGATGGAGGCTTTTTCCCTGTAGTGGGATATTAAGTACCAGCCTGGTACTTTACCTACTTTATTACATTAAATCAAATTATTTGTGGAAGTTGAGGCTCTACCCTATCCTTATAACGCATCCTACAAAGTAAGGCTGAACCTCCTGAACTTAATTCATTTATAAGCCTCATCTTTTTAGGGCGGCGGGATTTGACAAGGATAGGTATAAAAATAATAATAAATTACCTCTTAGATTCAATGCGCTTGACCCAGTACTTTTTGATTTGTTCAATAGTCCCGGCTTTGCCGCCGTACTCCTCGGGAAGGAGTTCCTGTGGGATGTCTTTGTACAGCGTATCAGAGTTGGGCTCGTGGAATTTGATCTGAAAATAAGGAATAGAAAGTCTTAAAAACAAGTCGTGCTGAGGGAAATGGGTGAATTTTGTTTGCTACTTCAGCTGGTATATGAAATCAATATGGTGTAAGTTGAGGATAGCTGCCATCATAGCCTACTCTTCACCGAGTGTTTCGGTCAATGTGGCGCTACATCATAACCTCCTTTAATTTTCGGGGTCTTTTCAGCTGAAGAAAGTTTTTCCAGTAAGTATAATATGTACAACATGACTTAAAAACTAAGCAACACGAGGCCGTAAAACATGCTCTTTGGCATAGACTGCATGTTAGGTAACCCGAGAGACATATTTAAGGAGAGTGTTCAGAATCAGATTTAGAGTCCAATTCGCTATAAAAAATATATCCTTAATTTTTTTTATAATTATCCTAATAATTTATGTATGCATGAACTACCTAAAAATCCCGTGTGCTGAGCGGCCGGTTACGCCCCAAACACAAATTGTACGCGAGTACAATTTGAGTCGTACTTGAACGAGTGCACGAAATAGGTACTGTAAAGGGAAGAGTGCCGCACGTTACGCGGATTTTCAGGTTTCGACTAAGGTTATTGATTGACAGATATTTACCAGAGATTTTATTGATTTATACTTATTTTGTTATATGGAAGCATAAACTATTTGGGGTTTAAATATGTCCCTCGCATTTCCTGTCATACTGTATATCTGCGTCTTAATTATTAAAAAGCCGCACCATTCATTTTATATTTATTCCCGACACATGAACATTACTGACGATAGTTGACAAGCTGTTAATTTATTGAAAACGTTTCAACATCACCAACTTTCAAGCAAATGTAAATGGAGGCAGTACGCAACTCTTGCATTTAAGGATAACAATACACAAGCGTACTCAGTATCCAGCGCACGCAAATCCTTTATCGTACTTGGAGAAACTGAGGCGTCTGAGTTCAAGACCTTGGACAATGTAGACGTATGTACCTATAAAGTATATAATTATGTTATATCTTGGGGTTAAAGCACATGTTAAGACGAGTATATCGCTCCAAGAAGAATTTTTTTTTAATCATGAGCAATTAGCTTAATCATATTCAACTAATAGACGGTCTACATAAATGGAGCATCAAAATAAAATGATGATGTTTTGTTTTTCTTCTATCTAATGTAGGTATTTAGCCCGTGTGCGGGTCACGCACGGGTCACTGTTGGGTATAATATACCTAAGCCTACTGTTACGCCAGCTGTTATTCCGTCTCTTTAATTGTTGAAAAACACAAGTAATCTCAAACTAAAATCAACGCCTTATGTCAATCTAAAATAAGGTTTACACCACATTAATAAGTGTTTTACCCTAAAATCGAAACCTCAAACAACGTAATGTCTAAAGAAGATATTAATAACTAAGAATGCCGGCTTAAACTATTGGACCATCGAGTCCAAAAGTTGCTTAAGCAGTAGGTAATATCTCTGTTCAAGCAAGCTATACGATAGTTCATTAGCTTTCTGGTATTTTAAGGTAACCTTTTCGCAGTAGGATAGACACTATATACGAGTAACTATAATCAGATAGGAAACCTGTATCTATTCTATACCTTTATCAGTTTCTTTTAACGACTAATTAGTTGTTAAAATGAATTTCCCTAGCAGACGTTAATGGTTGATTAATATCTAAATGGTGCTAAACTAATCAATGCAACTTACCAGTTTAGCGACTTCAGTCTTGATGAAGGGTTTGCAGATGGCGTGTATTTTGCTGATGTAGGCCGGAGCGTTGATTACGTGCACTTGCTTCAGCCGGATCGGGATGGCCTCCTGAAAACACATTACGTTCGTCTTCAAACTTCTCGACATCTTGAAACTCTTTTCAAATAGTTTATCTTTCTTTTGCTTTATGCGCATTTTTTGCTGGTTTGACTTTGTTTTTGGCCGTAAGGGTTAATAGTTCACCAGCAGTGTCCATTATCCATACTATCTTTTCTTGCCTGTCGTAAACTATTTAGTTTCTCTTGTGAGTTTATTTTTTCAAAATTGTTCTTAATCGTATATGTACAGTCAACAGCACATCACGGTTAACACTTGCAGTTCGATAATAGCACTTATGCCCCCGACATAAGAGTGGTACAAAGTCCAAAGTGTTACGTCTGACTTGCTTTTGACTGTACGGTCAACAGCACATCACGGTAAACACTTGCAGTTCGATAATAGCACTTATGCCCCCGACATAAGCGGTACAAAGTCCAAAGTGTTACGTCTGACGTGCTTTTGACTGTGCATAAATATTAATAAGTTTATTCTATAGTGCATATCCGAAACGCAAAAAATAATGAATTGTAATCGCTTCTTTAACAAGCGAATTGACAACAACATTGCAACATCTTTTAACACCAAAGGATTTGACGGTATCGCAAACCTTCAGTAACAGTAACATCCATGTGTCTCGCACTACTTAATCGTGAAACTCGTCCTACCGGACATTTGCAAACAGCTGCACACCCTTTGTTTCAACAAAACATTCTTTAACACCAATATGTAAGACTCAATGTCGGATGCATGTGCGATATAAGTGCGATATAAATTATTCCAGCTAATTTTAATGAGGAGTTTGCTTTACACACTTTTCTTCCAATTGTCGTTCATAAATGGATAAGTTGTAGGTACCTAATAGTGAAAAGATTCTTTTCATTCTCGAATTGCTGAAACCTAATCTCATCATTTTGCCGTTACGACTAAATTAAATTGTTATTTAATTAGACACTTTTCCCAAATTCGCGACCCGCACAACTACATACGGGTACTTATTTGTGAAAACATGGTGAAAGCAGAAATCAATCTGATCGTGAGATTTACTTTATTCAAATACCTAAAAACGGTCAGATTTTTCAAACGATACAGTTAAAAATATCATTTACATCAATTTACATAACTTTATAGACCAGAAACTTTCCTAATAGGTACGGTCAACAGCACATCACGGTTAACACTTGCAGTTCGATAATAGCTCTTATGCCCCCGACAAAGTCCAAAGTGTTACGTCTGACGTGCTTTTGACTGTACACTCAAAGACTCCAAATCAAAGTTTTTGCCATATCTGGTTAAATGATTCCCTAAAAATTTCGTTCCATAAAAATGAGATAACTAATTCATACTTAGCAAACGAGTGAAATTAATCGAGCTGTTCTCAAAGGATGATAATTGCAATAAGCTGAAATGATGTAGATCGGTGGTGAGCTTACCTGCGTATACAGCATATATTTTCTCAATACAGATAAATTGATCTTCCCGATGAACTTGAGCGAAACATTCGCCGAGTCGAAGATGGGAATCTCCCCCATTGGGATGTCATCTTCTTCTGTCAATCGCGTGTCAGCTAACATGAAGAATGCCTTCACAGCGTCAACAAAATTGAACAAGTCTAGATCTGGGTTATTCAGTCGGTATATGAAGACTTTGTAGTTCTCTTTCGTCTTCTTTGGCAAAGGTATCAGGTCTCTGGAAGAAAAAATAAATTATAAGACCAATTTTCAACAAGCTGCTCAGAAGGATTCTGACCTTACGTAAATACTTTAGACAATACCGCATGCTCTAATCTGATGCAAAGTCATTAGCTTATTGTAACTTGTGTATCAGACTACAAATGTACCACAATTATAAAATATTATGTACTGAAATACAAACATATTATAATCATCTCTAGGCACACAAACGCTCTTTCTATTACTAATTGTCCTGGATAGGATTCAAACCCACGACCAGACAAATAAGGCAAAGGTCATCATCATCATCATCATAATTATGGCCGAGGGTAAGGTAAGGGTCATTCATACTAAATACGACACAAACCAGTTATATTGTGCTATTAGGTGGGTTCGCCTACAAACAGTAACACTATGTTGCGTTCTCATCTCATAATAACAGAGTACCTACTTGTGAACATTGGGATTCGCATTGCTACCTCCGAATAGGTGAGTTAATGATACAATGTAAGTACCTTTACAGAAGGGTAAAATAACATTAACCGAGATTTGAAACTCGATTATACGAAATCGAACTGCATTGAGATTAAGCAAACGCAAGTGCAGTGCGCGCGTGCAATGAAATTCCTTTCACTGCGCTAATATAATTGCATCAACTAGGTGTTTCTCATAAATTTCGTAAGTTAAATATTTTCATCACGGTCCAATGGTTTTTATAGTTAATTTGTATAATACTCGTAGAAATATTGACGTTACGAGAACTTCAGCTGAAATATATAGAAATTATTTCTAAATTTCTAAGAACTATCTACGAGTAAGTCGGTCCAAAAGAAAGTTCTGCGTGAACAATCATTTTTCATTTTGATTTTAGATAGTATCTCTATCAAATTAATTATTCAAAAAGTTTCTGCCAAAATAAAATTAGTTCTTTTCACTACGAATGTGTTAGCTGTTGAAACTGTGTTACGTTATTTCCTTTACATGTCTCTTTATTCTTTACATCTACATAATTCATTTGTATTCAGCCAATAACATCCCTTCTGCTTAATTAAAACTTACGTGATCTCAAAAACTCGTCGGATTTCCACTGACCAAGGATCCCGATTAAAGAAGACCTCGGGTGCATTGGCCCTGATGGTGAAAAAAAAATCGATGGTGCGCTTGGCTCGCTCCATGCTGTGCCCACAGCTGGCCAGGAACCGCCGGAGAAGCACGTCCTCTGCAATACATAATAATAATGTAACCGTTTGTATCTACATCTTCTTTCGTATGAGTCAAAACTTGGTTAATCTAGGGTGGTGGTTTGACTAACTGTCGTTTCGGACACATTTTATTCGGACACAGTGTCCGAATTGACACTTTTTAATTTTAACATTTTTTCACTGTCGATTCGGACACCGCGATATAAATAGCTGTTTTGTACAGTCAGATAAAAAATCTTCCTAAGATTTCTTTACGTTATAAAAATAAAGTCTCAACGAAGCCTTCTACACGAAGCTATCGGTAGTGTTTCTAAAGATGACTGGGTCAAATGTGTGATGCATGCAGAGGAATTACAGGATCAGGATTTAGCCAAGGCAATTTTAAAAGATCAGAGAATACAGCCTCTGGTAATAAATTTACTCGAAGATGACAGCGCTCCTCACCCGTGGTACAACTGCGATGTCCAACTAGTTGTACCACGGGGAAGTAAAGTTACCCATGGTTCAACTGGTTGTTCTATGGGGAAAAATCTTTACCAATAGTTCAACTCGAGTGAGTTGTTCTTTCCTTGGTCCAACTAGTTGTACCTACTACTGGGAATCGCTCCCGACCCGTGGTCCAACTGCTGAAATAAAGTGATCCATGGTTCAACTGGTTGTTCTATGATTGTTGTGGTTGTCCCCCTTTAATCCTTGATTCAGAATACTCAGCAAAGGGTACCAGGACAACATGACCTTAGTGGAGTTATAAAATGCGCTCCCGACCCGTGGTCCAACTGCGATGTTCAACTGGTTGAGTACAACCACACGGGTCCCCGTAGTAACGGGGAAGTAAAGTTACCCATGGTTAAACTGTTTGTTCTATGATTGTTGTGGTTGTCCCCCTTTAATCCTTGATTTAGAATTCTCCGCAAAGGGTACCAGGGCAACATGACCTTAGTGGAGTTATTTAAAAAGTTTACGTTATCCAGAAAAGTTATGTTTGATGAAAGAAGATTGCATTTGTCCGCCATTCCTTAATAGATTTTCAGACACGCATTAGTTCAAAAAAATCCACTTTGCTGAGAATTCTGAATCAAGGGTGAGTTGTTTTTTCTTTGGTCCAACTCCCTGTAATACATATCATGTATATCAGGGAGATGGATCATGGGGACGCACAACAATCATAGAACAACCAGTTGAACCATGGGTAACTTTACTTCCCCGTGGTACAACCAATTGAACATCGCAGTTGTATCACGGGTCGGGAGCGGGTCCCCGTGGTCCAACCAGTTGGACATAATTCAACCGTTTTACCACAGGTCATAATCATAAATATCAATAAAAAGGGGTGAACCATGGGTAACTTTACTTCCCCGTGGTACAACCAGTTGGACATCGCAGTTGTACCACGGGTCAGGAGCGCTGTCATCTTCGTGTAAATTTATTACCAGAGACTGTATTCTCTTATCTTTTAAAATTGCCTTTGCTAGATCCTGATCCTGTAATTCCTCTGCATGCCTCACACATTTGACCCAGTCATCTTTAGAAACATTACCGATAGCTTCGTGTAGAAGGCTTCGTTGAGACTTTATTTTTATAATGAAAAGAAATCGTAGGAAGATTTTTTATCTGACTGTACAAAACAGCTATTTATATCGCGGTGTCCGAATCGACAGTAAAAAAATATTAAAATTAAAAAGTGTCAATTCGGACACTGTGTCCGAATAAAATGTGTCCGAAACGACAGTTAGTCGGTGGTTTTTGATATGACTTGTTTTCTACTTAAGTCATCTGACGCTTTCATCTGGAAAGGACCACGCTATTAACGTGCCTTCCGAAGCACGGAGTAAACTCGGTACCTATCTCATCATTTTTTGGGGGCTTCGTCGTTCGACCCCGGTCCCGAATACACCGCGGTGTCAAACGCACAAGGACTCTTTTTGAATTGGCCGTTTGACACCGTTAATAATATCGCGGTGTCAAGCGGGGAATAACGTTTTTCGACTTCGTCATTTGACACCGCCAATAAAATCTTATTTTTGATTTTTGTACAGTTGAGTACACAAGTAAGTTGTAGATTGGAAGGATCCTTTAGTAAGTAGATACTTATTAATAAGGTAGCGCGAGTGATTTTTATGATGTCACGTCTATATGCTACAGTAACTCCTTACAATCTCTTAAAGCAAATTTTTGTTGGCCAGCTTTCATTATAAAATAAATCTAATGAAATAAACAGAATGGGAACCGGGACCGGGGTCAAACGACGAAGCCCCCCATTTTTTGGTCACCGGGTAATGACCAAGCTAAAAGTACTTAGCTATTTACGAATATTGCAAAGAATGTAAGATATAAGCAGTGAACAAATTTACAGCTATGATACCCACTGCAGTGTGGACTAGAAAGTCAAATGTAATTGAGGTACATAACTTTTTGTAACATCAGTCACATAAAATGAGAGGTCTTATCGAAGAACTTTCAAATGACCTAATTACTTTTAAATTCGTTGAAGATAGTTTTGTGTGACCGCTTTTAAATCCTCATTATGTCGACTGTGGTTAAATTAAGTCCCCTGTGGATGACTAAGCAATGACTAAGCTGATAAGCAGAATTATTTGAGACTTGTCGTTGACAAATCAGTTTAAGCTACAGGAAATATGTGGACCTGATCTGACACCATCAGGTTAAACTAAACTCCACTTAGAATAAACCAATATTGAATACAGCCACTGCATTGCTTTATATATCTATACTAATCTATACTAATATTATGTACAAAGAGGAAAGATTTGATTGTTTGTTTGTATTAAATAGGCTCCGAAACTACTGAACCGATTTGGAAAAATTTTTCACTGTTGGAAAGCTACACTATCTCGGGGTGATATAGGGTACTTATGATCCCGGAAATGTGGGGAGAAGGGGGGATAATTGACAAAAGAAATTACGCGCGGGTGAAACCGCAGAAGCGACCACTAGTGCTTTTATAAAATTCGAAGACTCGTGACTAAAACCCAGAGATTACCTATATGAGAATGGTAAGGAGATAATGTAGATTTGACATTCTCTCCAACACTTGCATTTACGTATGTAAAGTGTTGGTCTGTTGATATAGAACTCCCACTATTCTCTACGACTATAATAAATGTCGGAGTACCTTTTAGTAGTGATTGACACGATTTCAGCAAATAAGGGCAAATCAACAAAACGGAACATGGCGCAATGATTACCTACCTGTTTCCCGAATGCGGGTCACAAACCAAGGTATTAATAAACCGGAATCTTGTTGTGGAGTTGAAAAAGGAAACCGATTGGACGGATACAACACGTTTGAAATGATGTATAGTTACCTACAACTTTTACGCTTAAAAACTCTAACAACTTTTCTAAACTGGTACATTTGATTTGTGACGGTCTAATTTATGTCGCTCTGGTAGTTATTATTAGACAGAATTAATTTCGTATTTAAATGACTAATGCACCCAATTTGAATTTAACGTCTGAAATTAGGTATTAGGGGCTCTTAATAGTAGATTACCTACATATATTTGGTGCCACTACACTCGATTACGTTTTCAGGAATTATGAAAAATTATAATTTTTAGTATGTTTATACGTGTTGTCGTCAATCATTAAGGTACAGCGACATCTTTTGACGAAATACTAGTCACACAAGATTTAAAAAAAAATTGATGATGGATGGACGCCATCATAAATATTGTTCTTGACCGATTGTTATTTACATAGGTTTCGAAATTAATTTACATAATGTATGTTTACCTAACCACAAACCACTTGACAGATTCTTTTAAAGCGTATTCACGATTATCAAGAAATATTCATTGTGTTCCGGCAAGTTTTCAAATGATAAATTTAAACATGACTTTCAACGGATTCGATGAAAACGTTAAGAGAAATTGAAAACATCTACTAGCTTAACGGGCAACATTTAACACCGCTTTGGTGTGTAAAACCATATTGTTAGTGTTAATAGCTGTCATGCAGTCATTGGTGGCGTCTTCGTGTTATCCGTGCATTGACCTCAACCGTCTGCATTGAAATCTAGGCAACTTTTACTTCTCATTGGCAAAAAATACAAGTCATGTATTGAATGAATACATCGACGAATCTCTGTTAGGATTGATGTAGGATAACGAGATTCGGTATTTCTACTTCTTGGAACTAATAAGAAAATGGACAATAAATTATTTTAAGGTAACAAAATGATTTTCAAAGAAAAAGAATTAGTAAACTAAAACGTAAGTATTTAGATTTTCAATTCCTTCATCATCATTTTTAACAATCCACTGCCAGCAGTGGATTGTTAAAAATGATGATGAAGGAATTGTCCAGACAAAGGCCTTCTCATAAGAGCGCCATTGCCACCTGTCTACGGCTTGACGCATCCAACTTCTGTCGGCGACCTTCTGTTCTGCACATCATCACTCAACCTAGCTGGAGGACGTTTTGTATCTACTACGATTGCCAAGCGGCAAGTCTCCACTCCAAAATTCGACACTCTATCGGTTATCAGGTCTTCGGCAGATATATCTAGGCCATTGCTACTTTAGCTTACTAATCTAATCTTATGTGCTATACGATGACAATCAATTATTATTAACATTATAAACAACTTTTTTATGTTTTCTTTAATCCCCGCTTGACCACAATACGTCTGATTACGAACCCGAAGCAAAGAGAGAGAGATCAAATTAATGAATAGTGGCAATAAAAGTTTTTTATTGTAATGTTCATTTGTTAACACTTCTTTCTTAACAATGTTTTTCATTGCACGATATCCAGTGATTTTTAAAGATTATTAAACACTATTTCCTTCTTCAAATATGCGTCTCTACAAGAAATAGAAAGACTTCGTACATAATACGTTTTATTTTTAAAGTTTATTAATTTAGCTTTCAAATGACATCACTATTTACCTATGGGGTGACAATATTGAAAGTTATTTTTGCGGAGGTGCGATTTTTTTGACGCCGAGTGTACTTAGTTAATTTTATATTCTAGCTGGAAATGAGGATGTCCAAAAATAACTTTAATTTATAATATAGATATTCTAACAGGTTTTGAATATGTTAGAATTAGTTTCCATTTTGGTTTCAAGTTAAAACGTGCGCTGGCAGATGTGAGCCATGTTTTGAGCACAGGTTATGAGTTATTAACAACATGAGCTACACCTTAGGGCTTAGAGTATACTTAAGCATTGCTTATATACTCTAAGAGCATCCTTTATTACCATTAGGTACTTATTCTAGTGGGTTTACGAGTTCTGTTAGTTGGGAAATCGTAATTTTACTACGGGAGACTTAGGCGCCAAAAAGTATACCAAGTTCCAGATTTACCGCTGTCAGATAATTTCGTCGTAATATATTTGTTAGACATCAATGATGTCTATTCTGTCATCTATCAATTTAAAAAAAACATCAACATCATCATCACCAATTAGATTTTGGATTTTGTCCATTTAAGAAATGAAGACAGAAGAAGACGAATATTATCAGACAGCAGTGAAACCTGCCGGAATCTATAAGATTATGCGCGCCAATGTAGTTTTAGCAACATTTTACATAAAAATTTTGGTGGTAGCTATAAGCCGTATCCCCAGCGCGCTTAGAGCAAGCTCGTGGTTTGCCATACTACTTGTCTTACAGGAAAAAATAAAATACAAACTATACAAATTGTAAATTGATTGTCTCCGTTATATAAGTAAATATTAGAAACCAACAACTATTTAGACTCGCATAGTCAAGTAAAAGTAGCTGAACATTTTAAATGGTCATAACTTATTGCGCAATTTAATAATTGGGCAATTTTTTATGCCCAGTTGTGACGCGCCGGAAAGAATTAGCCGGGAAAAAATAAATAAATAAAAAGATGATATGAGGCGAAAACTTCTTGGAAAGTACTCGTATTGACAAAGAACATACTGCTATTGCGTGAAGTGTCAGTTGACCGGTTTCTAAGTTTTTCCACTTCCAGTGTTGATAAATCGTGCCGACATTGTTTACAAATAGTGGTTTATTGTTACTGTTTATTGTTCATGGAGATAATTGCGAAAGCGTGTTTCCCTAATCCAACGGTACAGTGACTTTGGACAATTTATAGGGCGATTAGATAAAAATTATCCAGTCGATATTTGTATGTCCACATTGTCCACATTGCAATTTGCAAGCAATTAAGAGAGGCAAATAAAATTTCATTTATATTCTTGACTTCATGAAGTTATAGCACCTTAAAGTTAAACTGCCCTGCTCTTTTATGCGATCTTAGAGCCTACGAGTATGTTATAATTCTATGTATGCGATGGAATTTATTGTGATCATTTGACAGATCAGGGAAGGGTTAATCTATTGCTTGCTGATTGTATTATATAACTGATCGTGTCATTCCATATTTCGTTCATGCACACTGCATGTAAGGCCTGAACTACTTGGCCCGAATTCAATTACGTTCGAATTGAATTTTCCTAACTAGCACTGTTACAAGTCAGAAGTTAGATCCCCGATAAATTGCACCACCCACGCTGCGTATGGTTGTATGGGAATGAGGCTTCAATTTGCTTCCAATTACCTAAGCGACAAAGTGCATGTAGTAAGCGCCAAATCATCACGCTAATGATAGCAATCTTTTATTTTTTTTAAATAACTGCAACCAGCGTAACTTTTTTTTAACAATGAAAAGAATATTTATATTCGTCTATTCCCATTCATCACCACTGGCTTTGTCACCACTTGGCCGTCTCCGTGGAACAGTGGCTAAGCCTAAGGGTATTTATTCGCGACTAAAGGCCTCGTTTGTATAGTAGTACCTATGATATCATTTTTTCAGTCTATAGTCCATCTTATGTAAAAATAGAATAAGTCTTACCAACATCATGAGGTAAGTGAGGTTGCTTGCAAAGCCAGTCTTTGATGCATACTAGGTCTTGGTTGGGCTCCACATCCTGGTCCGGCATGGTCCTGAAAACAAACACACGTTTGTAAAACTTATTCGTAATACACTTTTTTATACACTCCTTCCTAGCATAGGTAGTTGGCAGATCAATGCATGTGTATCCCCACCTCAAAGCAACTGTTGACCAACGTAACCAGTAAATGCTTTGTCGTACAATAATAATTGTAATGTAATACACCTTTATTAAGTGTGATCCCGACGTTATTTAGGAGTAAGTAGCTTAAGACCACAGAAATAAATAAAATTGAAAGCGTAACGCCTCCGCTACCCCTGTTTCTATAGTAATAGTTTCACAGGGGAAATATAAAAGTGTATATCCAAAAAAGGCTGAAACGTGCACCAAAAAAACCAAAGGCACACCAGGTTAGGTTAGGTTAGCAATTCAATTTTTTTGGTGCACTTTTCAGCCTTTTTTGGTGTACGTTCAGCCGTTTTTGGTGTACGGTTAAATACAAGCCGTTTCACAGTAGGAAAGAAGATACGACCACTCTACTTATCATTTGCTATTCAGTCCCATCAGGTGAAATATGTACCAGGTACCATTCTGCCTTCACCCTCAGGGTCGATTTTATTCAGGTGCCCAATCCTGAAATACAGTTTCAAACTTGCGTGTGCCGTGTATTACTAACATTTTCTATTTATGAATATAATCGAGTGAAAACCCGATTTAGCCGATTAAAGCAATTATCAAAATGGGGTTTCATTTTCAATAACAAGTCGTCGATAAGATTAACTGCTCGTGTTTATGATTTAATCTAAGTCCGTTATATCTCGCTCACTTCCTATTATAGTTATTTATCAACTAAAAGTCTTTAAGACTCAGGTGACTCAGGATACCTTGAACCTATCCTGTAACGTTGGAGGAAGAAAAAACTTCATGAAATTTTATCAATATTGGTTTAGTAGTTAGCGTGAAAGTTTGAGGGACAGACATGCTTGTGCATTAGTACCTAGTATGAATGTTATGTCAAACACGTTACAAACACTTATTATTGTAAGTACGTTTATGCATTAGTATTATGGGTATTGTTCTTCAAGTTCTAAATCTCTCCAAATGAATTTGCATGTATTATGAGTTACAATACATGCTTAAGGACAGTAAAGAGTGAAAGCTACACACTTAACCATATAATTTGTAGTCATAATGTCAAAGCGAATTTACGGGTACATAATTTGTATACAAAAGCAGGCTACAGAGAAACCCAGTGACGACAGATGTACGACAAGCATTGTTATGTTGTGACAACATTTTGTCTTGAATAAAGGAAATCTATTGTGTCCTGTTTAACCTGTTTTAGTATTCTGATTTTCTGCCTAGTGGCCTTGCAATAATGTGCCAGAGATCGTGAGACAATGCAAAAGACTGGGCCCAAAAAAAAAAGTTGTGGAGATTTGGGACATAGCCTACGAAGTAGATCCAATAAACACCTTCAACTTTTATTATGGCGTCGAAAAAATTGGTCCTTGGAAAAAAAATGTTTATTATGTTCATACAAAAATAATAAATGATTATGGATGGTAACTTTTCCCCCTGGGGCCGATTATGGCGTCATCATAATAAAAGTTGATGGTGTGTTTTGGTCTTTTACATAGAATCTCTTTTATTGTTCTTTTGTCGTTTCTAATAGCTTCTCTAAAAGCTTTCTTTGAAGTCAGATCTATGTATAACTAATGTAATGTTGGGTCATATTTATTGACATGTCAGATAAGGTGTTTTTTTCAGCACTCAAACCTTCAGATAGCCCAACACAACAGTTTATATTCGCCGATGAGAATTCTAAGACCGACATAGTCAATGATTGTTGGTCGAATCACGTCGTCTACAAGTTCATGCAACAAATTACATCACTAATGTTACGCGAGGCTTTGTCCTCTTCTTCAAGGCATTCATATTTAACCGTTTGGTTACCCAAATCGTCAGTAAGACATTGCTTAATGCACATATACATAAAATACAAATGAATTGTCCAGTTCTGAAGTATAGAAACCCCTTAGAATAATAACAAGAGAAACCCTTTCTCTTCAGTCTTTGGAGCATACATAACACATTACATAAATTATGTAAAGTGCTTACTGAGTTTAACACTTTCTTTTAGGGCGATTTCCAGATAATATTAAAAAAATTAATAAAGGCATTATAACGGATTATAGGTATAACGCTTTTACACATCTATTAATTTAAAAAGGTAGGTACTTCTCTAATGCCGGTATCAGTAAAATGAGATTTGTAGTATGTGTAAAATATGATGTCCAATGATAAGATTACGTGTATTAATGTAATTATAATAGATTACTGCGATACGTTTATACTGGGTAGAGTTCGAAATCAACCGGATTCAAAGGTAAAAACATATTTCTATTTTTTGATACTTTCGTTAAATCTGATTTGCGAAGGACATATTATTTCCTTCAACTAGACTCTTTATTAGCGAAAGGATATTAGGTTACTCTTTGTTAATAGGTATACTAATTACAAAAATTCATAGTTGCCAGTTGAAAAATTGCCGCAAACAGAGGTTGCCAGTGTTGCCACGCGAATTAATTACAGGTGATTGCGGCTACTTTCTTTATCAACCTATCCCTAATCCATTACATACTTCCTTAACATTCATTTAAAATTAGTTGTAGGTACCTATAAAAAGAACAGATAACAGTAGGATCTTAGACTATAACAAAGAGTGTGAACTGTGAAGTTAAATAAAAATGCATTTAAATATGGACCATTACATAAAATTATTAAAATGGAATGGTGAAACAGTATGGTTTTCCGATACTTACACAATGATCACTTTAACATCAGGGCATCCAAGATAAGATGAGCCAAGTCGTTATAACAAGTAGGTACATAAACCCAAACGCCAGAATAACCGAGAAGTAAAACCTTGAAAACATACGAGTAAAACACCACTTCCCGTCTCTTATTGATTTGCCTATTTATATATTCAAATAAAGTAAGCATATATCATAACCAGTTTTTTGTTAAATTAATTCAAGTTTAAATAGGCTCTCTCATGTCATCACATAACAATGTTCTTTATCAAATTATGACTGACTTTTAAAAAACATTTTGAATTTCAATTATAACTGCGTTGGCCTTCGCTTAGTAGGACACGTGGAAAAACTATTTTTACCTAACGATTTATATCATTAGGTCATCAGTACTGTTTTAAATTACACGAAATTCCAAAGACGATTGCTACAAGGATGTGGAATACAAGACATGATCACTAATGAAGAAAATACCCCTACTTAATTGATTTTAAAATTATGAATTAAATTTTTTTTAAATAAAGTTATAAAAGCAGATATTTATTTTTCGTTGTGACAGTTATTTTTGAAGGAAGTCCCCGTCTAGTGACACTCCACAGTGACACTCATATTAAAAATAACGAAAACTTAAGTATTTTTGTGAATAAAAAAAATTATTGATTTTAATAACGATATTCGATTAAAAGGGCCGAAAGAGAAGTTTTATTTTTATACTTTTGAGTTATTTTTTGTTGAAAGTTATTATAGCTCAAAAATACAGTGACACACTTTACTACTCCCCTAAGGAGACACGTGAAACATTTGAAAGGCCAAAGAGTAATCGGACACAAAACATATTGTGATAGAATCAGTAGCTCCAAAGTTTACATCTTAAACTTTTCATTCGAGAAAGGGCACACTAGTAACGTCACCAATACAATATTAACATAAGCCCCAGCTGAATGTATGCACATATAGGTTTTGTTGTTAAAAAAACTTAATGTAACTACGTACTTATTTAGTATGTTTGTATTTTAGGTAAATATTATAAAGGAAAACCATCGGCTCAGATTTACGTTTACTTTGTCGCAAAGGCGCGGATGCTGCGTCCGATGTCGGGTGCTTTACGAGGTAAATATACGAAGTATACCTAAGTACTTTTAAGGTCGTCCGGTGATTGCGCCCAACAGGTTTAGTGCCTTTAACTTTGACACGGTTAGAGTCCAATTAACAAGTTCTTTTACGAAGCGAGTATTACAAGACATGTCACATTAAATTAAAGTGATATGTGTACCAATACCCATGTAAGAATTGTGGCAGCCGAGTACTTTCAAATTGTCTTTCAATGTATAAAATAAGAACGAAAGTTACATACGCCCATTAAAAGTCCTGAGACTTAGGTAACTCTGTGTTTTGCTAGCATCTCAGTGAGAAAACCCGTTGTGAGATGGGAGAGATCAGATAACATTGACTGTATATTTATCTCTAGTTCAATCGGTCTAGTTCCCCAGTCATGGGGTATGGTTAGATGTAGGTGCATAATTAGCTGTCTAAAACTGCTTAGGAGTGCCTACCTATTTAGTTACCCTGAACATTATTATTAGTTACAAAAAGCTTAACTAGTTACAAGTAGTTAGTGACAAGGTGATAATACGCAAAACTCGCCTAGTCATTCAAGAGATCAGTCGTTATTTTATAGTACTTCAGATGATCAAAATGGATTGCCAAAATGTGCAAAAGTTTATTAGAGGTGTAAGGTTAATTTTAACTGTTACATCTACAACAGCACTGGTTACTTATTAATGCTGGGTTGGATCAAATGCTTCTTGAGGATATGTTTTACAATTGTAGGTAATCACGTAAACGTATTCACGAAGGATGCCGTGATGTACTCGAATTGACACATTATTGCGATTAAAGACAAATTGTTTCATTCTGTATGTACGGAAAAATGTCATGTCATGTACTAGAAAAAATATGTAAATCTAATTTATTCATTAATATTGCCGGAACACAGCCAAAGCTGTTATGGCGGCAGATTTCACCTGTGGGGAAAGTAGCTAGCCAGTCCAGCCAGGACTCTGAAAAAGCCCTACTACCAACAAATTCAACAATCCACCGATCTTCGGCGAGAGGGGTGTTTCCTCGGTCGAGGTGGCCCATTTCCTCACCCATTTCGACTGACTGACAAGAGCTGTCTTCAACATGACTATCACATCTATTGTGCCCATGTCATATTGTCATAATAAAGAAATTATAAGACTTAAACGATTGTCCTTAAGTTATATCAACAAAATCCTGTTTTGGTAGAGTAGGTATTCAAATTATGTACATGCTTTTTTGCAAGATAAAACAATGCATAAATGTTAAAATATGCACGTGTAGTGTGTACCTATTTGTTTGTCTGAGAAAAAATCTATACAATTAGTTATTTTTAACTTTAATCGACCCACAAGGATGAAGCTACGTCTATTAATATTGAACATAGAGCTTTTTATGTTTGTTGATTGTTCCACTGACGGTCACTCTTAGGTTTATGACGAGGTACACTTTTTGCTGACTAGTGTTTGTTTCTGTTGGATGATACTGGAAAATACCAAATGACGTGATTCGAGGTCAAAAAAGTTTACAATGTTAAATTAAATTGTTTTCATTCTAATGTGTAGTAATAGTATGATATTGCAATAATTTATTGACATTACCTTTTTATTCCTACAATATTATAAATGCGAAATAACTCTTTGTTTCTTTCATTACAAATGGGAAAATAATTCACGCTAATTTTAATAAAATATATAAGAAACAGGCTGAACAGACGTAAATCGTAATTCTATACTTGTGTTTGAAAACCTCATATAAAGCAAGAGAACTTATAACATCATTTGGATGGCAGATTGGTGCCACAATGGGATTCGAACTTCAACCTTTGCGTCATAAGGCCGAGGGCGCGACGAGCAAGCTATTGCGGCAACAGGAAAATTATTGTGAAACCGGCGAATGTCAGAGGACAGAAATTGGAATCTTTATTTCTATTAGTTTTGTATAAAAAGTGCGGAATTTAAAAGAGCCAATAACTGTCACTAGTTATATTTCAAACTAACCCAAACTAAGCATTAGCTGGTGCTATCAATGGGTGCCAGACAACGGATAAATATTACTTATATGCTTTTTTTGTAAATCATACATATTTGCAAAGTTGCAAAACAAAATCATATAATAACTTGGTTAAAAACAGGACTTAATGGAAAAGTGGGTATTAGTACCTAATTAGATTTAGAATACAAAATTGAATACGACAAATATTAACAATGTTAAAAAAGTTACCTACTTAAATAGTGACACTTCTAACTACCCTGATGAGAGGCTGATTGCAGTCTTTGAAATATTAATTATATTTTTGCAAATACCTATATACGTTAACATCATATTTTCATCCGGAACCATTGTTAGATATCAGAAAAGAAGTGCCTTAACAGATTCCACAGTTTTGGTAAAGCAATTTTCTTGCCTATTTATAACTAGGCATTTATCATAGGGTGCAATAATATAAAAAAAATATTTAAAAATAAAACGTAGGTGTTAGTTGTTAGAAAATAATTTAAACAAGTAGGATATCTAACTAAAAAATGTTTTATTAAAACTACAAAATACTTACAGTAATGTATGATTTAGAGTTAAGTAATTTAGTCGAATCAACTTTATAGACACACGGCAAAGCTTACAACAAAATTATTGTTGTGAAATGGGGAGCGGTTTTTATTTTTCGAATGGCGCGCGCACTTGCCAACCGTGGCAGAAACACACTGCCGATCGCGAATGGCGGGAAACGCAGCAACTCACACGCAACGTCGCGTCCGCTTAGTTTAATTTTTATCAGGTTATTGTTTTGATATCTTAATATTATGTTCTAGTTGTATAATAAAAAAACTTACAATTAAAAATGAGAATCAAAATAAATATTATTATCTACATATATTAAGTAATATCTTCACGCTTTTTAATTTTTTTATACTAGTAATCCGCGTCCCCGCGTTGATGTCTTTTGTTCCCTGAAAGTTCTGATTGCTGATTCATACGGAAACCAAAATTAGTACATTACTAGTAACCGGAAATAAAAACGCCTAGGATTATAGATATAGGTAAACAACCTACTTTTATCCTTCATTCAACGATATTGGCTTAATTTTGCTATTATTAACTTAGAATAATAAATAATACTCTAAGGGGTTTAATCATTACATACCTATGCTTAACTGCTGGCTTACTAAATAAGACCTGCGGTCGGCGGCCGTGTGCAGTGGGATGCGGGACTAATATAATAAGACGTTCAATCATTACCCATTAAACTCCCCCGGTTCCTACTTTTTACCCGAAAGAGTCGGGCCAGCAGTGTCAGTCTTACTCTTATAGAAGGCAGGCAGTAAATCAGAAAACCATAGTACCTATAAATTTATCTTCAGACCGGGTTGTTTTTGACCTCGAGATTACGTTACATTATCTACCGTCAGGGGCAGAAGGTGAAGAAGTACACAAGACCCTGCTCCTTGCTCTTTGGTGATCCATGCATAACATACACCCATTTTGTCTATCGTTATTTGCCTAAGCGTGTCTAATTGAATGGAATGTGCTTCAATAACACCCGTGAAAATTTTGTCTATAGAAAAGCTACTACTTATGTAAGTACTACGTACGAGTACTATATAATACTGGCGCAACGAACGACCCGATGTTAGTCTTGGCCTCCGATAATTTCCTAGGCCCCTACTTGTATAATTCACTTCATAGAAAATTGGACATCTATCACCTTACTAAATCATCTTGCAAACCAGTAGTGACTGAATATCTCCAAAAACTAACTTACGAGCTAACTGAACACATACTACGTCCAGAGTGAAAGGTTACTTATTATTATTATTATAGCCCCACATTCTCCCCGTACTCACAGATATATACACACTCAGAACACACCCACACATACACTAACACACTCACTCACAACCACACATACACACACAAACACATACACACACACACAAACACATACACACCAAACACACACACTCAAATTCACTCATAAATACACACGCCCTCACGCCATGGCTGTATGATTCAGTTAATTGTTATTAAGTGATATGTTTTAATCTATCTTTTTGTAATTTTCCTCGATATTTGTAGTAACATCATTGTACACATAAACTATGTAATGTGCCTGCCGACTTCATCAAGAGAGGAGAGACCTGGAGCTTTGTAATACAGGCTTCTTGCCTAGTACAGACTCCAGTCTCTCACAATCCGTGTTTTCCTCTGTGCACAACTATTTATAATGGTAAATACTGTAAACTTTTGCATTGATTGTGGAGAAAAATAAAGATTTTTATTATTATTATTATTATTATTATAATAAGCGTCTCCTTCTTGGTCTGTTCTGCCACTTCCTGCCATTCGTCTGCGTGCAGCTCGCGCAAGTCCTTTAGGACCGCGTCCTTCCAGTGGTAAGTGCCTGGGGAGTATTATATTATCTGTGCTGGGGCAGCCTATTACTGATCGATCGCCCGTCGCCGACTACTACTTAGGTCGTCTCAAGTACGCCCTCTTCACTCTACGGTCTCCGTCCTTTCGCTATAGGTGGCCGAACCAGCGAAGTTAATGGGCCTTATTATCTCGCCATTTATGTTCGGCTTATCCACCAGGTCCTCGAGTTCGACGACTTGTTTTTGTCTCCCTCCTCCATGTTCTATCGTCTGCTCGCACCGGTCCCAGGATTTATTTCAATTGTTCCTTTCTGCCAATCGGAGTTTGGTTTCTGAAAAGTATCTGAATAATTGACGAGCCATTTGGTGTAATGGCCGAGAAGTCAGCTATTACACCAGAGGTAGCGGGTTCGATCCCCGCACGGTACAAACATTTATGTGCATGAACATGTCTGTTTGTATCGGTCGGGGTTTTTCTTTGTCTAATAAGTATGTACTTAAAATAAAAAGTATAAGTAATGTTTATCCGTTGTCTGGCACCCATAGCACAAGCTAATAAATGCTTAGTTTGGGGCTAGATGGCGCTGTGTGAATAATGTCCAGAGATATTTATTTATTTATTTATTGCTTTTCCATGTTCTACATCCATGTACTGAGACCAGTGTAGTTTCAGGCGCAATCGTAGTACAGTTGATCAAATTTTCCAATGGAAAAAAATGGTAAATTAATGCGCAGGATACATTCTAGATTCGAGGACCTTGACTACCCTCTTTGATATCCTAAAAAGCTTCAACATACTCACCAAACTGGTAAACATGGCAATGGTTGCCATAAAACTGGTTTGAAGCAAAGGGGACGCTCTATCGCCTATGGCTATGCTGTTCAACTTAGCACTCGAGCATGTCATAAAAACACTGATATCACACTGCATGGCGGAGTTCAGTTGAATGGACAGCATAATTATGGTGATTAGTTTTGCGGATGATCTTGTTTTGGTGGTAGAAAGTGAGGACCAGGTGATTCGGGCCACTGAAACGATTGCACAGACAGCAGAACAGATCAGTCTCAGGATGAACCACCAGAAAACTGAGAACGTCCACATCAAAAAGTTCAAAAATATTCGGGAACCATGAACCAAGAAGGAACCTAAAAGCCGAAGGAGATCAAAAAAATATAGGTGGACAGGTTTAAATATCTAGGCTGCACTATAACGGATTATCCGTTACCGTGTTGGTTACCAACAGTTTTGGTAACCAAAACCAACACATTATTATGAAATTTATATGCAGAGAACATTTTAAGTAAATTATCTTTGCATAATGTTTTTAAAACAACTACTGTCATTCTCTGACAGTAGTGAAAGAAAGTGCTGGCTGGTGTGCACCTTATAGTAGAACATATGGAGATGCCCTATTGATCTATACAAAAAATTGCTTATATGAATATACATCGAATCGACACTTGCCTTACAAATATATACTTATCTCTTTTCATCTAAGTGATTGTTGCGTATGAAAAAAGAGACAGAAATCTTTGCATTGTACCCATTTTTGCAACACTTTTTAGTGACGTCACACAGTTTTTGACGCGTGCCGGTTTGGCCATATTGTGTTCCAGCTAGTGATGTGGCACAATATTTTTATGTATCGATACGTTTTAGATAGTTATATTCTGCAATGAAAGTAAGTGAAACATTAAAGAAGAAATAGATAGAGTTAATAGGTGGGGAAAATATAAATCCGCGACATAAAAGCACGTTTGCTCGCTACACTTCAACGAAAACTGGTTTTACAGAACTCTCGACTTATCAAGATTACGTGATGGTAGTATGAAACAATACAGTATCTTCACTTTATCTTCTGTTTAGGATTTTTGGAAAAATGTAATAGGTTTATTAACCATGTGAAGTTGAAATTTCCATAATAATATATATTATAACTAACCTATTGTTAAATTAAGGCACTGCATCATCATTATTTTGTGATAGGAAAATAAGAAACTATTTATAGATTTCTAACAAAATATGTGCATTTATGATCGACACGTAAACTTGTATCGATAAATATATCGATATACAATATTGGTTGCACTACGGTCGGGCGCTATCATTGGTGGCGCCATTTTGTGTTCCAACTTTAGGTATACACGTTTTGTACGTACTTAGGGCATCTCCATGTGTTCTACTCTAAGGTGTGCACAGATTAATATATGTAGCTGGTGTGTTTGACAGATTGTAATATTTTGATTTTTGAACCCAGAAGTTCCAGAAAACATTAACTAATTTGATATTTTGTATTGTCGAAAACAAGTACAAAATCTCATACTCTGTCGAATTTATATCTCAAGATGTTTGTGGTAAGACTAAGGCCACTTTATCACATTTGCGATAAAATTATTGTCCGCAACTTAAGGAACAGCAGGATAAGTGTGACTGGCTCGAATCCTGGACTGCATAATAGACTCGGAGCTTTCCGGAAGGATGGGATCAAAATCGAAGACGACGATGTCGAGGAATTCATTGATAAATCTGAAAGTGACTTTAGTAATGTAAGTTCATAAGTCTAACCTCAACCCATGTACTGAGAACACAGACTAATGAGTGAGAATAATCCATTCTCATCAAGTTATTATTCTAAGGCTCATAAACTAAAAACCTGTTATAAGATAAGACTTACAGTAACACTGGTTAAGTATATTAGTGACTTAAATGAACATAATTATTCCTTCCTTTTCCTTGACCTTGTCATTTGTGAAAAAAAGTTTCTTTTTAATTACTTTGTGATAAACTACTTTCTGTTTCTAATTTTTATAGGTTGGAGAAGCATACAATGAACACATGAACGAAACACTAGTTGGAAAATATGAATTACGCCATCGTATTGTGAAAGATAAGTATTTCAAAGAAAATATGCCAAACTTACTTACATGGAGTGAGAAAGAACAAATACGACACTTAGCACAAACAGAACCTGATGAGTGGACACCAGAAAAGTTAGCAGAGAGTTTTCCAGTCACAGAACAGACAGTAAAGGTATTTATTGTTTTATTCAAACTATTTTAAAAGGCCTGCATGTGGTTGAACAAGTACAGTACTCCTGCCTGCTTACAACTACATGTAGGTAAATATCACTATGATTGCACATTGTACAACTTTCTGCAATTGTACAAATTTCCTAGAACTATAAAGAACTCTATTCTGCCTATGCAAAGATTAATTTGTTATCCCTATGGATCACTTTATCCTAGCTAGGGAAAAGTTCAGAAATAATCATGTTCCCAAAGTTTATTTTCAGCCTGTCCCAAAATTTATCAAAATGGGTTTAGTGGTTTATATAGATGTGAAAGCTTGATATGCAGATAACTGAGATAAACACATTTCCACATTTTCATTGGATTAGTCAATTATATTCTTGTTCAATAATTGATAATTTATTTTTACAGAAATTACTCAAATATGCATGGAAGCCAGCAACAAAAGAACGCATTGCTCGTCATGACGCTTCAGTCATGAGAAATTGGAGGGAACTAAAAGAAGGCACCTTAACCATTTCAGAAGAGTTGAGACAACATTTCCTCAAATTTTCTGATAGATCTATTCCACCAATTAACCCAAATAGTATTAAAATTGATTTAACTCTAGAACGAAAAATGGGGGAATTTGAGAAAATAGTGCAAAAATGTGCAGCTAAAGAGGAACAACGCACTGAGCTCAGTGAAGAAAAATCAAAATTAGAGGAATCAACACATACAAAAACTCATAAGCAAAATAAAGACAAAAATCACCTAACATTAGAAGAATTGAAGGATAACATTCAAAAACGCCTAGACAGTGGCAGAAAAGTTGATTTTACTGATGAAATTATTGTAAATACTGCTGCGGGGAATGATGTACCTACAATAAATGATTTCAATAAAGAAATAGAACTGTTCAAAGATTCTGATAATGAAATAACAGAATTTAAAGAAAATGATCAAGGTAACAAAAGTGTTATGGAGTACCCTGAGAGAATAAGGATTCCTAAAAAGGCATATAAAAAAGGAGCCACCTACAAAGTAAATGATTGCTATTATGATCATGATGGTAAATTCTTATATAGAGTATTAGGAATGTCTAACTAGTAAGTGAATATATTTATAAAATAAAACATGTTTTTATTGAAGCCTTATATTTTTTATAAAAATTATATGCATTTCATTATACTTGTCCATCAAAATAAAATAACTAAAGTTTTAATACAACACATCTTATACACCTTGGGATGCAATATTATTTGCATGTCTTTTACATAATACCTAACCATAATTTTGATCTGAACCTCTAAATAAATAATGGAGTATCTATAGACCATTATAAAAATACTTTGAGTGACTATCACACCATTGTACACCTGTGGAACATAATATATGGCTTGAAAATACATCACTTGAGGCAGCTACAATTAAAATCCATACACTTAACTACTGGATACATTGAATATAATAAATTAAATTGATAATATGAATGGCAA
Organism: Mecyna flavalis; assembly: GCA_949319885.1. NCBI lineage: Eukaryota > Metazoa > Arthropoda > Insecta > Lepidoptera > Crambidae > Mecyna > Mecyna flavalis. The sequence continues at coordinate 11,732,429 of OX439408.1, read as the reverse complement.
TGATCTCAAATTGAAAAAAAATATATATAAAGAACACAATAATAGCCAAAATAAAAAGTTAATTATGTTTAGTTGCCTCATCATATTTATGTTATGTTAGTTTCTAATAAATAAGTATTCTGCCTTTAAGCATATTATTAGTACAATGAGTATTGCTGCATGCTCAATAGCTGGAACATAAATAAAATATGTATAAAATATATTCGATTTCTATTGACTTATTGCATACTATATTGCAAGTGTTAGAGGCAGTGAATTTTAATTTCTGATGCTAGTCCTGAAACATGTACTCCAACCAATAAGGAAATAATAATAATAGTTGTGTAAAATTTCAAAAGAGTTTATCACTGCCTCCTTTAATTTAGTCATAATCTGATTGTACCATTAAAATGACTACGTATTTATACATACAAGATTACATAATATAAAGTATAACATTCACATCATTACAGTGATTATGGTACATGTGGAGCCTTACATGCATTATGTAAACCAGAAAACATATTTATGGGAACATTAAACTAAAATATTGTCATTGCGACTGTTGATAACAATATTACACAGTTTTAATAATGGGTAATAATGATTTAATCATAATATAGTTACATAATTGTTGACACATCTACTAAATACTTTCAAATTTTGGCAGTCACATTATTATTTGTCTTACTTTTAAACTAACAGGGCCCAGAATTATTCCAAAAAAAATATTAATGAAGATTATTGGAATGGATTTTCAAAAATACTCTATTTATTCACCAAAACGATTTAATGTGACTCTGTGAACACAATAATAAATAATTTAACCAATAACTATCATTAGTTAACGAATTCAACCTTGTTACATCACACAATAAGCACAAAATCTATAATCATTGCTAGGTCTGTACTAAGCAACAAGTTGTGAATTTATTGCGCCACAAAGGTTATATTTATTATATTTGCGTTTTGTAAATAATAGAAGCTGCTGCTAGATATACATAAGAATTAGCAGATATTGCCCAGTACAGCCTAGCTTACTCTGAATGTTGCCATTCGTGGCCCTTACCCTACTCTACATAATAACAACATGAATATGTACACTCGTGTTTCTGTTACACATTTCTACGTAGCATTTAGCACCCACATTCCTAAACTAATGGATATGCCAAAATGTGAATGTTGAATATAACAATAACAAAGCTTTTATTTCGATTTTATTTTGGGGCATAATAATTAGAATTAGGCCATGCCATGGAATATATAATTCTAGCGAGAACAACCATTAATGTAACAATACAAATCTGCAGACAATGCAGATTTTATTTTAAATTATCAGAGGCCTTTCGATACAATAAGTTATTGCAAAATGTATTTTATCACGACGTTACAATGTATCTTACACAAACACGCTCCCATCCATTTTCATCTTCGCTAATTTTTTCTGATATTTAATATAAACAAAACAAAATGGTATTTTCCACATTGAAACAGAAAATATATATGGGGGGTTATATTATACAATCCAAATTTGTTCCCGAATAATGGACGGGTGATTAAATTCCGACTAATTTGTTGTATGTTTATTTCGTTCCAATCACACATAACGCTGTTAGCATTAAGACATTTAATCATTACAATTTATCAACTTAATAATGGACGGCGATGTTATAATATACTTTGTTATAAAATTAGCATAATTTCTTGAAATAAAATTTGAAAGCAGATTCAGATTCGGACGATTTATTTTATTGAATGTGCGATTTTGCTATTCTTGAACGAGAAACACTTCACACACAATCAGTTTCGAGCTTAAATTACTCAAGGTTATAATTACAATATTATTGCCGTTATATGCTAAGTTTTCAAAGAGAAAGTGTTATAAGTATAACCTACATCAGACTCGATGAGTTTCAATTCCTTAAAGTTGAAATATAGTCCCTTGAATATGTGACAAGTAAAGCGTATCTGGCCATATTTGCTTCTGAATATATTTATATTGCCTACGCATTAGTAAAAGCTTGTTTTAGCTAAAAAAACAAATTGAGGTAATTTCTGGATTAAAAATGTGATATTTTCGGTAGGGCCGAGGCTATTATTAATAAACACAATGTAAATACTAAATACACAAAACGCTTTCAAGAAAATGTTGCATTAAGTCAAACGTGTACGTATCGTTAGTTCATTTGTTTCGGTCAAAAGTGTAGGAGCACAGAGATAGAATAAAGGCGGTGAGTGGGGGAGACAAATGGCCTGATATAACGGCTGCGCGACGCATAAATACAATAATTGATGCATAGATGTTTTATCTCACGAATGACGAACCATACTTGTAGTTGTAATGCATGCAAACACGTAATATATAATAGTGTACGTAACTGAGGGTGAGTAGGGGATCGCACGAGAAGAAAATGTGCATGTATATTTACACACAAGTATGGTTCACCCACATTCATGAGCTAAAACGTCTATACATAAATGTGACCATCGTATTTATAGACAAATCAAAGTATTACTTGAGTTGAAGACATTACCGTTTTTACACAATAAACGAGCTTTTAAAAGTAAGAATATAATTCTTGCCCAAGTTTTCTTTACTTTCGATAGTTCTTACTTCATTTAAAAACATCGTTTATTCTATAAAATACTTTGCTCGTTTATAAATACGGGTGGAAGAGTTGCTCAGTCCTCGTAGACCAGTCGGAGCCTCTTGAAGTAGTGTCGACAGCAGACTGCGGTGGGCGACGGCGGTAGGTCGTGAGGTCTCGCCTCCCCGCCTAGTTGGTCGAGGGCGCGCGTGTATTCGCGCTGGAGTGCGATTAGGTCGATGTTGTGTTCGCCGAGAGCTACCATCGCAAGGAACAGGATATCTCTGCGAAAGAAATACATAGTTAAGTTAATATCATCGTGGTGTGTTTTTGGAACTTAACAGCGGTGTGATACTTAATGAACGGTGTAGCGGTGTGATTATACATGGTAATCTAGGTAAAGTAAGTGGTGTGATATGATTGGATATGATAATACATGGTAATTTAGTGAAAGTAAAGTTAGTGACAATAAAGTGAGCAACTTTATAATCAGGGCTGTCAAACCATTTTCTGATAGATTTCATATAGCTACTATACGAGACAAAGGTGATTTTTCGCAATAAGTATTTGGTAATTAGTATTTGGCTTTAACACCTGTTTTAAAAATGTGATTGAAAAATCATGAAATTATTTTAATAACTTAAAATACCTGTAGTAGGAGTGGTAGCGTTTATTCCCAGCTGTGTTTTCACGCCACGAAGCCAATTTGCGGAGGGCGTCTGAGAGGTCGTTACTCAGAAGACCATCAAGTAATGCTAATATCACACTGCAACAGAAAATTATACATTTTATTATTAGGACTCGAAGATCAGATGAGCCCTACAGTCTGGCAGCACATTGAGCGAAGCTTCCTGGTGAAGTATTCCTCAATAGAATAGGCTGTAGTGGTCGCTTACCATCAGGTGGGCTGTGTGTCTGCCAACTAAAGCAGTATAAAAAATGGTACTTCACAGTAACGGTTAGTACAGACTACAGAGATCGGCAAACATCTTGACGCTCGTTCGACGGAGTGGGAAAAAGTTCGCGCATGTGCACTTGCGCATGACCAGCAGCGCGCGCGCATATCCCGTCACCCGCATACCTCTTACTAATAGCTCGCGCGCATCTCAAAAGTTGCGTACTGTGGAATCCCCACCCGATTTCAAGATTTTTGCCGGGCACAGAGCGAGATCTGTTATGGGCGGCAGATTTCACCTGAGAAGTGGTAGCTAGCCACTTGGACTCTGGAAATGTCCACCACCAACTCTGGTTGGTCTGTCTGTGGGATTAGAAGTCACGACCTCTTGACCTTTGAAGAAGACATGTGTGAATGATGCGGCGCGGCGAGTGCCAGCTGCGCCACACTGTGTCTGTGTAGCTGTACGTACGAGTTGGCCGCCTTGTGGTCGTGCTCGGTGAGCAGCAGCGCCTGCAGCGCGCGCGAGCGCTGGTGGTCGGCGCGCCGCGACCGCCTCGCCGTGCAGCCGCGGCGAGTGCCAGCTGCGCCACACTGTGTCTGTGTAGCTGTACGTACGAGTTGGCCGCCTTGTGGTCGTGCTCGGTGAGCAGCAGCGCCTGCAGCGCGCGCGAGCGCTGGTGGTCGGCGCGCCGCGACCGCCTCGCCGTGCAGCCGCGGCGAGTGCCAGCTGCGCCACACTGTGTCTGTGTAGCTGTACGTACGAGTTGGCCGCCTTGTGGTCGTGCTCGGTGAGCAGCAGCGCCTGCAGCGCGCGCGAGCGCTGGTGGTCGGCGCGCCGCGACCGCCTCGCCGTGCAGCCGCGGCGAGTGCCAGCTGCACCACACTGTGTCTGTGTAGCTGTACGTACGAGTTGGCCGCCTTGTGGTCGTGCTCGGTGAGCAGCAGCGCCTGCAGCGCGCGCGAGCGCTGGTGGTCGGCGCGCCGCGACCGCCTCGCCGTGCAGCCGCGGCGAGTGCCAGCTGCACCACACTGTGTCTGTGTAGCTGTACGTACGAGTTGGCCGCCTTGTGGTCGTGCTCGGTGAGCAGCAGCGCCTGCAGCGCGCGCGAGCGCTGGTGGTCGGCGCGCCGCGACCGCCTCGCCGTGCAGCCGCGGCGAGTGCCAGCTGCGCCACACTGTGTCTGTGTAGCTGTACGTACGAGTTGGCCGCCTTGTGGTCGTGCTCGGTGAGCAGCAGCGCCTGCAGCGCGCGCGAGCGCTGGTGGTCGGCGCGCCGCGACCGCCTCGCCGTGCAGCCGCGGCGAGTGCCAGCTGCGCCACACTGTGTCTGTGTAGCTGTACGTACGAGTTGGCCGCCTTGTGGTCGTGCTCGGTGAGCAGCAGCGCCTGCAGCGCGCGCGAGCGCTGGTGGTCGGCGCGCCGCGACCGCCTCGCCGTGCAGCCGCGGCGAGTGCCAGCTGCGCCACACTGTGTCTGTGTAGCTGTACGTACGAGTTGGCCGCCTTGTGGTCGTGCTCGGTGAGCAGCAGCGCCTGCAGCGCGCGCGAGCGCTGGTGGTCGGCGCGCCGCGACCGCCTCGCCGTGCAGCCGCGGCGAGTGCCAGCTGCGCCACACTGTGTCTGTGTAGCTGTACGTACGAGTTGGCCGCCTTGTGGTCGTGCTCGGTGAGCAGCAGCGCCTGCAGCGCGCGCGAGCGCTGGTGGTCGGCGCGCCGCGACCGCCTCGCCGTGCAGCCGCGGCGAGTGCCAGCTGCGCCACACTGTGTCTGTGTAGCTGTACGTACGAGTTGGCCGCCTTGTGGTCGTGCTCGGTGAGCAGCAGCGCCTGCAGCGCGCGCGAGCGCTGGTGGTCGGCGCGCCGCGACCGCCTCGCCGTGCAGCCGCGGCGAGTGCCAGCTGCGCCACACTGTGTCTGTGTAGCTGTACGTACGAGTTGGCCGCCTTGTGGTCGTGCTCGGTGAGCAGCAGCGCCTGCAGCGCGCGCGAGCGCTGGTGGTCGGCGCGCCGCGACCGCCTCGCCGTGCAGCCGCGGCGAGTGCCAGCTGCGCCACACTGTGTCTGTGTAGCTGTACGTACGAGTTGGCCGCCTTGTGGTCGTGCTCGGTGAGCAGCAGCGCCTGCAGCGCGCGCGAGCGCTGGTGGTCGGCGCGCCGCGACCGCCTCGCCGTGCAGCCGCGGCGAGTGCCAGCTGCGCCACACTGTGTCTGTGTAGCTGTACGTACGAGTTGGCCGCCTTGTGGTCGTGCTCGGTGAGCAGCAGCGCCTGCAGCGCGCGCGAGCGCTGGTGGTCGGCGCGCCGCGACCGCCTCGCCGTGCAGCCGCGGCGAGTGCCAGCTGCGCCACACTGTGTCTGTGTAGCTGTACGTACGAGTTGGCCGCCTTGTGGTCGTGCTCGGTGAGCAGCAGCGCCTGCAGCGCGCGCGAGCGCTGGTGGTCGGCGCGCCGCGACCGCCTCGCCGTGCAGCCGCGGCGAGTGCCAGCTGCGCCACACTGTGTCTGTGTAGCTGTACGTACGAGTTGGCCGCCTTGTGGTCGTGCTCGGTGAGCAGCAGCGCCTGCAGCGCGCGCGAGCGCTGGTGGTCGGCGCGCCGCGACCGCCACGCGCGGTGCAGCGCCACGCCCGCCTCGCCGTGCAGCCGCGGCGAGTCCCAGCTGCACCATACTGCACAACCTGGGGCGAAACAGTTCATTAAATATTCGACGGTCTTAGACGCAACGCAAGTGACTACGTCGACACTTTCTTTTCTTACTATTTGACCGGCTCTTATAAAACAAGATATGTCATGCCCTAAGTATTTTTGTCGTAAACTGTTACTAGCTAAAAACTGCATACACATTGAAAAGTTTCAGAGATGAAGTGAGTCATTACTAAATGAGTAAAATACGTCATCAACACCGTTACTCAAATCATCTGAGCTCGGTCCAGAGGTCAAGCACTGTTGTGATGTCTCGGAGCACCTCCTGCAGGGTGCCGCGATTAGGAAGCAGGCGCGCTCGATGATGGTCCACACTCTTGCACTGCAGTAGTAAGTTGACCAGTGTTTCTTCGGCATCCATGCAGCCTCTGCATAGCGGGCTGTCATGCCGATGTTGAACAGGTGCTAATTAAGAATGCAATGCCTGTTATGATGCCCACTGCATATCGTAGGTTTGCCTTGAGCAGTTTCAGTAAACTGCGCGTCAGTCGTCTGTCGAGTGACGGAAACTTCCTTCGCTGGTTTACATCCATCCCGTGACGGTGCAATAGTAAAGCATTTCGTAATTTTCACTCACCAACTTTATCTGCCTCGGTGAGTGTGTCCAAACTCTGATATATAGCCTGGAAGTTGGGACACAAGAGATCAGGCAGATGGTTTTCGATGTTGGCGCGCTCTAAGAACCACACCAGGTTCCAGTACACGATGGGATGCGATTCCACAAACTCGGGCTCTGCGAGGCAGGAATCACCTTCCCTACCTGTAATTAAAATATAATGTGAAACCATTTTTCTTTAGCTACATTTGTTGGTAGAGGGGCACTCGGCCCACCACAGGTGAGCGGCCACTGTGGTCTATTCCATTCAGGACCCTTAACCGGGAAAGGTCGCTCAATATGCTGTCACATTTAACACTACCCTCATCTGATCTTCAAGCCTAAAATTTCAGGTGTACTGGCATCCACAAAAAGATTGCCGGAAGACAGACAGAGCTGTTATGGCGGCAGATTTCGTCTGTTAGCCAGTCGGACTCTTAATATGTCCTACCACCATCCTGACCCAAATGGCCTCTGTTCATCTAAGCTAGATTCGTCTATCTGTTGAAATGTAAGTAACTTAAAATAATAAAAATATACGTACTTAATATAGATTCGAACTCCTTCCGTAACACCAAGGGGTTTAGATAAGGCACGCTTAGTATTTCTGCTTGCGTTTGATTTTCTCGGATAACCTGCAAAAACAAAAAATATTAAAAAAACAAAAATAAAAAATGTCACGTGTCCTGCTCACCTTTTTTATAGATTAATTATAGTAGCTAGAAACTATAGGTTCACTTTAAACCCTATGTTAAATAAAACAAAGTTTTTTATAAATTGAATGAAAAAAGCTGTTATTAAAAGTAAGTTGTCTATGTCTAGCTGTAGATGTCGTTTGTCTGATTTCATCATTTCGCTTGGAACAATATTTCCCAAACATTAAGGTAAAATCTTCCACTATCCTTAGGCAACTTACCTGTATAGATAAGAGAGGCACAGTATGCCGCCCGCAAGCCGTACACCTAGTGTTCAAATTGGAGTCGTCGGCCGCCCACCCCGCCATAATGTCTTCGTCGTATAACAACGCCAGGCATTGATGGCATTGCGAACAAGAAGATATGTGCACTGTCACTGGCGGGTTCTCGGTGTTTTTGTTTTCCTATGATAAAAAATGTCTAGATATTATTTGAAGGATGTAAGTTTGGACGAATTTGATTACCAATTTTGACTACCGATTTCACAAGTCGGTGGTATGCTAATTTAATAAGTTAATAAAACTCTCTCGTTGGAATTCTGGAAGCAAAACCAAAAAATATGTTTGAAAAAGTTCTGGGCGCGTCTTTAAAGAAGTTTACGTAGGAAGCCTATCTTTGTAGCATTGTTATGATTTTAATAATGGAGGCTTAAGCCCTGCAGTATGATCAGAAGGCTGTTACTTAAATAGTAAGTAATATTCTACATGTCATATTCTACAGCTTATTTCTTCTAGAAGTCAAAAAGAATTAAACAGAAATCATCTGGAAAATCAGTGGAGAAAATAATGTTGAATGTTTCAGTTAACTATCTAACACTTTTTCTGTTAGAGAACTTTATTCGTTACAACGAATGCATTTCACTTCCTCATCTATTTCTTCACTCCCTTGTCTCTTATTTTCTTATTTCACTCTGGCGTATACTCACCGTAGGCGGTGGGTAGAGGTTATCAGGCAGATGCGAGAGCAGCGTGGCGAGCGAGCCGCGTTCCATGGAACACGCCAGCTCTGCATCGCTGGACGCGCGTCTGAACCCCATGCCTCCCACCCACTCTGTAAATTACATACGTAAGTATAGGTTCAGTTGGTTTACTGAGATGGTGATTGAAGTTATCATTATTGATTAATTTTACGAACCAAAGGGTAATAGTTTTTTTTTTATTTCTTTATACTTTTTGTTGTGTCAAAATAAGTTGGCAACACTAGTATGCAATTTGGCGCCCTTTTTTACCACTTATATGTCAAAATGTCAGTTGAGAAGAGATGGTTCTAAACGATTTGTATTTGTGAATTATAGTAAACTATTTTAGAAGAATCTCGTGTGTATTATTGTTTGGGACCTCAGAAAAGTGCATTCGTGTCGAAAGTGGTGAGTCAGTGAGAAAACATTGGTCCTCGAGTCGGATCCCTGACCAAAGCGGCCGGCGCCCGTGCACGTGTGTTGAGAATATCAGTGTAGGATAAGTGAACAGTATAAGTGAAGAAAAGTGTTATAAATAGATGTAGTGCTACAGTGACAAATGGATTACAATAACAGAAAAAGGACTTAGTAAAAACCGGTAAACCGTGAGTAATAGAATAAGAACACAAAGACTTAGAAAACAGTGAAATACAGTCATAACCTTGTAAATTAACATCAGTGCTTTGATTGAATAAACAAATAGACAGTTGTTAGTGAAAATTAGGAACAGTGAATTAATTAAACAAACAAACATTTGCGAGTCCAAAATATTGTAGGTTATAAAAATGGAAAACTTAATAAATTGTCAAGAAGAACTAAATAAACAGATTGCAAAGTCATTGGACAACTTCAAAAAATCCCCACATACAAGATTAACAAAAACATTTATACAAGTAAAACTAAATTTGTTAGAAGATTTATGGAAAAGATTCAGCGAAAATCACATAGAGTTAGTAAAGAATAAAGAAGATAGCAATGAAGAATACTTTTCAGATGATACCTATTTTCAAGTGGAAGATAATTATGTCATGGCTAAATGTAAAATGCTAGAAAAACTTGAAGAAATATGCCCATCAACTAGTTGCATACAGAATTCCAATGTATCACACAATATGACTTCTAGTACAGAATTAGTACCACCAGAAATAAAATTACCATCTATAAATTTACCCACTTTCTCAGGAAATTATTCAGAATGGATATCGTTTCATGACCTCTTTGTATCTCTTATACACCAGAATCACTTGCTTAAAGATGTTCAAAAATTACACTATTTAAAAGCCAGTTTGAGTGGAGAAGCTGAAGCATTATTACGTCAAGTGCAAGTAACAGAAGCAAATTATAGTGATGCCTGGGAAACATTACAGAAAAGATACAATAATAGAAGGTATATTGCAAACTCATTATTAAAGAAACTAATGTCACAGAGAATTATAAACACTGAATCTTCTATAGCAATTAAAACACTCTTAGATACAACCAATGACTGCATAAATGGATTAAAAAACATAAACATTACCATTGATAATTGGGATCCAATATTAGTTTATATAATTTCAACAAAAATGGACCCTGAATCGATTCGACAATGGGAACAACACAATAGTAGCAATGATGATAAAGAGAAGGATTTGCCTACATACAAAGACATATCTAAGTTTTTAGAATCACGCTTTAGAACACTAGAAGTCTTAGAATCATCTAGAACACAGACAAGGAACATTAAACAGTCTTCATATTATACATCACCAGCTGATAACACCAATTGCACATATTGTAATGAAAATCATATGATATACCACTGTAAAGATTTTACAAGACTGTCCTACACTGATAAAAAGAATTTTGTAGAAAGGAATGGATTATGCTACAATTGTTTAATACCTAATCATATTGTAATAAAATGTAGACAAAGATCTTCTTGCAGAAGATGCGGAAGAAAACACCATTCCTTATTACACCCAGACAATGATAATACAGACAATGCACCCAGAGAGAGGGTTAATACAGCACACACACGAGATCACTCAGAATCAGGCATTCCAGAAACTTTAAATGAGGAGGATGTTTTGAACCATTACGCAGACAGAGAATTGTCAAACAATGTGTTGTTGGCCACAGCTATGGTCAAGGTTTACTCAAGCAATGGAACTGCACATTATATGAGAGCTTTAATAGATCAGGGATCCCAAGGTTCATTTATTACAGAATCTGCTTCACAATTCCTTGGGCTAAAGAAAATACCAATTAACTGCACAGTCAATGGACTCGGAGAGAACAAAAGTCTGAACTCAAAAAACATGGTATCGTTTCAAGCACATTCTAGATACAACAAAGATTTTGCTACACCAATAAAAGCTTACATACTGAAATCACTTACTAGAATGTTACCTCCGAGACAAATAAGAAATAAAGAAACTTGGTCCCATTTAGAACAACTAAAATTAGCCGACCCCAACTATGATAAACCTGGAAAAATTGACATATTATTGGGTGCTGATGTCTATGGCGATTTAATTATAGAGGGTTTAAAAAAGGGCCCTCGTGGTTCACCCATAGCACAAAATACACAACTAGGGTGGATCCTAACAAGTCAAATAACGGAAGAAGTATCACAAAGTTATACAATTACAGTAAGCATGCACACATGTATTGAAGAAAACAAACTGCTTCAGAAATTTTGGGAAATAGAGAGTGATATTATTGAAACAAAAATATTAACTGATGAAGAAAAAAGATGCGAACAAATATATAAAGAAACCTACAAGAGAGATACAACTGGAAGATATATTACAGAACTACCATTTAAAGAACAAGATCCAAAAAGTCAATATGGAAACTCAAGAGACATATGTACAAAAAGATTAATGCAATTAGAGAGAAGACTACAGAGAGAACCAGAATTAAAAGAAGAATACAAAAAGATAATTAAAAACTACATAGATTTAGAATATTTAGAAGAAATAACTGATCCGGAAGATAAAAATAAAGAGACTGCAGTATACTTACCACACCATGCAATTATTAAAAGAGATAGAACCACAACTAAAGTGAGAATAGTACATGATGCTTCTTGTAAATATAAAAATAATGTGTCATTAAATGATGATCTCCTGGTTGGACCGACATTGCAACAAGATTTAAGACATATAATAATGAGATGGCGCCTACACAAAGTATGTTTAGTAGCAGACATAATAAAAATGTACCACCAAGTAAAGGTATCCAAAGATAGTGCAGACTTCCAAAGAATTTTGTGGCGGGAAAATCCAGAAGATGATATTAAACACTATAGAATGAATCGAGTTACGTTTGGAACAGCTAGTGCGCCATATTTGGCTACTAAGACTTTACAACAACTTGCAACGGATGAAGAGAAATCATATAAAGTAGCCTCAAAAATAGCTATCACAGATTTTTATATGGACGATCTGTTGTGCGGAGGACACCATTGGAAAGAAGTTATAAATATTTATGAAGAAATGACAATGCTACTTAAATCTGGGGGATTCATGTTACAAAAGTGGAATAGTAATGACTCAAAAGTACAACAATACATAAAGCAAAATGAGAAACATGGAGTGAATACTTTAGAAGACAAAACAAAACAGATAGATACAAATAAGTTAATAACAATAAATAAAGAAGTTAATATAAAAGAAATAGAAACTACTACTAAAGATATAAACCTTGACATGACAGTTAAAACTCTTGGAATTATTTGGAATAACAAGAAAGATAATTTTGGATACTCTGTTGATTTACCTCTGACAGTAGATTTAGTAACAAAAAGAATAATAGCCAGTACAGTATCTAAACTTTTTGACCCAATGGGATGGCTTGCCCCCACAATTATTATCGGAAAGGTTTTCCTCCAAAGATTATGGCTGGCCGGGGTTAGTTGGGATCAAGAAATTAATAATGAAATAAAACAAGATTGGTTGAAATTTAAATCAGATTTACCTAATTTATCAGAAATAACAATAGAGAGATGGTTAAATACAGGTCCAAATTCAAAAATAGAGTTATATGGATTTTCTGACGCTTCAACTATGGCTTACGCCGCCGTAGTGTATGCTAGAGTAATAGATGAAGAAGAAAAAATACATATTCATTTAATATCTGGCAAAACTAAAGTAGCTCCGGTCAAAACTGTGTCAGTACCAAGACTTGAATTATGTGGTGCTCAATTACTGACACGCTTATTAATTGAAATTGCAAAATATTTAGAGGTAGACAGAAATAACATATATGCTTACACAGATTCAAAAGTGGTATTATCATGGCTCCAAGATCATCCTAGTAAGTGGAAAACTTTTGTAGCAAACCGCACATCTGAGATAATATCCAGTCTGCCTAGCCAACATTGGAATCATGTTGGATCCAAAGAAAATCCTGCAGACCTGGCCTCAAGAGGAGTTCAGGCTTCTAAATTAAAAGATGAACAACTTTGGTGGAATGGACCTTCTTGGATGAAAGATAGAATTATAAAACATGATGTACCTACTGATTTACCTACGGAAACAAAACAAGAAATAAAATTAGTACACTTAGTGGAAACTAAAGATAATCAAGAATTTATTGAAATATTTAAAAGATTCTCTACATTAGACAGGTTACTGAGAGTTATAGCGAGATGTAAACGATTTGGAAAAATAAAAAAAGACAGTCTTCCAATTTATATCACAGCTGAAGAGTTAGACACAGCCTTATTTATTTGCATATTTATTTGCCAAAGAGAAGAGTTTTTTGATGACATTGATCACTTGACTAAATTTAAAAATCTTAAGAAAAGTAGTAAAATTTTATCTTTAAATCCATTTCTAGATGAAAAAGGAATTTTAAGAGTTGGGGGTAGACTACGTCATGCAAACATTCCAGAAGAAGCGAAACACCAAATAATATTACCAAACAAAAACCCCCTATCAAAATTAATAATTTCACAATGCCATAAGAAAACACTTCATGGTGGACCAACTTTAATGCTGAATTATCTTAGGCAAAAATATTGGATAATAGGAGAGAAAGCTATGATCAAACAAGAAGTACATAATTGTGTTATCTGTGCTCGACACAAAGCCAATACTAGAATGCAACTAATGGCAGATCTACCAAAGCAACGAGTTACACCTGCAAGACCTTTTATACATTCTGGTATTGATTATGCAGGTCCAATAGATCTTCGTATGTCCAAGGGACGTGGCTGTAAGACTTACAAAGGTTACATTTGTATATTTATTTGTATGGCAACTCGAGCTATACACATTGAGATTGTAAGCAGCTTAGACAGTGAAAGTTTTATTGCAGCATTTAAGAGATTCACTGCAAGACGAGGTCATTGCAGTGACATCTGGAGTGATAATGCAACTAATTTCATAGCAGGAAATAAATTATTATTGCAAATGTTTAAAGGGCAAACAGAAATGGTTAATAATGAAATTTTAGACCAACTATCCAGAGATGGGACAACGTGGCATAATATACCAGCAGCAGCCCCTCATTTTGGAGGTTTATGGGAGGCTGGTGTGCGCTCCATCAAACATCATCTAAAGAGGATCTTGGGAAACTCTACCTTCACATATGAAGAAATGTCAACGGTTACATCCCAAATAGAAGCCTGTTTAAATTCTAGACCCATCTCAAGTATAAGCGATAGTATTGATGATTTTTTACCATTGACTCCAGGTCACTTTTTAATTGGGGAACCCCCAATAATTGTACCAGAAAAATCTTATTTAGAAAGCAACATTAATAGGTTGACTCGCTGGCAATTAGTTCAGAAAAGTGTCCAACACTTTTGGGATAGATGGCGAAAAGAATATTTAAACAGACTTCAACAAAGACCAAAGTGGGTTAAGAAAATTGATGATGATATTAAAATTGGAATGTTAGTAATAGTTAAAGATGAAAATCTTCCACCTGGTAAATGGTCTTTAGCTAGAATATTAGATGTACATCCAGGATCTGATGGACTTATTAGAGTTGTAACTTTAAAATGTAAAAATACTGTTATGAAACGTCCCATCACTAAGATTTGCATTTTACCTATTGATGTTTGATTAAATTTTATTGTTTGAAACATACATAATAATAATGATAAAAATAAATAAATACCTAAATGGATAATAATAATATTGCAATTATAATTGTGAAACTAAACTGTTAAGATTCATAACCTAAAGTGGAATTGTATTTTATTTTGTAAACTACACATAAGTAGTTGTTGTAGTAATTGGTATGTTATATTATTTAAGGACTATATTGTGCAATAGAGTCCTTGGTGGGCGGAATGATTGAAGTTATCATTATTGATTAATTTTACGAACCAAAGGGTAATAGTTTTTTTTTTATTTCTTTATACTTTTTGTTGTGTCAAAATAAGTTGGCAACACTAGTATGCAATTTGGCGCCCTTTTTACCACTTTTATGTCAAAATGTCAGTTGAGAAGAGATGGTTCTAAACGATTTGTATTTGTGAATTATAGTAAACTATTTTAGAAGAATCAAAATCAAAATCAAAATCAAAATATTCTTTATTCATGTAAACTTGTATCAAGTATTTATGAATCGTCAATTACAGTATTAATCTCGTGTGTATTATTGTTTGGGACCTCAGAAAAGTGCATTCGTGTCGAAAGTGGTGAGTCAGTGAGAAAACAGATGGCATGGATGGATAAGGGGTTATGCACAGGCCATCCGCCTCCGCCGGACGGGAACGGCTTGGTACTCCAGGCTTTTACACAGCCACCTTAGAGGGGGAGCGTTGGGCCCGTATAAGACGGGCAGTTGCCGGGGGTATCGTGGCAGTCCATAAATTTTGAAGTCCCACGGCATCACCAATTACAGCAACGAGGAATAATCGCAGAGGAAAAAGGGGTCGTGATTGTGACAATAATATACTTATACTCGTATTGTGCACCATGAAACCATAGGATAGTGTTTCGTTTTGAAAACAAAACCCTGACTCATCTTACCCTGACTAGCAAGTCAGGCTATGACATATTATGTAAATGTCATCTTATGTACATATTAAATCTATATCTATAACAATATTTTGAAATATGGATTGAAAACCATATCGTAGGACAACAAATAAATTTGGTGGGGACAAGTGGACAAAAAAGTGGACTTGTCTCTACTAGTGGAGACACTGGTAGAGACAAGTGGACCAACCGAATTTTGTACCTTATCTGTATTGATAAATTGAGTGTTCCTTTGCTATTTGCTATGAGAATACTAAGTGCGACCACTATATTTTATCTCATCGGCCGTCAAACTTAATTTTGTAAACAAATACAACTAGGTATTTGAGTTTGCACCTAGTCATTCAATTGCATTGCATTTAGCAAGGCTAGAACTTCAGTCCAAAAACTATATAAGTGTCGGTCGGAATCTTAACATTACTCCCTCTATTATTCACTACTCACCATCAGGATTGATTTCCGACGACCCATCAGTGGAGTCTTCCTCCGCGATCAGACTGCTCAGTGCACTCGTCGCATTCCCTATCGCTCCTTTCACGGGCGTGGAGTTCGCGGATATAACCTCTTTCATTTCGTCGAACTTCTTTGCCATGCTGGTAGCCGCTGATTTAAGACTACTCAGACCGCTTTGTAGTAGCTCGTTGGATTTCTTGCCTGCTATACTTGTCGGGCTGGAAATGTAGTGTAATTAAGTAGTTTTATAATATCAAACACCTCACATAACATATATTTGTTTTAAAATCATAATATGGTAATTTTAGTAAGGTATGGCTGTGGTAAACTAGAAGAAAAGGATGAAATTGACAATGTATTTTAGGTTTAGTTTGAGAATGATTCTTTTTAATATTAATGTATTTAATGATTTGCCCAGAAAACAAAAAGAAAATAAAATCATGCAACAACTTTGGCCACTACGAAAAAAACAATGTAGTTAACTAAAAAAAAGATGACTAAAACATCGATTTATTGAGTACAAGATATACAGTCCTATTTCAAAAATGACTGAGGCAACAAAAAACCTAAAAAAACTTCATTTTTCAATCTTTACATGAATCTGGAAACATATCTACTCGTATATTATAGTATTAGAGCTACTGCAGGACAAAGGTCAATGTAGTTTCGCTATAATGACACAGGGGCTTGAAATCACCGGGAAAAACATAGAAAAATCTTAATGTTTAAATGAATGCTGTTTTTTTTAATTCTCTGTCATGCTTTCTGACTTGTGTGGTAAACTGGTAACGTATATCTTGTACATCAAATTACCATTAAAAACAACTATTTCCGCTGTTCTCATAACGCTGGCAAAGAAATATGAAGCATGATGCAAGCTCACCTGAAGTAAGTCTCGATTGCCTTGGTGATTTTCATGTTATCCTTGCGCAACGACAGTCGGGCGGGCGAATAGCGTCTAAGAAACAAACAGGCTAGCGAATGTGTGGTGCGGACAAAAATAATACGTGAATTGTCAGATGCACAAAAAGATTTAACGTTGATTTAAGTTTGAGAGTTAGCGTAAGTTAGATGTGATTATTTCTATATCACTTGATGGAAAGATCATTTTGGTTTTATTGATTCGATGTTGTTAAACTCGTTACATCTTACAGGTTTTGACTATATCAAGTAATAAAATAGTCATAACCATTGAAATAAATGGGTAAAGCGTGTTAATTCATTTAATAACAGAGGTCTGTTTTGAATTACCATAGATTATATTATATTTAATGATGTGAATAAGGTAAGAATGAGGTAAGAAATCGGCCCGTTATTTTAGTTTAAAAAGTTATTTTATGAATGACTTTCGTGCATCTAATATCAAATTCTAATTAAATCATTATATTCATATATTACTCATAAAGTTTTGGTAAAAAACTAATAATTGTGATTTACAATAGTTACGTAAATTATAGTAATAATATATGAATATAATGACACCAATGCAAATTATTAAACAAAAATAAAAAAAAACTGATATAGCTCACAATCATGCTTTTATGTGAAATACAAACATAACACATGAATATTTATAATAATAAAAAAAAGGCATCCTGTTTGCCTTATTCATTCCTCAAATGATAAGTATTTGGTATCTTAAAACCGGTCCTGTACCAACGAGTTAAAAATAGAAACAAACAGTTTCTTTAAAAATATCACTCGTTTTAAGGCCAAATGTTTCAATATACATTGAGAAGGCATTGCCCAATTTTCATGATTTACGATGATATTCTTCAACTTTTACGTATTTTAGTAATGAACACAGACAATTTTCAATTTCCCACGAAATAATTTTAATTACAAATTAATGAAATAAATACTCAATAATATTGGCAAAGAGTTCTATTTTCAAAATGTATATTAATTTTTTGATTATATTGTTTACAAGTGGCCCGTTATAAAAAATTTTAGTTCGGCCCTCGTACTTATGTACAGAACCGGTGCTATTAACTTATTGTACTCACCCAAAGCTAATCTTGAGAGTATTTCCCAAACTCGCAAGGCTGGACGACACCGTACCTCCCGGCGCCGTCTCACTTCTGTGCAGTTTCCTATCCAGAGGAAACTATCGAGGTTATCTTGTTTCACTAGGGGGCAGCACTAGCGATACTGAATCGTGGGAGTGGGGTAACCAGGGACGGGTAAGGTTAGGAAGTAATTTTGAATAGACTACGTGTATACTCGTACATATTATGTTTATAATCACAATTTCAGTTTAATAAGTAGCGTATTACGTGTTTCTGGCCATCAACGGTTGTGCTTAACTATAGTTAACATTCTTTTTGTTAAACAGTGCAGATTAAGGTGCAGCAGTCAGTCTTGTTATTACTAGAATCTACTTCTAATTTTTTTTATACTTGATACTTAACCATAATCTGAATCACCATAAAGAGACACTACATCAAAAAGCATCTATTAATGTGCTAGACCGTAGACCCCAGATCACTGAGTCACTAAAGTTCTTACAAAACATTTCAATTATAATCCAAAATGACAAGCTGACATAGGGCCGAACATAATATCGAAGCAATATTTCTACGCTTTTAGGTTGCAAATAAATCAAGTCCAGAAAGACTTAAAACTGAACTAGACGGTTCTAAGAGGCCAAATCAATTATGTAGCATACATAATATTATACGCTCAGTTTCAAAGTAATGCAATGTCTAACTGGCCGAATCTTTTACAGTGTCAAAGTAAATGGAAGCTGTGTACCCTTGGTGTTCCTCGGGCGGGTCGTCCTGGAACGAGTTGCTTCGGCGGTGGAACAGCTTGGGGCTGACGCTGAACTCGTGGCGGGGAGGCGGCGGCTCCTCCGCGGGCGGAGGCTCCGGCTGCTCGGCGGCGGCCGGCTCCGCTAGGGCTCCGAGAGGGTCGTCGGCGAGCACCGGGGTGCGGGGAGACAATCTAAAGCAGACGAGCCATTTGGTGTAATGGTCGAGAAGTCGGCTATTACATTAGAGCGGGTTGGATCCCCGCACGATACAAACATTTGTGTGCATGAACATTGAACATGTCTGGTTGTACCGGGTCTGGGTGTTTCTATGTATAATATGTATGTATTTACAAAAAAAAAGTATATAAGTAATGTTTATCCGTTGTCTGGCACCCATAGCACAAGCTAATGCTTAGTTTGGGGCTAGATAGCGCTGTGTGAATAATGTCCAGAGATATTTTTATAATAGGTCAGTTGGCAGACAGACACGCAGCCCACCTGATGGTAAGCGGCCACTGCGGCATATTCCACTGAGGGACACTTCGCCTGGAAGCGCCGCTTAATGTGCTGCCAGCAATGACGTTCAATATAAAACTAGACACCCAATCTCTAAGAAAAAATCCTCAAAAAACGTCCCAGCGGCGTTGACACAGATGACATTAACACATTCGTTCAAATTAACACCTTATCTCGTGGCAGTTAGTGTTTAATGTCAATTGTATACAACTAAACGAAAACTCTGCCCAATAGTCGGGTGGGCAGACTTTTGCTTCGGACAATATTTGAGCGTGATTGTGAGTCTAGTTTTTTAATTGAACGTCATTGGCTGCCAGACTGTAGGCTTATCTGATCTTCGAGCCTCTGATTTCAAGTGTACTGGCTCCCAAAAGTAGATTTTTAGTAGATCCTTAGACTTACTTTAGAGGAGATGTCTTTGAAGCCTCTAGAGGTTCTGTAGCAGCAGCCTCTTTGTCAGGTTCCTCAGGGAAACTGAGCGCTCGCGTACATCTCGATTTAGAATTTGTCACTGCGAACAAATATTTCTGAAGTTAAAGTAAGTAGGCCATTAGTTTGATAAGGAAAAGTAAGTAAATCATTATTAGCGTTTAAAATAATCGTAATGTAATTGTTATTGCAATTTGGATTATTGACAGCCCAAAATGTGCAGCGAATAATATATAAATTAATTTTTGAATGAATTAGCAATACAAAAAAGATGTAGATAAAACCTTACCTCCGCCAAATGATAACCTCTGCAAGTTTTGTATAATCTGTGCATCACCTGCAAAACTTTCCGACCTAGTGAGAATGCGTAAATCTGAAGGGCTGTCCGGGCTTACGTGTATCGTCTGAAAATAAAATATATAATCATTGACAATTTCAATGCCACCATACAAACATACATAATATAAATAATAGTCAATTTCCAAAAAAATATCAACTTTTATTTTTATTGTAATAAGTAAAAAATTTGCCAAACCTGTCTTTTTTCAGTAATTGTTAGAGGAGTACTTGAATCTTCATTGCCTAAGGAGTTACTTCGAGGCCTTGTCGTTTCTGTTAATGTTAAGTCTGGATTTGAAGGCATTCCTGTGAACAAATTTGCAATATCAAAATTTACTCGCAAAGATATTAATAATTTTGAAAGGTAATTGTGATTTAATAACGTTTAATGATAAGGTTTTTATTTGGAGAAGCAAAAGGACCATATTTTTTTTTCGAAAGTTACTAGTCCGAGTACCACACATAGTCGCAGGTTACGATCTTTTAACATAACAGCAGCTAGCGTGCTTGTACGGTGCATAACACATACTACGATAAATATCCTTTTTTATTTAATTTAAGTCAGCGCTTGTAAAAGAACTATGCAGTCTACGATGTAGCGCGCTTAGAAAAAACCTGTTTATTCTGGCCCTGGAGAGCCGCAAGACGACTGATTCTGGCAGAGTTATATGAATAAACTATTGATATCGTATTGGTACCGGCAGACTTGTTGACCATCGGTCGACGGAGAGGGGGAAACGAATCTCCCGAACGCTCACAAACAACGCGCAGGCATGTCAAAATTCGTGTTCTGCGCAATCCCCACCCATATTATAACATAGATAGTCAACAAGTTTGCCGGAGCCTGTACCAGTGATGAGTATGCCGGCCGCAGTGTTGATGGCAGGCGCGTGCGGGCGCGCGGGCGCGGCGCGCACGATGTTGCCGCGCCGGCACAATGCCTCGAACGCCGCTGACCGAGCCTCGGCCGACCCTGCGCGACCTACGATAAAAAAAAATGTCAAAAAATCGGTTGTCTGTAAAGTCGGTTTACTGACGATAGTTGAACGTGACAACGTCATATAAACAAGTAAATGTATTATTGTATAGCAGCAGTCCACGCGGACGTATTGCTCACTCAAGTAGGAGAGAGACAGATGTAGAACGCTGCCGAACGCGGAGGCCGCTTGTGCCTCTATGTCGTTCGTTCCGCGCTCTCGCTTGCACTGGAACGCCGCATGAGTCATATTTTTTCGTGCGTGCAGCCGGCTCTATCGAATTATAAGACGTTGTCACGTTCAATGTAATTACTTTTATCTACATCCATACCATAATATGTCTATTTTATATTTAGGAGCGATGAGCAAACGCCCTACATTTAGATATAAGTATCTGTGGCTGCATTGAAATGTTTACATTTTAGTGTCGGTAACCGATACTTAATTTCGTTCAAATTTAGAACGTCTTCTTTAAAAGTAAAAATTAATAGGTTTTTTCGATTATCGAATTAGTCGATTAGTAATTTTATGTTCCATTCCTATACATTTAATTCGATGCTGAAATTATAACAATCGATTTGAGAATCGAAATCAACTCGAGTCTAGATTGTTTATGGATTTTAAAAACTACAAACGTCAGTCATTATGTCAGTACTAACTTTTACATACAGATTAAGTTGGTAACTAGGGCGTTTGCTCATCAATCCTGACTATAAAATAGACATATTATCGTATGAATGAAGATAAAGTCATGTATGTGACTGTACATAATTAGTCATTAAAATACTCATGTGATTCTTTTATGAAACTTACTTCGTTCGTTTCATAAAACCACATTCGTATTTTAATGACCCTCATTATGCAGCAGTCACATAAATAACTATTATCCATTACGTATGGGAACACAAACTAAATATTACGAGACGATCGGCTTAAAATAACTTCTTGTTATGTCTCTTTTTTCTTGGTTGTATAATTAATCAATACCCTAAATGGGAAAGATTTCAATAGAAATAGAAAACATTAAAGCCGGTACTGTAACATTAAAGAGATAATCGGCATAAAAAAATCTAATTTAACTACTGTCTCAATGTTGGACAAAAGAGTCCCCCAAATCAACATTGGGCTCGGGTCAAAGTCAGCCAGAAAAGTAGGAAAGATTATCACAATCTTTTTTGGTCCTCCCCCTGCTGTCCATCTTTGTGTGTCCTCCTTGTCGCAATTCTGACCCACCTTTCCATATAACGATACTATGAATTATATGCGTTAATTTTCTTACCTGAATCGAGACTGGTCCGACTATTCGCTGGTTCGCAAGCGGCTAAGCCCGCTAGTGCGGATAGTTCTCCGCCCTCGCCGACTGCCGCGGCCGATCGGACTCGCGGTAACGTACCACTACCTAAATCATACAAGAAATATGAATATAAGGGCTATTAACGTAAAAAGTTTAAAACACTTTGCATTAAATCCTGGGCTCAGCAACGCCAAGACCGATTTATACATGTTAAAAAGATTAGAACTGGTATTTAAAACAAGAGATAATTGTCTCGTCAATAATTAATTTGCGTCAAAACTTGTGCCTATTTCACAGATAATGATGAGTAGAGTGAAATATACGGTACATCTCGCAATAAAGAAAAATAATAAATACCTATTTTATTCGTTTAATTGATGTTTTTCTCTATAATTTTAAAGATTGCTAGAATTTTACCACTGACAGATAACTTAAATGCTGACATTAATAGTCAGAGGTAACCTGGCGCAAAGCTTTTTATTCCTTTATTTTCCGTTAAGTTCTTGGCTATATAGTAGCATTAATGTTTTCATACAGTGGTACAATAATTGAACTCACTTCCGCCAGTGGTAGTGAGTCCGGTGCTGGCCGCACGACTGGCGCGCTGCGCGCCCGCCTTGCGAAACAACGCGGCGCCCATCACCGCTATGCGCAGCTTGTTCCATAGCAGCTGAGACCCGCTGGAATAAACCGATCATTATTGTTATATCAGTATACGCCAGGTGTCGGCAACCTGGGACTCTTTAGATATGAAGTTAGCAAGTATTATTGTATATTGTAGTAGCTAAGAATAAAAATTAAAGTTTTAAAAACTGTGAAAGAGCATTGAAGATTTTGGCCTTCCTACTGGTCCGCCATTTTGTTTTTTTTTCATTTTGATTTTAAGTATCCGTTTTGCAAAAAAATTTAAGTGAACGCTGTTTTGAAGAAAGTCAAAATGGCGGGACTAGGTAAGCCAGCCTCAATTCAAAAATCTTCATACCCCTTTTAGCGGCAGCGCAGACGACAGACTATCCGTGACAGACTTTTTAGTCTGCGAAAATAGAACGTATGCAACTGTATGGAGTAACGCAGACGACGCACAAAAAAGTCCGGCGCGCTAAAAATCCGTGTGATTCCGGCAGACCGCGCCGCGCCACACCGCTCGCTCGCGCACAAAAAGTGTGCGAAAAAAATGGAACGTTTGCTTCAACACGGGCTAACGCAGACGGCGCACATTGGCGTACATTTTAGTCTGCAATCTAGTGGTGGGACGTAACGTACGTATGCGATCTATTATGGCGCCAGACATCGATGTAACGATGCTAATTAATAAAATACAAAATAGACTAATAATTTATGATACTTCTATGGCAGAATATCATAATAGATATTAATACATACAGGGTGGCCCTGAAAATCGTGGATCAAACGAAACAGGGAGATAAAGGGGGTTATTACCGACATAAACCCCTCAACAGTATGACCTCACATCGACTCTACAAAAAATTAAAGCTATTTTTTGTTTTGAAAAAAATAATGCCTTATTTTGTAATCAAATGGCAAAATAATGAAAACAGATTGTTTTTTCTTTCTTTTTTTTGTGTTCAATTATTGTCAAAGAAAGCATCTTTACATAAAAAGTATCTTTACCACTATGGGGACACAAATTCGTGAGTAATGGCAACTTTCTTAAAAGAAATTAAGTTTTACGAAAAATCAATTCCAACTTCAAAACAGTACTGTGAAAAAAAAATGTATGACCGACAAGTGACCCTGTATCAAAAAAATTAGCCTGTTTTATCACCATTTAAATGAGGTATAACACTTGGCTATTTTGTAGTTAACTTATTTTACAAAACTTGTTTATTGGCGCCAAGTCTAACTTTCAATAAATTGAGCGATCAATAAAAATCGTTATTCGCGTTGATTATTTTCACTCTTAACAATCCTAGAGCTTTAAAATTGGAATAAATACCCGGTATCTTTTGTCCTTTTCACACTCGGGTCGGGTACGTACCCGACTGTACGGTGACTGGACGGTCGTACATACGATCCATTGTTTTTTGGCTCAGGTACTTAGGTACCGCTTGCGCGTACGTTTGGCCCACCGCTTCCGCCGCGGCGGCGAATCAGTGACTCGCTACCGCTTGTTATTACGCACGTGTTTTGCCGGTTTGCTCTTCAACGTCTCCTGAACGGACTCGGATTTCTTGTCTAACTGTGATCTAAGCTTGCCATACGGACTGTGAGTCTTGCCAAACTGTGACCTAAGCTTGCCATGCGGACTCTGTGTGATTTCTTGCCAAACTTTGACCTAAGCTTTCCAATCGGACACTAATTCTTGCCTAACTGTGACCTACGCTACGCCAGATGGCCACTGTAAGAAGAGTGGAGTACTGCTGACTGTACTCCACTCTTCTTACAGTGGCCATTACAAAAGCCGTAGATGTAATGCATGTCAGCATACTCTCGCTGACGAGGAAAGGCTTCAAGAATCAGTGTCCGATTGGAAAGCTTAGGTCACAGTTTGGCAAGAAATCACACAGAGTCCGCATGGCAAGCTTAGGTCATAGTTTGGCAAGACTCACAGTCCGTATGGCAAGCTTAGATCACAGTTAGACAAGAAATCTGAGTCCGTTCAGGAGACGTTGAAGAGCAAACCGGCAAAACACGTGCGTAATAACAAGCGGTAGCGAGTCACTGATTCGCCGCCGCGGCGGGAGCGGTGGGCCAAACGTACGCGCAAGCGGTACCTAAGTACCTGAGCCAAAAAACAATGGATCGTATGTACGACCCGAGTCGGGTACGTACCCGACCCGAGTGTGAAAAGGACAATAGATACCGGGTATTTATTCCAATGTTAAAGCTCTAGGATTGTTAAGAGTGAAAATAATCAACGCGAATAACGATTTTTATTGATCGCTCAATTTATTGAAAGTTAGACTTGGCGCCAATAACCAAGTTTTGTAAAATAAGTTAACTACAAAATAGCCAAGTGTTATACCTCATTTAAATGGTGATAAAACAGGCCAATTTTTTTGATACAGGGTCACTTTTCGGTCATACATTTTTTTTTCACAGTACTGTTTTGAAGTTGGAATTGATTTTTCGTAAAACTTAATTTCTTTTAAGAAAGTTGCCATTACTCACGAATTTGTGTCCCCACAGTGGTAAAGATACTTTTTATGTAAAGATGCTTTCTTTGACAACAATTGAACACAAAAAATAGAAAGAAAAAACAATCTGTTTTCATTATTTTGCCATTTGATTACAAAATAAGGCATTATTTTTTTCAAAACAAAAAATAGCTTTAATTTTTTGTAGAGTCGATGTGAGGTCATACTGTTGAGGGGTTTATGTCGGTAATAACCCCCTTTATCTCCCTGTCTCGTTTGATCCACGATTTTCAGGGCCACCCTGTATATTATGTAAAATCATTAAAAGTTGTTACTTGGTAATATTCTGTATAAGAAAATTTTTGTAAACAAATTGTAACTAGTGATTGCTCTGTGTAATTGGTAGTATTATTATTATTTATTTATTTTTTGTTGCCGGATAATTTGTTTTATTATAAATTTTAATGTCAGATGTACCCAAAATTTTCTTCGTCTTTTTCTGTCTGTTACATCAAGTACAAAATAATACTTCGCGATCTCTAATCTCTGCACGATTTTCATAGCGTCTACGTCCCTACAGTTCTGCCGACAAAATGATCGAAGATGTGCGTCGTGTGCGTTGAGTCTGTGAAAAATCCGCGACAGACTTTTTGTGCGTTGAGTCTGTGAAAAATCCGCGGCAGACTCTTTCGCACAAAAAGTGTGCCGTCTGCGCTGCCCCTTATCGTTTCTCATTTTTACTCTTCTTACGTTGCCGACCCGTGGTCTAGACACAGAAATTATTATATTTTTTTGAAACTTACCTAGGCATATCCGTCGGCCAGGTAGCCTCTAGCACGCAGCGGTTGTAGTATCCGTAGGTGAGCGCGTTGGGTTGCAAGCCCGCTCGCTTCATAAGGAAGAGTAGTTGCACAGCCAGTACTGGCAGTGAATGGATGCCGCATAGCTGCATCATCACACGGTAGCATACCTGTAAATTATGATTAAAAAATGCATAATGCAACGCTTAGGGCGCTGCCACACTGGCGGATAGTGGTTTCAACCGCGGCTGCGCGGCGAGTTCGCTGCATCTCCACCTCAACGTCAACAAAACACTCTTCTGACCATAATGTAGTGTAATTTGCTGGTTAAAAATAGGTTGAGCGTTGATTGGTTAAAAACAGATTACCATTTTGCTCAATCATCTATCCTATATAAAAAAACGTATTTGCTATGTATTTTATCACTAGCTAATTTTTAAACTAGTGCCATACCAAGAATGATAATTTTTTAAAATTACTCTTTATAAGAATGTATGTCATCATAATTTTCCTGCCCTAGCCCCACATCAACTAGTTTTATTCCATTTGCTTCTATCCGTAAACTTACTACATACATTACACACACTCCCTTCATACCCACGTCATACTTCACACCTGTTAAAAATGTAAAAAGACAATCTTTTGTAATTACCTCGTCACAAGGCACCCTCAGTTTAGTAGCTCGCTCTAATAGTTCGTATGCAGCTCTTAGCGTTGCATGTTCCTTCCCGCGACTAAGCATCAGCCGACACGGCAGCGACAGGAAATATAACGAATAACACGCGCCGAGAAGACATTTGGCCCATGCCTCGGGCGAAAGGCTTGCTTTACGGGCTAATCTGGAAATAAAGGATATGTTTTAGTGTCATTTATGATTTCGTTACGCATACTAAACTTCTGGCATTGAGCGCGAGCACAGTTTATTCATTTATATATTTATTTCGTTCTCCAAGTCGAATTACATATAACGATAGGTTACTTATAATTTCACCTCTGTGCAGCAGCGATCTCGTGTTTAGTCCGCCGCGCCATAGGCGAAGCGTCTGCCAGCGACTCGGCCGAAGCGAGTGCAGCCACCGGCAACGTCTGCACCGCTCCACTTCGCGCCCGACTTCGGCACTTCGCCACTAGAGCGTTGTCCAACTCAAATTTTTCGTATGTGTACATTTCCTCTGAAAATAAATAAATAAATAATAAAATAAAATATAGATGAAACGCGCTGTTGTTGTGGAAGAGTATTACGTCATTTCATTTTTAAAAGGTTGTTCAAATTGATGAATTCCTGCCTATTGTAAAACTCTAAAAGCAACCAATTAGTAGGTTTTGTAATTTTGACGTTGTTTGGTAAGATGGTTTTGTTATTCTTCTTATAAAAAAACCACGTCAGTTTTATCCTCGGGAACAGGGTGGAACACCAATAATTTTGAATAAAACATATCTATTGTTTTAAACATCAATAATTTGGGCACGTAAATAACAATTATAAAAATGCAATAAACAGTAAAAGTCCATTCAATTATTGGACCACATCTTACAATTTCAATATCAATACTCATCGACTTTTCTCCAAATTTTCTACCATTCATCTTCTTACCCGGATCCGGTGGGTCGGGAGGCAACACGAATACGGTCCTCTCGGAAGTGTTAGCCGTGTCCATTCCGAGCAGCGGCTCGTCGCACGCCGCCACTCGCTCTATGCACTCGTCGAAGAACGTCAGTCCTTGGTCGACGTCGCACACAAACGAACGCTCCTCGATAAACCGTGTGAACATTTGCGTTCGCATCATTAGCGCGAAGAAGCGCTGATGCGTCTGTGAATAGAAATTGCTTGTATGTTTAAGCAGAAACATGACATTTTTATTTTCAGTAAAAAAAAATTAGTAATATGTTTATTACTTTACAAAACATAATTTCAAAGCCCTACTTAGGCACCATTGTAAAAATGTATTTAAGTGGACACAAAATTGACTACGCTAGGCAGCGCCTAAAATCAATTGAATAACACTATTATATAGGTTTTTCGAGCTGCCAAAAGAGCTTATCTGGGACGACCAACATAACGCCGTCCTGTGGGTCGTCCGAGATATAGCTGGAGGGACGAAGTCGCCAAGGACCTCAAGGCACTAAACGTGCATGATTGGGCGGAATTGGCAAAGGACCGAAGAAAATGGCGAGCTTTGACGTCTGAGGCCAAGACCCATTTCGGATCGCTGAGCCAGTGTAGTAAGTAAACTAAGTACACTATAATAAATGGTACTGGCCGATTAGATCAACACAAGCCTGAGTTATGTTTTTTTGTAGGTCTTCAAAAGGGTCATTGAACACCTCCCAAGCTGCAGGGTTGCAGCTAAGGGACTATAATTTCTAGATCAATCAAATTATGTTATGAAATAATGTTTTCAGCACTTTAAGACGATGTCTTAGCACGATTCCAAATTCGTTTTTCACCCGCGCGTCTCGTTGTAGGCGGAGCGCAACCGCCAATCAGAGAGCGCAGCGTGAACACAGTATACGCAAAACAAGCAGACAATTCACCTCCAAACTAAAACTGGTAGTTTTAATATTTTGAGTAGGTACCTCTACCTACTCACTAATATCAAAACTTTTTACTACTGTTTACGAGGTCTGGACATCATACTAAATTTTAAATATCAATATTTGTTTTAAGGCAGTTTTTATTTTATTTTTATTTTTATTTATGATTTAAGCAGGTTAATTAGGTTATTTTGCAGGCTAACTCATAAATTCTAAAGAAACTTAAATTTCGTTGGCAAAATAGCTAAAATAATTGAAAAAAGGATAATACATGAAACATGTGATAGTAAAAAACCACGAGCCCTATATGCAGCTTTTAGGCTGGATTCGAACCCTCGCGTCCGTGGATATTATACATATACATTTATTATACATCAACACCAAATACATCAACGTATAGTCTAAGATCCGAACTAAGGTCGATCTTCACCGAGTTGATAATAGAATGAAACTTATTTTATTATGAATTTAGCATATTAGAAAACATATTAAAAATGGGTTGCCTAAAAAATCCTGGACCGAGTATGTTTAATTGTATTTTAAAAAATTTTTTTTAACAAAATCCCAATTTTTTGCAGACAACCATATATCAACGTGTTCCTAATAGCATAAGATCCCGTTATAAAACGACCTTCACCGAGATGTTTATTTAACGAAACGTATTTTATATTTAATTTAATATGTCAATAAATAAATTGCATATGGGTTGCCTAACAAATTTTAGTCCAGGGTATTTTTAATTAATAATTGAAAAAAAATTTTTTTTTAAACATTCCACCGGTGTGATTATTAGATAAACTATATACCAATCGAAAGTATGAAGCCCATAGAACATGCAAACGTTAGGTTGCCCTTTTTTTTCCGGTCACAACTATCGGGTAGCAAGGTATAAACAGGTAAATCTATACTAGCATTTTGCAACGGTCTGCTTATTGAATTGAACTTAAATAAAAATTAAAGATTATTTAATTATAAACACGGTGGTATAGGGTTGCCTGCGAAAAATCAGTCCCTAATTCCGGTTGTCGAATTTTAAAAAGTAAAATATCGCTGAGGTAAATCTATACTAGCATTTTGCAACGGTCTGCTTATTGAATTGAACTTAAATAAAAATTAAAGATTATTTAATTATAAACACGGTGGTATAGGGTTGCCTGCGAAAAATCAGTCCCTAATTCCGGTTGTCGAATTTTAAAAAGTAAAATATCGCTGCGGGTTGCTGCGGGTGGATGTCTGCGACTGAGATGTCCCAACCAACCATCCCATGCGATAGAAGAGGACATAGCATAGCAGCTGATTAAGGTCCGCTTATTTAAAGAAAGAGAGTGCGCATGCTATTTGTGCTTGAAAATGAAAAGGATAGCGATAGACGGTAGGCACGTGAGGTTACTGGAAAAAAATCGATTTAATAAAAATCGATTTTTCTTTCTTCAATATTAATCGATTCGTCAATAATCGATTTTAATGAAAAAAAAATATCGATTTTGTTTAGTCGCAGACATTCACCCGCAGCGATATTTTACTTTTTAAAATTCGACAACCGGAATTAGGGACTGATTTTTCACAGGCAACCCTATACCACCGTGTTTATAATTAAATAATCTTTAATTTTTATTTAAGTTCAATTCAATAAGCAGACCGTTGCAAAATGCTAGTATAGATTTACCTCAGCGATATTTTACTTTTTAAAATTCGACAACCGGAATTAGGGACTGATTTTTCGCAGGCAACCCTATACCACCGTGTTTATAATTAAATAATCTTTAATTTTTATTTAAGTTCAATTCAATAAGCAGACCGTTGCAAAATGCTAGTATAGATTTACCTGTTTATACCTTGCTACCCGATAGTTGTGACCGGAAAAAAAGGGCAACCTAACGTTTGCATGTTCTTATGGGCTTCATACTTTCGATTGGTATATAGTTTATCTAATAATCACACCGGTGGAATGCTTAAAAAAAATTTTTTTTTCTATTATTAATTAAAAATACCCTGGACTAAAATTTGTTAGGCAACCCATATGCAATTTATTTATTGACATATTAAATTAAATATAAAATACGTTTCGTGAAATAAACATCTCGGTGAAGGTCGTTTTATAACGGGATCTTAGACTATAATAAAACAGCGCTTATGATGATATTAAAAAAAAAACTATTATCCAATTATGTGAATATAACTGGTATCGACACATACGTGTAGACCTGACAACCCAGTAGTCCCCCCACGTAAATAATAGAAAACCCAACGGCTGCACATTCTATACGTTTTGTACAGTCAACAGCACATCACGGTATACACTTGCAGTTCGATAATAGCGTTTATGCCCCCGACATAAGAGCGGTACAAAGTCCAAAGTGTTACGTCTGACGTGCTTTTGACTGTACGTTAAGTCAGGACATAATTTTCTTATTATCTTGTTATTGCAAAATTTTGTTTAAAATCATTAAAAAAAAATTGGTCGGTCCAGGATTTTTTTAGGCAACCCATTTTTAATATGTTTTCTAATATGCTAAATTCATGATAAAATAAGTTTCATTCTATTATCAACTCGGTGAAGATCGACCTTAGTTCGGATCTTCTACTAGTACAATAAACATAACCTCACACATACATAATATTGCATAAATAACTGGCCGGAGTAATAGAAAAAAACCCAGCCAAGTGTGAGTTGAACTCGAACGTGAAGGGTTCCGCACCATCACAGCCGTGACACTCTCTGTACGTGAGAGTTCGAGCGCCAGCGACCTTGAGCCAGAGCGTGTTACGCTAGGGTTGATGATACCCAAAATGCCTACAATAATCTAAGCCGAAATGTAATTTAGACTTGTGGCAAAGGAGATTACATAGTAATAGTATGCCAGGAAATATTTTTATTTATAATAAGTTTTTGTAATCTATAAATTACTTATATTAGGTAGGTACATCATAAATTGCAACTCATAAACTATATTTACTGTTATTTATAATTAGTTTTTTAATCTTTAACATGTAAATAAAGGAAAGGTTTGATTTAGGTATAATATTTTTTTTTATTGTCTTTCCTGCTGTCAATCAATTGATGATAATATCTCGAGTGTCATCCCGCGTGTATTCCTCGGGTCTACTATTTCCGGGAAAATGCTGTGCATATAAAAGTCAACGGTTTTTTTTTTCATTTTTGATTTCCAAAACTTATTTTCTCTTTCTATGTAGGTACACATACTTTACAACTCCCTTCAAAAAAAAGTCTATGTATTTTAGAATAGTAAACTCTTAATAGTACCTACCTACCCTATAATCATCTGAAAATTACGTTAGTACTATTACTATATTCTGTGTCAAAATGCCATCGGATTGACATGATTAACGTTTCACAATTTTTTACTGTCAAAATGTATGCAGAGAAAAAGCGTTCATGATTGCCGGCGCCGCCAACTTAGAGATGTCCATTGTGGTCATCTTTCGCTTACAATTATTATCGATTGTAACCGAGTTAAATTTCGAAAAAAATTGTTTTGTTAATAACTTCATACGTAAAATCGTACAATAAAAATAATAATCAAATTTATTAAAAGTATAATGCCTTGGATAAAAAATCTAAATGTGAATCAGATTCGAAAATAAGAATACTTCCTTGTAGTTTCTCAATCTTGCAGTATTTGTCGTTAAAAAATCGATTAGATACTTACGAATCGATTTTAACTATTAGTTTAAGATAAATCGACGTCTCTAGATAAATATTATTTCACTGTGACACATGTCGCCGCAGGTATTAATCCTTGATTTTACAAACTATTGAATCATATTAGATTGACATAGGTAAAAAACAATATTTTTAGATCTAAAATCGGTGTTCGTTCGGGAATCGACAGCACCGCATCTCTAGTGAACTTGTCAAAAAAGCAGCTGTCATGCGACACAGAGCGTCCGGAGCCGACCTTTCACCTCGAGCGCTGCTCGACAACTAAACGGGTTACCGCGGTCTATTTTTTTATTCTACCGCTTTGGGTTTTGAGTTGAAAATCGCATATCACACATAATGAAAATGGCGGCTTTGAGTTCGAAGATTATATTTTTTGCGGGTTTTCATTTAATTACTTATAATATAATAATGAAATAAAAAATCTAATCCGATACTTCTTTAGAGGATTAGTTTGGCTATTTAGTTTGTAAAAAAAAAATTGGGGTCGTCGCTGAAAATTCAGAGTAATTGAATTTACGCAGTTTTTTTATTCGTCATTTTGTAATATTTTTTTTGAAAGAAACCAGATGGTTTTTTCAAATTATGCTCCGATACTCCACTGCAACAGACTGTTCTCTACCTACCATATTTTTTATAGTTCATAAATATGTTTTATACCCCCACACGTAAGCGTTTAAAAATACCTCTTTTGGTTAATTTGGACTAATACCCTGCCTTAATTTAGAACTTAGACAAACTTGGCTTAGTAAATTTAATATAAAATAGATTGTTCCCTTATATATGTAATTACTTGCATTCCATTACCTTGATAACTACAGCCGTTACTCGGCATTGTAAATATACTTATGAAATATTAATTTGACAATACAGTTCAAGATGTGTAATTTTAAATTGTAAGCTCGCATTTACTCAATTAATGATCTATTTACCTTATCCCTAGATCTTAGGAAAGCGTCCATATGAAACAGGGCGTGCGGGTCCGTCGTGCCCACAGTGGGGGCCTTTGTGATGGGTATGAGATACCCGCGGTAACCCTGCAGAGTCTGCGCCATAAACCTAAGAAATGCTTCTTGGATTTTTAATTCTAGTGCTTGCTGAAAAAAAAGTTAATTATAAATATTAAATAACACCAACACTGGTACAAATGAATTTAGTAAAGCTTATCGAAATAATATTTCGATGAACTGAATTACATAAATTATACTGAAATAAAGATTGTCAAATCTGATTGGTATTCTATTTTATTTACATTGTTGAGTAATATTTTATTAAAATGTGTTTTATTTGTATATGAACTTACTTCTTTTTTCCTTCTTTGAAAGTCTCTATCTAAGCTCGTTGTTGGTTCTCCGTTGAACTTATTGTCACTTGAATGATGTATAGGTGATGCTAAAACAAAAATTGTACTCGAGTCAAAGCCATTACAATTTTAGTAGGACTTTATTTTTAAAAGGATGTGTCCATTTACCTGGTCTTATACTGCCATATAATACTTCTAAAGTTTGTCGTAAAGCTCTAGCTTGCCGTTTGGGCAACAGTTTTATTGATATATGTCGTTGAGTCTCGCAAATCTGAAAAAAATGGTCAGGGACATAAAATACATCGTCGTTGTTCAAAGGCGTAGCAGCCCTTAACTGAGTCGGTTCCTGCGATAATGGAGGGGTGCGCGGGAGGAATTATTTGGTGAGACAAATGCG
This sequence comes from Mecyna flavalis, assembly GCA_949319885.1. NCBI lineage: Eukaryota > Metazoa > Arthropoda > Insecta > Lepidoptera > Crambidae > Mecyna > Mecyna flavalis. Next base: position 11,698,460 of record OX439408.1, on the reverse strand, counting down.
GCGAAAGTTCAGTCAAGTTCACATAACCACTTTTTATCACGAGTGTGAAACCTCTGTTCCATCACATTCAACACTCCCGTACCACTTTACTACCGTAGGAACCTTCTAATTTTAAGGGCTACGCCTTTTGTAATACTTTTAAAATTCCATTCTAATCATGAAGAATCCCTCCACCAACCCGCACTAGGCCAGCGTGGTGAAGTATGGCCCACACTATCTCACAATTGAGATAAGGCCTGTGTCCCAGCAGTGGGAACATATATAGGCTGATGATGATGATGATCATGAAGAAATAAAAGGCAAAAAAGGCAGACTAATTATCATGAACTCCAGTGGCTTAAGCACAAACCGTGCAGAGCCAAGAAGAAATAAAAAATATCTGTTATCATAATGTAAAAATAAATACAACTTACTGTGATGTTATTCGTATCTAAGTCGACACAGGTCACGTCTGGCGGTGGTTCATAAAGGTCGAAAAACCTTGAGTCGACGCCTATTAAATACGGCAGAGGTGCGTGTAACACTTCTGCTAAACCTGTAACATACATTTAAATGTTATTCATAACAATTTAGTTTAAGCAACGAGTTGATAAACTTCCTAGAGGCTGCCTCGTAGAACATCACTTTAAAACAAGAACTGAAACTTTTTGAGTTTAAGTGACAAAATGTTACTGTTGTGAACTTACCTAATGGACATAAAGGTATGTAAGGGCACTGCCATTTGAAAGGAAACAATAAACTTGATACTGCTTCTGAGACTGCTGTTAATGTATCTGGCCTGTAACAAGAATATGTATATTTATATTGTTAGCACATAAAACAAATTTAAATCCAATAACAAAGATAGATGTCCTACAGTATCGATTTGCCGGATCCAAAAGAAATATCTGGGTGTTTCTAGTTACAAATAGTGAGTACTTAAAAAGTTAAACTATACAAGTAATGTTTCTTACTTGCCTTGCACACAAATTACAAGCTATTATATCTAATTATGAGGCTTGACGGCGATATTTATATAAGATATTTATATAAGGGCTCTTTATATAAGATGAACGAAAGGGTTGCATTAAAATCGAAAGCTCTACAGTCAGTAGACAATGTCTCTTCACAAAAGTCTGTAATACTGTAGTAAAGACTAACCTTAACGAGTGTATCAGTATCTTCTGCTCAGTGATGGCCAGTGCGAGTAGCAGCAAGCAGTTATCCGGTCCCAGGTTTAAAAGCAACTGTCTGAAACCAGCCCCACTTCGTACCAGAGGCTGATCATCCCGCCGTGTAACTATTACTCGATCGTGAGCGTTTGTGGGCGATAGCTGTCAAATAGAGGTACATATCTTTAGAATAACCGATCCATTTATTCATTTTGTTGGTAAAAATTAAGTACTACATGGTTGCTAAATACAGTTGTTGATTTACATTAAAAATAACAAAAATACACTTAAAATTATCAGGAAAAAAACACAGTTCTCATCGAAGGAGAAAAGGAGGAATTATCGCTTTGATAACACGCAAAATTGCGACTAACCGCACCTACATAATTTGAACATAATGTCTGTGCAAACAACTTAATCCATCTTTCGAAAGAGAATCAAAGAACCTTATCAAAAAACCTTTGAAGGCAAGTTACTTAGAATATATTCGTAATATTACCTGCAAAAGTATTCTTGGCTCTGGAAAGGGAACCTCTTCTAATAAATGTGTGATATACCGTTCGATTGGTATAGTCAAAGGCTGCTTACTCCATGACATTTCCTAAAACACATACAAAGCAAAGTTGAAGTTGAAAATTCATACTGTCTAAAAATAAGTCTCTTATTAAACTTTCGTTAGTTGTTTTTTTTTTTGGTACAAGTGAATAAGGTTACGCAAATAATTTAAAATTGAAAAATTATTGAAACAGTAATTAAATTATCAATGTGCCCTATTTGCATACTATCAAATTTCTCAGGAAAAATTTTAGCGCTTGATTATTTTTTATTAAAAAAAATACAATATTACAAATTAACTACCTATTTTACAATACCAACTTACAAGTATATACAACAACCATCGCTCAAACGTATCGCTGAAAGGCCACCGTGAAAGCAGGCAGACGCATTTGTTAATGTAAACAGAGTGCGTATTCTGCGAGATGTTCGCCCGCCAGCCGAGCATGTCCATTTGAGATTCAGACAGTTCCGTGTATGGGTAGCTCTCGTAAAACGTTACTGCTGAACCGTACACCTGAAAGAGAAAAAAGATAAGATATTACTTTCATATCACTTCATTTGAGAGACGTTTTTTTTTGTTTTTTGATATATTAGATTAGGTTGTCTGTCAGGCACGCAGCCCACCTGATAGTAAGCGGTCACTGCGGCCTTTTCAATTGAGGGCCAGGGCCAGACTGTAGGCTCCTCTGATCTTCGAGCCAATGATTTCAAGTGTACTGGCTCCCACAATAATACTTCCGGAACACAGCCAGAGCTGTTATGGCAGCAAATTTCACCTGTGGGTGTGGTAACCAGCCAGTCGGACTCTGAAAAAGCCCTACCACCACCCAGACCCAAGGCGGGAATCGAACCCACGACCTCCGTGTTTTATACCCGAGCGGCTTATTCGGAAAACAAAGGTCTCAGGTCTCGTCAATAAAGCTTGCACTGTGATTGCAACAGATCAATATCGATTTTCACAATAACTGGTAAATCATTTCCATATCTTTTAACATGCAATTGCTTCTCAACTGAAACTAAATAGTTTGTCACGACGCAGTTGGTACTAAAAACGCCTGAGACTCGAGTTACTATCTAGTTTCTTGCCGGTTCTTCTCGATAGATAGCAACAATTCGAATCCGATGATAGAGACTGTAACTTTCATGTCTGATGATTCATAAATACATCATTGAAGCCTACTTAAATAAATAACATTACGATTTTTGACTTTAAGTGCCGCAATCAGAGACGCCAATTAACGCTGATCTCTGATTTACTAATTTTGTCATCGAATAATAGTCTTTATTTTTAAGTACCATAGGTTTTGCCATACTTGACATTAAAGTAAAATGACGTCTCTGAGTGCGGCAGTTAGTCTTTAAAATAAAGATACCTTGTCTGTGGCATCAGCGACAGTCAGCACAAAAGTGGAGAATACTGGTTTCGGCATGGCCGCGTTGTTGGGCCATAGTTCCATCGTCGCCCCCATAGGGACGCAGAATAACGGCACCGAGGAAGGAAACGCTAAGCTTCGACGGTCTACTGTTGGATACCTGGAATATTTAATCGTAACATTAATTAAAAGTATGAAAACAACCTTCGAGAAATCTGAAGTTAAAATACTACTTATATGACCTAGAAAAACAATTTGAGCAACATTTTATCATCCGTCAATAAAACTTTCTGCTTTAGAAAGTTTTATTGATTACTAACATCGTAATGAAATTATTGCATTTATAGAACTATAAAAACGACATAGATTTGTTTAAAAATATTGCTAGTTTAAGAATTTGTCATCAATTAATAGTCAATCTAAAACGTTTTAATACAATTAATAAAATGTATGTGTCACATGTAGCGACGACAAACAGTTACCTACGTAACGTTTAAGAAAGTTTTTATTACTATGACCACATTTCATACTCGTAAATATCTCAATAATACTTTCAAAACCATTACAATTTCAACCATTCATAAGCATACAAACGACTAACAATTCATATATCTTTGTATTGTGACCAAACACCCAATTATAAAATAAGGACGTAACTTAAAACATTAATAAGACTACAAACCACCAACAAACGGGTTTAGACACCATACATCTAGTTGCACAATTTGAGTCTGTGGCTCAATGAAATATTAAAGCTGCTGAGTAACATTTTCCATTAACCGACCTGCCGTTATTAGGGGCCGTCCATTAATCACGTGAGGTCGTTTTTCTCATTTTTTGACCCCCCCCTCCCCCCTGGTGATATTTGGTGAGGTTTGGGACCACCCCCTCCTCCCCCCCTCTGGATCACGTGTATTTTTTTGGAAGTCTATGTAAAGGCTATTTTTGACTGGAAAAAAATATTAAAAAAATGGCGTTTTGATTCGAAAAACATTTATATGTATTTGTAATAAAATTAATGAATAATTAATTAATGTTGTCTTCGTCCCACGGAGTGGCAAGACTTTCATTTAAGGTTACAACTGGTAAAGCTTCTTCTTCACTGGCAGTTGTTATTGGCTGAGAGGTTTGTGACATATTAACTTCGGTTTCGTCAAGCCACTCGGCACCATCATCCTCGCGCACTACGCAGAGAACCTCCCTCCCTCGTAGCGTGAGGATACGCGTGGGCCGAACAGTTTCAGTGTCGTGGGCAGTAAAATAAATAAAATTAATACACGTGATGTCTAACGAGACCCCCCCTCCCCCCTCGTGATGTTTCGTGATGTTTTCCGTACCCCCTCCCCCCCCTTTTGAGCCTCACGTGATTAATGGACGGCCCCTTAGCTCCAATTACTGTCGCGTCTGTACGCGGGTAGACGTGGTTTAAGTATAGTTGGATCATTAAATAGAACCGTCAATTCAGTACAATATCACTAGCTGAATACAATTTATTTAATCTGTGAAACGAAACCATTATTCGATATTTGGGCCGCCTGGAATCAGGATCTTTTAAACAAAGTCTAATTTATCAAGCGATCCCACGGGACCATCACATTCAAAAAGGTGTTTTTTATTGGTGCTCTAGTCATAAAATAATAAAAGAGATTTGTTGATTTGTGTTTTACATAGAAAATTATACGTCCAGATTAGGACAATGGTTAAATTTTTAAATCAGGTCGTTAATAGGTTGTCTCGTTTTAGACATTGCGAAAGTTATTGATCAATACGAAAAATTCTATACGTTAATATTTTGAAAGAATCGATCCCCGGGCCTTTTTTTTTCGGAGGAAAATGCGTTTATGCACCATGACCGCAGGCTAGCTAGACCCACGGCCGCGTGTGGGACTCGAGACTAAAAAAAAAGCGTCCACTACCCACTAAACTCCCCCGGTTTCCCCTTCACTCCCGATTTGGACGAGCCGGTGCCAGCTTTGCTATTGACCGGCCCATCCCCGAACCCGGGCCAATAAACTACTACTTAATCGTACAACATCTTAATTAAATACAAAAGATGTAACACAAAAGTTACATTTCATAAAACAATAATTATAGAAATTAATGTATTGAACAAGCCGTATCGTGTTTATGGCTATAATTTAACTCGCTCTCAATATTGCGTAAACCACGATCCAAAATTATCTAAGTCAGAGTTTAGATTGGAACAACGCACTGAGTCAATTAGTGCTGTACGTGAAAGGTGCACAAATTAGCATCAATCTTTAAAACTACTATATAGACGCAACTTAACATGCTCTAGTTCGAACGATTCGCAACTCTATTATGTACAGTTGTAGCAGCTTTTAGATTACGTCATCGTAGAGACAGTGACTTCACTACTTATATTATGTTACCTAGAGAGTACGGTGGTCTAAGGTTGTTCGCGGAAGAAAAAGATTTGCTTGTACAAAACGAGTGTCCATTAGTTAGACTAAACAAGAACAACTGTACAAGAAAATTGATTCCTTAGTAATTGAATTATTAAAAGTCCAACTTTTTAATTACTTTATAGAATCACTTCAATCAATTTAGAGTTGTGTTCTGTCCATGTTCTTCACTTTTAAAATGTGTCAACTTTTTACTCGACTTAAGTTCATATAATATTATCTAATTTGGTCTACGAATCCGAGACCTATTACGTTTGTGACCTAAAATCTTCATTCAATGTTACCTTGAGTACGTCAAATATTCCATTTACACTTACCTAAATAGAACTTCTGGTTTGTACGCTATTAGAGGAGGACGGTTCATTGACTTCTTATAACATAGAAAAACATCGCTGCCCATTAAACCTGCAATTTAAAATAAATTAGTTTTTAATATTCATACGAGTATTACGCATTATTACCTTGAAGATATTTGTTTTGATTAGATTTACGAGATTAATTATCTTAAAAATAGATGTCTTAAAATACGAAGCCTCCTTAGCATACTAACTATGCAAAGTAAATAAAATGACGTAATCGCTTATAATAGTGGTAAACGATACCACAGTACATGATAATTATGGACTCTGAAGGTTTTACTTATAAGGTGACATCCTACTACAACAATTTACGTAATAATTCTAGGTATGTCCATAATTTGTAAATAATTAGCTATGTCGTTATATAGCATGACAGTAATCAATCAAATGACTAAAGAATTCCGAAACGATCAACACTTAACCCGTAGATAAGTGATAGAATTATAGCAAGAAACATGTGTATTTTATCTAGTTGTAAATATAAAAGTTACTAGAGGAGTAGCGCTTAACTGAGTAGGTTACATACTGCGGAAATTCAAGAAAATAAATATACTAGACAGGAAATGTCACAAAATATGTTGAAAAACAATGAAGGCAAAATTGCAGCTTCATCCGTGTTATTAATGGAAAAAGGGAAAAGCACAAATAAAATATTGGAAAATGGGAAAAACATAACCTAAACTTACAAATGAAATCGATCGATAAATCTTTGACAAGTAAACTTCTTACAATTTCATACATGGGTTATTAATTGAACTCTCTTCAATGAATCTAGATGACTTTCCAGTTGTTTAGCTTTAAAAAAGCATTCATGTATTATAGCGATACAGTGTAGCAGTGGCAAAAAGATGACATCGAACAAAAGCAGCAGGTGTTGTTTTATGTTTGATGTCAGCTGTCTAGATGATATTATCTTCTTTTTATTTGAACAATAAAATAGCTCAGAATGTGTATTGTATAAAAATATACAACCATTTTCTTTTATGAGTAAGTAGCTAGGAACAACACAAAGATTCCCGTGACGTTTAAATATCTATCATCTATTGAGCTGTCTTCTCATTCATTCAGCCTTATTAAAATAATACTTTATACTTGTCCGGAGCGATCATATTGAAGGCGCACCGCGATCTCGTATGAATATTATCAGCCGTTAAAATTGTCGATGAATGCTTTGTACGGGTGGCCCATTGAATAGACTACTTTATCACATCTACTTTATAGATTATTCATTTGTGATCCATTGATAATTATGATTGTTTTATAATTTTTCATGTCCAAGGATTGGTAGCACTTTGCCTGCGTTGCAATTTCAAATATTGATGCAGTTTGTTAACATTACAATCACGTTGTTAATGTTTCATTCGCTACCAAGACAGGAACCATTACTCAATGATCTGCCATAGTTAGGCTCGTCTGATCTAAAACCCTTATTAAAGTTATAGACGAAGTCGTGTCACTGGCACCTTTACCTTAATACCTGTAACCTATATAAAATAAGACAGTAGAGTACTGACCTTTATTCAAATTTTTGGCGATCATACAGAACGCATGCGGCGGGCATTCGCCTTTACTGGTCACGATGACGCACACGTCTACGACGACGAGTGCATTGCATGGTGCAGTCGGGTGCGCCCGCCGGTATGTGATGAACGTCTTAGCTGTCGAGTTGTTGACGTTGGCAAGACGGCCCCCGACTGACACTAGGACCATCTCTGCGTCGGCCATTAGACGCTCTTTTCCGTCGTACATTACACCTGTGGAGAAATTCGTACTTTGAGCAAAGACGGGTCGGTACTTGGTATATTTAAATTGTATTTAATTTAGAATTCGTTGTTCCGCCTAAGGAAGAGTGCTGTAAGACTTAGGAATCGTTTTTTTTTTAAATTTACGAGTACAACATGCAGATTGCTTATACTTCCGACTTTCAAATAGGTTTTACAACATTATTTGTTTTAGTAGAAGAGCATTATTTTATTCACCACAATGTGAGTTTCTGCGGCCGTGTGTGACACTCGGGATCAAAGGCGTTCGACCCACTAAACTCCCGCACGCAGTTTCTGTTTTCCACCCAAGAAGGGGACAAGCCGGTAGCCGACTTGCTGCGATTGACCAACTCAAACCTCAACGTTTAACAAACCAAACTTAACATTCTTTATTCATGTAGGCTTCAAAATCGCACTTTAGATCGTCAATCATCAATGTTACCGAATGACCCCAACGGAGACACTTGATCACAAGTATCACGTATGTGTCAATCGTCGTTTTCTTCAACCATCTGAAACGTCTATTCTAATTTAAATGTAACCTTTTATGAAAGATTCCCTCCATCGTGTCAACAAGATTGCCCTAAGTTAATAAGGTAGAATAATACTATGTAAGACATCTATTCCATTCAGTACATGACTAATGCTATCAGTGGGATTACACTGCACGCACATTATCGATGCGTAGAAATACCGGTCGCACCGGCTCATTAAATTCAATGTAAACACGAAAAGGTTGTCTGAAGGCGTACTTTAACGCAAAGGACAAATTGAGCTTATTTTGATTGGACGCCGCGACTTAACACTATCAATACATACGGGAGTTTAATTATCAACCATAATTCATTTGTATCGCTGGTGAACGCCTTGATGGTCTAGTAGTTTAAGTCCTGGGTTCCATTCCCGGGTCGAGCAAAAAAAAAAATGTGTCAGTTTGTACGGACACAACTCGGGATTGTGATCACCAATCCGCACTTGGCAAGCCTGGTATTTAAGCCCGTACGCATCATTATAGCAATGACTTGATTTGAATGATGGAGACTTGCCCTGCAGTGGGACATTAAATAGGCTGGTACCAATGCTTTGTGGTGTACTAAAAGCTAACATTTTGTGTAAGTTCGTTATAATTTCTGTCAAATCACAGTGATAATATTATACTGTTCTTACACTTATTTAAAGTGACAGCGTTTTGGATGCTGTCGCTTAACTTTTCTTTTTTCGAGACAAAAAATATCATTGCTACAAAAAGCCCAGACTAAACAAGCTGTTTTATAAATAACTGTACGATAAAGCGATAACTGAAAACGGTAATAATACGATAGTAATAAAATTAAACTGGATGTACGTACTAACGGTAGGTAAGCTGCCGATAACAGATTCGATAATGCTTCTTATCAATCGTAGTGCAGTAGGTCAATATAATATTATATTAATCGGGCAGATTTACGCATGAATGGATTTAGAATAAAGCAGCTTAGTTGTATATTTGATTGAGTTTCTGTAAGAGACCTTGTATTATGGCTTATTTTGTAATCTCAGAATTCAGTGCAAAAGTCCTACCAATTATTTATCAGTGGGCAGAAAACTGGCAAAGCTACCTTTATAGAACTAATGGTATGGACGACATGGAAGTTTTCAAAAATTTGGTTAAAGCATTTGACATCAGGGACATCTCAATTTTATAACAACAGTCTTTGACCAAACGCCTTTTCACGGTCTAAATAATATTATAATGTCAAAGCATCTACGTCTAAAAAACGGAGGTTAACTATATCAAGAAGAGAGCGTGTTCAGTCGTCCGTCAAATTGTTGTAAAAAGATAACAAAAAATTACATAAAAGATAACACAAAAAATGCATGATAAAGCCCCTCCCAACTCAATGTTGATTTGATAAGTCTAAATAAAGTAAAAGTATGAGTTACTGAAGTCTCGAACCGAAAGCAAAATATCAGACTCCATAAAGCTTTTGGTACTAGGTATTTTGACTGCAGACCGTGCAGTCATAAAGACTTTTTTTTTAAATTCTTATACTATGGTAACATGTTTAAATGTTTTTGTCCATTGTATTATTCACATTTTTATATCTACGCTATAAAGCAGAATGTATTTAAATAATGAGTGATTCCGTTTTATAGAAGGTATTACGAAACTTTTTAACTAAAATTAAATGAGGATTTTTTCGTACAAATAGGTATTTTTTTGATTGCTGACCTAATAAGAAACGTTAAGCCGGGTATTAGAATCAAGCACTTTCGTTTTTGGTACGGCCCTGCACATCTGGACCAAAAATGTTGTGACTTCAATACGTGGCGACAAGATTGGGATGGCATACCTACTAAGTATATACTCTATACGATCATGCCGATCTTCTCTACATGTAGGTACTATATTATGTTGATATTGGAATGATTAAGAATCCTCGAAGAACTAAATCTTTGTTGCCACCGACCTTATCTTCAGAACGTAAATACGAATGTTATTTACAAAGTTTAAAATTATAAATGTTATACCTATTTAAACTTGAATATCCGTTTGTGAAATACAAGCTAGTACGAGTTAGTTTTAGTAAACCTATTAAATTAATTCAGGTAGACATTAATTGGACGCGATTTAATTAATTGATTTTGAATTGTAGCGAACTTAAGGGTGTTATTCAGAAGAAGGTTTGCAGTTGAAATCTTTACCTAAATTACTGTTGACAATTTTAGGTTTCACGCATAAGTGCATTATAGAACTAAACAGGAAGGTACAGTCAGCGCAAAAATGATCTGAGCGTTCAAACCTACCAAATAAATCTAAACATTTGACAAAAATTACTCTTAGCACAATACTTATTTTAGGTGTAAATATCATTTGTTCTCAAACAACAAACGAAAATGCACCTTTACGTCTTAAGGTAAGGTTGATTTTTGTCAAATGTTCAGATATTTTTGGTGGTTTTGAACGCTCGAACATTTTGACGCTGACTGTACAAGGTCCAATTCTTTACCTGAAGGCGTGCGGGTCTGTATTTAATGTTATAATATAGCTTTATCGGTTTGACGACCCTGTTGCTCACGCTTTGACTGTCCCATACCAGTCCTGGGAATTGTATTTATCATTGCAGAACTTAATGGTAAAAAAAAACTCTACTGGCTTACAAAATAGATGACCTATCAACCAACTAAATAAAAGTATTTCTTACCAATATCCACCAAAGGTGGCCGATCTCGCCCTCTTCGTATGCAAAGGAAGCATTCTGGAGATCTCATAGACCCATGGTTCAAATCAGCAGGCAGTCCAGTTGGGGTTACCTCCAAGAGTTCAAAGCCATTGGGTACAGTTTCGCCTAGGCCAGGGAATATCACACCTAAAACAAAAAGCACACTGTTGAATTAAGACAAAACTTGCTTTTTAATTTAATATAGATACACTTAATTATAGTCTGCAATGCAAGTGCAGGAGGATACAATCAGTCAATTGAACAATACACTAATTTTGTCACCCTGCCTTATTCTATTACTACTTTTAATTCAAAAACACTCAAAAACAAAATCGTAATATTCTAACACGTGAGGGAAGTTTTACTATAACAATTCCAGAATTGGGTCAAAGTTTTAAACGTAACATACAGTGACTTGTAATTACTGTGTACTCGTATACAGAATAATTAATGGTGCAGGGAAACAAGAGACACGGACAGGTTATTAAATAATACAGTTTTCGGAACTGACCATGACCCACATCGGACCGCACTTGTTTTAAATTGTACAATTTCGTACGGTCAACCTCAACGTCAATATGCAGCGGTTTGACCTCGAAAACAATTTATTACAGAAAGCTAAAAGAGTAATTAGGTATCCGGGAAACTGCGTCCTTAATCCTTCTAGCCCCGGATAACCAGACACAATAGAAAATCTATTGTTAAGCGGCACGCGAGTGCCGCTTCGGGATTGAGTGGGTAAATAAAATAACTTTTCTGGCTTAGGGCCACTTATGAAAATATGTGATGAACTTGACAAATGTATGTTAATCAAAACACAATCTAATTTGGCAGCCAAATCATATTATTTTTGGGTATTTAGTAATTTAGGTAGCTTTTTTTTCGTTCATATTAAAAATATCCAATCCAAAAAATGTTTTTATTATTTTCATTGTAATACGCCTGGTAAATCATCTTTATTCAACAATAAAAAATATTAACATGTAGAAGTAATACCTAAATAAGTAGATTTTGATTTTGATTTTGAAGAATATTAAATTATTAAATATATCTCTAATTTGACTAATTTCTAAGACGTATCAACTCGTGTTGTAATGTGATACACAGGATTTGGACCCTTCGCCCATTTCGTATAAATAATAGCATAAGGTATCTTTTATTTCTCTATACCTACTTGTTGTCTATTCCTTTGGGAGCCATAACCCTTTTTTATTTTAGTTGTGACGTCAAACAATAGGAGCCTTATTCTTTAATAATGGATAGGGGTATGGCTATCAAACAAGTCGGGGACTCAATACCGATCCTGTCGTATTTACATTTAGCTTATATTAATTGATGGAGTGTCTGGGACAAATGCGATGGGTGAACTGCACTGTGGGTTCATATTTCAACGTTGTATTTTTATAAGTAGAGGCAGTGAGCAGTGCGTTGACTTGCCAGTTTTACTTCTCATTTCATCCGATGAAAATACCATATTTAACGCCTTGTTACATGGAAACTAGTCAAGCTTGTTCCCTGGTTCACTTATAGTAAAATCTATTTAGAATGCTGTACAAGTAGTATTTATCCTGTTTTACCTAGAACTATGTACAGTCAACAGCACATCACAGTATACACTTGCAGTTCGATAATAGCGCTTATGCCCCCGACCTATGAGCGGTACAAAGTCCAAAGTGTTACGTCTGACGTGCTGTTGACTGTACGAGTACCTTGTTCGGCCTTTACTAGTTTCCCCGAAGTAGACCCGTTAGCACAGTCCAAGAAGTTTGTGTTTGATTCGCATCCAGACTGACCGCAGTCGTTTTCAGTAGATAACATAGCATTTTCATGAAACTCAAACTTTGTGAGGAGTTATTGTTATTTTGAGAATTTCTTGGCGTGAAAATTTATCGACCTCTTGCAAACATCAATCATATTTTTTTTTTACTTTACATAAGTTTAATCGGAAGGTAGGTAGGTAATTATATGTAGGTATATTCTGTCAATACCATCATAATTGATTAGGTAGAGTAGGTGCAAATGAAACCTATATGCAATGAAATCTGGACTAGATGTCCTTAAGTGAATCAATGTCATTTCGGAATCGATGGTGATGCCAGCGCGCGCGTTGTACCTATTTCTCGTTCTAGAAAATTACTTTCCTGGGAGATAGAAAAGGACAGTAACAAGAAAGTGCAAATCCGTGCTGCTAGATGTGTCGCAATACTTATTTAGCATACTTCAGAGAGTTAAATAAAATTTATCAGTTGAAGAGTACCGAAACGCTGCTTAAAAGAAAAGTTGACCTTACCTTGACGATCAATAAACAAGAACAATAGGTATTTAAGTTCAGACGGGAAATCTGATATTAACTATTTTAAGCGCGTATGGCCTAGAAATAGTCTAGTAATATTTTTTTTTATTATACGGCGATAAAGAACATCTTTAATTTAATTAAATTTGTTTAATACTGCGTAACTAATGCAATATAAAATGACTAGTTTCCGCCCGCGACTACGCGAGGTTACGACGTTGTTAAAGGTCAAATCACACAATCCTACTAATACCTAGTTCTTACAGTAGGTACTGTATTATAAACGCGAAAGTTGTTAAGATAGACAGATAGGTATGTTATTATTTTAAGAAAAAAATACTGAACGGATTTCGCATACGTAGATTACAATTTGGATTAACATCAATAGTCTACTTTTCATCCCGGTGATTAAGATTTTAGAATTTGTAACAATACTTTATTACATATTCCAAAATAAAACAATAGCCCAAACTTCATAGTTTTAAAACTTTAAATATCATCATAAGCAAAACTTTGGATACATTTCGACACGTTACAGTTACGTTCTTATGTTAATTACAATGTAAACACCCATTACATGGGAGGAGTACACTAATTAACAACTCATATAGGTAAGTGTCTGTGTCTACATACAAAAGAATGCGTGCAGTGTCTTGACATAGTAGAAAAGATAACAGTGAAGCCCGTACACAACAATATAGGACCACTTCGGATAAAATTTGGTGCTAGCGAAATATAAATGTTACATAAAATAGTGCAGTAGATTAACTAGCAATAATAGATAACCGATATTATATCTATCGTCCTACAAGTTTTGACTACACACTTGCACTATCCACACAAATAAATAAATAAAAATCCATAGGTGACGCTGAGATTCGAACCATTCGCCCTCACACATGCGTACATGTAACGATTGAAATCACCTGGTAACCACCGCTTTTGATTTATTATTTACCAATGTGAAATAAAAATAATTTTTAATTCCTAAGTTCTGAATGAAAACTCGTAGTTGTGACAAAGAGGAATACCCATAACTGATGCATTATTATCTATCACGCATTGTACATACCTAAGTAGCAAGGTCAAAACGGATATTGTTCACTGTTATCTGTTTCATTGTAATCTGACGTAACATTCGAACAATGATGCCTTATTGCCCTGAGAGTTTGAAGTGGCAATGAACCTAAATCTGTACCAGCAGTCAATACACCAATGATATCAATAAAAAATTAATCACTAAGGTCAATATGAGGGCTTGCAGTAATAACACCCATACAATAAGCTGCATTGATGTAATAAAGCTACCTAGGCACATTTGTTTATAATTAACACCTGCGTCTTACATAATAAATTATGTAATAAACCTAGTATCGATGTCACGCGACCTTCTAATAAATGTTATGGCATCGGTAATTTATTACTTTGGTAATTAATAAAGACTTCCCAATGCAAAAAATAAAGTTACACTTGCGCACAAATACGCGTCAATAGAAAGGTAAATTTCGATACAGCTGAGAATCATTTTTAAGCAATCTAATAAGACATTGGAGGTCTGACGATAGGTATACTTACAGAATAGGTATTCTGCTAAACCTACCCAACATGAATTTGTAAAAAAAATGAAGGCTACTGAACTCACGAACCCGAATGAATTAAGGGATATAAGTTCAAATTATAAAATGAATCTTAAGACTGTCTCTTCAAAAGCGTCTAGAAACCTGTCAGCTATACCCAGATGAATAGAGGTTAAATATTATTCAGTAAGGAATAGGAAAGTTGAGCCAAAAGAGGTATTGCTGCCATTTCATTCGGCATACTACTATCATAGACTTTATAGAAAATATTGTGGAAGTAAGCAATTAACATCTTAAAGAACTAGTTTCTCTAAACAAGTGCTGCCCTAGATGCAATACAGATTAAACCAGTTTCACTCATTAATCCAATAAGAATGCTATGCTACTCGGTCTCTAGCAACTTGAACTTGTCAAGACTTTCGCAAAAAAACTTGTGTTAGAACCCTATACAAACTAGTACCTTATGATGCCAACATGGTTTATTTTTTTTTTTCAAAAAGGTACCAATCATGCGACATGTGTTAGGTTTTAACAAAATAAAATATTAACATTTTGACCTGCATAATATTTTTTTTATCCTATTGATTCATTCAGTCATTTAGTAACTCATAAAACAATAATTTATCAGCAGCATTAATCTAACAATGTTTGTTTATATTACCTATATGAAATTAATCAGTGTAAAATAATGAATCCTGCAACTAAACCAGAGATGATAATAAATGTAGCACTTACCTACTTACTATTTAAATAGGTATATTACTATATAAATAAAAATAATTGCTGTTCGGTAGTCTTGCTAAAACTCGAGAACGGCTGAACCGATTTGACTAATTTTAGTCTTGAAATATTCATGGAAGTCCAGGAAAGGTTTAAACGATGAGACAATATGGAAAAAATTGCGAGGAAAATACTAAGTAAGTAAGTGATATAAAAATCGCTGGGTAAGCTTGTATGATATAATTATTATTGCTTACTTCACTGTAATATGAAACCAAACCACAATCCACAGTAATATTTGTAACAAGTAGATATGTTTGATCAGTGAAACATTAGACTGTGGTTTATATTAGTATTTCCTGGGTTAAGCTAGATTGAGAGCAGATAAATTATAATATAATAATATATATTTCTCTGAAAATTTTCAGGGCACAAGCAGGTTATCATTAAAAAAACCCAATGTGTGTGATGCGGTGAAATCTTTATGTTTGAACCCTCTTAATCCTTCTAGCCCCGGAAAACCAGACACAATAGAAAATCTATTGTTAAGCGGCATGCGAGTGCCGGTTCGGCTTTGAGTGGTTAAGTCATATTATAAACATTTCTCATTGTTGTGAATTCCAAATTCATGAGGTAATGTCTAAAGATTGAAAATCTCCAAATTTAAAAATATTCAATATACAAAAATGTCATCTGGGGATTTTGTCTTCAAATTGATGTTTTAATTAGATAAAAAATATTTCGTCGGCTTATTGCAAGAACTCATTAATTAGCATTATCGTGATTTTGAGAAATGGCTTAATGAAGTTTGGAAATAAAAATAGCTATTATTTATAAAGTATAAAAGGTACAGTCAAAATAAAAATACCTACTTATAGATCTTAAATTTATTTATCTGTTTTAAATATCGACACATCGAAATATACCTTACAACTTTTAAAAAAAATCAAAATATGTAATTAGTGTCTTTTGCCAAAACCTCAATTTAAAACAAATTAAAAAGTAATGACTTCTTACTAATGTCAACAGCCAAATTATAAAGTGATAATCTACGAAGATCAAATTCAGAGGACTGCAATCCAATCTCGATTCAGTTTACCATCATCTCGAAACCGCCCAGCCTCATGTTGGTACTATGTACCTACGAACGGAGACGCAAATCGGATGTCCAGCTGACGCGGCCTACTTGCACTACCCAGGATTCATTCTGGAGCACAAATTCTAGCCGCGTGCTGGGGTCTGTGTGTATTTTGCGAGACAACATCTGTACCTAATCGACGTCTCCGTGACCTTGAAGACTCCAAATTTTCGATTGTTTGGTTGCTGGTTGATGGTGAGACCATTGCTGTGTCCTTGGACATATCAAAGGCTTTTGACTAGGTCTGGCACGATGCCCTTATTGGCAAGCTTCCCTCTTGTGGGATCCCCGCTGCAGTTTGTGCTTGAATCGAAGATTTTCTGACTGGACGTCCCATCAGAGTAGTTGTTGATGGGTTTACCTCCGACACGCCTGAAATTAATGCTGGCGTCCCTCAGGGATCTGTACTAGCGGCTACACTCTTTCTACTACACATTAATGATTCTGTTGGCTACTCCCGAAATTCTGGGGTATGCTGACGATAGCACGGTAGTTGAGAGATACTTGTCCAATGCACGTACAGGTAGCGGTGAAACTGAGACTTCAGATCAGCGTTAACCCCACCAAAAAGAGCGCATTTAAGTTGAGGTCAGCTTTAACCCCACCAAACAGAGCGCATTTAAGTTGACTCCCTCTTTCCGTGGCGTATCTGTCCCTCTATCTGACCGACTACATCTCCTTGGTATGGAATTATCTTCCAACCTAAACTTTGGGTACCTACATGGAGTCTGTAGCAGCATCTGCCTCTCTAAAGCTCGGAATCCTTTTCAGAGTAAGGCGCTTCTTCACTGCGAAACAGCTTCTAAACCTCTACAGAGCTCAAGTTTTTCCTGCATGGAGTATTGCTGCCATATATTAACATGCTTCATTTTGTCAAAAATCACTAACTGTTAACCATTCGCACAATGTTCTCTTTCCAAAATTCACTAAAGGAAAATAATGACTATATTGCGATAAAAATCTTCGAAATGCATTTAACAATTTTTAACAACATTTTTTCTTCGAAAATACGGCAGATAGAAATTTAGTGATTTTTGCATAATAAAGAGCAACTTTTGGTCATTCCAACCATGTCAATATCGCAGTTAATGATTTTTTGTAGTTAATGACTTCTTGCAATAAGCCGACGATTTGAGTACATTTAATATGTTAAAAGAATTTGTATGTTTGTACAAATATTTTTTAAATTTATTTATTTGTCTTATCAAATAGATCACACAGACACTCAGACAGAAAATTCAAATCATTTCAATATCAGGAAACACAAAAATTATACTAATATATCATCAACATATTTTATCAATTACTATGCAAAAATCCACATGGCGGTCATGACAAAAATAATAATCTGTGACCTAGACAATCAATTAGACAGAACATGGGTACATACACTATGTCATCCATAATTAATGACTTCCTTTACTATTTATGTAAAACCTCCGTTATAAATAGTATCAATTGTCCTTATGTCTGCCATCAATAACATCATTATGCAGTATCATGTATTCTATTTCATTGAGTAGTTCAAGTTTAGTTTGTTAGTATGGAATTATTCAAATCAACATCAAATCTTTTTTCACAATAGATGAATTTATTTTTCAACAACAATGTCACTAAACTTTAAAGTGTAAAGTAAATATTTAAATATTTCTTTAAAACCAGACAAAAGAAATACACTTCTTGTACATAACATTAAAGATAAACATTGTCTAAATAAGTTATTCTTAAACTTAACATTGACAAGTTTGACCTTCTTTTGTTTACATTTTCTGTAGAAGAAAATCTATTGAGAAGTTCATAATATATTTTAACTCACAACAATCTAACTTTTTTGGAATTAAAACAACAAAATGCATAAAACTGTACTTACCTATGTCTGTTATTGGAGGCTTGGTACTGTATCCTTTAAGATGACCAGAGTCAGAGTCATCAAGCAGTTCTGGTTTCTCTGGCAACCCGGCAACCACAAAATAATCAGCAACCCTTCGTTCATCCATCCTGATCACTCACTTTCAAATCACTATAGGAGCACCTGAATAAAAAAACCAGTATAAAACTCATGGCCATCTCATAACCTTATGTGTAATTTAAGTTACTTTATTACGCACAGAAAAAGTTAATAAAATGCACAATAGTTACTGTAAACGGTTTGATTTGGTAACAGTTAGCAGAAAAATAAGATAAAAGTACAATAACATGAAACCTTCGAAGTGAACTTACGAGTTATTGCTACAATTAATAAAATGAGCGTGACCGTTTCACACATCATTTACTTCCTCTTAAGTTCGATTTATTGCGTTTCTAGATGTAAATCCACTTTTACGATGACAACTACGTACAGGCTAAAGCAATTTACAATTTTTACAAAACGTCATTTTGATCGTCTGCAGTGTGACCAGATTAAATTTTACGAAAATACCGAGGCATCTCAAAAAAATACTGAAATATACCGACTTACATAGGACAGATATACCAATAAAAATACTGATTTTCTTAACACGTTTTTATTTATTTATACTCACAATAAATGTTAGAGTTTGCAATATTACAATTAGATTTAGAGAAATCCCGGTTTTTCAAAACCTTTGTTTGAAAATAGTGCTTAATCCCTTAGTGGGATTCACATAATATTACACTAGTATTATATTATCTGTGATATTACCTTCTTTTTTCATATTTTGACATTTCACGCAGACATTTTGTTATCATTAGCTCTATGATGGCAAAAACATCTCCTATTTTGAGGAAATTCCCGAATTAGCGAAAGAAAGTCCTCAAAGATTAAGTCGAGTGCAGAAGAGACAATCATTTCACTTGATCAATCATTTCACTGATTTGATACTAGTAATAAAGTATCTTTTAAGTTTAACTACTACCTACCTATTCATGCAACTGAAAACTTAAAAACAAGACGTTGTTTTGAAAATTATAGATAAACTAGCGGTTCGTCCCGAAATCGTCCGGGTAGACTAATATTCATGAAACACAACATATTTGAATGTATGCAATCTGGAAATTACGCTCTATCTAATGGTGCAAACCGCATTAAAATCGGTCCAGCGGTTGTAAAGTTTATGGCGAGCATACATTCTGCAACTCTGATTTATGTATGTATTGATTGATAATTGTAGTATTAAAATACTACAACGACGGCGACGCACGGCCGTCTTTCTTGTCATATCTGTAACTTACTCATCTTTGCTCATAGATAACATGTATAAACTAAATCCGGGATAGTCCCCAATGTTCGCGTTCCGAGGAATTCCGCAAACATTGTTTCAAAGACGAACACTCACTACGGTTTTCCATAACGTCAACCAAAATATACCCAAAAATACTGACTTCCAGCAATATACCTGAAAATATACTGATGTTCGGAAAAATCGATGAAATATACTGAAAAAGTATTAAAATACTGAATTTGGTCACACTGATCGTCTGTCCCAGAGAATCATATACTAAATCTATGCAGAGAATTGAATATATGGTCTGTCCGTCGAGCGAGCGAGCAAAGAGCAAAAAACAATTTTTTAAGGAATAAAAAAATTAAAAAGCGCCATCTACATTTTTTTGCAGAGTAACTTTTAGTGACATATACCATAGACTATGCTATAATGTATAGAAGGAATCGGTTATCATTTAGACAACAAGAATATTTAAAAAAATAAATTATTTCTTAGAGAATAATAAATGTAAAAGCAATATTATTCGTTCATTGGGTTCAAGGCAAAACTACTCTACATAATCTTCGCTTTTAAGGCTCGTTTCACTGCCGTCTGATATCTAGATTCCGACCACAGAGATTTATGGACCTCTGTGATTCCGACATAATTAGTCTTCTTTTTTTTTAATTAAGAGAACGAGAATGTAAATAAAATCTTTGACCGCTAAGCCGCTAGGGTATAAAAACACGGAGGTCGTGGGTTCGATTCCCGCCTAGGGTCTGATTGGTGGTAGGGCTTTTTCAGAGTTCGAATGGCTAGCAACCATCCAAAGGCGTCGCCAGCTTATGATTAAGGGGGGGGGGGCAATGGGGCACTATTATATAAGAGAAAAAATATGAACGCCGAGGGCATGAAGCGTTACCGCTTTGCGACTAGCTACATTTGATCTCTAGGGGGGGGGGGGGGGGGGGCAGCTGCCCCTGCAGGGCGACGCCCTTGCAACCATCCCCACAGGTGAAATCTGTCGCCGTAACAGCTCTGGCTGTGTTCCGACAATATTAATGTGGGAGCCAGACGCCAGTTTACCTACTTGAAAGCAGAGGCTATGCCTGTCTGACAACAGCTGACGTAGTATAAAAAAAAAACTTTAAAATAAGGTTGCTCTTTGGTTGTTATTATGAATTGAAATAAAACATTTATTTAACTTATTTAGAGTTTGTTTATTACACATCAATCACAAATTCTTTTTGGGCATTTGATGATGGTGCTAAATTATCATGAAGATCTAAAATATCTTTCCCAGTACTAATTTGGCCTGCAGATAGGAGCATGCCAATAGCTCCTTCAAGTTCACTTACTCTCTTACATACTTCTATTTCATCTTTGATTTCTTGTTGAAGGGAGGCGTACAACAACAAATTGGTCTCAGAAAATGTCTTAAGCTGGGTTTCAAACACATCTACAAATACATTTGCTGCATCTATAATAGTTCTAGTAAATCTAGTTTCACCTAAATTCTTCTTAAAATATTTTAATAATGCTCCTATGTCTTTTTCACCAAGCTCACCCATAGCAATATTTAGAACTTTCCTTCTTAGCAGCTCTTGTATGGCAGCTGCTGTCTTCTCAGGATATTTTGTTGCTATATAAGTTTTTAATACAGTAGATAATGCTTTGCTGAACTCCATCTTTCTAATAAATTTATCATATTCAGGCTCTTTACTAGCCTTTTGATTTGATACCACCGTATCAATTGTAGCAGTTTGAACATGATCAGGTGCAAATTTAAATAACCCTTTTTGTTCTTCTAGTTGAGGTGCAGGCTTGTCCCTTTTTCGTATTGATATGACACCATCGATCATACCAACAGCTAATGTGTCATCATGTTCAGATATGCCCATACTTAGGATTGCATTGGGGAAATCAATATTGTGTACAGCTTTAAATGTGGATATATCAAAAATTTTAACATGACGATCTAGCGATGCAGACATTAATCTGCTTCCATTACTTGCTAAACGAAGTGTTGTCACTGTTTTGTGGTGTTGAGAAATATTTGCAAGCAGTTTTCCTCCATTGAAAATATCCCATACCTTTATTTCTGTCCCACCTGCGCTCACAAATATACCACCAGATGGCAGGAACAATGTGGACTCCACTGGACTTCCATGATTTACAGTTAAAACTGTTTCATTGGATCTGCAGTCATATAGTTTCAATGTATGGTCATAGCTCCCTGACAATATAATATCTGGGGATATCGGACTTGGGGCACCTGCTCTGACATAGTCAGTGTGCTCTGAGAAACTGCTAATTTTTTCTTCTGTAGCAATGTCCCACAATGCAGCTGACTTGTCATCAGAAAAACTGAGAATTTTGACTTGATCCTTGGAGAAGAAAGTTCTATGAACCTGTAAATTTAAATAAATATTTTTACTTAAAGCTGCTTGTGTTCTCATTATTGCACATAGTTTCAGGATATTTTTTTTCATTATGTTACTGACTGATTTCATAAATATAAAGGATATGACAATGTTCTTACAAAATTAAGTACATTATTAACTTACTGGCCCAGTGTGTCCAGTGAAAACTCTGAGAACATTTTTGGATGTGACATCAAATAGTTTTACAGCAGACTCTTCACTGCCAGCCACTATCAATCTACCATCTGATCTAAAACTGGCTCCATAGGCTGCTTCAACAAACTTTGATATATTTTTTGCAACAACTTTAGTAATTGGATCATAGACCTGAAAAAAAAAAAGAGTAGTTGGAGTAAGAAATTTGGGATGCAAGAAGAAGTATTATTAAATAAAATGGTAACAGTTTGTAATAACAATATTGTGGTTATTTACCTGTACTCGAACAGAGCAAGTTGCAGCAAAATAGTATGGTTCTACTGGACTGAAATCAATATAGTCTATAGCACCAAATTCTTTAACCAGAACCGGCAACTGAAAAAATAAAAGGACATAATTGTAGGACCACTTTTAAATTAGTAAAATTCAGTCAGGATTTAAAAAATTAAGAGTTACATGCCCCGAGCTTTTTCCAGTAAATACTATCCGGAGTAAGCACAGAAGCCGGTTTTTGATAAATAGATTTATTAGTTTTTTTAAATGGATATGATATGTGTGCCATCTTTCTAACAGTCACTGCGATTCTATAATATAATTCTCATGTTTTTCTTGTAATTATTGAATATTGTGAGAAACTCGATTCGAATCAACGTGAACGTGACATTGACAGATGACAGACCAACACACGTTGCGTGTGACTGACTTTTTTTTTATTTAGTTGTTGTAGCACTGAGCCCATGCTGTTTTAAGCATTAACGAATTATATAGTACCTATAGTTCACTAATTAATAGTTTACGAATTAGAACTGTTACATGTTGATCGGCTTTACAAGTCAATGGAAGTGAGGGATTGGACGGGCGACGGGACGTAAAAATTAAAATCGAAAAAAGTAAACTGTCAATGTCGCATGTCTCGCCATGGCGTATTTCGCCGTATTATAAATATTACGAAACTTTGTTATTTTTCAATTTATCTGTTGTGATATAGAGAAAAGCCAAAAATGTTTAAGCTGCTCAGTCGTCAGGGATGCCGTAGCGCCTTCACAAAGTTATTATGTGAAAAGATTGAGGTTAGGCAAGCAAAAGTTTACTACTTCTATTCTTCAGCTAATTCTGTGAGATTTGCTTCGACTGGAGGCAGCGAAGCCGGCAAAATATCCATATTGGATGATAATATACCTGAACCACCTCCAGTCCCCAACACAGATGCATTTAGTGGTATTACGGAGGCAGTACAGTCCTTAGCCGCTAATGGTGAGCCAAACTTTGCTAGCTTGGGTCTCGGTGGATGGAGCCCTGTTGGTCTCGTACAGAATTGTATGGAGTATCTTCATGTCTCATTAGATGTTCCATGGTGGGGAGCCATCCTCTTGGGCACCATAGTAGTTAGAGTTGTCATGTTTCCTCTAGTCATAATGGCCCAAAGAAATACTGCGCTTATGAATAACAATCTCCCTGAGATTCAGACATTGCAGTTGAAAATGACACAGGCAAGACAGACTGGCAATCAGTTGGAAGCAGCCAGGTATGCTCAGGAAATGATGGCATTTATGAAAGAAAAGGGGCTGAACCCTTTAAAGAATGTTATGGTACCATTAGCACAGGCACCACTATTTATATCCTTTTTTATGGGATTGAGAGGTATGGCAAACTGTCCTGTTGAAAGTTTGACCACTGGTGGGTTATGGTGGTTCATGGATTTAACAGTGCCAGATCAATATTTTTTACTTCCGCTTTTAACAAGTGCTACAATGTGGGCTACTATTGAGCTAGGAGTCGATGGAGGAAGGCTTGATGCACAGAATATGCAAATGATGAGGTATTTCCTCAAGGCGATCCCTTTGGTGATGATACCATTCACAATCAGTTTCCCTGGTGCCATCCTGGTTTATTGGTGTTCAAGTAACTTCATTTCACTAATACAAGTTGGATTTCTCAAAATTCCTGCTGTCAGAGAGTACTTTAAGATACCTAAATTAGTAGTACACACCCCAGATAATCTGCCAATAAAGAAAAAAGGTTTCATTGAAGGAGCTAAAGAATCATGGACAAATATTAAAATATCAAAAGAATTGACGGAGCGACAAAGAATTGATGAGATGATTTTCACAAAAGCAGGCAAAGGACCCCTGCAAAAGACTTACAAATATGACCCAACAAAATTATCAAATGTACAAGCGAAACCTAAATAGGTTTTAGTGTATAATTTATATAATGTAGACTGTTAATGTAATAGATTATTATCATAAAATATGTGTTGTATTATTTGCCCTTAACTATAATATTTTTTAGTGACAAGTTATTTTATAGCGTAGTATTACTTCATATTGATATTAAAATTGTAACTTGTTTGGGAAGTGATAGATCGGTCATTAATAAAATATAAAACTGAATATTTAATGTATGTTGGGAATACCTTTGATTAATAAAATTATACTATTATCAATTTTACTTATAATAATAATACTCTATATTTTTTGAATGCTTTAAATTGTTTTTATTTTTTTCAATTTCATAATACAGTTACATTATTTAAAAAAAACCATTTAAAATAAAAAATCCTAAGGGAATTAAGATATTGTGGAAGGAAAATTTTTAAGTGATCCCCTTTAGCTATTAAATTAAATTTAATAGCTAAAGGGCACAGTATATTTGTCCATTCAATATACTGTGCCTTCATCTGAACCATAACCAACTGAATATTGGTACCAGCTCCGAGTAGGCAGAAAAGTTAGTCAAAAGGGTAAACGATTTTTGCATTTTCCAACTGAATGACTTAGTAATAATAATAATAGCATTCAAATTCAGATTGTATTCAATTTCATACTTATTTTTCGACGATTAAAAAGACGCCGTTTGTCCACCGCCGCCGTCGCCGGACCGTCAACGAGAACGACGAGACTACGATGGCTAGGTTAAATCGGCGATAACTTCTTCTGCTGCTCTTGTACCTTCGAAGGCGCAGGTGATGGTATCTATTTTGGGCAAAGGATAAGTAAGTAGGTACCTATATAAGGAAGTTGAAATTATATTTACTTTTTACAGAAATTATAGCTTTCCTTGATTTATAATGTCCGGGCATTATAGATTATTGCAAAATTATCTCTTGGTCCGTAAAATATACAATTTGTAGGTGGTACGGTCAACAGCACATCACGGTTAACACTTGCAGTTCGATAATAGCATAGCTGGGCATCGTTAATCAAATAGTTAACTTCGTTAATCGCTAATCCGTTACTAAAAAAGTTAACTTCGTTAAACGTTAAAGCGCTTCTTTTGGGACGAATTAACGCAAGTTAACGTTAATCGTTAATCCGTTAACACAATGGTAAATAATGCTTAAAAAAATCAGAAATTAAAGGGGTTATTTACCAACTGGACACACGAGACTAGACAAGGTGGGTCCATTTAGTGAAATTAAAATTTGTATCATTTATTACTTTGTTATCTCGTCACGCAAAGATTTACTTAGTTTCAGGTTACAGTGTGACTCGTTGGGATAACTTTGTAAATTATAGTCACACAGAGTCACACTTGACTGTAACCCGTTGGGAGCAGTGGCGTAGCGTATTCCCAACCAGTCACACTCATTCAATATTTCAATCTACAACAAAAAATATTGAATCTCCAGTTACACGGTAAGGAGGTTATCTTTATGATATTCAATGATAATAAAAGACAAGAGAAGAACTAATTCAAAGATACCGGTTGAGAATAGTGCTTTTACAATTTCTTCTTCATTTCATTCCAGGTCCACGACTGGTGGACGTTTTCTGAGGTGGACGTTCAGAATAATATATTTTTATCTCTTTTTCGCTGTTATTGTTCCTAACGTGCCCTGTTGGTGAACTTTGCGAACAAAACTTAAAAGTTGTCGCAACGTTGCTTGGTGGACCTTGGGAATAATCCAAATGAAGTAAGGTTGTTATTCGGGCAATTAATTTCTTTCTCAAAGGCCGGCAACTTACTTGTGACTCCTCCGGTGTTGCAGGTATCTATGAGCGGCGGTGATTGCTTACCATCGGGTAGGTACATTAAAAAAACGCAAAATTTGAGTTCTACTTATTATATTTTTGGTAGCTTGCTTTAGAGGCTTGGTTGTTAAGTAAACACGGTTAGAGCAGTGAATAGTGAATAATTTATTTGCCAAAAAGCGCTAAATATACACAAAAATAGAATCCTAAACTAGCGACGATATTAACTAGCAACATTTAACATGTTGCGTTTCTGTCTCGCAAGACGCAAAGTAGATGGTTCGCGCCGCGCATGCGCGCGGGCGTTCGGCGGTCTTCGGCGCGCTCTCGCGCCTCGTCGCATGACCGTTGGATTGGAGGGGCGCGAGGTAACAAAACCACCTCGCGGCGCGGGACGCGTCCATTCGGCGGCGGCGATCGGAGCAAGTGGACGTGACTGGAGCGGCGACTCGGCGAGTGCAAAGTGCATCGACGTGTGCACTTGTGAAGAACTGCAGCGCGTTGACACGATGATGTGTTGACGTGCTTTCGGCGTTGTTGTCGCGCTGCTTGCGTTGACGCGCTATCGCGTTGTCGCGCTGGCTGCGTAGACGCGAAGATTGTGAAGTGAAGTGAAGATTCGTGTTGCTATGTGAAGATTGCGACACGCTGTTGCGGCGATATTCAAAACAGTCCTTTTGAGGGCTATAAACAGCTCTTTTCAGAGCTTGCTAGCCGTGTGCTAGCAAATCCTGTTTCTTACGACGAATCTTGTTTCTTATCGACATAAAAAGTCTAAACAGCTCTTTTGAGAGCTAACTACTAGCCATAGCGCTAGTATTCTCGTTTCTTATGACAAGATTAAAAGTCACAGTGTAGTGAAGCGTAGACCGTAGTGCGTAGTTGTAGTTAACTCGTAGTGTAGACTGTAGTGCGTAGTGTAGTTGCCACAATACTCCCCCTCAAGTGAAACGTACCGGCAGTAGGCTTGTTCTTACTCGGTCACTGAAAGGAACGCTCCGAACTAGGACAATCGTTCAAATGTACTAGTTCGGTCTTTTAGTACTTTTAGTTCATTTAGTTCAATGATCACTATGACATCAGTCGGACCGGGAGGCTCGGATCATATTTGTTTCCCTTCATACTTTGCAGGCTTAGGACTGTCATTTTAATATATCACACACACACATCCACTTAACATTTATATAAAGTAGAATAAACGCTTAAAATGAATACATACACTTACATTAATTAATTCACTTTCGCTAAAGAAAACAAAAAAAAATATCCTGATCTGATCTGAACAGACTAATTTTCAAATCAGTCGTACTCGTACATCGTTCATCACGCTCACACGCACGCGTCTCTGATCTTTCAACTCTCTCTCTCACCCACCGCTCAGTCACCCGTAATCGGTCAGTCGGTCATTTGATCCCGTCGTTGTCGCTTAACTATGGTGAATGAAATGTACTAGAAGACCGATTTGAACGATCAGAAGAGAATAGTTCGTACTCGTTCAGTTGAACGAACTATTCCCTTAATCGGACATGAACGAGTAAGACACAAGCCTAACCGGCAGCTTGATTGTGCGACCGCGGCGCGTCTGCTTCATGGTGTCAGTGCTTGATGATTGTGACGTCATATTCTGGGCGCGTGCGGTGGTACAGTGGGTATGAGGTAAAGGTGTGGTACTGGTAATGGTATGAGGTAAAGGTAATGACGGTTGAGGTAAAGGTAAAGGTTGTGAAAAAGGTATTGGATGTGAGTTGACTTGCTGTTCCTTGTTATACTGTGGCTCTTCTAACAGGTAAGGTTTGAGTCGGTCTATTGAGATGTTCGATTCTCGGTCGGGTAACTTGATAGTGAAGACTTTTTCTGTTCGTTGTAGTACTCTGTAGGGTCCTTCGTATGGCTGTTGTAGAGGTTTCTTGACTGCGTCGACTCTGATGAATACGTGAGTGCAGGTTTGTAAGTCTTGATGAACGAATATGCGTGGCTTGCTATTGTGATGAACTGTGGATGATGTCGGCTTGTTATCATTGATTATACCACGTAACTTGTCTACGTAGGTATAATCTAATGATGTAGGTAGCGTTGATGTTGTGAAGAAATCTCCCGGCAGGCGTAGGTTGTACCCGTAGGTAAGTTCGGCGGGAGTGACTCCGGCGTCGGCGCGAAGCGTGGCTCGTAGTCCTAGTAATATGGTAGGTAGGTACTCTACCCATGACTGTGTGTCGGCCAGCTTCGTGCGGAGTGCGGTCTTGAGTGTGCGGTGCCATCGTTCTACGATTCCGTTGCTCTGCGGGTGATAGGGTGTAGTTCGATTTTTCTTAATTCCCATTATTTTCATTAGGTTTGTAAACAGCTGACTCTCGAACTGACGACCTTGATCGCTTGTTAGTGTTGTAGGGCATCCAAAACGGCTAATCCAGTGCTTGTAGATTACGTCGGCGACTGTATCGGCTGTTATGTCGGTTGTAGGTATAGCTTCGGGCCATTTTGTTTGTCGGTCGATCATTGTAATTAGATATCGGTATCCTTCTTGAGTAGTAGGTAGCGGTCCGACGATATCGACGTGTATATGTTGAAATCGATCAGTTGGCGGGAAACTTGATGTCGCGGAGTAGGTATGGCGTTGAATCTTGCTTTTCTGGCAATCGATGCATGTTTTTGTCCAGTTGCCGATGTCTGCGTTCATGGATGGCCAAAAATATTTTTGTGACGTAATTTTTCTAGTCGTTCGGGTACCAGGGTGGCTGATATTATGAACGCTTTTAAATACGTCATAGCGATGTTCTGTAGGTATGTACGGTCGGATGTTGCTCGTTGATGTTTCGCAGTAGATTTCGATGTCGGTGTTGGGAATGATAATTTTCTTGAGTTGTAGGTTATCTTGCTGTAATAATAGCGGCAATGTGGGATCTTGTTGTTGTGATTGCGCTATTTCTTGATAATTTATTGTAGACGGGCAGGTGATTGTTTCGATTCGGCTTAGGGCGTCGGCTACGATGTTATCTTTCCCGCTGATGTGACGGATGTCTGTTGTAAATTCGCTAATGAAGAGTAGTTGTCTCGTGCGTCTCGGTGTTTCGGTTGTTGACGTTATTTTCCCTATTGCGAATGTAAGCGGCTTGTGGTCGGTGAATATTATAAGTTGACGTCCCTCGAACATTTTTCTGAAGTGTTTGACGGCCATGTAGATTGCTTGTAGCTCGCGGTCATATGTTGAGTACTTGGTTTGCGCGTCTGAAAACTTCTTTGAAAAATAGCCAAGTGGTTGCCATTTTTCATTGACGTATTGTTGAAGTACTGCGCCGGCTGCTTTATCGGATGCGTCACAGAATAGGGCATAGGGTGCGTT
This sequence comes from Mecyna flavalis, assembly GCA_949319885.1. NCBI lineage: Eukaryota > Metazoa > Arthropoda > Insecta > Lepidoptera > Crambidae > Mecyna > Mecyna flavalis. Next base: position 11,668,842 of record OX439408.1, on the reverse strand, counting down.
GTGTGACGGATGGGCTAGCAGTGTAGCTTGACTGATGGCGGTTTTGCAGGCTTCGAATGCGCTCGATGACTCTTCGTTCCATGTTATTAGTGTTTTGTCGCGTTTCTTGACATTGTGGAGATGAGCGTTGAGCGGCGCCTGGATGGTTGCGATGTTAGGTAGGTGTTCGCGATAGAAGTTTATCATTCCGAGAAAACGTCGTAATTCTTCTATTGTCTTCGGTTTGGGATAGTCGTTGATTTGTTGTATCTTTTCCGCGGGTGGCTTGATTCCTTGTTGTGAGACGATGTAACCGAGAAACTTTACTTCCGGTTTTCCTAGGTTACATTTGGCGGGGTTTATTGTTATCCCGTGGTCTTGGAATCTTCTTAGAACTGTGCGTAGATGCTCTCGATGCTCAGATACTGATGATGAAGCCAAAATTACATCGTCGATGAATGGAAAAACGAAGTCTAGCCCGCTAAGTACTTGATGTATGTACCGTTGGAATGTTTGACCAGCGTTCTTGAGTCCTGGGCACATTCGCGGAAATTCGAATAGTCCCATCGGTGTTATGATGGCTGTCTTCTCTATATCTTCCTCGCGGACCCTGAGTTGCTGGTAAGCTCTATTAAGGTCGAGCGTGGAGAAGATGGTCTTGCCTGACAGCTGGTAGGTGAAGTCCTTGATGCGCGGAACTGGGTAGCGATCAGGTTTCGTGATATCGTTTAGACGTCTATAGTCGCCACAGACTCGGATGTCCCCGTTTTTCTTGGGTACGATGTGAAGAGGTGATGACCATGGGCTCTTGCTCGGACGGCATAGGCCTTGTTCGACCATGTTTTCGAATTCTTTTTTTACTTTCTCGTAGCGGTGAGGTGGGATGGGTCGAGCGCGGCAGTGGACTGGTGGACCTTCGGTTTCGATGTAGTGCTGCACGTTGAGCTTGTCGGTGATGTTCATCGATGTTAGACGCGTTGTCCCGGGGAATTCGGCTAAGATATCGTGGAATGACTCTTGTATGTCGATGCTTCGTATTGTTGGGATGTCTGTAGCGCGAACTGGGGCGTCGATCTTCAGGCTGGTGACGTTGTCGATAAGCTTCTTGTTCTTGAGGTCGACTATGAGCTGATGATGCTTCAGAAAGTCGGCTCCCAGTATAGGCTTGGATACGTCAGCGACGATGAACTTCCACTTGTATGGACGGCGAAGGTTCAGATCGAGCTCTAGCGTTTTTTCCCCGTAGGTCGATATTACGGTGTTGTTAGCGGCGTAGAGTTTGAATGGAAGCGGTGATGATTTCTGGCCTTTTATTCTAGGTAGGACGGATATATTAGCCCCCGTGTCTACCAAGAATGATAGTCCGGTCTTCTTGTCACGGACAAATAGGCGGTATGTATGTTGAACGTTGGTGTCCGCCTCCGCCAGCGTTCGATCTAGTTTTCCGAGTTCTTTGGTTTGTGATAAGCGCAGGGCGTTGTGCATTTTCTGGCTTGATCCCCGAAGCGGCGGTGATAGTAGCAGTATGGTGATGGTGACGCGGAGTTTTCTCTACTGCGGGATCGAGAGTGGGTGTTGCGATGTTGAGACTGGCGATGGTGTGACGGGAATCTGTTTCTTCTGTAACTGTTGTTGTTTTGTTGATTTTTTCTTAATTCGGCGACTTCTAGTGATAATTTTCGTATCTCGGCGATGAGGTATGATGACTCTGATGGTGGTGATGGTGGCGGTGGTGGTGGTATGTTCACGGCGGCGATGTGGCTGTCTCGCGTCTGCTCCATCATCTTGTCGGCGAGTAGCGCGAGTTCTTCTAGCTTCGCCTGGGTGCTGAATGATTCGCTGACGGCGAGAATGGAGCGGATGTGTGGAGGTAAGTGATTAGTCCACATGATGCGTAGCGTGGCGTCCGGGATGCGATTCCGGGCGAGTTCGCGCATACGGCGAAGTAGCTGTGTGGGCTTCTGATCGCCGAGTTCCATCTCAGACAGTAGCTTTTGGAACTGCCTTGTGTCTGACTCCTCGTAGGCGGCTATAAGTCGTTCTTTCAGCGCCTTGTAGAAATCGGTCGCCGGTGGGTTGTATAGCAGGTCGGTGATCTGCTCGATGTCCTGCTTCTCGAGCTGTGCGATGACCATCTGGGCGAGTTGCTGGTCCCCTTTCTTCAAACCGTGTGTGGCAGCCTCGAAACTGTAGAACCAGAGCTGCGGTTTGTCGCGCCAGAATGGTGGTATCCGCATCGACAGCGAGATATTGGCGACTTCGGGCTGGCTGGCTCGTTCTGACGGCTGGTGGTGTGCCGGTGTGGAAGCGGTGGTCTGGCTGGATGCTGGTTGTGGCATTTTGTCCATAGCTTGCTGATTAAAATCGGGCATAGCGTATGGGCAAAATTTTCTTCAGCAGGCTTGATGGATCCGGCTGGGATTCGTACCGGCAGGGGTTTCTGCCAGTAGGGATTCGTTCCGGCAGGATTTTTTTCCCCAGCAGGAATTTTTCGGAGCGCTTCAGGGCAGGGATTTCCCGTTCTTGTTGGTGGTGTTCTTCTTTTCTTCCAGTATTTCTTCTGTCGGGGTTACCACTTTGGTAGCTTGCTTTAGAGGCTTGGTTGTTAAGTAAACACGGTTAGAGCAGTGAATAGTGAATAATTTATTTGCCAAAAAGCGCTAAATATACACAAAAATAGAATCCTAAACTAGCGACGATATTAACTAGCAACATTTAACATGTTGCGTCTCTGTCTCGCAAGACGCAAAGTAGATGGTTCGCGCCGCGCATGCGCGCGGGCGTTCGGCGGTCTTCGGCGCGCTCTCGCGCCTCGTCGCATGACCGTTGGATTGGAGGGGCGCGAGGTAACAAAACCACCTCGCGGCGCGGGACGCGTCCATTCGGCGGCGGCGATCGGAGCAAGTGGACGTGACTGGAGCGGCGACTCGGCGAGTGCAAAGTGCATCGACGTGTGCACTTGTGAAGAACTGCAGCGCGTTGACACGATGATGTGTTGACGTGCTTTCGGCGTTGTTGTCGCGCTGCTTGCGTTGACGCGCTATCGCGTTGTCGCGCTGGCTGCGTAGACGCGAAGATTGTGAAGTGAAGTGAAGATTCGTGTTGCTATGTGAAGATTGCGACACGCTGTTGCGGCGATATTCAAAACAGTCCTTTTGAGGGCTATAAACAGCTCTTTTCAGAACTTGCTAGCCGTGTGCTAGCAAATCCTGTTTCTTACGACGAATCTTGTTTCTTATCGACATAAAAAGTCTAAACAGCTCTTTTGAGAGCTAACTACTAGCCATAGCGCTAGTATTCTCGTTTCTTATGACAAGATTAAAAGTCACAGTGTAGTGAAGCGTAGACCGTAGTGCGTAGTTGTAGTTAACTCGTAGTGTAGACTGTAGTGCGTAGTGTAGTTGCCACATATTTTTCAACACCGATACTTATATTTCCGTAACTTTGATTCTTTATAGTTGCCAAATCGTTTAGTCAGACGATGGTCTATTTACGTGGCATTAATCTACGTGATCTCAGGCACTTTACCATCATCATCATTTCCTTGCCCTTATCCCACGTTATGTAGGGTCGGCGCAACATGTTTTTTCCTTCCACACACTCCTATTAGCCGTCAATTCTACATTCTCTCCTTTTATTTTCAAATCATACTTCACGCAATCCATCCATCTCTTTTTCGTAGACGGAGATTTAAGCAGAGGAGGACCTCTGCTTAAATCTCCGTCTACGCACATATACAGGGTGGCCCTGAAAATCGTGGATCAAACGAAACAGGGAGATAAAGGGGGTTATTACCGACATAAACCCCTCAACAGTATGACCTCACATCGACTCTACAAAAAATTAAAGCTATTTTTTGTTTTGAAAAAAATAATGCCTTATTTTGTAATCAAATGGCAAAATAATGAAAACAGATTGCTTTTTCTTTCTTTTTTTTGTGTTCAATTATTGTCAAAGAAAGCATCTTTACATAAAAAGTATCTTTACCACTGTGGGGACACAAATTCGTGAGTAATGGCAACTTTCTTAAAAGAAATTAAGTTTTACGAAAAATCAATTCCAACTTCAAAACAGTACTGTGAAAAAAAAATGTATGACCGACAAGTGACTCTGTATTAAAAAAATTTGCCTGTTTTATCACCATTTAAATGAGGTATAACACTTGGCTATTTTGTAGTTAACTTATTTTACAAAACTTGTTTATTGGCGCCAAGTCTAACTTTCAATAAATTGAGCGATCAATAAAAATCGTCATTCGCGTTGATTATTTTCACTCTTAACAATCCTAGAGCTTTAACATTGGAATAAATATCTTTTGTCCTTTTCACACTCGGGTCGGGTACGTACCCGACTCGGGTCGTACATACGATCCATTGTTTTTTGGCTCAGGTACCTAAGCTTGCGCGTACGTTTGGCCCACCGCTCCCGCCGCGGCGGCGAATCAGTATTCAATTCAGTGACTCGCTACCTGCTTGTTGTTACGCACGTGTCTGCCGGCTTGCTCTTCAACGTCTCCTGAACGGACTCGGATTTCTTGTCTAACTGTGACCTAAGCTTGCCATACGGACTGTGAGTCTTGGCAAACTGTGACCTAAGCTTGCCATGCGGACTCTGTGTGATTTCTTGCCAAACTGTGACCTAAGCTTTCCAATCGGACACTGATTCTTGAAGCCTTCCCTCGTCAGCGAGAGTATGCTGACATGCATTACATCTACGGCTTTTGTAATGGCCACTCTAAGAAGAGTGGAGTACAGTCAGCTGTACTCCACTTTTCTTACAGTGGCCATCTGGCGCAGCGTAGGTCACAGTTAGGCAAGAATTAGTGTCCGATTGGAAAGCTTAGGTCAAAGTTTGGCAAGAAATCACACAGAGTCCGCATGGCAAGCTTGGGTCACAGTTTGGCAAGACTCACAGTCCGTATGGCAAGCTTAGATCACAGTTAGACAAGAAATCCGAGTCCGTTCAGGAGACGTTGAAGAGCAAACCGGCAGAACACGTGCGTAATAACAAGCAGGTAGCGAGTCACTGATTCGCCGCCGCGGCGGGAGCGGTGGGCCAAACGTACGCGCAAGCTTAGGTACGTGAGCCAAAAAACAATGGATCGTACATATGTACGACCCGAGTCGGGTACGTACCCGACCCGAGTGTGAAAAGGACAAAAGATACCGGTTATTTATTCCAATGTTAAAGCTCTAGGATTGTTAAGAGTGAAAATAATCAACTAGAATAACGATTTTTATTGATCGCTCAATTTATTGAAAGTTAGACTTGGCGCCAATAAACAAGTTTTGTAAAATAAGTTAACTACAAATAGCCGAGTGTTATACTTCATTTAAATGGTGATAAAACAGGCTAATTTTTTTGATACAGGGTCACTTGTCGGTCATACATATTTTTTTCACAGTACTGTTTTGAAGTTGGAATTGATTTTTCGTAAAACTTAATTTCTTTTAAGAAAGTTGCCATTACTCACGAATTTGTGTCCCCACAGTAGTAAAGATACTTTTTATGTAAAGATGCTTTCTTTGACAATAATTGAACACAAAAAAAAGAAAGAAAAAACAATCTGTTTTCATTATTTTGCCATTTGATTACAAAATAAGGCATTATTTTTTTCAAAACAAAAAATAGCTTTAATTTTTTGTAGAGTCGATGTGAGGTCATACTGTTGAGGGGTTTATGTCGGTAATAACCCCCTTTATCTCCCTGTTTCGTTTGATCCACGATTTTCAGGGCCACCCTGTATATCTATCATTCTTTTGGCGACATGTGTGTCTTCTCTTCTCATTCCATATTAACCTTGCACTCCTTACTTTATCAACTACCGGTGCAACTTTCAAACTTCCTCTTATATACCTACTCATTCCTAATCGTATCCAACCTCCACACATCCATCTTAGCATGCGCATCTCAGTTGCATGTACCTTTCTTTCGATCCATACATTGCGACAGGTCTGATGACCGTTTTGTAATTTTTTCCCTTAAGCTTAAGGGGCATCCGTGGGTCACATGTTGTTCCCGAGATCTGTCGCCACTTCATCCATGCTGCATTCATTCTATTCTGCACGTCCCGTTCCATGCTATGCTGTTCGTTCAATGTTTTGTACTTACTTCACCATAATAATGTTCTTATTTTATCAAACGTGTTCAGTTGACGAAAACATGAAAGTGATTTATTTTAAGTTTTCTTAAGTGGACACGTGTCGAGATGACATAGTAATAAATGATAGAAAATTTAAATTAATTGACACAAACAAAAAAAGAGTGTATATTTAGAGTGTTTAATGGCACGGTGCGGTAAACCGTCCTCCTAGCCGATCTTTTTACGATCAGCAAACTACGCAGGATATATTTAAGTGCACAAGTGAGTTCGCAAGCACAGGTGCACTCTCTATTCCCTCACTCTCATGCGGTGGGACAATAGTAAGTAACGGATTAACGGACTTGGAAAAATGTAACGGAAGTTAACGAGTCCGTTAACATTTTTTTAAGTTAACTTAAAAGTTAATCCGTTACTGGAAATGTTAACTTCGTTAATTAACGTTTAACGGATTAACGAGTTAATGCCCAGCTATGGATAATAGCACTTATGCCCCCGACATAATTATGAGTTATACAAAGTCCAAACGTTACGTGTTACGTCTGTCTGACGTGCTTTTGACTGTACCTAAGTAAGTACTTTTGAATTGTACAATACATAATATACCTAATAGGTATGTCCTGTCCCGAGTTTGATCATTGTACCTACGGTCAACAGCACATCACGGTAAACACTTGCAATTCGATAATAGCACTTATGCCCCCAACATAAGAGTGGTAGGTACAATATCCGAAGTGTACCTATAGGTTTGTATTAGTCTGATGTACCATACCTACAGGTACTATACAGGTATCTCTTAATAGTCTGTGCATTGTAATTGTACCAACTACCAACTGAAAAATGGAGAGACAATGTAGTCACAAATAACTAACGCTCGTAAAAACGGACGTCCACGTCCACAGCGACAGCAAACAAGTTTTTAATAATATCTCATTCCGCGCGTCCCGGGCAGACAGCGGGCGGGACAAAGTTCCCGTGAGCGAGTCCACTTGCAAATTCGGAAGTTTCTGCATCAAAGGAACTCCCCATTACTATTTAAGCGGGACGCCTGCTTTGGGGTTAGGGCTGCCACTTGGATTGGTGTAGGTAGACTGATAAATGAGAGAAAATAGTTTTGTGATCACGCAAAACCGAAAATGCTTTCTTCATATTGCTTACAGAATGTTTCACTGGTCTGCTGGGTAAGGTGACAATGAATTAGGTCTGGTAATTTCTGTTTCCAATCTGTTCCGAGCCTAAAACTTAGGTACTTATACAGAAAACACGACTAAATACAATGATATTTTAAACAACAGATATTATGAAGTTTGTCTTAAAATCTGCGCAGAGCTTATTAACCCTTTCAACGCCAATGTCTGATATATCAGACAAACCATTTTCGTGCCCACCACGCCAATGTCTGATATATCAGACAAAAAAACATGATCAAGAAACGTTGTATTTTTACTTGCCTGAATGAGTTGAGTATAACCTAATAATTTTTTGGATTTTTTTTTTAATGGTCGTGGCGTGTGGGGCACCATTTTCGGAAAAAAGCGTGGCGGGGAAAGGGTTAAACTGACGAACATTAACATATTTTACCTACATGTCTCATTGATGTAGATCGAAAGATCAGGCAAAAAAAGATGACTAAGTAAGTACTTATAATATCAATGATTGTCAAATCATCTTTAGTGTCGGATAAGATTGTAAAACCTAGTACTTACATTGCATCACCAATGTTTCTTTTTGTAACATCATTGGTCTCTGTCCCTTTAACTTCCATTGATTAATATCCAACGAAACATTGCATTACATACTTACCATACATCTACATGCCATTCCCGGAATTAAGTTTACCCCTATGAACTATTGTTAGACATAAAATATACAGCATCGTAAAACCTTATTACCGTGACAATAAGGTTAATACTAGCCGCGGCAACATTTTTCTTCTTTATTTGTATTCAAAGGAATTTCCTGAAAATTGACTTCAAAAAAGATATTATTAAGAATTTACTACTCTATGTTGTTGCTATTTGATTGCATAAGGAGCTTTAACATTTCCATAAACTACCTTAATCAGTCCATTCTTAAGGTTTCATTGTTATTAAAAGTACAGTTAAGTACTATTCTGCTTTGCAGGTAACAATTTACAAATATTTTTTTTTTTAATGTAAGCAATATCTCTTTTTAATTTGGAAGCATCACTCTTGTCAGTAGCCTCTCCTCTTCTCTCTAGCCTCTTTAACCTCTTGCTCTACCAGTAACTAAACGTGAACTTTTCTTTTGACTGTTGTGTGTATTTCCTCTTGGTTTTCCTGTTCCTCTTCTTCCTTATTTTTCAGTCTAGTTTTATAGATTAGTTAGTTAACAAAATACATTTTCGCGAATTTTTAGGTATCTGAAAATAGCGGCATCCCTTAACCAGTAGGTGAGTTGCAGAAAGTACCTAGCTTGAGCAACTTCACCTGTCGTTTTGGGATTGTTATTGACTGGAATCTGGATCCAAGTTAACGAGTAGTTAGGTTAGTAATGTACATTCATCCAAATATCATTATTAGATTTAATGGGGTACTTAGGTACTTAAATATCCGTTTGCCTAAAAGCTCTACCTTTGTTTTTGGTGATATAATTTGTGATTTAGCACGTTTCGGTGGTTATTTACCTGTCCATACCCTCAAGGTATTGGGTGCCAGGTCTTTCAAATTTTGTTCTGTGTTTTTCGAATATTGGTTAAACAAACGCTAGAATATTGCAAATATCCTATGACTTTACACATTTCTTGCTTTCTAGTGAAGTGTGTGTCCCTCAATAAAATAAGCTGTATTTAATAGTTAAATAGTAATTACTACTAGCGCCTGTATGTTAAACAAAGAATGTAAAAGCTACAAGCCGTTTATTCTAAGAACTTGTTCTAAGATTGTACAACATGCCTTTTACTAAACACTAGTTTTCACTGGTCTATAATGCTTAAAACTTTTATACGAGTATACCTACTTAACTTAAGTTTAAAAAGAGCTAGTCAGCCATGATTCAGTAGTTGCATGATTTTTTGAAATGTTTTAGAATTGAATGCTTTATAAAATATAATAAATAATTAATTTTAAATGTAAATAGTTTTGTAAAGTTTCACTTATATTTGTGATAAAATACCTACCATTACTTGGACTATGAGCGGTTCCAAACATTGTGCAAAATCACCAACATTAAACAATACCTACACGTCTGATAACATATTCCAGATCCTAATTCCAAACATGAAACTTTGACAAACACAGTCGTAGTGTTTAAGTGAAGGTAATGATGTCCTTAACCTACCTTCGAAGGCTATCCCTTAAGATATTATCGTAATGGGCTCTTACTAAGCAAATAGCAGTTACCTCTGACCGTCGTTAGTTCGAGAGTCCGTCACCAGGTGACGCATATATCACCGAGCGTAATATTCTTTCTTCCCGGATCCGCGGAATAAATCTCTCGGGACGCCTCGAACATCGCTATCTGTGAAACTTTTGTTACATTTGTAAGAGTTAGCAGCGTTTGGCGTAACCTCGCTGGTTTACCGTATTTTTTGACTTAAATATTCAAAGTAATTTGACTTCTTTGGTTGTTAAGACCAGACTTTTGTCTTCTGTTCTAAAGCGTGGGTTACACTGGTAAGGAATTTAAATAAACTTATTAGTTACTAAGATATTATGGCGCAGCGATCCCAAAATAAGTCTTGGCCTCCGACAACAAAAGTCCCACTTCAGTCTATCTTGCGCCATCTCCCGCCAGTTTTCTCACTCGGAGTTCGCGCAGATCCTTCATCACCTTGTCAGCCCAGCGATGCCTGGGACGACCGACAGGGCGTTTACCACTCGGCCGACCAAGGTAGGCTCGCTTCACCGCTCGATCTTCACCCATCCTCTCCACGTGTCTGAGCCAGCGAAGTCAGTGCGCCTTTATTTCGCCAATAATGTATGTTACTTATGTAGGTAATTTTTTATTAAGTTTCATTTTGATAGAGAATCCATGCTTGATTCATGATTCTGTATTTAGGATTTCTTCAAATCCGACCTATCGCCAATGATTGGTATTCAGAGCTTACAAGGGCAAATACCGCCATCATTAAAATAAGGTTATGGTAACAATCATAGGTTAATTACTGGCTTAATCACCACACTTGTTAAATGCGGATTGAAATGACAAATCTAAGCTGGCAATCAAACCCAAGACTCCGCCATCACGGATATTTACTGAAACCACCACCAACAAGTTTAAGTGTCTCTTAATGGAATAGACTATAGTGGCTATAAGCCACTATAAATAAAATAATATTATGATAACATAAGGTAGATTGTGTACCAGTCAGCCAATTTTAAAATCAATTTCAATAATACAAAAACCTCAAGTGAATTTCACACAACAACACCAGTTAGGTTCCTAAAAAACTTTAACAGAAATTGCACATCCAAAACACGTAATATCGCTCTAAATGTAGGAATAAGTATTCGGCTGTAGGAATAAGTACTCGGCTATCGTCTCTTATTATTTCTTTTGAAACTGAGAATATTCTTATGTTTTTAGAAGTCTTTGTTGGAACTTAAAGGGATTTGTCCACCCGCCCGGCTCAATCCGACTCCCAGAGGCGGTAACAGAGAAATATGACTATTATTTCCAACTTTATAGCCGCTACATTTCATTTCGCCACCGAAATGTTTCGTTTTTTATTATTTATTTAATATATGGGCCGCTAGCGCGTACAGGGAGATAGTTCCGATTAAATTATTGGGGTCCGCTTCGTATATGCGTACATTGTAATATTTGTAATGTCCATATGTGTGCGTACATTTAGGTATGTACTCTATTTCTTACGATTTTATGAATCCATAATATCATAAATGAGATAGTTGCGAAACTATGCCTGTCTTTTATGCTTTAAGGCCGATTTTGGATGTTATTTGCTACAGACATAGGCAAGACCTTGGGATGAGACGAAGTCTTCTTTCATCTTTACTTGACGAGCCATTTGGTGTAATGGTCGAGAAGTCGGCTATTACACCAATGGTCGCGGGTTCGATGCACGCAAGGTACAAACATTTGTGTGCATGAACATGATTTAGATTATTTCTATTTATTATTTGTGATAGTGGCACCATTACCTCGCAACACGACAAAAAATTTTTTCATCCCACCATCTCGGAAAGAGTATTTTTAATCTTCAACATCTGAGTGGAAAAGCCGTTTTTATTCTCTAGAGGATAAAGTAAATTGAATTAAGAACATCGTGTGCACTAAGTTTGTGAATTAAAAAAAACATTAAACCTATTTACTGCTACCTCTATGGTGCTGAATATATCATACAACTTTTTTTTTAATTTGTTAAACTTTTTTTTTTTGCATTAGAATTTTCCTCGCTGAGGTGGAATGAAAAGTTACGTGTTGCACTCGAGTGCAAAGATTTTTCACCTCGTGCTCTTTTGATTCCCTCGCTAACGCTCAGGATTCTAATTTTGAATCACACGCTGCGCTCGTGATTCAATTTTAGAATCCTTCGCTTGCTCGGTCATCAAAATTGAACACGCGGTTAAAAAGCAACTTTGCACTCTTGTATAACAAATAACTATTTTCGTGTTGCCTTTGTCCCATGTTTGTCCCATGCACCTTTTTTTTTATGGGGAGGAGAGCGCATTTACACGCCAAAATCGCAGGCTAGCGACGCCTGCGGTCGAGACTAGGTCCCACTATCCACTAAACTCCCCCGGTTTCCCCTTCACACCCGATTGGGACGAGCCGGTGACAGCCTTGTGGCTATTGACCAGCCCATTCTCCCATATATCTAACATCTACAACTGCGTTATTTGAAATATCCGTGAAATATATATCTGCGATGATTATCCATCGCAGCATTATAAGTTAATCGTATGACGTCATAAATTACCGCTCATGAATATGATCTGACGTGCCCATATTGATGACTATTCAATACCCCTTGAACCGAAAATAATAATACAGATTCATATTTATTGGCGGCATAAGTGTGTCCATTTCCATAACTATTGCGGCTTATCGGGGCACGTACGACATGATTTGTTTCCGACCCTCTAATAACCATCCTCGGGTTCTGATATTATCTATATGGACATGAATATTGGACAATAAGTTCGATATAGTGGTCGTTTATTGCCCTAATTACTTAGGTATAGGTTCGTTTCCGGGAGTCCGAGTCTGGGAGACGTTTAACATAATGTGGGTCGGCTATTACAAGTGATCTTGGTACTTGCCTTTTTTGTTTCGGTTTCCTCGGCAATTTAGTGGTAGCATTACGATGGTCATTTAATTTTGTGTTCTTTTATTCGTTTTATTTTCTCATAAGTTTATATTGCTAGTAGTTATCATAACTTTTGTGAAACCAGAGTCATATTTTCTTAACTAGCGGGCGCCCGCGGTTTCACCCGCGTGGTTCCCGTTCCCGTGAGAATTGATCAAAATCCTTTCTTAGCAGATGCCTACGTCATAACATCCACCTGCATGCCAAATTTCAGCCCAATCCGTCCAGTGGTTTGGGCTGTGCGTTGATAGATATCTATGTCAGTCAGTCACCTTTGAGTTTTATCTAGATAGATAGATGAAGATGATACCCTTAAATATATGATTATTTCATATTGATAGATGATAAGCAATTAATTATTAAAATTACTAACTTAGATAATAACAGTCATTTTTGTAATTACTAACACAAATGGATACCAATTTTGTCCGAATTAAACGATTTTTATTTATTTTATTTTATTAATATTGGTTTATTAATGAAGAACTTATAACCGCGTGAATACTCGTAAGGTTTGTATTTGAATAGCTACTAACAAGCAAATATAAAGGCGAGAATTGGTAATATCAAACAAATTAAGTAAATCAGAGATTCAGTTAAATAAAACGACAAACTTTTAACATCAGCTACAAAGAACTAAACTTCAAAGAAAATTCTAGGATGTAAAGACAGGCAAACGATTCCATTTCTTAAAGTGCCCGCCGTTCCGTCGAAATGAATTATTTCCAGGGGAACTATAAAAGGAAAGTGGCGCGAGTAATAGTAGTTAGTAGTAGGAAATCGTACAAAAAGTCTGTCCCTTCTATTTTACTACTATTGAATCTCTTTAATCGGATAATTTTGTATTTTAAATTAGATTTGTGAGCAGTTCCATAACTTTCAATTCTATCAGCTCAAATGTATATACAGGGTGTCCAGGAAATAGTACGACATACTGCTGGGGGTGATAGCTGGCATCAATACCTACCAAAATAACTCAATATATGTTCAGCGAAATCTTACGGTTTTAAAGTTATACAAAATTTTCCCAAATATTGAAAAATCTCTGCCTTCAAACAGATTTTTCAGCACATCTCAAGGAAAAACTACTTTTTCAGTAATTATTTTACATCAAATTATTTGTGAATAGTTACTCTACTAATTGGTGTGTCTTTTTTGTACCAAAAATAAGAACAGTTTCAAGAAAAAAATTGTTTTGTTGATATTTTCCCAAAATTATTTTCTTATCACTTATCTTTAACATACAGTGGTGAAAAAAAAATGTATGTGACAGTTTTGTACAACATGCTTAAAAAATAGCTTGGTTCATGGTGATTTTGGGAAGATACAATACTAGTGCATTTTCGTTAGAAAATACGTAAAAAATGCCATTCTAGTCCCATAGAAGCTGATTTCGTTAAAAATTAAACTAACGTAGTTTTGAGAAAAAACATAACGAGAGTAGGTAATAGCTGCTTTATTTACGCAAATTATTATAAAACAAGTTAGGACAAGTAATATGCGACAGTACGATCGATGCAAGAAGGGTGTGTAATTTAAACCTCAAGGGACATGGTGATAGTAAAAAAAGAGACGGACTTGACATTTATAAAATTTACTCAAACTAAAAAAAATTACAACAGATGCTCAAATTGCTCTTGTTCGCGTTCCTGAAGTACTAGTTCTTCATCAACAAATTGAGGCCTTCCAATGCCACGTTGACCAGGGAGTCTGCCTTCCATGTAGGAGTTATGCACTCTGGTAAACATTTCGTGGTGTGGATGTCTTCTATCGGGAAACCTTTCCCTGTAGAGTGCGGCAGCAGCTCGGGAACTTTGGCCAGCTTCTCCGTAAATTAGATGCATATCTGCATACTCCCGCTGAGTGTCATTTAAAAAAACGCGGCGGTTAGCCATGTTACACAGCACAAAAGTCCAGGTGATCGCCAAGTCGTCGGAGTTATCACAATTCACCAATAATCCAAATCGTTAGGCAAACAAAGTCGGGGATCCAAAACAGAAAACAGTCGTCCAGTAAGAAAAAATAATTTGTGAACACAGAGTTGCGTTGCGTACGGTTTAATGTAGCGTACTACTGGAAAGCGTCGTAAATAACCAATAAAAGTGAGAAAATCAGAGAAAGAGTATCCCGCTCTTTCTTGTATTTTGATTTTCTTCGAAATTCGAACATGTGCTTCTCTTGTTTTAAATCGAGCCAATCAGCGAGCAGGTAGATGACGCATACTTACATGTCGCATTTTACTTGTTCCAACTTGTTTTCTAATTTGCGTTAATAAGCCGCTATTACTTGAGTACTCTCGTAATGGTTTTATTCAAAATTACTTTAGTAGCATTTTTAACAAAATCAGCTTCTATGGGACTAGAATGGCATTTTTTACGTGTTTTTTAAAAGAAAATGCACTAGTATTGTATTTTCCCAGAATCACCATGAACCAAGCTATTTTTAAGCATGTTGTATGAAACTGTCACATACATTTTTTTTTCAGCACTGTATGTTAAAGATAAGTGATAAGAAAATAATTTTGGGGAAATATTAACAAAACAATTTTTTTCTTGAAACTGTTCTTATTTTTGGTACAAAAAGACACACCAATTAGTAGAGTAACTATTCACAAATAATTTGATGTAAAATAATTACTGAAAAAGTTGTTTTTCCTTGAGATATGCTGAAAAATCTGTTTGAAGGCAGAGATTTTTCAATATTTGGGAAAATTTTGTATAACTTTAAAACCGTAAGATTTCGCTGAACATATATTGAGTTATTTTGGTAGGTATTGATGCCAGCTATCACCCCCAGCAGTATGTCGTACTATTTCCTGGACACCCTGTATACATTTTATTTAAAATTACTATAAAATATGATTATTTATTTTCTCATAAAATCACGATACTTATTTTGGCGCCCAACGTGTTGCGAGCCTTTGAAAGAGAACATACATTTATGGCGCAAACTATTGTTTCCTATAGGATATTTAACCCGAAACCATATTATGTATATTGTAGTATATATTTTAGCAACCAAGGTCTTTGTTATGTAACATGTCTATATGAAATCAGTGTTAATTTACGAATTATCACTAGACTTAACAATACAATAAATAATTGTGATATATTTCATTGTTAAAGACAATGCAAATAAACGAATGAAAATGTATTCATCCGTGCCAGTAGCTTTGTGTAACTAGAGCTCGGATAATATCAGAAACCACGGAATATTGAGTGTAAATTCATTAATCTCAGATTATTGAATGTAAATTCTCATCAAGCTATCGTCTCGTAGACTAAAGCCCGCATTTAAATACTGTTAATCGTAGTTTACCAGAGATGTCGAAGGATACTTGTGTAGTAATTTAACCCTTACAGTACTTGATTATTACATGAGTAATTAATGAAATGAAATGATTTGAAATAATTTAATTTTAGCTCAATCGATATTGTGCACTAACCATGTTGGATATGACGTTGTGTTAATTGTCTTAAATAGATGAACCGCCTCCTTGGAACAGTGGCTAAGCCGCTTGGGTATAAAAACACGGAGGTCGTGGGTTCTATTCCCGCCTTGGGTCTGGTTGGTGGTAGGGCTTTTTTAGAGTCTGACTGGCTAGCTATCCACCCCCACCGGTGAAATCTGCCGCCATAACAGCTCTGGCTGTTTTCTGGCAATATTAATGTGGGAGCCAAAGCCAATACACTTAAAATCAGAGGCTCGAAGATCAGATCAGTCTACAGTCTGGTAGCACATTGAGGGACGTTTCCAGGTGAAGCGTCCCTCAATAGATATGGCTGCAGTGGCTGCTTACCATCAGGTGGGCTGCGTTGCCTGTCTTCCAACAGACCTAGTTTAAAAAAAAGATGATTGGGTCGGTCGCCACAAGGTGGGTATTGGCTCGTCCCTTTAGGGTGTGGAGATACCTGTATTAAGCAAGCGTATTGAGTGAAGTCTACTTGCATTGACTCTCCAGGTTTCATTTCGACGATACAGGCCTTTGCAGTAGGATAATAAATGTGATGATTTTATTTTTACTCATTTATTAGTTCAATCAATTGATTAATGTTTTTTTCAGACCGGATTACGAGTCTGAAAACACCGACCAAATTCCTTCAACTTCCTAAAATGTTGAATTTAATCGTAGTTTGAAAGTTCCTGTAATATTGGCTCGCATGCGCCGATCAGTTTGACGTCAAAAATGCCGTCCAACGTACAAAGCTCGAGTTTACGAACGGACTTTCAAAGGGTTTTATTAAAAATCAGAAATGCCCAAACTGTTTTTTGGACCGTTTTCTCTTAACTTGGTGTAATTTTAGTAAATAGATATGGAGCTACAGTCCTTTGAAGCGAAAATTGTAATTCAATTTTTATTTTGCCTGTTTGCTAACTGTAGGTTGTTTTTTAGCTGTCAAACAAAATTTACTAAAAGGGTAAGGTCATTTTTTTTGTATAAGCACAGTATTTGCCCTTTCTAGTGGCATAGAGTAAAAGCTTTTATTTTTCCGAATGATGGAGAGATTTTTTGGATATAAATGCCCAAAAATAATTGGCGTTTTTGCGGCTGACTGTGAAAAAGGAAAAGCAAATATAAAAGTATATAGGCGGTGTTTTAAATCTGACCATTTCAGAATTGCCAATGCCAGGAAGCTTAAAAAACTATTTGAAGGGGAGAAAGATATACGAGGGTGTAAGGGGAGACCCGGGATATAGGTATACCTGCCCCTCAGGTGATTATTTATGTATGTACGAGGCACAGCTTTACCGTAGTATTTGTTTTAAATATTGTTTTTTATACAGAAAATCCGCATTGACTGTTTCTGGCAAGTCAGCTTGTTTTTAAAAAGTTGTTGAATTGCTTGTCTACTACATTTATTCAAGGAATTTGTCAATTTTGTTATTTTGTAAAGCTTGTCATGTACGCCGCCTGCATCTTGAAGATATTTATATCTCAAGTCAACCAACGAGCGGGTGCGACACATGGAAATAATATTGTCTAATGGTGCGACACTACATCACACCACAGAATATATAACTTCATTAAGTTAAACACTGTCGCCACCACACCCTAGAGCGTTTCCTGCACAAGATTGACGTCTAATCTTTCAGCGTTCGAAGTGTAGAATTTGTCGTATTTTCATTTGTATGTGATGGTAGAGCATCGGGACGGGCTGTCGCGGCAACATGGCTGACACGCGGCAATATCGGCCGAGCGACCGGTGGAATTAGGTTTCTAAATACGAGTACAACAATAGTTACAGCGGGCGACAATTTTTGTCGTCCTAGTATTGGTTCTGGTATTAATGAATTGGCAATATCTTGAAAGTTTAAATTGGTAATATCTTGAAAAACGAGCAACTTTTACTGAGGCCAAGTTAGGCTTGTTCGATGCCTTTTGTGCTGGCCTACTTCCAGTGTCACTGTGACGTGTCATTTTTGGGACACCCTGTATTTGTCTATCAGTAAATAACTTTTAGAGACAGTTTAAAGACATTTTTGTCTAAAAGAAGTTAATCCCTGAAAGAGCTATAATGTTGCTTCAATCTTCTCTAAGAAAGTTAGGCACATGACAAACTACTACCTATATGGGAATATGCCCAGTCCTCTATATCTCGTAAATTATCAGCTTATCTTGTGTTCTAGTACGAATCTCGTAAGCAGATAGGCAATAGTCATACATTTAGATTTGCCAATTCCGTATCACTTTAACTTTGTCTTGTCGAATGCCTGTCTACTCGGAATAGCAATCCCATGCTATGTGACACCAATACTCGTCCTTTGAGCTTCAATAAACGCCAAAACGTCGAGTGTTAGCGACGGCCGACAAGTGATGAATTAACATCAAATAGCAGCCATCGCTTTGTGGTCTATCTGTGTATGTGACTTTGTTGATATATTATGTAATAATGCTATAATAAAGTAGGTTAGTTCTGTTAGTCGAAATGGGCCCATTTCGACTGATAGACCTAACCTGGCTCTACCGGGGAAGTACCACCGTCTTACAGAAGGTATGAGTTGAAGCTTTGCTTTGGTACTGAGAGTGCTAAAGACCTCCCTCTTTCGCATCCTCATCCATCACAACCCTTTCTCTCTCTTTCTATATATCTATTGCTAACACTAAGGAATCTGGTTTGACTAGGGTTGATGTCTTTGGGCATTAGTAATCACTTACCATTAGGTAATAAAATCGCTCGTTTGCATAGCATTTTTATAAATATTTAGAAAACATTATTCCTGTAATACTAAAACCTTAAAATGTACGTACAAATCCAAATATAGACGTCACATAATTCAAGTCAAGTGAAAAAGAGACGTACGTAAGTGCTGAAAATTCATACGCGTCAACTCGATGGCGATCGGGGTTTCCTCTTAAAGATTTATCTCATGCTAGCTAAAAAATAAGTTATGGCCGTGAAAGAGTTTTGATATATTGCTTATTTAACTTCTGCTACGAGTATGTGCGCACTGCAGCTAGTGCTATGGAGTGATTTGGTCCTGAATATTGTGTTAATATATTTTTTACAACTTACATTTTTGTAAATTTGAATTATTGTATTTTTTGGACTACGAGATTGTAAAGAGCTTGTTTGTTACTACATACCTTATCTTTCCTAAAAAATTGTTGTAGGTAAATAATATGAGGCATAAAATTTACTATAATATGTATTAACGGATCGTGGTTATGTGCGATATTTAAATAAATATAAAAAATAACCATACTGACTAAAAGGCCCTTCTCCCATTACGATACGCCCGCGCGACTCTAGTCTCGGAGACTAGTCGCCGCGAAGTATCTCACATACATGTCTTATCGTCAAAGAATAAGATCTTGTCTTATTATTTCTGCATTTAATGATTAAGACGCACTGAGACATTACAAATGACTGTTGTTACTAGAAAGTTACAGAAGTTTTGTCTTAACCGCACCTTGCAGGACATCTTTCTCCGACAAACTAAACTGTAGCAGTAGAAACTTCGCCACTTGCGAACGACTGCGCCGCGTAACAACGGAATAAAGAATGCTGAAAATTTCATGCAATTCTTATGAATTATAGACTACCCAAAGTGGCCATTAGGATTGAACAAAAAAGCTACCGTGCCATGTGCGCACCATTCAAACGGATAAAACAAATAAATGTAAGGAAATGGATAAAAGAATTAAATAATGATTTCTAATATTTACACGGTTACTACTCATTAAAATAAAACAACTTTAAACGGATGAAAACTCGCGTATATTCTATCTACATTTTGAAATTTAAACCCGACGTTTCCCCGACTGAAAAGTAGTCGAAACGTCGGGTTTAAATTTCAAAATGTAGATAGAATATACGCGAGTTTTCATCCGTTTAAAGTTGTTTTATTTTAAAAAGAATTAAAGTTTTTCGTGGAAAGATTAATTAAAATTTTGGTTAAAATAGGGTTGAGTAAAATTTTTCCAGTTTTCTTTTTTGCTTGACAATGGTCCCGGCCTCGTTCCTTTGTCAAACTCAATGATAATTTTTTCAATAGTTGTTTCGTCCAAATCGTGTCTGTGAAACTGCAGACTGTCGAACTAACTGACGTGAGTGGAGTCAAAAATACAAGATATAGACACTAAAGAAGGAGGTGGCTGTAATTTAATTATTGGCCCTCAAATATTGTCACGAGCATAAACTTAAACGACGGGTTCGTTTCCGTGTTTTTATAGGGCGCAAAATTTCTTCTTCCTTTCTAATATTGTCATTGGTCGCACCGCGAAGAATTTGTGTTTTCACCTTTCTTCAACAAAGATTCTTTCGGTCGAAGCGGGAAGAAGCATGTTTCGGGCCAATACGGAGATGAAAATGGATTTACCTATGTCACGGTGGCAATGACGTTCAATTAGTTTTTTAATTGAACGTCATTGCACGGTGGTTGTCATTTTAGTGTCGGCTAGTTCTTTGCTAACCGATAAGATAAGTACAGCCATTGTTCTTTGACTTAGCCACTATATATAATTAGTTGACAAAAGAGCAGGCTCACATAGTACTCACTCTCAATCACAAAATAGTACTGACACGGTAACTTTGAGTGTTTATGATGAAAACAAAACGAAGTCGACTTACAAATGGTTGTTGTTCGGAGTTACAAAGCAGACTTCGTATTAGTTCTGTCTGAAGCACCTTGGAAGAGGCACATCTCTCCCCGTCGAACTTAAGTGCGGCTGCACAACTTGCAACAAAACGACTGCACTGGAATGCATCTGGAATAAAGAATGAGAAATTATAGATTAAGGGATGTTGTGTTCAGTGTTGTAACTTCAGGTGTGTTTTGTATTTGTTTAAAGTCTTTTCTATTGTTTTATTTCCTAAAAATGGTTTTTCTGCCAAGAATTTATTCATGTTGCGTTCTCAGAAGTATAATTTGATGCAACAACAAAAGAATGCACATTTTTTGTTATGAAGTGTCATATTTTAAATTCAAAAGCTAAATAAATGCTTAAGGCGATTCAATAAAAATTAATAAAAAAATTAATCTAGTTAGATTCATATAGACCTAGGTCTAAACCTAGGTCATTACTAAGATAAGTCGTCAAATTAAAAAAAAATATAATCTCGATGTCTTTCGGCTAAAATGATGGTGATGACGAAAAATTTACTCCAGATTATTCAGGTACCATTTTACGGGAACAATCATAAATAGTCGTTACATCGTATAATGTAGACAGACACTTAGTATTATAACCACATACCTATTAGATAATATATGTTCTGTATGTATATAAGATCTTTGCCTATTTGTGATTGATGTACATTTAGACAGGTATATTTGTCATCGATAACGGTACTTTATACAGTCTGTTCCACATAAGTTGTCCTTTAGCCGCCATATTGGCAGCATTGCCTACGCTTTGTAAATCTGTCAAAAAACAGATTGAAAGTATCGAAAAACAGTAGTACCAATATGGCGGCTAAAGGACAACTTATGTGGAACAGACTTGTACCGTACCATTAAACCCGTCCAGTCAGTGTAACTAGACATTTATATAACACACCATATTTGTAAAATATTATGCATTTAAAACATTAATAAATCTGTATTTCCAAGAACATTTCTGGTTCATTATGCGGATAATGTTACGTAAATGTAATGATTTGAAATCAAAATCTCTTCTATCACATGGCAACGGAAAAATGGATCTGATTGAACGTAATTTTTGTGTAGAGTTGAAAAGCTAGAAAGTTACTAAGGCTAAAATCCTGGAAAAAAATACATTCCTGCTTCGTATAAGTCAACGCTGGAAAATTTGTAGGCGGAATGATAGTTAGTACACATAAGTATGTATATCAGATGTCAGGCATCCAAAGCTTTACTTAGTTTGGATCTAAACGACGTTCTGACGACGGAAGTTGACCCAAGATTGTTAATTCATGTTCACAAACTTCTCTTTCTCCGAGTGTTTGTCCCAAACGAGTGAGCCTTGCACCACGATCCAGGAATTGGCACGTTCAGTTGTTACAATGAAGCAACGGTAACCCTTTAAAAAAGAACCAGATCGATCGCATCATGGCTAAACAGCCATTCTACTGACCGGGTTTCCTCATGATGTTTTCCGCTGAGCTAGTGGTAAACGGAAAACATTGTGAGTAAACATCTTGACAAACATCCGTCTTTAAATATTACTAAGATTCCTGGATCCATCCGGCGTCGAGAACGCGAAGGCGAGAGGATAAATAGTTCGTAGCTCAACAACAGAATAACACTTAATAAAGGCCCGCAGCGGCCAATCCCGAGGATGTGTCAAACGCAGTGATTGGCGAACGGTTAAGGTGCCGGCACATTGTGCTTTTAGGAAAACATCTCTGCTATTGCGCTAGTCTTTCGTGTTGTACCATTACAAATATAAGTAATAGTTCTATCGTGTTTAGTGATGTTACTCTTGAGTATGACGATACATAAATATAAACTGAGACTAAATCCGTATAAGCGGTAAAAAAGCATCAAGCAATAATTCTTCGGGATGTTTTTCATTTATGATCTAGATTAAAAATATGAAAACATTTAGTTTTTTGGTAGTCCAGAAGAAAGTAAAATAGGCAACAACATTGTATAAAGACTACTGAATACCAAACTTAGACGCGATGACTTCGCTCACGGTATATGTATATTTTATGGAAGGCAATGACGAAGCCTATGTTTCGTGGAATTCCTGCGTGAAACTCATTGGGGCGGAAAGACCCTCGATGGGCGGACACGTGTCGGGAGACGCAGCCGTGGTAGACCTGGTAAAGATCGCGGGAATCCACTGGTTGTGCAGAACCGTTTGGAGATTTTTGGGGTCACCTTTGTCCAGCAGTCTGTTAAATGCATTTCGATATAGAAGTTGCTAAATGCCGCATTAAATATTAGAAAAGGGCAAGCCCAATGTGGGCACACCTTAGCTCGTTCTGTCATTCGCCGTGGATGCCGCCCCAAGAACAAATATGCCCAGAAGTGTTCCCGAATACAAATTAGGCGGCGATGCAATTTCGCTCGGTGATGTGACGTTTTGAACGCGTTCCAACATTTGGCACGCGAGGAATTTTTCATTTGTATTATTATCTTGGCGTTAGTTATTATTACTGTGAGGTTGGTTGACTGAAACAAATTGTTCTTTGACTGACTTGAGTTCGTAACTGTAAAACTGTTCGAAACTGTATCCCAATCAATGTTCACCAACATTGAAGACGTACAGTAACAAACCCACATATGTATCAGTTACACTGACATTCACTGGATTCCCAATTAAAGTTATCGCTCATATTTATATATCTTGTAGCATTTAATCCCAATCACCAATGCATTAAGAGGTTGTAGTTATTAATTAGTAATAATAATAATAAATATTCCTCTACACAATACGCCGTCCAACCCGAAACTAAGCATAGCTTGTACTAAGGGTGCCAGACAACGGATAAACATTACTTTTTTTGTAAATACAAATAATTCATCACAAATACCAAACCGATACAAACATACATGTTCATGGTCACACAAATATTTATTTATACCGTGCAGGAATCGTACCTGCGACTTGTTAGTGCACTTCCCGACTTTACCATTACACTAAATAGCTCGTCATATTTTAACGGCAAACTATTCCATTTATCTCAAAGTGCTATTATTAATATTTGAGCACCACTCCAGTAAACTGGAAGCCTATTATTGCAGCTCGCACACATCTACATAATCCGAGTATAGGGCAATTACATCAGATGTAAATTGTAATCAGGATTACTGCGTGTACTGTCGTATTGTGATTTAACATAATAAACTGTGTACGTGCGTGAGCGGTCTTAACGGCGATGTATGATAGATTAAGGGAAGTGAGCTGGCAGCGCGGAGTCGCGATGTTGTTTTAAGGTACGCGATCATTGAATCACACGGGAATATTTTGGACCTAAGAAACAAGATTGACAGCTTGACTTTAACAGTTGACAAATGCCGCAGTAATAACTTTGGCGGAATTATTGTGTTGGCCAATACAATGAGAGACTCAGGGTCAGTTTCACCACTTCGATTTTGTTTTTATTGCAATGTGAAACAAGACGAGCAGTTCGTACACCTGATAGTAAGCGCCACGTCTGCCCTTAGACAGTTCAGTGCCAAACAGTAACTAAGCATTTACTGTCTGGCACTGCCCTGCGCCTGCTACACCGAGACGACAGTTATTTGGTCTCATATACCTAGTAATTTCAATAGCTTCAGTGCCCTTTCCACGAAACACAGAAGTGCTTGACACTTCTATTTCAAGGGAAAATATCTGGCACTGCGGTGGTACCCACCTAGACAGTCCAGTATAAATAAAAAATAAATATTCTTCGACTTTATTGTATATAACCAACTTCCCAATTATTACACCAAATCGGTGTCCAAACTTCGCTAAATAAAGCGATCAAACTTGAATCCCCCTAGTTCATCGTAATGTAAAATAGCTTTCTTAAATCCTTTCCTCGACTTTGTCGATCGTTTCCCGCATCGGGCTCATGATATATAGCGGCGGGGCCCACCTGCGTGCCCGACAAATGCAGGCATACGTCACAGGGTGATATATAGCCTACTATCTTTTATAGTGCCCTATACTATGTACTCCCAACTCCCCCGTTACGAAATATTGCTACCTTTTTGCTTTTAACCCGAAGATTTCGTAGGGATCTAACATCGCCTGAGATTTTAATGGGTTTTGTGATATACTTACGTGGATTTCGGTACGTGTGAGTTGCTATTGGTTCCTCTGTGACGTAGAGGTGTTATACAACTAGGGATTATGGGAAAGGGATCAATATGTTACTGTAGGTATAATATATCATGAAGTGTGTATTGTACACGATACAGTTCTGATTCTGTGTGTATTTTTCCAAAGTCACCTTACACAATCTTTTTCTTTGGAAGGAGAATGCATTTAAGATGCCAAAGGCTAGCGAGACATGTCTGTGTATGTGAGTCGAGACTAAGGAATTTCGTCCCCTTGCCCATTAAACTGACCCGGTTTCTCCTTCACACCAAGAGACGAGTCGGCGCCCGCATAGTCACGATTGACTGGCCCACCTTCTACCATAAACTTGTAAATGTCAAGAACTATACACAAGTACAAGATAAAAGAGAAAAGTCGGGTGTTCTAAACTTACACAGAGGGACAGAAATAGGAAAACTTCCGAAAAGTAAGGCACTTCTCACTCAATAGCTGAAATGTGATCTAATCTTTATTTATTAGGACATATAAATGATTTCATTGGACTCCGGGCGAGAGACTCTTAACTAGGATGAAAGGAAAAAATATAAAGGAAAACTCGCAACGGACGTACAATCATTTAATGAATTCGCAATTTGCATACCGACAACGAGCCAAGGAAAAACTAGGGACAATCGCAGAGTTGGTAATACCACATTATGAAGATAATAGAGACTAACAAAGACTTTAAAAAATATAACTTAAGTAGCATTGTAAAGAAGGAAGTAATATGAGTTGTAAAATATATTTTTTAATCTTCTATTTATGATGTTTGGTTTTGATATTACTACTTTTTATATTTAACAGAATAATTACCTTGACACATCGTGGTTTTTGATTTTCGTATGGTGATGACAATTATTGGAATTTTGGAATTCATCAGCGCACTAGAAAAACAGGAGTTACTATAGGTAGTATACTTAATATAACGTATGATTTCCGACTCTGGCGCAGTTCATAGGCGGCAGCGTTTTGCATGATAGTGAGTTTGGTCGCTACACTACAAAAGTAGTGAATTAAAATAACGTTAAAAAATTGTTAATGTACGTATTTTTACAAAAGTTAATAATGTTAAGCAATCATTTCTAAACGGGACATTTTCCATCAGCATAGTATTGTGTGATATTTTCCATCAACATAAGTTTTGTTTGTGATATTTTCCATGAGCATAAGTTTTGTGTGTGACATTTTACTTCAGCATAAATTGTGTTGATGATAAACAACACACATAAATGACGCTGTCTTACCAACAACGGTTGCGGTTAGCTCTGCAAACTTGGTGACGACGAAGTCGTTTTGTAATCGTCCTCTTGCCTCTCCTATTATTGGTGTCCCTTTTGTACTGTCTTTAAATTAAAGACTATCGACCTTAACTTTTCTCTTGCTCTTTGTACTGTAACTGAAGTAGTGACTATTACTAACTAATTAGGCACTAGGGCGGTGCACCGCTATTCTCTTTGAGAATTAAAATGTGCGGGTATCGCTTTTAATAATGTAAGTCCCATCTAACTGCACGTTATGCACGGCAAGTGGGAATAGTGGATCGTCTTTGATATAAGAAGAACTAAAAGTTGCAGGTTCCTGTGATACTTTTGTGCAGCAAAACAACAGGCAAGAGAGATCTCCGGCCATGTTTTAGCATACGGAATTAAAGATTTAATCCGTCCCTAAATTCCATTAACTCTCCACACCTGAAATGTACGAGAAGACAGGCCGGCCCATCATGTTAAAAGCTCCCTGGGTTTTGACGAAGTTCAAAAACCTGCTCTAAACCTAACAAGAAGCTTTTTGAGTAGAATAAGTATTTTTTTAATGCAAATATATACAGAGGTGCTTAAGGATTTCAGGTCTGTTAGTTAGGCCTGAACATCTTAAATATTAGACTCAAAGCAAGGCGTCAAGGTTTTTTTTTCATTAGGATTCCGTTCATAATTTAATTTTTCCAATTATCTCCAAAACTGACGTAGGGTATTCATACCCTACGTACGCAATCCTTAAGCACCTCTATATATACTTGCATGGAAAAAAATGCTCATTCCATTGTGAATATGTTTGTTTTTACGCCTAACTTCGTTTTGGACTGGCCGCGTAAACATGATTGGTCTGATTAGGTTATTGGAGAACCTAGCTTCAGTCATTCCAATACAATAAATACTGACCTTGCCAAATCGTGTATTACGATGAGGTTTACTGAAGATCAAGAATCGAATTTATTGATTCAATAAAGAGTATGTATCTACTGCTAGGAGCATATCTACTCAACCGGCCTGAAATTCAAATCACAGCGTTGGAGATTGAATTTCGCCTCCGTGAAACAGTTGCTAAGCCGAGTCGGGTATAAAACCCGGAGGTCGTGGGTTCGATTCCCGCCTTGGGTCTGGTTGGTGGTAGGACTTTTTCAGAGTCCGACTGGCTAGATACCACCCCCACAGGTAAAATCTGCCGCCATAACAGCTCTGGCTGTGTTCCGGCAATATTAATGTAGTAGCCAGTATACTTGAAATAAAAGGCTCGAAGATCAGATGAGCCTACAGTCTGGCAGCATATTGAGCGACGCTCCTCCAGGTGAAGTGTCCCTCAATGGAATAGGCCGGAGTAACCGCTTACCATCAGGTGGGTGGCGTGCGTGTCTGCCAACTAAAGTTGTATAAAAAAAAGAATCGAAAGTTTGCTATAAGGATTTGACAATTCAGAATAGGCTTTTGAGCTGCTCACTAATAAGAAAATACTACATAAGGTTAACTCAGATAAGTTATCAGTGTGGTAAGGTTTCTTTGCGCATACGGAACAGAAAAAATCCAAGCAATCCGCACTTGCCTGCTTTTTAATTTATGGCTTACGAGAGCAGGATAATTTTTAGAAAGGGTGAATGGCCCACACTCGCTCACATAGCGCGTAAAGCGCTGATGTAGTCTTGTTAATTTGCGGATTTTTTCGGGGCTCAGTCCGGTCAAAAGGAATGATTCCATTTTGGGCGATGTGCTCTCACGTACTTCTGTTAGTCGTATTAATTAAATGCAAGCCCCTGAGTCCATTTTACGAGCCCGACCAGAGTGGAACTCGTTTCGTTTATCCGCTTCCACTCATAAGCAATTACTTTACCCAAACGACTTTCCGGAAGACCCCGAACGTGCAAAGAAATTAAGCTTTGCGGATTTTAGGGTTTACAACTTTAATGGAGGCGGGCGATTTAAGTATGAAACGTCAGGTGTTTTCGCGAATAAACTTCGCAAGTGCAATTAGTAAGTTAGGAGTGCTACAGCAGTCTTAGGATTATCATCTTGGGAGTTTTCAAGCTGGTAAGTGACCGTGTGGGAGGATAAAATAAATGAAGAAATGTTTTAAAACTTGTATTTCGTTTATGACTTTGATAATACTCGCTTATATCTTTAATGTAATGACATATTGAGTGGAGTGAGTTGCTTTTCTTAACTTCATCAATTACTATGACGATTTCATTAAATTCACCTTACATTTAGAATTGCAAACTTTATAAAAGCCTATACTATAGACCAACTTTCGATATTCACAATAATGTTTTCCCACGTTGTTGGTAACTTGTAATCTAAATCTGTAGGTGGATAAAATCAAGAGGGAAAAGAGCCAAGAAAATTAGAAAGACAAACATGACACATACTCTCATCATTAGGAGAAACAGATGTAAAGTGAGACCAATAGAAAACGGTGGATGAACGGAGCACCGCTTGCCAATAATTATAATTTTACAGGTGTAGGACTTGTTAAATTAAGAAATAGAAAATATAACCTACTGCGATGGTGTTTTTAACAACAGTACATTATAAGAACACTATTAAGAACACTTTACGAGTGTCAATTGGCGTGGAAACTTGGGATAGACGCGGAAAGTACTGGCAGTTTGTAAAGTTGACTCGTCCTAACGATCTAATTGAAACTAAAAACAAACTAGCTTCTTTGGACTAGCTACTTTTAATAACTTTGTAGGTGCTTACCGTCTTACTGGTAAGCTTAATACATTGCATCACAGCCAACTACTTTGGGATCAAGATAAGTATGCGATAAGTGAAAGTTCTAGCTTTTACGTCTGAAATCTAGTTGTGTTTGAGGAGTTATAATAATATAATAAGCGAGTGCACAAAACTTTCTTGTGAAGTAAGATTCCTAATTGTATAATATTTTGACGATTTATACTCGTATATTAATCACACAATATCCAAGTTTTGGATACAATGGCTATTTTGAAACATAAAACAACATATTTTTCCTTATACCAAATTATATTTGAGAAAATAAAAGTAAACTTGTGTATCACAACATTCCAAAAATAGCATATACATAAAAGTGCATGTTGCTTGAAAAACTGAATTGAGAAATTATGGATAATATATGCAATGAACTAAAAGATGTTGGCTTTTACAGCAGGTCATTCCAAAGTCAAAGTCAAAGTATTTAATTTGCAATTTGATTTACCATGAATTTCTTTTGCACGTCTTAAACTTTTTTTTTCTACCAGCACTTCGACGTGGTCGTGAATGGCCTGAATGCCAATTTGCCGGCACCTCAAAGTTTTGGGCGATATTCTCTTTATTAAACGCAGAGCGGATTTAATAGTGATATTTTCTTAACACCCAGAGCGCCTTAGACCTTTACTTCGAGTAATCAAAATACAATCTTAATCAGTGCTAATATAATAACGTTAAATGCAGGTGAACCTTGCATCTACCGCCGCCGCCGAGGCTCGCTCGGTCCCGTCGGGAATATGCGGAGCGAGGCTAACTGCAGAACACTTGCAGTCGGTGACGGTAAACACTGGCGATTAGTTTAGTGCATAGGGACTCTTGGATCTACAAAGCCTTATTTAGGTCATCAACTCATTATTGGTTGTGGAAGAATTGCCCAAGAATGTAAAGGTCACTCTTGACATGCCAGATATTTGGGTGAAGTCATATTTGTAAAACTGTAGCTGCCAGAGCGGCTTCGCTAGCGTCTTTGAATGGGTGATTTAAGTTTTGTTCTTTAAAATAATCGTTTTAAAATTTAAAGTCGATTTTTCGCTTCGGGTTTAATTTTCTTCCATCAATTATCATCGAAGTGCATCAATTATCATCATAACTAAAGACTCGCTTGATGGCGTAATTGGTAATAAATCTTAGGTCGGAATCCCATCTATACGACATAAATAATATACATAGAAAAAACACTGACAACTGGAACACTGAAAATTGGACAATGAAATCATAAATTAAGCTTCATGCACACAAAATATTATGTTTGTACTGCGCGCGGTTCGATCCCGATGTAGGAATAGCCGACTCTGAACCATAAGAAGTTATAAAGGTAGAATTAGCCTTATTCTCGAACGCATTTTTGCGATTCCGGTAACTAAACCTATTCAATATAGACTTTATAATACACAAGATTATCGAGATTCCCTAGGCACGATGCTTAACAAGATGAAAGCTTCGTAGAATGCACTTTATGGAATTGAAATGCAATACAAAAGGCACGCTGTTTTCCCTCAGTAATAGATCTGTTTTAGAAGCCAATACCTCGATTGCATCGCAATGTTAACAAGTCCTTTGTTACTGTGGTAGAATAGAGCAGGTAGTGAATAAAACAAAGCTTGTTAAGGCAGGTTGCTCCGTGGAAAGTGGGGGAAAATATATACTTACGGAAAAACATTTATTGTGACCTAAAAGGAAATGTTTCTGATTATATGATTTTTTTATTGAAATTCTTTTTTTTTTCATGGTTTAGAGCGCGGGTTTAGCAGTTTAGATAGATAACCCACTAGGAAAAAACTTTATTAAGTAAAATGATTTTTGATAACCACAGAGACTTGTTTACTGGATGCTTTAATCTTTTCACCAAATAGCATTTAAAACTTTCATTGCTTTTCGTCTGTATTACAAGGGAATAAGATTTTATTGATGTGCAAAGGTTAAACTGGGATGTTGCTAATTTGCTACAAGACAACTAAGGAAATAAGAAATCAGGCAATTAGAAACTGCAAAACATCAGAAGTCATAATTCACTATTGACCTTTTATTGTTTCACAGGACCTAAAGAGTGCAACGCGAATGATTTTATCTGCGAATGATTTAGAAACATTGGGGTCGAAACAAAAGCGTTTACTCGTCGACCACAAAGCTGGCCGCTCGTAAATTACGAACTACCGTCACACGCTATATACCGCATTCATTCACTATTAACTAGGAAAAGAGGAATGTTGCGAAATAGCCTTTGACTTTTGCTAGCAAGCATAAGCGATAACGAGAGAGAATATACTATGTAGATCTTGAGTGAGTTTAAGTAAGTCGAAACTAGTAAACAAAATAAAAATTGTAGGTACAATGGATGAACCAAATTAACCAATGTTGTTTCGAGCGAGAAGGAACTCTGCTAATCACTCTGTTCCATTGACAAGATTAGGTGCAAAGATTTTGTCATATTATAATTGTTTAGTTGTATAATTTTTGACTGCAGCCTATTCCATTGAGGGACACGTCACCTTTGTTTTTTTTTTCGGAAGAGAATGCGTTTATGCACCATAACCGCAGGGTAGCTAAACCTGCGGCCGTGTGTGGGACTCGAGACTAGAGCGTTCACTACCCACTAAACTCCCCCGGTTCCCCTTCACACCCGATTGGGACGTGCCGTTCCAGCGTTAGCTATTGACCAGCCCATCTCCGGGTACCCCGAATTGAGAGGCCTCAAGTCGGGGTGGCGCCTAGGGAGGGCCACCCGAGAAACAGGGTGACCCTCAGACTTGGCTCGAGCGACCTGTGCAATGCGGACTTTGGGGAGCTACCCCCGCCCGCAGGTCAACCCTCCGGCCGGAGGAGGCGTGCTAAGTGAGCTCGCCTTCTCCGGCCTGGGCGTCTGCGCCGGAGGGGAGCAGCGAGGGGGTCCTCCTCGCGCTCCCGCTCCGCTGCCTCCTTCTACGACATTACTTGCTCGCAAGGGATACGTCACATGGAAGCGTCGCTCAATGTGCTACCAGACTGTAGGCTCATCTGATCTTCGATTCTCTGATTTCAAGTGTACTGGCTCCCACATTAATATTGCCAGAAAACAGCCAGAGCTGTTATGGCGGCAGATTGCACCTGTGGGGGTGGTAGCTAGCCAGTCGGACTCTGAAAAAGCCCTACGACCAACCAGAATCAAAGCGGGAATCGAACCCACGACCTCCGTGTTTTTATACCCGCGCGGCTTAGCCTCTGATCCACACAGAGGCGGTCAAAAAAACTGTGTATTGTCTTATGAGTTTAGTCTTTGTTAAAATCATTGCAATATAAATAAAAGCTGCACTTGCTGTAATATGTGCTTTGCTGATTACAGCAATATCAATATATCCACATATATATCAATATCTATATACCAAGTAAAAAAAAATTGTTGTTAAAGCATAAGGTAAAAAAATGTCACAAGTAAAAGTAGGCAAACAAACAAACTAGTGATGCCGACTATAGTGTTTGCCGACTATCCGACTAGCCGACTATTCGGTTTTAAAATTGCCGAATAGTCGGTCGACTATTCGGCAGTGCTGATCATACTATAAGTATACTGCGTGACGTTTTAGTTGTTGTTTTCCCGCAGTAAAATGATTCTATCTTAGTAGTACAATAGATTAATGAAGCTTTTTTAGTCAATTCAAAAGTTTTACGATTGTGATAGACGAAACTCGAACCGATAGTACTAGCTGCGTCGCAGACAGTCACCGGCCCGGAATAATTGCCCTTCGCGCTTATCAAAAATGATGATTAACTACATATTTAATAACATTTGTATTCCATTTTCCCTTCAAACCTAAAAAAAAATTTAAAAAAATACTTGCATGAATCGATACCTAGTACTACTAAAGATTTATCTTTAGCGTTCTGCTGCGAAAAAACATTGACAAAAAAGTCACGCGGTATACTGGTGTTCGGGATTTTTCGTCAACACTGCTTCGGACGGCGGCCGTTGAGCATGGCCTGACGTGGTGTTTAATTTTTTTTATTTGTTTGGTGTTTATTTAAGTAAACTTAAAAAAAAAAACACTAATGAATCTTCAATGATACAGAATGACTCTACTACCGGCTTCAGACAGTTAAGAAAAACCGGCAAAAAACTCGATAGTTTCACTTTTCGAATAGTCGGCCCATCTCTAAAACAAACCTATTATCATCTAAAGGTAAGCTTTCACTGTCGCATATGGACAGTTGCAACATGCGTCGCCATCCCTTAAAGAAGGTATACGTTCATGCCCTGAGGGTCATTAGGTCGTATCTTAATCTTACCGGAATTTTATAGGTAATTGCAAACTCATCTGCCTATGCAAAAATACTATCATCAACCTTATCTTAGACGTGACCACGACCTTCGGGATGTCTCCATCTGAATCAGATGAGTTATTAAATATAAATCTTATAACGTCATTCCAGTTGGAATTATAACTTGTCTCTGTTCTCATAAAGATGATTCAGCTCATTGAGAGCGCGATCACGATTCAGAACAGAATGGAAAATGCACAGGCTTGCGTCCTCGTGGGAAAATTATGAACTTTAAATTTCTTTATGCTCGTGGCGGAAGCGTAGTGGAAGCCACTACCTATACGATAACTTTCTCATTATAAGTACCTACTCTAATTCTTTTTAGAACTCAGTGATATTAGATGCTACTTACTTTGCTTGTTATATTAAGAGTTAATAATCTGACGCCAAGCATGTTGTAATAAGAAAAAACAAGAAAGTTACAGTATAAGTTTATATAATACTGCTTTATCTTTCTTATGTTTTGTAACTGTTCGTTTCTAAAAAAATATAATATTAAATAAAAAACAATTACATCTACCTATAGTAAAATTACTTTGAAAACTTAACTATAAAATAAAATGAAGGTTCTATTCCAAATCTATTAACCAATCGTCTTGATTGAAGATGCACTATGAATGGGGAAAGAAGATACTTGTGCTTTTATAATTACGTAGATAGATAGATCTTAATTAAGCGTGTTTAAGAAAATCATTTTATTTATTTTCATATTTTATAGAATTTACTATTTTGCGGTATGACATTTTCTAAATAGCTTTTTATTCCAATTATTCTAAAACTTAGCTTAAAAGTCCTAAAATCTATTACGTCAACCAAACTTAACCAACGCCAAACGTCTTCCGATTGAAGGCCGCTCACCCAGACTGGCCAAGGTACTAGGTCCTTGGGTGGGACTCTGCTAAATTGCGGCGTATTAATAACCGGGTCCCGGGTAATTACGTCCGGGAGACGTCTGTGAAGCCAGATAACTGCACTGCTGAGTAGATCGGGATTAAATTTAGTTAAATCTACATTTACAATGTTGCAGCGATTTGAAGAAAGTTTATGTATAGATAAACCTTCTAATGATTTATGTTACCGAAACTCATAGCTACGCTACTTTTATCGGTTAGTATAGCTATTTTTTTTAAAACAAAGATTTAATAATTATACATAGAAACTCCCAGATTGATTTAAACGGACATGTTTAAATGTATTTACATGGGGGATCAAACGCGCTGACTGGTGTTATAACCACGTAGGTTATAACCGACTTCTTAACTATTACACTAAATCTTACGTCGTTACGTCGACGTCGCGTCGTCGTATTTTTGCATAAAGAGTGTTTCTAAGTGAGACCAAATTCAAAATTGGTGTCTCAGACAACTAGCTTCAAAACTATCTCAGCACTGCTTACGAACTCCACACGCCCTCCACATAAATTTGAACCCTAAATGAATCCCGAAACATTTTTATTTGTCACTGATATTTTGCTAGCAATATTCGGACGCAAATACCGCTGATAGCAACCCGCTACAATGGAGGTCGCGTCACCGAACAGGAGTCGAGTCACACGCTTTCTGAATTTAAAACAACCTGTCCGCTCTGAGAGTCAGCTAAACTTTATAGAAATTGCAATAGAAATTCTATACCTAGAGGAACAAATAGGGGTTTCTACATAGGTACTTTTGAATCAGGAACGTACTTATGTATATGAAGTTTCAAAAATAATAATAATGTCCTCCTGGCCGAGTTTTCGGTTACGGCGGCCAATACACGGCTCATAACACGTTGGGGTAGCAGTCTGATATGAACGAAGAGAGATCAGGCGCAGGAGCAATGGCTTAACGTGTACGGGGGTTTTTTACTCCGCCAATTTTCAGACTCCGGACTATGACTGAGAATTCTGTACCGAAATACCCAATCACAATATTTTTTGATCCGACTCGGTATTTGAACCTGGGGCAACCGTTGCTTTCAAAGTGCCACTGCACTACAGGGGCACTTTACCTAAATAGTCTGTAGACGAAGGAAAAAGCAGAAGAACTATCTTAGAATTCGATAAATTGAGCTCCTGTGTCATGCTGCATCTATTGTGGAATCATTTACTCTGCTGTTTGTGTGTGTTTCTCGTCAGGATCTTGTACGGTCCTAATGGCCAAAGTTCAACTGGCTAGGTACTCTTACAGGTTAAATCTGCGTTATGACTCTGGTTATGAACTTGAAATAAAATAAAAGAGTCGTCAATCTAACGAGTCTACTCATGGCAGCTTATTGTGCGTAGATTCCCAGTGAAATATTCCTCAATGGAAAAAACTGTATGGTGCGCTCATGGATAAGCCACGTGCCTGCACTGACGTGCTGACTGATGTTTTCTAAAATAAATGTTGGTATTTATTTTTTCTTTATATGGAACCTAAAAATATGTAAATTGAATTGGTCCCCGGTGAACCCAGTGTTTTATTTACAAGTGTTGAACCGTGCGCCAATACTCTTGAATTTTTTAGTATACTGAAACCACGAATCGAGTTGGTTCGATTCCATCGGATTTGTTGACAGTTGACATTGGAATAGATCGTTTAAAGGCCAATGTTTGTTTAACAGAGGTACATTCGACAAAAGATTAAAAATATCTAGACACGCGGCAGCGTGTCAAGCCAAGTTCAAGCAAAAAGCAAAGGAACGGGCTAGCCAGCGCCAAGTGTATATTTACACGAACCATTTGGTGTCACTTTTGACCCTTTCAATCTATTCATTGATCGCTCAGCTATATAATTTAGTAATTGATAAATTCTAAATTCAAACAAACTACATACTTTTGCAGCGGTCATCATACGTATTTTGCAATCGTTGTTAAAGCTACACAAATGTGTATAATATGTAGGTATGTATGTACATTTGTGTAGCCATGGCTATCGAAACAAGGGGCCGTGTAACTAAAAATCATATCACTACACTATATTGTTTTGCAATGGTACTACTACAAGATATGATCGCTTCAATCAAAACAAGTTTGGTAGAGAGTTTGATTGTCCTAAAGACACTGATCATCCAGGGTTAACTCAGGATATACGATAAACGTTCTACAATAATAGATACAGGTGCCATAATCCGCGCAGCTTCTAAAATCCAATTTCAAGCTCGCATGGATAATACCAATGAGCTAAATTACGTAGAACATCATGAACAGTGATATTGGAACAAGGATCGGGCCGCTCCAATACGACGTTATATTCAAATCTGAATTCCCAGGCGCACTCCACATATAAGAGATTTAATAAAAATTCCCCGTATCTAGAATCTCAGCTGCGCTGAACGATTGCGATCCTTTTATTTTAGATCTATGAACGGCATGCCGATGTGTCTCATTTATTGCACTCGCTACCTGCTAGAGACGTAGTACGAGACAGAAATGTACAAATAAGAGAATTGGAAAGTTACCTACTGTCTGCGTGGGGATCGATGGTTCATTCTGATGTTATTAGGTTCTTTTTAGTAAATGTCACTTGAGAAATGTTTGTATTTTCTGATACACTCTGTTCACCATAAGTTGTCCTTTAGCCGCTATATTGGCAGCATTGCCTACGCTTTGTAAATCTGTCAAAAAACAGATTGAAAGTATTGAAAAACAGTAGTACCAATATAGCGGCTAAAGGACATCTTATGGTGAACAGACTGTAGACGTGATACTTATGTTACATATGACATTTAGGGCAACGAAAAAAAGATAAGACATAAGAAAAAGAAATTCGAGGACATAAAAAAACTGATAGCACTTTCGGCTTGGGCCGTTCAATCGCCACAAGAACCGACTCGTCCCTGTCGAGAGTCAAGGGGAAACCTCCCGGTTTCTATTGGGTGGTATTTAACCGCACAACAAAATACACTCAAATGCGCATCAAAAAAATTGAATTGCTAACTAACCTAACCTTTGGTGAGCAATTAAATTTGATGTACGTTTCAGTATTTTTGATGTGCAGTTAAATATTTTCCGTTTCTGTTCATTTTGATGGTTAGTGGTACGAATGTTTTTAGTTCCGAATTCTGCACTCAGTCTAGTTTGCCGTTATAGATGGCAATTAAACGCATTCTGCTCCGAAAAAAATATCTTTCGATCAGATGGTAGCATGCTGTGCTTTCTATAAGCACATGCGTCGCATTGCTACTGTAAAACGCAAATCCAGCGATTGGTGCTCGTCTGACAAACTAAACGATTTCATCTGATCTGCGAGCGCTTAAGGATAAACACTCGTGTCAATTACGCTCCGAAGAGGATTATACTGTTTGAGATTACCGGGGTGTCGCAACTGTCAATGGGTGTCATTGATTTCAGCACTGCAATTCTCTGATAAGTAGTTTTGACTTGAGATAGTAAGATTCTAACGGGGTGGAATTTAGTGATTTTCCGTGCAGCCATTGATTTGCAAGTCATCTTGAAAGGAAGTTTAGATTTACACTATTATGTTGGCACTAGTATATTAGATATATTCGATATATCCTCGTTGTCTATACTATCTATACTAATATTACAAAAAGGAAAGATTTGATTGTTTGTTTGTTTGTATTGAATTTCACTGTTGGAAAGCTACAGTATCCCCAGGTGACATAGGGTACTTTTGATGGGGGATGGGGATATTTAAAAAAAGGAATTACGCGCGGGTGAAACCGCGGGCGGAAGGCTAGTTTATAAATAAAGTAAAGATTTTTAGTTTACATTAGCAAGGCTAAACTCGATGTTTATTATGAAGTATGTTGTACATTGTTGTCCTTAATATAGGTATTATAAATATCATTAATGTAACCCAACCATCGATCTCACGCATGAAAAGCTGTTTAATTATGTTTAATTTTGCTGTTTTGCTCGCAGTGTTAACGGAGAATTGGTTAATCGATTTTCTATTATATTATTGCTTTTGCATAAAATATTAATAAATATTAGCGAGCCGGAAACTTACTCTAATTACAGCCAGTAATAGAATTGCAAATGAGACAGAAAACTACCCTATTTATTCTGCGACTGCATTTGCTTAACAAACAATAAATAGAAATACAATAGCTAGCAAAGCCCGAGGATCAGTTTGAAATTGTACATAAACTACAATGTTTCCGCTGTACAATTCGCATATTAATCACGAGCTTGAAGACTGGACTATGCAATCCTTCCGCTAACATAATCGTCTCATGCATCATTAATTACTAAAGCCCATTAGTTGTCAGAACTGAATTAGGTGTTCGCTTTGTCACTTCGTATCCGCACTGGTTCCCAGCACGGGCCAGCTAAGCTCCCCAAACGAGCGGCACTCGTCGCCTCCAGCTAAAGTAAAGACTTCTCTAAGTCGAATCTGTCATTATTATTCTATGAAACGGCAGTGTGGGCACGACCCGCACCTGCGCTCGGCTCACGTACAAATAACCGCGTAAACCTGACAAATTGTATCACATTCATATTGGTCACGAGTGCTCTGCGTTGCCAAAAAATAAATGTGCGGGAAGTCGAGGATTTCTCGGGTTGAGTCCTTTCCGCGCGTTTGCGGCGGTGAGCAAACGCTTTTTGCTGGGATTAGCCAGCTGAAACCACTGGAACGGTTTAGTGACTAGTTGAGGTTGCGCGTGTCTGAATATAATTAATATTGTGCGAGTTGTGTTGTTTTCAGATTTTTTGCATGTGGAGATCACGAAAAATATTCAAATCAATAAAATTCTTCCTTTCCTCTTTTCCACACATCACTATCAAACTAATATGGTCTAGTAGTTTTAGTACCCGTCAATGAACTCGGGGGCTTGGGTTAAATTCCCGAGTTGAGCAAAATGATGTCGGATTTTTGTCAATAAAACTTTTGTTTACGATCTACAAAGGTAATAATCCTTAATGATCTTTATTAATTTCGGATTTTCAGACTCGTATTTAGGATTAGCCGTTGACATTTTTTTTTCATTTATCTAAAAGGATTTTAGGAACAGTAAAATATCAAGTAAACAAACGATTCCATACAGGATACTAGGTAAAATGTTGAGTTAAGGATCCCATGTTATATAAATTACAATCAGCTTTTCGCGTAAAGTGAGTTTGGGATCTTGATAACGTTAAATCCATATTCAAATACCTACGTCTTTGATTTACTAAAATCAGTAAAATGGAACAATGAACCCTGCTTAGATTCTCAGGAGGTATCCACTTGGTTTAACATCCAATCGGGGATTATATCCAAGTAGGTAGCAAACCATTGGCCCAGTTGTACTAATACAGCTTAGAATAGTCCATAATATAGTCAAAATTAATTTAGTTGTGGTTAGATCCGATTTAAGCTCCTTTAGTAATCATGTCTAAATCTACATCGTGGAACAAAATCTAGAGAATACTTAATATGTGGTACAGTGAGTCGCACGTCAACCTACCCTCAATCTAAATACACTATTAAAGATGTCTCAATTGAAATTAAAATCTATGCAGCTTACATTAAGCTGTAAATTGGCAACTGTGTTTTGGGATTTTTTATCAAATCGATTAAGTCGTTTTGAACCAATACCGAAAGTCATTGACCTTACCTTGCTAACTTCTACCTATCAATAAGCCTTAACCTTCTACACACGACCGTAATGAAGGTTGGCCACTCAGAACGAGAGGCGCGTCACGTAACCGACAAGTATTCTTCAGACGCTCCCTACCCATAACAAGTTCCCTTCACATGAACCCCAATCTATTTAATTGAACAATCCGGTTGTTTTCAGAAGACGGATTGGGCTTTATCTTAGGGATAAGATAAGGGTGGCAAAACGAGCAATCCTGAGCCCAATATCAGGTATTACGGATATCAAGGGCTGAGGTGGGCGACATAAAACGTAGGTAAGCCGTTAATAAGTAAGGGAGCTCGTTTAAATGTTGTAAGTTATTAATGGATGCTATCACGCAGCGGCTTAACACTTTAAGTACGGTCGTATCAGCCAGTTACGGATCTAAATTATGCACTTTACGGTTACGGAAGATAAATGATGCTAATTTTGAATTTAGAGCCGCTTTTTTGGATTGATTCCATCTTTTTATGCTAACGCATGAACGTTTTAACCGCAATTACGGGAATTGAAACTGTTAAATGTCCAATTGCCGTAATTAGTTTGAAAGTTTAAATTAAGGTTATTTAGGTACTCGTACAAATGGTAGTTATATTTTTGATGGATATTTATGTTTATTTATGCTAACTTTTCGAATTGTTTAACAAATTATTAACAAAATTTAAACAACCCAACTTCGCTACGATCGCTACGATCGCTACGGGCGCTACGATCAATCTTTATCAAACTTATTGCGCAGGATTTTGATTTACATAACAGTGCTGTTGTAGTGAATGTGCAAGCGCCTCCTTCTACCTCATAGCACGGTAGGCCTACCATGTTATACAAACGAAGAGAGATCCGAGGCCTTAGACAAGCGGCATTTATGAC
This sequence comes from Mecyna flavalis, assembly GCA_949319885.1. Lineage (NCBI taxonomy): Eukaryota > Metazoa > Arthropoda > Insecta > Lepidoptera > Crambidae > Mecyna > Mecyna flavalis. The sequence continues at coordinate 11,628,541 of OX439408.1, read as the reverse complement.
GTTCGATATAGCCCAATTTGCGATAGCGAATGTCAAAACCCGTACTTTCAATATCGTTGACCACGTGACTTATCTAAGGCACCTGTCAAATCCATACAATTTGAAGTTAGCGAATTTCGCTGTAGCTGTCAAAATGTTACTTTGTCTAGGCCCCCTGGTGTATCAGCAATATTAACGGAACACAGTGAATAATATGAATAGTAAATACTTACATAATGAAGGGTACTAGAAATGTCAGTTAAGAGTCCGTATAACAATTTTGAACGAGCCCATAAAACTGGTATGAAATGTAGTTTTACGATGGCGCGTTGTATACTGGACTATTCTTTTTAATTAGGGCTTCTTTCTTCAGTCCATTGTCTTCGAAAATAAAATCCTAGTATAATTATATGAAACAACAAATTACACCTAAGTTGGAAAGTAATAAAAAATTCATTGATAGATAGTGATCCTATGGCACATTATGAAACCAGTATAAAATTACACAAGCTTAATAAAGATTAGATTAGAATAACACAAAGCAACTGAATTTAGAAAAAAGTTATAATTTACAAGCGGTTAAATCCGCAAGCGGAAAATAATGTTAGTATTAAAATAACCTTTGCTTTTCGAACGAAAAGTCCAGGTAAGTTAATTAAATTTTATAGCTTGAATAACAATGTAAGTCGTTATCATAATGCAGACACTGCAAATTTTGTTTTGTGCCTACATAACGACTAATGCCAGTCTTGAGACCTCCAACTTAACCCCTTAATAAATTACACGCGCAAACTAATCCAATAATAAACATATTTTAAACTAAACCTCGGGTTAAGAAGAGGTTATCTGTTATAAACTTTGCGCCTTGCAATTTAGAATCCGGACTTACTCAGACTTTGATTTATATAATATTTTAAGAACTCATCTAAACTAAAACGGGAACTAGAATTAAGAATAGAAGTAACTTTTAGATTTAGGTTAATGGCAATTATATGCGTGGGATAACGTAAAGCAGAACAGTTAAACTTTTAATTCAACCATCAATTTATCAAGTAAATTTATATTATATACTAATATTATAAAGAGGAAAGATTTGATTGTTTGTATAGAATAGGCTCCGCAAATCGGTTCAGTAGTTGAAATGCTACACTATCCCCGGGTGATATAGGGTACTTTTGATTCTAGAAATGTGGGGGGAAGGAGGGAACATTAACAAAAGAAATGACGCGCGGGTTGCGCGCGGGTGAAACCGCGGAGGCAACCGCTTGTTAAATAATAAATTGAGTTATTGCCTATTTAGCAGACATCTTATCATTTCCATTCTATAAGCACTGAAATTGGCATTTGACCAATTCCTATGCCTTAAGTTACATAGTTGCAGCATGCCTGTGTGAGTTACCTCCATCGGTTACCTCACACTGCCCACTGCCTAATGTTAACAATGAACATTCTCGGGGGTGCTTGGGCGAAAGTTTTACGTAAACTACGTCAAAAAAAGTGAGTAAAGTAGCATACAATCTTTTTACTTACTGATTAATGAAAATTGAGTATTACGTAATAGTAATTTCTCTCTTTCGTCTGTCAATTACTTACGTGTGGAGTAAGTTTAGTGTTAATGTCATTTGTACCCCAATGGACCATGGCAGTTTGACACTTAATCGTAGTATTTCATATCGGAGTTCACGTCGCAAATGTCACAATATCCTCATGTTTAGAACTTCGACAGTCTAGGTTCTAGACTTTAGAACTTCATTGCCCCTGAGAGGCGTTAGTTTGCAGTCCTTGTACCTGAGCGAGTTTGTGCTACAATTTCGTGGGTATTTTGCTATGAGTACGTCAATCTGTATGTATGTGTGTAAATAAAAGTATACTACTAGTTTTAAACACTTTACTAAAATTGTATCAACTTGGATTTTAATGCATAGTACCAACATAATTATGTCCGTGTTGCGTCGCATCGTTGTCACAAAAAACTATGATTATCCACTTGAAAGAAGATAGCCCTATAAATTCTAGTCTTAAATCTTTCCAATGTTACTCAATTTACTCAGCAGTGTTAAGAAAGGAGCTTGCTGCCGATTCGTTTGTATAATAAACTTTAAGCGGACTTACACCATGAATATTACAACAGCCTTTTTGCGTCAAGCTGTTTTATATTTTTATTTTCACATCACTAAGTAGGTTAATGCTGTGAATAATTGAGGGATGCGTTATGGAAAATTAAATCCAGTCAGTGGTTGCAGTGACTTAATAAAATTGGATATATTTGCAATGCAGATCCATCACAGACTCGCCGAGATTACTTTAGCTACAGAACAAAATGGTTTCTTTTGAGTTGAGCCTTCTGTTGAAATAAGTTTCAGACTGGAATACGTTTCGGAATATCTTTATGCTCCATTCATTTCACTTTAACGTATTTTCTTTTGCAGAATAATGTTTAAGAAATGCACTGTTATATGAAATAGCTTTGATGTGTACATACTAAAAGCGGTATTTGGGTATAATAATATTTGTATGCACTCTGTATTATGGAATGTAATGTTTCTTTGAATTTTCAAGTGTTGGTTTGGTCTTGGTTGGAGTTCTATGTGGTTTTTTTTTGTAATTATTTAGGGAACAATGGAAACAAATATAATGTGCAATGTATGTAGGTAAACAGGACATAAACCTATCCTAATCTGTCAAAAAGTCTTAATTGAAAAATAAAATCTTTGCGATAAACATAAAGCTGAAAGGAGAAGAAGACCGATTTTGGGCCCAAGTTACGGACATGAAACATTAAAAAAACTATATTTTTAGATCGCTGTGTTTGCCTTTTATCCTAAATAATAATGGCAAACAGAAAAAAAAATAGGATTTAATTATATTCAACTTGCTCAATAAACGCGAATTTCATTAGACTTATTTTCGACTATCTTTCTAAATGACCTGATAACAATAAAAAATGAGTGAGTCAGTTTTAATCGACTTAATCAAATCGATACTTAAATATATGAAAAAAGCCACCGTAGCTTTTTTTGGCAATTTACTGAATCATTGTTTTCTTCTACGTCAAAACAGTTACTTGTTAAACATGATTAGACATTAATTGTTAATGAGTTTTACTTTTTTAAACGTCTACTGGACGGAACCTATAGTATGGTAGAATATTAATAATGTGGTTTAGTGAAATGTCAACTTTTAGTGATTCCATTCGACAGAAGTAGCCGTTTAGGTCAACGAGCATAACTATGGTGACAAACCTGAGTAGAATATAAAAATAAAAGGATTTGCAAGGAAAACCATATATTGTATTTTGTATGCATTCTTTTGTCATTTTGCTAAAAAATATACAGTTGAGCAAACGACTCAACTAAATTAACAAAAATGTCTCTTTACCGAGTCCTTTTGAGTCCGTTATCTGATACCGTTTGTTTGAGCGATAATTTTCGTTAACTAAAGGTCTTTGTTTAACAAAGTAAGTACACCTTTGTTCGTCGCAGCTTTGCATAAAGTTTGCCAGTTTCTTTATGCTCTACTTCGTCGCAGTGTTCTTTAAAAACTCGGTGATAAAAGTGAAACATTAGGTTTAGACGAATTCGGAAGTCCCGCCGCGGAACGGTGGTTTAGACGAGTTCAATACTTGCCTTAGTTCTGGTGGTGGCACAATTTTTTTTTACTGGTTTCCGTTCTGTCTTTGTGATAGTAACACTAGTAACTACTAACTACTAGTAGGTAAGCGAATAAACATTACCCATGTTTTTTTTTTTGTAAATTATTAAGTAAACATAGGGACTGTGTTTCCAATATCAAAATAACTGCTATTGTTATTTGCGTCGGACATAGTGCATTAAAAACGAAAAAAATCTGCCACCCTGTTTGTTTGGGGTAATCTCCGAACGGATTTGGACGCGCCTTTACTGCCAGACATCTAGTGCTACTTGAATCCCAAACTTCAGTCAATCTCTTGAACTATACTACTTTTGTAGCTGTTTTAGCCTTAGGTCAGCTGTATTGTGTAGCTCCGGTACATAGTTTTAGATATAAATGCATTTCTCTTGTTAATTACAATTTATTATACTTTTGCAATATTAGGAATTAAGTAATCGGCGTTAAACATTGCAAGCGCGGTAAAATCTATCTGTCATCCCCCGGCTAGTGCGGAGCACCGTACGCGGTGACCATAGTGATGTGTAATTCGATTCTACTAATTATTCGTCTAACAATAGGTAGTAAAAGAACTACTAGTTCATTAAAAACAATAGCCTTCCTCAGAATAGCTCGTTCAGTCGAGTTAATTATGATTCAGCCGCGGGCCGAAGCTGAACTTCGGCTGCGCTTATCAGCGGTCACGTCTCGGAAAAAGTTACTCGATTCCGATTCAATTGGTATTCAACTCTTAAAACTTATGGGTTTGTAAGATTGTTACGTGCGGAACTGACTGTGAGATAGTTTCGTTCGTGGCCGTTACAAGATAAGTTGGGTATATAATTGGTTGGAATGGCTCTTTAATTATCCTTTGCTGATTGGATAGTGTTTGGGAGCTCTTGCTTAGTGCGGCGGGGTTTTGGAGTTCGGAAATATTTTACATAATATTATTTAAATATATAATTTGATCCTTTATTTATGATCTTATAAAACTTATCTATATTATGTAAATCTTGATTTCTTTTTATATAAGCTTGATATTTATATATTTGCTTATTTATAACGTACATATTTACATAACATAAAATACGTACGTGAGCACGTCTTACTAGCAGAGATACGAGTATGTATCAAGCTCTATGAAGTTATATTGCAAAGAAATATAATATTCAGGTATGTAATTTACTAAATTCTTTTACACGTGAAATATTGTTTTAATCTATCAATGTATAGAATAGGTAGGGTAAGGTGTTACTTAACAACCAAACTTATTTCTCTAAAAGAAAAAGAAGAAGAAGTCTGGAATAAAACGAAGAAGGGATAAGGTCGGTTTGATGGTTTTAGGAATTTTCAAAACAAATATATTTGTACACTTTCTGTTAGCTCCATGATAGATGCTTATCCTATAAAATAATATGACCAGTATATCCTTAAACAAAATCACTGATTCTAAATAATAAGCTCCATAAAACCTTAAGTCAGTTTTTGTAAGTTACTTAAAACATTGTAAGTAGAATTTGGGGAAGATAACACTGAATAGATTGTCCTTGAATAAAATTATCATTTAATCTTATTGTTTTCGATGGAACAACTTAGGAGATTAATTTTAGGGAATGTTACTGCGGAGCTGTGGTAAAATAATGCAATCTACCGGTTTCCATTTGGTTGGTAGATGTATCCGGATGGCGGGTTATGGCCGGGCCTCCTGCCAAGAAGAGGTTTTATCGGAACATATTATGATCCATCTTGATGCAACTCGAAAAGGGCTTTCAGCGAATCCTCCTGAAAATAAAACTAATATTTATTTACTTCTTTAGCGGGTTTAATCCCAAGGTATTAGTTAATATATGTATTATTTTTTTTGCTAGGCTAGACAGGCATGTAGCCCAACTGATGGTGAGGGCCAATGCAGCTTATTTCACTGTGGGACATTTTACTAGGAAGCATCGCTTGGAAGTCTTGTCTTTGAAAAAGTCCTACCACCAACCAAACCCAAGGTGGGAATCGAACCTGCGGCCTCCGAGTTTTGTATATAGTTAGCTACTGCTATACGGAGGTTGTCAACAAATTCAAGATTATTCATTAACCATTCGTTATTTTCAGACTACGAACCCTATTTTCTATTTTACCTGGCTATTTTCTGAGATTCGATGAATCCAGTTATTATTACATTGAAACGGCTGCCGTCAGACCTCCTTGATGAGTGAACCGTACTAATTGGCTTCTAATTATATAGTAATATCTTTATGTCTTCTTTCCTGCCTTACTGTCTAGTTGTACGTTTAAAGAACATTTCATACTTCCATGCCGGCAGTCATCATAGATCCAATATATTTGGATGCTAAATTACTTTATTGGCATACATACATAATATGTATATTTGTATAAAGAAATAAAAGGATTAAGTGAACCATATATAAAAAACCGTACCTATAATTGTAGCTAAAGAAACAGCAATAGTTGTATTAGTTAAAGAGTTACGAGAAGTAAAGCAATTTTTCCTAATGATTCTCCACTAAAAACAAACATGTACAAAAACTGAATCCATTCTCAACTTGTCCAAACATTAATTGTCTTTACAATTCTGTGAGAAGATTCCTTCGTGCTAGGCACAGCGAAATAGTTCAACAATTCCGAGTCTTATCCCAAAGGCATAAGAGGAACAGTAGAGGCACTTTTGTCACAGTATAAAGAGTACACGGTACGTTACCTTCATACACCGCTTTTATGTTGCACTATAGTATATGTATCGTCACACGCACACTCCAAAATCTTGACCCGTTTCTCAGCCCATACGAAGAGATTTTGGCTATTAAAAAAATATATAAACAATTAGTATCAGGCTAAAGTTATTAGGTTTCGTTTTCCTTCTATAAAGAGATTTTGTTCGAGTGTGCGTGTGACGACGCATAGTACGAATGGCGCTAACAGACAAGCCGCACGCGGTGCATTTGTACAAAGATACTGTACTGTGTACTTTTTCTACTATGGTTTCGTATACAGCCAGACTTACGGCCCTCCAAGGAGTAGTGCACGATCGAATTATGGCTATTTGTTCGCCCCTAACATCGTATTGCACAATAACCCATGTCTAATGGAACTTCCTCGGTTTGTTCCGTCTGTACAAGCGCGCAACAGGAATTTCTGCTAAATTGACCTATCGCCTTCTTTTCTATCTTTATATTTACTGTAAGTTTTTGGTTATAGAATTGACGACAGGTGAGCAGCATGGACGATGTTTTTATTAGACAAGTCACTGGATTCACAGTAAGCAGCACCATATCTACTTATTATTTTTTGGAGCTTATATTTGGTAAATTGTATTTTCTTATTTATTTATAATGTAACAGAAACTATTATTTGCTAAGCTCTTATGAATCTATCGATATTTGTCATACTTCACAGCAGACCACCATACAGATATCATCCATTCATAACATACTTTCGATTTGCATTTAATCTGTGATCCCATGTACATTGTGTGCACAATACGAGAAGAGTTTAAAGGTGTATATTCTGGGAGCATGCTCTACAGCACATTTTCATGCTTATTAAAATTTTATGAAGTATGTAGGTAAATTATAAAAAAATAATAGCTTCCTCCATTTAATTTTAAACTGTATTTTGAACAATCTGTGTTAGGACGATTTCGATGTTTTACTGGTCACACAAATACTTGGCCACATGCAATTGATGACGTTTTTGGCAGAACGAGATCAATAAATTTTTAAATGTTTTATTAAATCACGAAAAAAAAACTGTGATGCTTCAAAGGAAAAAAGGTTGACACAACCGTTCCAAGAATCACGATATCCATCTATGTTTGTCATCATCACTAGCCCATATCATGGGGTGAGCCTATAATCTCGCTATCAAACAGTACTAGCAGTGCAAACTATCAAATTGATGCTCCAAAACAAAGAGCCGCGGCCTATTTGCCGTATAATTGCACTTTAAACTTTGTCCAGTTCCACAGAGAATGTAATCATTGCATTGATTGTTTATCGTAACAACGGATTGACGGTAATTTCATTGTAGTACCGTAGTAGTACCACAAGTAGGTATCAATGTAATCCTACATACAAAAGGACATTTCTCGTTTTATATTTTAATGCGATTTGCGGTTCCCAAACCGTTGATTGTACGTTTTCCGCGATTGTTATTTTAACAAATAATGAGTTATCAACCCGTCACGAATGGTTAGTTATTTCAATTACAGCTTATAATTAAATGCTGTTTATTTGAATATTGGTTATTTTGTATAAATGAGTCTAATAATGGTTATTTTGAAAGTAATCTCCTTTAGTGTTGCAAATGTCCATTGGCGACGGTGGTCACTTATTATCACGTGATCCGTTTGCCTCTTTTTATTATAAATAAAGGATTTTTTATCTCACTTTCTAGGAAGTTGTTATAATTTGTCTATTGATTAATGCAAATGTATCGCGGCGCGTGTCGAAGAGACGACGTATTACACGGTCGAACGCGCCGCCAATCGAGACAAGTCGCCTAGGGCCGCAGCTCAAGCCGCACGGAATGATTCCGTCTCGCGCTCGGCCGCACACTGATGCCTCCTTTGCCGGATTTCTGTCGCCAGCGTAATATTCACGAAATATCCAGTACGTAAATCTGCAATAAGCTTTCGTTTGTTAACAGGATTAGTTACAGTTATATACGCTAATCTGAGTACTGAAGTGATTAAAGAGCAAACTAATGGAATAATATGTATATAAAAAGGGATTTAATACAGGGTGGCCCTGAAAATCGTGGATCAAACGAAACAGGGAGATAAAGGGGGTTATTACCGACATAAACCCCTCAACAGTATGACCTCACATCGACTCTACAAAAAATTAAAGCTATTTTTTGTTTTGAAAAAAATAATGCCTTATATTGTAATCAAATGGCAAAATAATGAAAACATATTGTTTTTTCTTTCTTTTTTTTGTGTTCAATTATTGTCAAAGAAAGTATCTTTACATAAAAAGTATCTTTACCACTGTGGGAACACAAATTCGTGAGCAATGGCGACTTTCTTAAAAGAAATTAAGTTTTACGAAAAATCAATTCCAACTTCAAAACAGTACTGTGAAAAAAAAATGTATGACCGACAAGTGACCCTGTATCAAAAAAATTAGCCTGTTTTATCACCATTTAAATGAGGTATAACACTTGGCTATTTGTAGCTAACTTATTTTACAAAACTTGTTTATTGGCGCCAAGTCTAACTTTCAATAAATTAAGCGATCAATAAAAATCGTTATTCGCATTGATATTTTCACTCTTAACAATCCTAGAGCTTTAACATTGGAATAAATACCCGGTATCTTTTGTCCTTTTCACACTCGGGTCGGGTACGTACCCGACTCGGGTCGTACATACGATCCATTGTTTTTTGGCTCAGGTACCTAAGCTTGCGCGTACGTTTGGCCCACCGCTCCCGCCGCGGCGGCGAATCAGTGACTTGCTACCTGCTTGTTATTACGCACGTGTTCTGCCGGTTTGCTCTTCAACGTCTCCTGAACGGACTCGGATTTCTTGTCTAACTTTGACCTAAGCTTGCCATACGGACTGTGAGTCTTGCCAAACTGTGACCTAAGCTGGCCATGCGGACTCTGTTTGATTTCTTACCAAACTTTGACCTAAGCTTTCCAATCGGACACTAATTCTTGCCTAACTGTGACCTACGCTACGCCAGATGGCTACTGTAAGAAGAGTGGAGTACAATCTGACTGTACTCCACTCTTCTTACAGTGGCCATTACAAAAGCCGTAGATGTAATGCATGTCAGCATACTCTCGCTGACGAAGGAAGGCTTCAAGAATCAGTGTCCGATTGGAAAGCTTAGGTCACAGTTTGGCAAGAAATCACACAGAGTCCGCATGGCAAGCTTAGGTCACAGTTTGGCAAGACACACAGTCCGTATCGCAAGCTTAGATCACAGTTAGACAAGAAATCCGAGTCCGTTCAGGAGACGTTGAAGAGCAAACTAGCAGAACACGTGCGTAATAACAAGCAGGTAGCGAGTCACTGATTCGCCGCCGCGGCGGGAGCGGTGGTGGGCCAAACGTACGCGCAAGCTTAGGTACCTGAGCCAAAAACAATGGATCGTATGTACCTACGACTGGAGTCGGGTACGTACCCGACCCGAGTGTGAAAAGGACAAAAGATACCGGGTATTTATTCCAATGTTAAAGCTCTAGGATTGTTAAGAGTGAAAATAATCAACGCGAATAACGATTTTTATTGATCGCTCAATTTATTGAAAGTTAGACTTGGCGCCAATAAACAAGTTTTGTAAAATAAGTTAGCTACAAATAGCCAAGTGTTATACCTCATTTAAATGGTGATAAAACAGGCTAATTTTTTTGATACAGGGTCACTTGTCGGTCATACATTTTTTTTTCACAGTACTGTTTTGAAGTTGGAATTGATTTTTCGTAAAACTTAATTTCTTTTAAGAAAGTCGCCATTGCTCACGAATTTGTGTTCCCACAGTGGTAAAGATACTTTTTATGTAAAGATGCTTTCTTTGACAATAATTGAACACAAAAAAAAGAAAGAAAAAACAATAGGTTTTCATTATTTTGCCATTTGATTACAAAATAAGGCATTATTTTTTTGAAAACAAAAAATAGCTTTAATTTTTTGTAGAGTCGATGTGAGGTCATACTGTTGAGGGGTTTATGTCGGTAATAACCCCCTTTATCTCCCTGTTTCGTTTGATCCACGATTTTCAGGGCCACCCTGTATATAAAATAGATGCTACAACTAGTGGTAAACATCTTTCTGTACTAATTGCATTATAAAGTACCCTTAGAAAGCTGCGATGAGATGTATTACACTTTGCCTCCATGCATTGCATGCATATTGCATACTCGTAGGTGAGGCATAGACGACGTATTACACGTTCGAACGCGCCGCCGAACGAGACAAGCCGCCTAGGGCTGCAGCTCAAGCCGCACGGAACACGGAATGATTCCGTCTCGCGCTCGGCCGCACACTGATGCCTCCTTTGCCGGATTTCTGTCGCCAGGTAATATTCACGAAATATCCAGTACGTAAATCTAAATTCGTTCCGTTCAGGAAAGAGTTCTTACAAGAACTTCAGTTATTTACAAGAATATCTTCTACAAAGATAAATGCCCAATTTTCTGTTTTATTGCGCATTTCTGGGTTAGGTCTTTTTTTTTCTTCAATTTGAGCTTAATATAATTAAATGAAACGAGCAATAAGATGTATGATAAGTTAATAACGTGAAAATTCTTATTTTTAACAACATTCAAGCTTTTTAGTGGCTCAGATTCTTTGATAGCGTATTTAATACAAGGCTAAATACGAGTAGATATCTCACTGTACCGTGTCATGCATTCCGGTGTAAAACCGTTCATTGTTTAGGTGGGAGCCGTGGCCGCAAACATGGCAATTTAGGTCACTTGCAGTAACATCACCATACAACCAGTCCCCTGGGAAATTCGTGTTATTTTGTAAATCACACGGTGCTATACGTATATACTACAACAAACAATATCACATATTTAACGAGTACCTAATAAATGTCACGTTATAATATTAGATATCACTGACAATAATCTGATACTAAAGGTAGAAACTTAAACACTTATCTCAAGGATATCAAGGTAGGTACCACAAATTAATATAGGTAATAGGCCATATATGTACATGTCATTTAGGGCAGAGTGCAAACACGAATGTATCTACGTGTCTGTCTTAACCTGAAATGAAGTAGTATCATACATTAAAAATTCATGGTGAAAAAGAGAGGATCAATAGCTAATGGGTCTGTCAATCTCTTTAAGGCGGACACCGGCTTGTCCCTCGCGGAAAGCTTTACATTACAGGTAGGCATTAACACTTTAAGTCCTGAGTCCCACACACGGCCACAGGTTTCGCCTGCGGTTACGGTGCTAACGCTAACGCCTCGATGGTTTAGTGGCTTAAGTGCCGCGCCGAGATCTTAGGGTCCTGGGTTCAATTCCCGGGTCGAGCTAACTTTGTGTCGGTTTTTTCGGACACACCTCGGGTTTGTGATCACCAATCCGCATTTTGCAAGCGTAGAGATTAAGCCAGTACCCATCATTAGTGGGACATTAATAGGCTGATACTTTACTTTACTATGGTGCTAAAACGTACTCTCCATTGAACGTCATTGTCTCCACCGTAAAATAAAGGATCACTAACAAAACGCTATCTAGTCTGTCAAAACGTATACAATGATGAATTTTACTACGAATCACATAAGCTGTTAGTAGAAAGAGTTAATAATATTATGTTTAAATCACTTTGAGCAGTATGCAACGGGTACGCGGAACAAAATGGAAACTATGATGGAAACTAGAGCTTTTGGAACCAACACAGGCATCGCTAATTGTCTCCTTTTCGAGTGATGCGAGCGACAGAACAACTACTTTAATTTAATTATTGTTTGCAGAACAAAATATATTAACATGCAAGATAACAAGATCCCTCCTGGTAAAGTGTACCTCAAAAGAATATACTCTAATCGCTACCTTATTATGATGTATAGAAATATACAATTGTAGAGGTTTTTTGTTCTTCTTTCACATCGCAACTAAGCAACGGATCGATGCTATTTTTACTAAGGGAATTGTTTAGAAGCTGTAGAGTGACAAAGATTTTATCCTAAAATATAGTTATATACCCGCGGGATGTCGTCGCAAATTCGTAAAAGCACTAAAATATTGTATTAAAATTTTACAAATGTTTTTAATCTAAATCATCATGTTACAATAAATATACCACTATGCATATTCGTTCGAGTTTACTTGTACATGTTGCCTTGCAGTCAAAGCGTACCTACAGGTTCTAACTAATGCAGCACTTACAAATGGGAATGTTCGAGTTTAAGCGGATGTTTCTGCTGGATAAATAAGTTCGTTAGTCATCAACTTCGTTGGGACGGCTCAGATAATTCCACACAGGGAATCTTGGCGTGCTAGCTAGCATTACTAATAGCGGAAGATTATGCAGAATATTTTGGTTGCGAATGCGGAATGAGAAAGAGGTAAGGAAAGGTTGGTAATATTTAAAATGCTGGGTAGTTTTAATTTGATATTTTTAGATTGTCAGTAACAATTAAATAAAGCACTATGCATAAACGTTCGATAAAATACGTTGCCTTGCAGTCAAAGCGTGCAGGTTTAAATTAATGCAGCACTTACAAATGGGAATGTTCGGGCTTAATGCGGATGTCTCTGCCACGTAAATAAGTTCGTTAGTCATCAACTTCGTTGGGACGGCTCGGATAATTCGGGAAATCTTGGCGTGCTAGCATTACCAATAGCGGAAGATTATGCAGAATATTTTGGTTGCGAATGCGGAATGAGAAAGATGATAGGAAAGGCTGTTTGCGTTTTCAGTACGACGTATGCATTTAGTTGAATTGTGTATTTTATATCCCAAACCACGTGGCTTGAGGTAGAGACTTGGGCTAAACTGACTTGATGAATATCTTTATTCATGTGAGTAAAGTAATTTATAACCTCAAAAGTTCATCCAGTCCAGTCAAATGGTGTGTAGTTCATCCGGTCCAGTCAAATGGATGAAGCTTTATTAGGGCTAGTAGAATTTGAAATTTTAAAACATTGATTAGATACCTACAAGTCGATGCAAACTCTAGTTATGTTAAACATGACGTAAAGTTTTAAAATAATGAGAGTTTGACACCAACTTCCCCCTCCTTCCTTCTTTTCTCAAATGCAAGCAACGCATCTGAGATCCTAGTCACATTTGCGTCTATCATCAATAGTGATCCCTTTCCAATCTTACCATTAAGTGTCAAACTTTCTCATTCGCCTCCCTTTTTCGCGAAAAAGTGTACAAGGAAAATATTAATTTGCGATTTCGCGGACACAAAGACAGTGGAATATTGTATTTTTAGCATCGTATGAAGCATTTTACAAAAAAGTAGACTAAAAGACACGGAAAACACTAAGAATTTGTTCATTTGTTCGCGTGAGAATCAAAATATTTCTACGAAAACAGGATCACAAGAGACATGGAAAAGTAAGTAGTATATTAAAATTATTCAATGGCTGTTGGCGTTGGCAATGGTAAACGTAAAATGCCTCGATGATCTAGTGGTTTAAGGTTTAAGTACCAGGCCGTGATCTCGGGGGTTCAATTCCTGGGTCGAGTCAAATTTGGATCGGTTTTTTCGGGCACAGATCACCAATCTGTACTTGGCAAGTGTTGTAATTAAGCCAGTGACCATCATTGTAGCGATGACTTGATTTAAGTGATGAAGGCCTTTGCAGGTTAGTACTTTAAGAAAAGGCACATGGCCTTTACTTAGGTTTAGTCTATGTATGTACAAAATTTCATCCAAATGGGTTCATTGGTCCAGGCGTGAAATTGCCAGAGACAAACAAACATACAGTTACTTTATATAAAATATTAGTATGGAAGCTCAAAGGGATTTATTTACTATAGTTATTCAAATCAAAAATCAAATCAAATCAAATCAATTTATTAAAATTCTTAGAACTATTCTATTAGCTAGTACAACAATTTTCTTAAGATCTAATTAACTTTATGAGCCTGAACTATTATTGTTATTAGCTGTGAGCTAGATATAAATATGCAACTGTTTTATCATCCGAGTTCCATCTTGTATTGTATTTGCCAGCTGATGCGGGTAAAGCGCGTTGTAGCTTTGTGTGTGCTACGTTTTGTTGATTGATCATAGTAACTATTCAAATAGACGAATAGTTCTCATAAAGAGGCGTAGACTAGTTTAGTGTTTAATGGTTAGGTTCAATGCATTTGCTGAACCAGTTATGAAGGTTTTAGACATCTAATCTCTAAATAAGGTAATATCAAACCTTCCCGTCCCTCTTCGGGAGTGTTGGGGAAACCCGGGGGCTAAGTGGGAAGTGCAACGAACGCATGTAGTGCCGACTCCTACACATCACCTCACCTCCGCAAAAAATGGCCTCAATAAAATTATATTTACCCATATACATATGTATTCGTTATATAAAATGCAACTCTCTTTTTAGTTTTGGTCGTAAACGCTTACCGTAGAAAAGCCTATCACAGCTTTTGACACAACAAGCTGTTTCCATTTAACTAGGGTACATAATATATCCATTTTAATGTAGTCTATGGATGGGATAGTCAAATGCTTTGACTGCAGAGAGCATTAATGCTTAGCACGAATCGTATAATTGATATTTCATCAATATATATATAGAGAGAGATAGATAAATACACTCACACTTGAAAAGGATATTCGTTGCATCAGATGACGTTGACTCTGGACTAAAGCTTACCATATACACAGAAATAGGTTCAACCAAGCTATGATTTTGAGCTAAGGATGTAATCCTAGCCTTCTACAATCGATTTCTTTGAGTTACACCACGGGGTACAGCAGCATTATAGATGTCTTTAAAAAATGATAATCATAGTTTGAATGCTGCTTAAATGTTTGAGATTCTATGATCATTTCCATTTTTATGCAATGGTGTCTTATAATCGGTGAAAACAGTCACAAAGTCAGATAATCACACATTTTATCTCTGTCACAGCCTTAACACTACACGCCAATAAATTCCCTATTACAAGCAACCCACTTCGTATTATACCAATATAGGCATGTCGCGATCGTCGACACACAGATCTTCGTGTTTGTTTGTGCGGCTGACAACAAGCAATCGTACACGGGACAAGCTCATCGCTTTTATTGAGCCAGGAGGCGTGGCGCCGACTGTACCGAACCAGCCAATAACGTCTCCATACGGAAGTACACTCGCAGGCGAAACTGTCTTGATTTCACTGCTGGAGATAGCGGATTGCGACATTATGTTTTGAAAGTACTTTCAAGGGGTAAACTAAAGAGTATTGGTGTAGATTAAAGTGTGCAAGTAAGTGCGCAAGCATAAGTTTGTAGGTACATTTCATATTCCTTCAATCTCATGACAAGGGGCAAAGCAGTTTGCCTCGATTGTAAAGAGATCAGGCGTAGGACTAATGGCTTACGTGCTTCCCGATGTTTTGTACGGCCAACTTCCAAACTCTGGACTGTTCACACAATTGACCCCAGGTTCCCTTGTGTAGCTATCGCTTTAAACAACGACCTGGCTGGCCACTGCATCACTGAGTCAGTCACACGAGAAGAGATGTCATATTTTAAACAACAGTAAAACCTGATGTATCAGACTACAAAAAATGTGGTAAATCAACATTTCACCAACAAAGATCCTACGCTAACAAAACAAATGTAAAACGGACATTAATTAAATGGAGTGTCGCCCTCTGCGAGCCAATGTTCGAAATGTCGCCCTAAGGATTTATTGGCAAATGAAGTCAATTATTATTGAAATTTGTTCTCGTTCCGGAATCGAGGTCGCTCCGCAGACTTTAATATGACAGCCTCTTTATATGCCTTGAATAATGGCTTTTGCATACGGCGGTGTCACTAAAGAAAAAGTATTTAGAAGGGACGAGGGGATTGTCTTATTTTATGGCCTTCTAAAGAACTGAACTAAAGACTGCGAACTATCCGTATTCAAGTCGTTTGAGGTAAAGAATCTAAGTCATTTATTCAGCACAAACAGTAGTATTAGAAACCAGAGCTCCACACACGACACACACTCACAAACTGCGGGTAGCGTATTCTCCTCCGCAAAAAAACTTGTTTCTACGGAGCCTTCCAGCCGATCACATCAGTTAGCAGACAGACACGCAGCCGACCTGATAGTAAGCGGTCACTGCTGCCTATTCCATTGAGGGACATTTCATCAGGAAGCGTCGCTCAATTTTTTTGTGCTGCCAGACTGTACATGTAGAAGTTTGGTTTAGGAGTGTAGCCTTAATATATATTTTTCAAATATTGATCTTTTTAAGCAAAGTGCTAAATGCTATATGAATCTATAAAAACAGAATATTAAAATATCATCTTCCTGTTTGCGCTGATTCAAGCTCCACATAATAAACACTCAAATAA
Source organism: Mecyna flavalis (assembly GCA_949319885.1). Taxonomy (NCBI): domain Eukaryota; kingdom Metazoa; phylum Arthropoda; class Insecta; order Lepidoptera; family Crambidae; genus Mecyna; species Mecyna flavalis. The sequence goes on along the minus strand of OX439408.1, from coordinate 11,611,944 downwards.
TTTACAATCCACCGCAGTGAATAAATAAAAACCTCATAATAATGCCTTCATTAATTCAATCCTCGTATTCCGCATAAAAATAATTACCCAGTATTTTTCTCAGACAAAAGAAAATAAAAGTGTTTATTTATTTACAATTGAAAGGAAAGTGGGTCTACGAATGTACTTACAAAATTCGGTTTACCGGGAAACCACCTAGCGTTCCGGAAGCGGCCCAAATGAAGTGCCTCCCGGAACCGGATAGCCGGAATGACTATCCGGTCTCCACGGGCTCGTAAAAGTAGACGCATGCGTTTAATTGCGTAGTTATTCCACTACGCGCTAACTGCGGGGACAGTTTTTTTTTCTACAATATATTAGCTCAGAGTTGTAATACAGAATACACTGGGAATTAAAAGTATCAGCCTATTTAATGTCCCACTGGTAAGGCATAGGAAAAACGTATTTTTTTATCATGGAAATCAAGTAATCACGATAATGTTTTTTTTACAATAGTCTTATGATAATAAGTAAGTTAGTAATACAAATGTTGGTAATTGTAAACACAGCGGCGATGGTTACATTTTACATAATAATACTTAAGAACTAAGCGAGGGACCCAGGCCCAGAACATATATGACCCAGGTAGAAAAATAACGTAACAAAACAAATGTGTGTTTATCTACATCCATACCCTAATATGTCTATTTTATAGTCAGGATCGATGAGCAAACGCCCTATATTTAGATATGAGTATCTGTGGCTGCATCTTAATGTTTACATTTTAGTATCGGTAACCGATACCTTAATTACGTTCAAATTTAGAACGTCTACTTAAAAAGTAAAAATTAATAGGTTTTTTCGATTATCGAATTAGTCGATTAGTAATTTTATGTTCCATTCCTATACATTTAATTCGATGCTGAAATTATAACAATCGATTTGAGAATCGAAATCAACTCGAGTCTAGATTGTTTATGGATTTTAAAAACTACAAACGTCATTTATTCAAATTGACCTACAAATTATGACATGATTTTGTACTAAGTACTAACTTTGCTCATCGATCCTGACTATAAAATAGACATATTATCGTATGAATGAAGATAAAGTTATGTATGTGACTGTACATAATTAGGCATTAAAATACTCATGTGATCCTTTTATGAAACTCACTTCGTTTGTTTCATAAAAGCACATTCGTATTTTAATGACCCTCATTATGCAACAGCCACATAACTAACTATTGTGTGTGTGCGGGGGTGTGTCTAAATGTAAATAAATGATAGATGTAAGTTACCAGTTTAATCACCACGCTTGCTTTGTTAATTGGTGACAAAAGAGCTGTTTTCAAAAAATCCGACACAAATTTTGCTAGACCCAGGAATTTAAATCAGGTCCCTAGGTTAATAAAAACTTAAGAAGAGGGGCAATTTTTCTTTTTGCGTTAAATCAAACTAGTTACTTCATACAAGAAACTCTAAATGGACCAAGAATGACACACATATTTTAAATCATAAATCAATTCAAGATTTCATCCGCTCGACACAAGCTCTATTCGGATTCACAAAGGTATTGTGCAGTAAACCGGTACTAGATATAAAGCACATCAAAAGACGCTGGCAGGTTGAAAATAGCTCACCGGTGAATAAAACGCCGGTTAAACAGAATTCAATCCTCATACTTCCTTGAAAACTTACATTAATTTTCAATTCGCCGAAGGCAGATATTTCAGAGTCGGAATTACTCGTAGACTACGCAAATCAATACTTACTACATCTTCTATTTTCTAAAATATAGAAGAAAGTGGTGTTAGTTACACTATTTATAACTCAAGAACGGATGAACCGATTTGGCTGAAAATTAGTGGAGAGGCAGCTTACCTGGAGACGGACATAGGATACTTTGATGGGGGAAGGGGGGAAAGTTGAAAAAGGAAATTACGCGCTGGTAAAACCGCGAGGACGACGGCTAGTAATATGAGCGAAAGTATGTAAGTTATTGTCTGTCTGTAAAGCTATCATTTTTATGAAATTTTGTAAGGACATTGGCCTTACCAAAAATGACAGTTTTGGTACTTTTTATCCCAGAAAGTTCTCAGTTACAATGGGATAAGAGACATAGAAGTAATTTGTTGGTCCTTTTTTTTTCCCTTGGAGACGGAGCAACGAATTGCCAGCCAATCTTCCTTAAAATGTGATGATTTCATTGACCACCAAAGTCATCTTATACATTAATTCAATCAGAGATAGTGTGAAAAGTCTTAAGTATTTTCCCAGTTAATTATAAACTCGGTACAAGGCAAGCGCCACGTGTGGTCAAGACACGGTAAACACATTCCCGCGGAATTCCCATCTGTCCCCCGGCCCTTGTAAAGAGCTGAGAGTGACCCGTGTTTGTGCCGCAAACAAAATCCTTGTCCGTTGTCCTGTTTTTTAAATCCTTTACGTTGATGTTTTAACAAAACAAACCTTTTGTTTTGTAAATTACTGCCAGTTTATAGGTTCGTATTCATGCATGTATAAAATTTAAACTGGTTCAGATTATGGTAAGAATTCGTGGTAAAAAAAATTTATTTTCAAAAGTTAGATTATGTAAAAAACTTTCAGTGAAAGATTATTACAGTTTATATTATTGTGTTTGTGGCCAATTATTGTACATATTTTGAAATCTTTTAAAATAATTCTATCTCTCTGTACAAGTTTTAAAAGATGTATTAAAAAGTGCTCAGTTTATTTACAAAGGTTCCTCCTAGCCGAGTTTTCGGCTACGGCGGCCAAACTTTTACGATCAGCCAACTACGCAGGATTTATATTATAGTGCACAAGTGAGTGCGCAAGCACAGGTGCACTCCCTATTCCCTCACTCTCATTATAATTATAACACGGTGGGACAGCAGTCTGACTCGACCAAAGAGAGATCAGGCGCTAGATTTACAGGCTTTAAAGTCAAAATAACTGCGAATTTGTTTGAATCTTTTTATTTTGTTAGTTGTTTTAATCCGCTTTCGTTAGAAATTTGAAAATTTATCTATGACTGGTATTTAACGGTGTTAATCTAAACAAAAAATCTGCAAAAAATCTGCAAATCTTTTTATGTATGTAACTGTATGTATGTACATACTTTATCCCGGAAGAGCCACGGAGGATTTATATTTTTATCGTTTGGAATTGGATGGACAAAAATAAGAGTACGTTTGTTAGTGGTATTGTATTTTTACAAATAACTGAAATATCGTGCATACATATCCGTGAGTGCACTCTAAAAGTATTTTTAGACGAGCAGTATGTGTTTTCACCCGTGTATTATATTTTTACGGGATTAAAAGATTCCTATGCTTTGCGTTTGAAACTGAGATAAAATTTACTGATATAAAAATGTTGTTTGCGTAGAAAAGGTGATATCTTCCATGTTGATACAAAAGAATCGCGAAATTGATGAGCAAGCGTAAGACTTCGCTGAAAGGGCTTGAAAAAATAATGAGAATACCTACTTATTTAAAGCATATAATATTATGTAAAACGTGTAAATATAATATATCCCTTTATTCACACCACTCAACGCCGAACCGGCACTCGGGTGCCGCATAACAATAGATTTTCTATTGTGTCTAGTAATCCGGGGCTAGAAGGATTAACAGCGTGGGAGTTTATTGTTTAGCGAAGTGTGAAGAAGTGTAACAGAAGCAGAAACAATGTAAATAATATAAACATTTATTTCTGTGTTTGAAAAAGGGTCCTCATAAAATCGTATTTTACACTCTTAACAAGTGCGATTCTATCTCTGAATTCAAGTGTGTGGTATTGTTATTATAGTTTTTCGATGTTAATGTAATATTTCTGTTATTTCATAGCCCGTGAACTTCGGCGCGTTCCATTGTGAAATAAGAATTTGAAAAGTCCGTCCATTTTTATTAGTTTCGAGAATTTTCTCCGAGTTACTTTATATAAATGTCCAAGTTCCGAGACTTCTGTACAAAATGTATTGTTCAGTCATGCATTCATTCGAAGTTTCGTGAGATGCTCTCTTCGTGAGGCTCTACAAAAACAATGCTGACATAAAATATTTATTTTAGATGAAGTTCCATTTCATTTTCTCGCAGTTTCTGGGTTTTGTTCTGTTTTATTTAGGTCATGGATTTGTTTACAACATATTTGTTTGGTCTTAATAACAAAACTTTGTTTGTTTACAAGTTGCTTCTATCTAAGTTATTGTACTTATTATTGTAGAAATAAAATTAATAGATTTTAAAGATGTAGTCCGTATTGTACAATAATTTATACAAATAAATAAAAAACCTATAATTGAAAAGCGAAATAGTATACAGTTGACAGTTACTATTTCTGGAGGTCAGAGATGTACTCGTGTAACAGAAGATTTTATCTATAGAGGTGACTTATAAAAACTTCCAGTCAGATTTATTATAGGAAATTAAACCCTCAACCTCAGCAGTAAAACCAAGTTCAATAAATTAGGACATCGTCAAAAGAGTATGACATTTACTGACTCTCAAATAATTTCAAATATTTTTATTCTCAAACAAATAAAACTTTTTATGATCAAATTTGCCACAATACGGCTGATAATGCGGTGTTTTAAAATCTTTAATTTACACATTTTAGTTTATTCGATCTCTTGACCCAGGATTATGTGTACGTACATAATTATATTTGGTACGGCAACAACCAAGCCTCTCCGCACAAAAAAACGACCTAAGAAAGAGTGTAGTAAAACGTCAAAACAACATTATTATTCTATCTGCATGCTTCACGCTTCCACAATCTGTTGTACACACTATAAACCGGGCGTATATTAAATTTTGTGTGCCGAAAGTAAAATTTCAAGTGGCACTAACACTTTGAGAGTATCCTTTACGTCTATTGTTATCCCGGTAACATCCCGTTTAATCCTGGCTCCAGCATGTCATGTCTATTCGACAAAAAGTGGTCCTTCATGTGAATTTGCATATGAATGGGGACGAAGCTCGCCGGCCACCGCCGTGGGCGAATTTTTTGCGAGGCCGAATAGCTGTGATTAACATAAAATGTTTGCGGACCGATGTGGGCAGCCTTCGGTCAGTTGAGGAGTTTTGGAATATTGTTACACGTCTTTGAAGTTTAGGGGTTTCGATTTGTCAAGAACGAGGTTAGTGGCCTAAATGTTTGCGATACACTGAATTTAGTTTATTCTCAAACCAGTAAAGTATTTGTACAAACACTATTGTTTATTCTCTTCGTTTTCAAACAAATCAATTCCACTTCTCTTTTGACATCAATGTTTGTTTTTCGGAAATATTAATGTGAGAGCCAGTAGTGAGGCAGCACATTGAGCAACTTTTCCTGGTTACGTGTTCCTCAATGGAAGTGGCCGCAGTGGTCACTTACCATAAGATATGCTAAGAGAACGTGCCTGTCAACCAACTGCCCTCGTAAAAACCAGTGCTTTAGGATATGTATTCAGGACAAACGATGAGGATGAATTTCGTCACTTACAATAAGGGTAAAAGTGCTTTGTATATTGAAATTAATTTACTCAAATCGAATATTGACTTGTGTATACCATTCAAATGATTAATTATGAACACAGTGAAGCATGTAATAAGAAATCTAAACTTTTCAAAAAGCAATAACGAGATCCTTCGTTATAATATGTAAATGAAGCGCCACAAAACGACATTCAAACATTGAGTGTTCCACAATGAACGGTCTTAGTAAGCATCACTCGACGTTACTCAAGTCGACGAGTTTACAGTAATAACTCAACGAATAACTCTGTTCGCATTAATATATCCAATTAGGCAATTTAATGTCATAATCAAGGCTCAATGTTGCTATAAAATGTACCAGACAGGTCGGAAATGACTTTCGAGTCGCCCCTTTTTACACAAAATAGGGAATCCTCTGTACCGCCCATTGACCCTTAACGGTTCTTTGAAGTGAGACTTAATTAAATTTCTGCTGCTTACATTACAAAGGAAATTTACATTAGCTATGGACTTGCTTGAAAAACGTGAATTGATAAACAAGGGAAAAATGTTTAGGCATTTCATACGCGGCTTGCTCAAAATCTAATGAGGTTTAGTAGAATATATATTTAGTACAGGAGGAAAGTAAAGTTTTTCGTTCCAATATTGTTGAACAATTTCGATACTGATTTACTTATATTTTGTAAGCTGTTATAAGTAAATAATTAATACCTACAAGCTCTTGTTTTATTTAGGCTGAATTTATGCAATTACCCAGTTGTTCGGCAGGAGCTGTATGCTTACTGAAGTATATTGCAGTTCATAAACACTTTAACGAGAAAAAAGATGGCAATTGCGGAACGATGGCGATAGCTAATATCTTAGGGATGATGGAAATCCTACGACAAACTTTAGAAAAGTATTCAAACATTATGCACATTATTCAAATCTTTATAATCTTGCACTACATATAGGAATAAGTATGTAAAATATTATAAAAGTGGTTTAACAATATTTTACATAGTTATTGCAAAGTTTCCTGCTGAAGGGTGCAGCTTTCAGACTTCCTTAATAATAATATTATAATAGACTTGGTTTGTTTTCCACGAACGCAAAAGCTGATGGTCGTTATTCTTCAGTAATAAGACCTTTTTTTTAGCAAAAACACGTAAATGTAAAGTGTAGGTAATTAAATACTCGACAGTGTCTTATAAAACTGGAGTGGCTTAGAACTTTTTTCTGGAGAGATGTCATGACAACATGTGTATAAGTTACGTTGATGATGATGTTAGTGGGATGAAAATGTGGAAATTACAAGCCCAAACTAAATGTATGTAACAGGTTACAAAATCAATTTTACGTAACATACCTCCCTACTTTTGTTACCTAATGTTTCCAAAACATCCAGAAGATATTTCATCGTTTCATGCATGAGCTCACGAAATAGGCTCTGTAATTACACGGCAAAACAGATTAGCTCGTCAAATAATAATCTCCCGAGACACGAATTACTTGGGAGAAAATCATCGCGAGTTGTGTAAGCACTTACTGCCATGATTACATACCCGTGTGTACATTCGTCTGTATCTATTGTTGGATTAACGACGAAGCAGTGTGTATGTGTCCATAGATTATAAAATATGCCTTTTTATAAATAAAATTAAAAATCAACAAATGTAGCCTGATTTACTGAAATTGACTGATTACTGGATTAACTTTTTACTTATTAGGAATTTTAAACCTAAATCATAAGCACATTTTTTTTTATGATTTCACATAATTTAATCCACCTTGCCAATCAGCTCTTACTTTCATTTACACGTAAACTTCCTATTTCGTAATTATAAAACGAGGAGTGTCTACCCTTAGGTAATTAGGCGTTGTGCTAATTTGCACACGAGTGCGTCATCCTTTGTGATGACCATTAAGAGACCCATATCACGTTTCTTTGTCTGCATAATTCGAGCCAGTGAGCACACGAGTCCACGAAACAAATTAATTTCGGCTTCAAAACAAATGTTGACTCGTTAGGCCAAAAATTGTAGGGACGCTGTTAGCACTTTCAACAAAGTTTAACAGTACTCGGGATTTGGATTAATTCTATTTCTCGTCGTTAGGGGCGTGTTGATTCGTTTTTAAACTCGCAGTCGACTCAGGTGAGAAATTAACTTAATGGTTTGCACCATGCACAAAGCATAAATTTTAATAATTACAATGCGTAGTTTTTATTAGTTCTCTAAAGTGTTCTCTAGTTATAAATGTACGCGTAAAGTGTTAAAAGCAATTAGAGAGTGCTATCATGTTGAGTGATTATAATTTTGTTATCAAAGTGATTATCATGATGAGTTTATTTGTGGAAGAAAATTTATTCGACAGTTGGCTACTAACAAAATGGAATGCTACAGCAAGATTTGTTGGCAGTAATAAAACATTTCGATTTTGCTGTCAGTCTTATAGCATTGATGTACTCGTATATGTTTGACGAGTCTTTTTGGTGTAATGCTCAAGCAGTCGGCCATTACACCAGAGGTCGCGGGTTCGATCCCCGCACGGTAAAAACATTGTTTGTATCGGTATGGGTGATTCTATGTATAATATGAATATATTTACAAAAAAATATATATAAGTAATCTTTATCCGTTGTTTGGCACCCATAGCACAAGCTAATGCTTAGTTTGGGTCTAGATGACGCTGTGTAAATAATGTCCAGAGATATGTATTTATATTATGTTAATCACAAATCTAGAACAGAACTAGTTGAAGTTCTGTGATCTCGCACTACGAATTAGACGATGTATAAATTACCTTTCCTGGTTATATTTTCTCGATGTCTTCCTCGTTAATAACATGTCAACCTTAATATCAAAAAAAGTTTAACACTTACGATTGAGTTCAGTAGATCAAATAAATAGTTAACACATTTTAAATTAAGGCAACGTTGTGAGCGAACATGCATAACGCGAATATTACAAAAGTGTTAAGTGATAACCACATAAAATTTTATGTTTGCGAGTTGTTTGCAAATTGCGACCCCTAAAATTTATTTTAATGCTCCAGTTAGGCAGTAAACGTTTGTCATTGTGATTTCTCATTTAGGGAACTCTACGCCATCTGGTATTGTGGTGTTTCTTTTAAGTACTAATTTGTAGTGTAATGAAAATTAACTTTAACATAACGTCGGTCAATTCACGAAGAGATGTATCTTAAATAATGATTTTACAAAATTACATTGCTTAAAAACTTATCATCACAGTCCAATACTGGACATATCCTTGGCTACTCGCATCAAGCTCCTGCCACCATCTGCTCAAAAAATAGTGCCTCTAAATAAAAATAACATGAAAGGACATAAGAGTTATTCACGGGTATAAAATGTGTTGACATTACTTCTATAAAACTTTTAAATGAACAAAAGCAAGCTAGCTCCCACAGACACAAGTGAAATCTGCCATCATAGTAGTTTCTGCTGTCGGCAATGTGGGAGCCACACTTGAAATTAAGGACTCGAAGATTACAGCGCACATTGAGCGATGCTTCCTCGTGAAGTGTAAACATGGAACCATTTCCTTCGTAATTACAGAAGCTATTATTATCCCCGACGCTGCTAATTCATCTACGTGCACTATGAACTAGTCATTGCCTACACACCCTCATTAATCTTTACGCTCAGGCAAACGCCTCAGTATCAGCTATTTACTCTGGCAGTGAGCTCGATTTTCGTAAACGGTAATGATCCATCGTCTTATGAGATAGGTAAGCTTAAAGTCAACCTATTCAAATGTTTCGTAAAATATGTATCATTTGTGGTAAGTGTATGTACTGTCATGCACAAGAAGAATACAACCAAGAAGACATTTAATTAAAATTACTATACTTGCATAAAGGATCAAGCGTAAAATACTAGGAGAAACTCTTTCATTAGAAGTAAGATCTTTTTTAGTAAACTAGCCTTCCGCCCGCGGTTTCACCCGCGCGTAATTTCTTTTTTCAAGTATCCTCCCTTCCCTCACATTTCCGACAGTAAAATAACTATTCAAGTCGGTTCCGTAGTTTCGGAGCCTATTCAATACAAACAAACAAACGAAATAATGTCAATTGTTTGTACAGCATGTAGGTTGCACCGAGCCAAGATTTTTTTTCATAAATAAAATGAACTATCTCAAAGCCTAAACTTTGATGTTGTAATGAATGTTATTGTATTACAACGCTTCCAATTCCTGTTAAAATATCAACAAATTTGGAGCACAAACTTTGAAAGTTGAAATTGAAAAAGTTTCCTAAATTTTCAATAGCCTAAACGTTTGGAGTTGGAAGCAATTTCATACTGATATGAAATGCAGTGATGCTTAGATGTAATAATAATATCTCTTGTAGTAGTAGAGAATGTAGAGAATGTAGAGAAATATAATGTTGATTTAATTAACCAATCGAATGTAGTTTAAGTTATATTATGGATTTTTATCTTCGGAACACTATGGCAAGTTTGTGCCATCATTGTACGTCATTGTGTAACATATTTTATTATAGTCTGATATTCCAGGATATTCCAAGTGTTTTTAACCAAATCGGTTATTAGTAAAAGTTTCTTAGGTATTTTAATTTTTTTTAATACTTCGTCAGTTTGCAGGCAGAAACGCACCCCACCAAGAAACTTTCACTAAAAAGTGCTGGTGCCTCCTATCACAGATTTTTACAAGCTCAAAAGGCAGCACCGCATTTGTATTAAGCATTGTGTTAAAAATAACTTTATGCATTTACAATGTATTTATTTAATTAAAAAAGGTAATGCATTAACCAAATATTATTACCCCCTAGCTGAGTCAGCGCTTAAATTGTTGGAGAATAGTGGTGTGTGTATTATATCGAGTTAGCTGTCCCAAGCGAGGCTGGCCTCTTGGTAAACTTAATTAAGGTACCCACATCAAGTTCTTTGGAATTAAGTGTTTAATATCTCTATCCAGACTAACTTGGGCTTCCCTAGCTAACTTATCATGGGTTTATTTAAAACGTTTTTACTTTGTAAACTCTTTTAAAAATACGTTTATCGTTTGGATGTTCTTTTTCAAAGTACAAATGCCTTATATGGGTCGTGGGTTCGAAGTCCGCCCAAGATAAACATTAAATATGTGAACTTGTATTTATTTGTGGTATCTTTTTTGTTTCAGACCCTTAACACAAGTTTGAAATCAACAACAATACGTATGCCAACGTGAAAAATATTTAAATGAAAAGGTCACAAAAACTACAATTTATGCGGAAACCCGTCAAATTCAAGAAAATTTATTCACTTCCCTAGAGTAATAAATTACTACCAGCAGCTCGGTGGCTCTTTAAAGCAATGCCTTTTCAAGTACAAAATCCGCTAGCATGATCTGAACTCTGTCCCAGAGTCATAAAAATGCTAAATTCTCATAACTTTGGGCTAAAAACTCATTTTACTAGCAGTACATTACGCGGCCACATCTCAGGCGGAGTCAAAGCAGTTTAGTGGTCAGATAAACAAAATAATTAAACGCTTATGGTAATCCGGGAATGGTGCCAGGGCGAGCTTTATGTAAATTCCGTCGTGGGGCGGGCCAATGCGCTAGTGCTGTGCTATTAAGCAAATTGCGGGACGTTACCATACCTTGTAGAAGGTTCCAGTAGGTATTTAACGATATCCGAAATAACATCTGCACAGATAGATTGCATTTTAATGTGTGCTCTTTTTTGTTTGTAATTTAAAAATAAACTCTAATTGTATTCAATTTAAATTGACTTGCAAGTTACATAAGGCAAAGTTTTTAACCTAAGGCTTTGTAGAGTGAACGCCATCAGCATGCTGGCTTCTGTCTGTTACACTTTAACAATTGAGCCGAATTCCATGACATTTGATCATAGTTTACATCTTGGTAAAAAGGATATTTTTTTTTTATATAATGTAATATTTACTTTTTTATCCCGAGATTACGTTAAATAGTCAACGCGGGTAATGCCGCGAGCGGATGGCTAATTTTGTCTAAAATTATGTACATACCTACTAGTGGACCCCAATGGAAATTTACCTACTTTTCAGTTATCGAAACATTTATCGGTATAATAGACAACACTACGCACATGGAAGGTTCGTGGCACAAAAGCGCTAGCCAGTTGGTCATTCTGTTTTAATTTAGGCTGAACTCGGCATCGCCGGCCAAAATTATGGACTTCGAATGTACGCAATTGAAAACCTGATTGTGTACTCTCAGAATAAGATAGTTTTGGTGTTCTTTGAGTGTGGCGAAGGTATTCTTTTATAAGTAAAGTAAACATGACCATGTATATTACGAAACATCCATCTATTTTTTCAATTAAATTATTTTACATGCAAAGTATCAGCCTGTAAGGCAAAGGTCTCCGTCATTGAAATCATGACATGATATTATCACAATAATGATAGGCACTGGTTTAATCACCAGTATCACCACACTTGCCAAATGCGGATTGATGACCACAAACTCGACCTATGTTCGAACAAACTTTTTTTTTATACCACATTAGTTGGCAGACAGACAGGCAGCCTCCCTGATCGTAATTGACATACAATTTATTCGACCCAGAAATTGAACCTTGGACCCCGAGTTTACGGTTAGGCATTAAAGCCACCAACGAACAACGAGGATCGTAATTTAATATTAAAAGCCATAAGAGTTCACATAATTTTTATTAATCCTGCACTCCTAAATCCTAATTAGTCTGCATGAGAACTTCTGGATTACTAAAACTCTTATACATGATTTCGTGCACTTAAGCTTGGTTTAACATCGGTCATAAAAGAAAATTACTTTCGCATCAACGCTAAAGAGAACTAGTTTTTCTTATAACCGAAAAGATTACCCATTAAAAAGGTTGAGCGTAAAAAATAGCTCGTTTTAGTTCGCGCAGTCTCATTTAATTTGAGTCTTCCTCAGCTCCGATAAGCCAGGGTTTTCGACAAGTTAAAAAAGGCTTTCTTGCTAAAACAGTCATTTGGTTTCGGTACCTGTGTGGGCTTTTCAGACCGTTTAGTCATTCCTTGCTTTTCTAGAATAGATTCTATATTTTTTCTTTTAAAACACCTCTTTGGCGTACAGGTAAAAGGCAATCGGTCAAATTCCGAGACGTACTAATACGTAATTATCATCCCGAATTTGGTAATCGTAGTGTGTGCCTTACTCTTCGTTGTTATGACTATTTTATTTTAATGAATGGACTGGACTGGACTAATGCAGCTAGCTAAGGCAGCCAATAAATTATACTGCACATAATTTTTCTGATTTTTACATAAAAATATTGACATATTCTTTTTAGACCCATAAAGTCAAGTTATATCAAGGGTTCCTATGTTTCGGGCATAAAACAGACAAAGAAATATTCCATATATTTGGCTTTTCTGACTTAAATATGAAGATTTTTAGTTTATATTCAAAATATGTATAGAATTGACATTCTCTAAACTTTTATAGTATGTGTAGATAAAGGTACAGCTTTACTTGGTTCGGTATATACATATTTAAAAAAAAACAGCTCATTCCTGTAACGATATTTGATATCAATTATAGATTTAGTTTTACCGTTGGATACGCCGATTTCTTCAGTAAAAGCTCCGAGTTTTTTCCATCAAAAACACAAAAGTCACCCCTGATGGCTGCACCTAATAGAATTCGGGAACATTCCAAAATTCTGTTCCCAAGTTTCGGTCGTATCAAGACCAATTCGCTGCCACATTATGAAAATTGGCTCGGAGCATATAGTTACTGGTGGAGTAGGTGTTTTCTTTACAAACAGCTCGAGAGCACAATGTGTCTTAATTTATGCGGAGTCTGGAATTCAAAGGCCCGTTTTCGCGATGGCTGTACGAGTTAATTGGAAAACTACAACGTCCCTTAATCCGTATCGAGGGAATTTAAAGGACTCCTCTCACTTGGACGATCTTGGAATTGGAACTGTAATTGTGTTCCTTTTTAGAGGCAGTAAGTCAAAATGGAAGACGAATTTTTGTAATATTGAAACCTACGGTTTTGTCAAAGAATTCTTTGTGCTTTTGTTTTCAGGCTTTACGACTTATACGAGGCAGGCTTTTGATATCTTTGATACTATGATTTCAAGTGTGTCTGGGTTGTAAAAATGTGGTTTGTATATGCGTGAATGTAAACGGCTAATTAACCAATTAGCCTAGCTAGGTCAGGTTATATGCCTGGACACTATACAGCGCCGTCTAGCTAGACTAGTTTGGAGCTCCAATCTAGCCTTTACTATGGGTGCCAGGATGGACGTCGTATTACGAGAAATGCATCATAGTGTAGGCGGCAGTGCAATGTAATTGTAAAACAAAAACCTAGGCACAATAAAGAATAAAAACATATTCCGCTATTAAAAAATATTTATTATCTTCACTTTAATGTAATCTTTTGTGGACGAATCCTTCAATTTCACCTTCACACCCGTTGAGGAAAGATCAGTTGCCCAACTTTTGGCGATTTAGCATCAGTTTCGGATTAGTTACTATAACCGAAACCGAAACATTATTAATTAATTATCTTAATAATTATGCAAACTGTCTAAGAGAGTCTGAGTGTGACACGGTACGAGTCGGCTATTGTTTATATGTATTTCAGTTATGCAAACAAACGTTAATTGCATATTTGTTTTGATCCAAAGCCATTTGGGGTTATGACATCATTTACGAGGCTGGAGTCACCATATTGATAAAATTTGTTTGTACTATTAATTAGGTAGTGCTTTAACTGAATTCAAATGATACATTGATATTATTTTAAGGATTTAAATTCTGTTTATTTTATTTATAATATTTTGAATGAACATGCCCATTATTTTAAGTTAAAATAGGCATCAACATTTCGATGGAATAAACAGTCATATTTCATACTACTTATTACGAGTATATCACTCACTATTCACTGTATAATGTCTATAATTTTTTTTTTGTATCTACCCTTGTTGCCACCATCTTAGGTTATCAGCTAACTTAACGCTAGCACTGCACACGTTTAAAAAAGTGAAAATTTAGAATTTTTTTAAATTGGCAATATCTTGAAACCGAGCAACTTTTACTGAGGTCATGTTAGGCTTGTTCGATGCCTCTTGTGCTGGTTTACCTACAGTGTCACTGTGACGTGTCATTTTTGGGACACCTTGTATATCTTGCCTTCAGTCCGGGGCGTCACCCGCGTCGCAATCGTTTTTCCGCAAGAGTGTGATGTTTTTCCTAGTTTTTCCTAGTAGACTTGTTACCCTCCCCACTCCAAAGACACGTTGGTCACACTGCGACGTGAAAGAAAGATGCGTTCATTTCGTTATTTTAATCTCTTTATCAAATTTTATCAAAATTAGTTCAGTGGTTAGGCGATTGATGTTTCATTTAATAGGAATCAAGGACAATAGAATAATAGACAACACAATAGGTACTTACATTTGCATGTTTTTAAAAAAGACCTTAGCCTGCTTGTTAAAAAATCGCGCTCCAATTCGTCCCTGTAAAATATGTCTTCAATCCAAATACTTTCACCTCCAAATCACACCGGCGCCATTTGGCAAGCCGATTACGCGCCACTTTTAAAACACTACGCCCAATAGGGCGCGCAGCGTAGCGCAAAACCAAAATTTGTCTGTAAAGTGACTATTCCGCACAAAATAATTGAGCAGTTATGCTAATGAGCTACAAGCTGAACTGGCGCCAGAACGGTGTCCGCGGCGCTTTATGCAAATCACCAGGCGATAGCGCGGCGAGCAGCGCTTCGCGTAGACGAGGTAGGATCTATCTACACTGACGCTTACTTGGATGTTTTACCTGGCTTGATTCTGTAACACAGTGGGTAATCTATTATTAAAGCTAAAACAACACGGTATAAGACGTGGTCTCACACGACAGACATTTTTTATCCACTAACCGCGGGGTGCTCCTCCTTTCCTGATGGTGACATGACATTTTGGGAGACGGGTGACCCTTTGCATTCATGACACCACCGGCAAGAGCGGGCACCTCGTTTGCGGGTCAATGCAGGTTAGCCACCACAGACATTGATACCAATCATAGGCCTTTGCGGGTTAGTAGTCGATTCGCACGAAAATAATTCGCACGAAAGTGCGAATCGACAACTTTCAAAAATAACATTATTTTTAGTAGTCGATTCGCCCGAATGAATTTTGATCGCGTGCGAGTCGACCCCTTTAAGAATTGATAGTAGGCGATTCGCACTTTTGCAATATTATGTGCATAAAAAAAGAACATACGTTTTAGTTATGGGTAAACATAAAAAAGATTAATTGTGTTATTGTAGTCATAATATAATATTAATTAAATGCATAGCAAATAATACAATAGAAATTTTGGAGTACAGTCGTGTACAGGAAATCTTTATAATAATATTAACCTATTCGCTGTCTATATATGTACCTTATAGCATACAGAATCAATTAAATTTCAAATGTTATATTTTTTCGGACAGGGAACATGTTAAATTATAAACTAATATCATTAAGCGTTAAATTATATTTGATAACTTTAATATTAAAATGACACCAAAAATTAGAAACGAATATGTATAAACGTATTACGTAAAGCATTACACGCTTAAGTACCTCGGAGCAATACCTTAAAGAGAGCCCCGTTAAACTTACACAATTTCGCTTGCATTTTCACTACGCAAGTTTAAATTATTTGCTTATTTCTATAATTTTTCCAATTAGAATATACATGTATCTTACATCGTTCTAAAGTTCGCGTTAATTCTAATTAGAAAACATAACTTACATATTGATTACAAAACTATGATTCTTACACATTCTATGCTTAATACCTATTACAGTTCTTGCGTAACTAATTGGATTTATATTTATTTCACTTATTTACAATAAATCCTACGTAACAAAGATTTTGTCTCCGCTGTCCTTAACACGTTTCTAATTTTTGGTGTCATTTTAATATTAAAGTGTTCAAATATAATTTAACGCTTAGTGATATTAGTTTATAATTTAACATGTTTCCTGTCCGAAAAAAATATAACATTTGAAATTTAATTGATTCTGTATGCTGTTATGCTGTAAGATATATAGACAAGGAATATGTTAATAATATTCAAAATCAAAATCAAAATCAAAATATTCTTTATTCATGTAAACTTGTATCAAGTATTTATGAATCGTCAATTACAGAGTGACTCTACCACCGGTATCGGAATGCAGTCATCTGCCGAGAAGAACCGGCAAGAAACTCGACAGTTACTCTTTTTCATCGCCATGTTTGTTTACAATTTGTTTGTTACAATTACTGATTAGTTTTAGAATACCAAGCCATACAGTATAAAGTATAAGAATGAGACTATAATCGAGAAAAATCCGTGAGCCCTGGAAGACCAGTGCCCAAAGGTGGCACCTGCAGCACAAGTATGACGTATGTGCCAGCCATAATTTCACTCAACCATATTATAGGGAATGTAACCACCCGACACATAACGCCACCACCCCAAGCACATTTTAGCGAGCATGACCGCCAAGGTTACAAACTCTTCAGGATTCTTTGAATGAAAAATAAATTTAATTTTATTGAATTATAACATTTAATGTGTTACTGTATAGCAAAGTTAACATTGTTGATACTATCGGGATTCTATACAATGCAAAGGCGCGAGTCCAAGCTTCCTTGTCGTTGAGGTATGCTTATTAATACAATACAAAATAAATTTATGTCACTGAAAATATTAATGTCAATACAAAAGATCATGTCAATTATAACAAAGGCGCAGGCAGAGGAGCGGCAACAATACTACTCACTTCTACAGACTTTTATCATTTAGATAGTCTTCCACTTTATAATAACTCTTCTTGATGAGTTGGCATTTGATGTGTGACTTAAACTTGTGTATTGGTAAGTCAACAACATCTTGAGGTAATTTGTTAAATAACGTAACACTTAATCCAACAAACGAATTACCTATTTTATGAAGTCTTGTTTTCGGAACGGCTAGCTTATGTTTATTTCTAGTGTTTAGATCATGATGATGAGATTTTTTCGGAAATTCATGTAGGTTTTTTCGTACATACATAATACAATCTAAAACGTATTGAGATGGTACTGTTAATACACCAATTTCACTAAATACATTTCTTAGGGAATCACGCACTTTAAGGCCGTATATAGCTCGTATTGCCCTTTTCTGAAGTACAAAAATAGATTGTACGTCAGCAGCAGATCCCCATAGAAGTAACCCATATGACATGACGCTATGAAAATAGCTAAAATACACTAGTCTCGCCGTTTCCACGTCTGTTAAACGTCTTATTTTTCTAACAGCATATGCGGCTGAGCTGAGTCTCCCCGCGAGAGCAGTGATATTCGGACCCCATTGCAATTTCGAGTCTAGAGTTATGCCCAAAAAAACCGTTGAATTGACCATATCAATAGGTTCACCATTCACAGTGATATTGGGAACAACTTGCCTCACATTTGGCATGGTAAATTTTACACATTTGGTTTTTTTGGTATTTAACAACAAGTTGTTAATAGTAAACCAGTGCAAAATTTGTGAGACAGAATTACTTACGTCGACAAATGATTGTTCATATCTGTCAACTTTGAAAATCAACGAGGTGTCGTCTGCGAATAGCACAATCTCACATAAGTCTTTTGTAAAGTATGGGAGATCATTTATGTAGATCAGGAATAGCAGTGGCCCCAAAATTGATCCTTGGGGTACTCCCATAATAAGGGGAGCGCCGGAGGAGTCTACTCCATTTATATTTACTTTCTGAATCCTGTTCGTTAGATATGATTCTATCAGGCTCAGTGAGTTGGCTGAAAGACCATAATGCCGCAGTTTCATCAGCAATGTACGGTGATCAACACAATCAAAGGCTTTCGATAGATCACAGAATATGCCAATAGCATCTTGCTTATTCTCCCATGCATCAAATATATGCTTGATGAGCGCAACTCCAGCGTCTGTAGTAGATTTGCCTTTAGTAAACCCGTACTGTTTTTTATGCAATAACTTATTTTCATTGAAATGCGAGAGCAATTGATTAAATATAATTTTTTCAAATATTTTACTTAGTGCAGGCAAAATAGAAATCGGTCTAAAATTAGATGGGTCACTTTTTTCTCCCGATTTGAACAAGGGTATAATTTTACTATGTTTCATCAAAAAATATTATAAATATTATAAAGATTTCCTGACACGACTGTACTTTGATTGTTTTTTATCCACATACTGCAAAAGTGCGAATCGCCTACTATCAATTCTTAAAGGGGTCGACTCGCACGCGATTAAAATTCGTTCGGGCGAATCGACTACTAAAAATAATATTATTTTTGAAAGTTGTCGATTCGCACTTTAGTGCGAATTATTTTCGTGCGAATCGACTACTAACCCGCCTTTGCGCATAAGTATTTTATTAGATTTTCATATCCACAAGGCGGGCATTAGCTCGTCTGATGGGTGTAAAGGGTAAACCGGTATGCTACTTTGGTTGGATTTTTATTTTTTAAGAATATTCCTTTACAAAAACTCCTAAACGAAATCGGTTTTTACCACCGCCATCTTTAAAATAAGGCTCTCAGTAATAGCTGTCTTCGTAAATCGACCGAAATTTACATATTTGGAAAATATTGAGCAATATACAATTTCTGTCTGGGGCGTGCGATACCGCGTCCACTCCAGGAGAGGAGTCATCGCTGTGTTTGATAGGAATTTGGTGTTGTGAACAGTTACGAGCAATAAATTGTATATAAAGTCATTCATAAATTAACCATATCGCACTGTCTTAAGATCGTACGCAAAACGTGTAAATTTTACGGGCAATTTAATAAGTCCGGGCACTATTCATAATGACCGGTCTGTACTCATAATGCCCGACTCAATTGGGCAATGTGATTAAAAAGTTTATTTAAAAAGGCAATAAAGAATTTGTCTTGCTTTCTTTCTTAATTTATTTGATATTTTCTCGATTGTTCAATATTTAACTAAGTATTTTTAGTCCCTTGACTGCGACAACGGCAATGACACTTTGTAATTAATTTCAGAATGAAAACACAATCACGTTATTTAGTGAGCTAAGATTATTTATGCGGCTATTTTAAGACTTTTATTAATTAGATTGGGATACTTTTTATGTAAAAATAACCAGATTATTATTATATTTCACAAGACTTTAATAAAAGACCTCAATCAAAACGTTTTTTGCCTGCGTGGTTCTGGAAAATAGCTGTCTTCGTAAATCGACCAGAATTAACATATTTTGACAATATCGAGCAATATATACAATTTCACCGCAGAGCTGCGACGCTTTGAGAGCGGAGGAGTCATCGCTAAAGTTGAGATGTACTAATCCTACTAATATTATAAATGTGAAAGTCTGGATGTTTGGATGTTTGGATGTTTAGATGTTTAGATGTTTGGATGTTTGTTACTCAATCACGCCTAAGCGGCTGAACGGATTTAGATGAAATTTGGCACACGTATAGTTTATAACCCGGATTAGGACATAGGCTATAAAATTCCTACGGGAAACGTCTCATTCCCGGGGGAACAACAATATTGAAACTACTGAACCGATTTGAATAATTCTTTCACTGTTGGAAAGCTACACTATCCCCGGTGAACATTGGGTACTTTTGATCCCGGAAATAAGGGGGAAGGGGGGATATTTGAAAAAAGAGATTACACGCGGGTGAAACCGCGGGCGGAAGGCTAGTATTATATAAATTACTAGAAAAAAGCAATCCATTGAAATGTTAATCTTGTAATTTTTTTCTAATTGTTTCACCAACAATTCTTAAACTAAACTTATAAATATTCATGTGGGTAATAACATGTAAACACTGCATGCATAGTAAAAACATTTTTTTTACTGTAGGAATTGTTGTTTAATCCATCAAGCCCCGGAAAACCAGACACAATAGAAAATCTATTGTTTACGCGACACCCGGCTTTCGGTCGGGTGTTTAAGAGTTAATTGGTATTAGCTGCCATTGCACGGATAAGCTGACTGACGTGTGAATCTCGTTATTTAATGTATAGTGTAAGTGTAATGTTAGTTAGAATAACATTTTTTTGTCGATGTTACCAACAAAGACATTATTTGACGTGTGGAACGTAACCAGCGATGTGAAATACCAAGTAAAATTTCTATGGAAATTAGACTATGGCTCTATAATTCTTTAGTTATGTAGGCAAAGCCGTGGTCTAACGATAGGTATTATAGATATTTATGCAAATCGTCCGGGTATTATAGTGCGTTCGATGCAAGCGGCGCGTCTCCGTCCGTCTAGAATCTAGATGACACAGCGCTTAAAGGTATGTACGTTAGTAACTATTTAGTAATCTATGCCTCTACCTGGTAAATCTATAGAGGTCTTACAGGCGCTGCTACGATATTTTCGGGTTAAATTAAGAATATGTATACTCAGAATATATTATACATAAAATAATTATGTGGTCTCGTGGAGTGATTTATGTTACATGATTCATTATTTTGATGGTGTTATGTTTTTAGTAACTCAGGTTAACTTAGTCTAATATTACTATCAAAGGATATAACTGCAATCATGTGAAGTTGTAAGTTATAATAGCTAACTTGCTCAGAATTATTATTTACTGTATTTTATTATATTTTTTAGCTGTATCGTAAAGTTATGTACAGGTCGTCGATACATAAAAATATATTTATGGGTTTCATATTTTTTGTTGTAAAATGAATTCTAACTTATTCAACAATATTTTATTGAATAGATAACCAAGACACAAATATTATGCCCCATCCTTTTTCTCGAGCTCCATGTAGACCCGTCATAATAATTAAATGCAACTTACATTTTAATGCACGTGGCCAGTTATAATTTTTGCAACACGGTGCGGTAAACGAGGGAGATTTTTAAATTACCGAACTAAACTACGTAGTTGGACTTAATTGATATTTTATGAAAAAGTATGGACCTATTTATTCAAAAATGATGATATGTTGCCTCTGATGTTGTTAGTTATTTTTCATATTTTAGTTAAATATGCAATATGGAAACTGTTCCACTGTTATGGAAGCACTCGGCTACCACTGGGTAGCCGAGTGCTTTCGTCGCCGTGAGAGTCGTCCGGGATTAGAACCTAGGACCCCGAGTATTTCAACATAAGCAGAATTTCATAGTGGCATAGTGTGTATACTTACTTATCCACTCAAACGTCCGCGCGCGTTTCGCTAGGTTGTCAGGACAGTCCGCGAGTCACGTGATACGCGCAAAACAAAATCGATAGGAGACGTATGCTAAATAAATGCTTATTACTCAGTAAATAACTCAAATATCGCAAAATGAAAAATACTAATAAAAGGCTCATTAGTTGACAATTTTTAGGCAATAGTTATGTTTGATTTTAACATTATATTCTATTAATGATCTTACAGTGAACTTTAAGAAATGCTAATTTTGTCCTAGTTTTCAATTTAAATATTTTTTTATTAGATATTTTTGACGTTTACAATATTAAAACAATTTTGGGTTTTAGGTAATTTAATGGCCTTTCATTTGGAACCAAAATCCCATTATAAATCATCTTAAAAATATTACAAATAAAATAAAAACTAAAGCTACATGATCTGTGAAATCGAAGTTCACGTATGGTAAATTGTCTAATCCAGAATGAAATATGGAATATTTCAAGAAAGTATGGTAATAACCAGGCTATAATATTAATAAGTTTTCATATTAAAACATTTAATTACGATATAATATAAGAACTTTTTTAGATCTTCCAATTATTCACTAATAAAAACAGATAGTCACCGACCTATTTTTAATCAAAATTTTTACTTCAAAACTGACTGGAATCGCACATAATGTTATAAAATATGAAAATATGTAAGATTATAAATATTTTGATATACAAAACAATAATATTTTATTACTTACGGCATGATTTCTCGAATAAAATAGCTGGAGTCACTCGCGCACTGATCCACAAAAACAACAAGCAACTTGACAATTTATTTTTTTTGTTGCCATGAGCCGAAGTTATGTTCCACTTGAAATAAGGTGTGGTACATATCATAGAGCGTCAAAAACCAGCAACACTACAGACTATAAACATCCACAGCGATAAGAAAAAGAAAAAAACAATCGGCGGGCGCGAATTCTTAAAAATGTAACTGCAGTTACAAGGACTGTCCTGAGGTATATGGTCTCTGTAACTGTGGTTACAGTGGACGTATGAGTGGTTATGCTACTTTATTGTACTCAAATATGGTATTACTTTATTTATTTTGTTAAACAAAAACCAATCTTTATCAAATGCAGTAAAATAATTTTATATTTTATTCCCGCCCTGAAATAAACGATTCTAGTTTTAAATTTCGAGAGGGCGGGTATAGCTGCCCGTGGCACTAACGGTCCGATGGCGGTAACAAAGTTATAAGCACGTCACGGTTGCAATTTGATAACCATTTCGACCAGTTTAGTGACATCTCTCGCTTCGAACGTCGTGTAGGGAAAACTAAATTTATTTTAGAAGGTGAAGTGTTGCAGGTAAATGAAGCTAAATGAATAAAATATTTAACAAAATTGTATACATACTTAAATCATTTTTAAATATTTGTTGCAGGAAAAGATATTGTATATGTTACCGGCCAAACCCGATTTCAGGACAAACTAGTTTGGCCTAGGCTAAACTAGTTTGTCCTAAACGCGATAGTATAAACTAGTATAGCCTAGGCCAAACTAGTTTGTCCTAAGCCCGATAAGATAAACCAGTTTACATAGGCTAGGCTAAACTTAGTTGATCCTGATATAAATACGCACACTTTAGGATAAACTGGGTATGGCCCAGTCTAAACATTATAATTTGTTACCGGCCAAACCCGATTTCACTCAGGACAAACTAGTTTGACCTAGGTAACATTTATATATCTTTAATTTTATATATTTTTCTGCAACAAATATTTGAAAATGCTTTAAGTACGAGTATATAGTTTATACAAATTTGTTACATATTTTTACTCTATTCAAAAAGGTTCACCGCAGTGTTTCAACTCATTACAATTAATTCAACACGAAATTATTTTATGGATAAACTTTGGTCATGAACACAAACGAGCACGTTAATGAGATTTTAATATACTCGTAAAGAATGCATACAATTCTAATTTTACAATATATTTTCCACAAAACAAATTATCTATGCTTTGGTGCACATAGTGCGGTTAGATGATAGAGAAATTGTTTAACTTTAGCAAGCTAACTTAGCTTACTATGGAACACTGCATCGCACAAGCAAATTGTGCAAGCATTGACTTGCGAACACGGGCTATTAGTTTTGGTGGAAGTCCTTTTATTTTTAGTGGGACCCTTAAAATGGTTCTTACAATATATGTATTTTTTTGCTTTTCGTTTGCTAAATATCGGACGTGCAAAAGAATTTAAAAATCAAAGTAAATCAAATTGCTTAATAAATTATTTCATTGCATTTCACATCACAGCGATGCTTCTTGGTCTCCTGATTCTTTGAGCCTTTGATTTCAAGTGGCTAAGCCTAAAATTTTTGATTACTCATAAAAGTGTTGTAACGAATGGGTGTAATGTGATTTATAAAATGGAATAAAATAATTCTGCACTAACTACTGCAATAACTTCAATCGTAGCTTTACACTTTGGGAACATTGAAATTGAAATAATTGCTATTTAAATGTTACTTTCAAAATGGTGTAAATCATGTTAAATACCCATTAGATTAACGTATAAAAGCATACCTTCCATGCAGTAACTGGCTCCGTACCGCGGCAAAATGCTAATGAAGATGTATGGACTTTCCGTGTTTCAGTTCTTTGATTCTGTTCTGAACAATAAATTGAGGTAGAATATTGAACACAATTTAACAATCGGAAAGTGACATTGTATCTTTTCTCGCATATTTATTTATGCTTTAAAGAGTTTGTATGAAGTGTTATCCATAAGAATTGATATCTTACTAATATTATAAATGCGAAAGTCTGGATGTTTGGATGTTTGTTCCTCAATCACGCTTAAACGGCTGAACGGATTTAGATGAAATTTGGCACACGTATAGTTTATAACCTGGATTAGGACATAGGCTATAAAATTCCTACGGGAAACGTCTCATTCCCGCGGGAATAACAATTTTGAAAATACTGAACCGATTTGAATAATTCTTTCACTGTTGGAAAGCTACACTATCCCCAGTGAACATAGGGTACTTTTGATCCCGGAAATGTGAGGGGAAGGGGGTATATTTGAAAAAAGAGATTACGCGCGGGTGAAACCGCGGGCGGAAGGCTAGTTCTATAATTATGCATAGCAACTAATATTTTATAACTATAATAATATGTTGTATGCTACATTGGTTTATGACGATGGTTGTTTGTTAGAATAGAATTTGCATGGATTCAGAGGAGACAATTTAAAAAAGGTTTCAATTTGTTTTCAATTAACGGCGTAAGTACACGGCAAAATGGCTCTTAAGGGTTACAGCTTTCTAACAGCGGCCATACTATACTCGTAGATCCAGTCGCAATACGATCAGATACAGAAAATAACGAGAAATAACTGACTGAACATAACATAAGTACCAGTCATAACATGCTACCTTCTAACATCTTCCTTTATTATACTCAATTGAATCCCAATAAACGACATTTATACCAATCACAATTTGTATTAGTACATACCTCAAGGGTGAAATTAATGTTACGGGCCTCGCAGGGAACGCTAATGAAAAAATATGTCTCCGAGGTTTATGAGGAAACCTCTCTATAGAGGCAGTCATGGGCCAATAACATTAAATGTGCGATATATCAAATGTGCTCGTAGGGCGATGAACGGGGAAATATTAAGAAATACGGCCGGTGGGGCTTGGGAAATATTGTACTAAAATTAGCGAGATTGCAAAGGTCGGGTCTGGTTCAAAGTTGAGGTGAATAGATGGACACGGTTGATATTGGGCTATTTACTACAAATGACTACTAGTTAAAAGTTTACATTTAGTTGAGTTGTAGATGGTCACTAGACCTTCTGGTATCGTAGATATATTATAAACATTATTAATTTATTACACATAAAATACACATAGACATCACTAATGTACTATCTAAGTTTTTGAAATATGTGATGATGTGAGAGCGACTAAGGGACCACATCGGTTGTGAAATATTGCAACTGATGTCAAAACCTGGTCTCAAAAAAATCTACGAATACTTTTCGTATCACTAACTTTTCTATAGAGACTTTCTACGACAGAGCAATTCCGGGAAAGCTCCAACTGAAACAAGCGAATGCAATGGTCATCCAAACGTCACCGAAATAGAACAGTTTAAAACTAATCTGCACTAAAAAAACAAGTAAGCTTCAAAACAAACGTCTCACTTGTTAGATAAAATGCGAGCGGGGGTGCATTTTGACATTTTCATTTTGCAGCCGTGACGCATCACAGGTGCATCGCACTGCGCGCAATACGTCACACGGCTGCTGTTCGCAAATGACGTTTTGTGTAGTGATGCTACCGATTTACTATCGATAGTTTTGCTAGGTACTGATTGATTTCTATATTCGATTTGCTTTTGACTAGTCAATTTAGACTATGAGTACCTGTTATCTAATAAAATGTATTTTATGTACGATTTTTTGCCAAAATGCTCCTGTAGTTTGCTTATCATAATTAACTACATGGTGATGATGATGACTTTATGAGTCATGGCAGAATATCTTGTAAGCTGTAAAATCTGAAATATACCTATGTACAATATGTACATACACGTGACAAGCATTTAAAGATTTATTATTTTTATTTATTTAAAAAACACAAATCACCACGGTAGCATTTATGTCGAGATCCACGAGCGTAGACAAATGGTACATTGCTTTTTTATTGATATTATAAGTATACGCTTTTTTTATGTAATAGGGGGGCAAACGAGCAAGTGGATCACCTGATGATAAGTGATCACCGCCGCCCATAAGCACCCGAGACCCCCTTAGGGTCACAGTCGCGTTGCCCGCCTTTAAGGGTGGAATATGCTCGCTTCTTGAAGGTATTTATGTCGTATTGGCTTGGAAACGCCGCTGCGGGAAGCTGGTTCCATAGAATGGTCGTGCGCGGCAGAAAATGTCTGCAGAAACGTACGGTAGTTGATCGCCACTCGTCCAAATGGTTTGGGTGAAACTGCATTTTGTGGCGGGTTGTACGGTGGTGGAATTTAGCAGCAGGAATCAAACCAAATAATTCCTCGGAACACTCCCCATGATATAGGCGGTAGAAGATGCACAGGGACGCAATGTCTCTGCCAGAGGATCTAAGCAACCGGCAAGACTCTCGGCACCGACAATCCGGGTTGCTCAACGTTGGATACGGTCAAGGAAGAAGTTGGTACTGTGGTGCTCCGGCCCAGAGATGACAGCAGTACTCCATGTGAGGCCGAACTTGGGCTTTATAGAGTTGGAGGCGATGAGTTGGAGTAAAATACCACCTTGCTTTACCTAGGACACCTAATTTCTTTGAGGCAAGCTTAGCTTTTTCTTCCAGATGACCGCAAAATTGAACTTATGCTTATGTCAAATATCTATAATACTAAAAAAATATAAACGATAAAAACATTTTTTTTAGTGCACTCAGACCGGGTTTTTTGGGCCATCCCCATTATTTCTTTTATTTTTCATGCTAAAATACCTATAATTAATTTGAAGTGAAAATTTTATGAGCCCCATATCATCTTAAGGAAGATTTTTAGATTACTTCCCTCAGTCAAACATGGAGCAGGTAACCTATAATTTTCTTATTTTCATTTGACTTCAGATTCAGCACATTTTTGCATATATCATGCACAAATACTTCTAACATTAAGACCAGTAATATGCCAACATCAAAGCTTTATGTAATGCCCATCATATGTATTCTATGTAGTAGCCCGAGTTGTTTAGTTATCCATTCCAAAACTTAATTACAACTAGTTTGTGACACAGAGCATTCGCACACAATATCGACATTTAAAACGTCTTGTTCTCGATTACAGCACTAGTTTCATAAATCACGTGAATTTCGCGAGCAGACGGACAGAAACATGATTTCACGTCGCCTTTGTGGAAGTCGCGATAAAGAGTCGCAAACGGTGACAAATATGGAAACTTTCCGGTTCACTTGGAGCCGGAATGACGAGTGTTCGATGTGAGTTTCAGAAATTGGACTAATGGATCGTTGGGACGGCTGGAGACCATTCTGTACAGAGTATTAAGTAGTATATAAAGGAACTTTACGGGCGAGTAAATACATAAAGTACTTTTATTTACATCACGACAATTTTTTTGGGAGAATAATGCGTTTAGGAATTATGTGGAGCCATTTGGTGTAATGGTCGGCTGTTACACCAGAGATTGATATATTCTGTGTTGCGGGTTCTATCTCCGCACGGTACAAGCATTTGTGAACATGAACATGGTTGTTTGTGTCGGTCTGGGTATATGTAGCTATAATACGTAAGTATGTGTTTAGAAATGAAAAGTATACAAATAATGTTTATCCTTTGTCTGGCACCCATAGCTCAAGCTAATGCTTAGTTTGGGGCTAGTTGGCGCTGTGTGAATAATGTCCAGAGATATCATATTTATATATAACCGTAGGCTAGCTCTCGTCTTTGACCTTGTATAGGATTCGGTACTAAATTCTCACTACATTAAACACTATCTCAAATCCGAAGTACAGAGTACCCTGGGATAGTTGAAAAAGGAAATTACGCGCGGGTGAAACCGCCAGGGCGACCGCTAGTACTTAATCTGTGTAAAGATGACTTGCCCTCTCAGTTATTTGATACATTATGTTCACGAGGTTGCGCGCTTATCCCGCGCATTAATCAGTTCGGCTTTGATGGGCGGGATATATTTATGTTGATATCTTTCAATACGCATGGTTTTCCTCCTTCCGTGTCTAATCTATGCCGTGTCATCAATCAACGGTACGGGGTGCATGATTAGATTGGTAAGGAAACATATGGATACATATAGGATATGAAGGTACTGCGTTGTAAATCTGATAATTAAAATTGTTATTAGTACGGAACATTGAGAGTTTTTTTTTTATGAAAAAAGGTTGATTCCCAGGACGAGCACAATTTGTGTCAGTTTCTTAGACAAAGCACGTGTTTGTGGCAAGTATGGTATAACAGTGGGTCTGGGTCATTATTAGGCACATATTTTTACGTACGTACAAAAGAATTCAGTCTTTAACTAGATACGGTTTTAGATTAGCATCAGTGACACTTTCGACTTAAAATCACTTAAAGTTGTCGTCTGTCTCAACAAGATTCTCACGTGCTTAATTACGTGATTATATATTATAATGTTTCTTACTACCCGTAAAATGAAAGAAAAACGTACTTTTAAGTACTACTTACTATAATGTATAGAATACAAACTTATGTGGTATTATGAACGTCTGAAGTACCTAGTTGCGATATTATTACCATTGTGAAGTATGCACTAAAGGCTCGAGGACCCCTTACATTTATACTTAAATTTGTATGATATTATTTTTATTGCATTAGTAGTATGTGCCTCAGCTGCCAACTGTAAAAAAAAATTGAAGACTTTTATTCAGACGCATGGCTCACGATGACAATTAGCCATTATAGCCAGACTCGTCGATCGATTGCTATCCAGAAAGCTGTAATCAAGTTGATAATGATTAAGACTCATGGTGGGCGGCGCGTCTGCTGCAGCTGGCCGGCAGGCTCGGCCTGGCGGACGCGCTGCAGGGGGACATGGCGCCTGCCGTCGACCTCGCCCTCAGCGTCGCCTCGGGATTAGCTTTTAACTTCAACTCCTGCTTCGATTGAATAGTAATATATTTATTACTTGTAGCACTTGTAATAATGACTGTCTCCACGGCACAGTGGCCAGTGGCCAGTTGGTCGTTATTAGAAAGAGATAATAAGGACTTTACCTCACTTCTTCACTATAATAAGTATAGGTATCCTGTGTAGTTGGTTGATCGTAACGATTGCCCGCCGTAGCCGAAACTCTGGAAGGAGGATATTATTAATATTGTAAATTATAGCTAAAATATCCATAACTTACAGTAGTTGTAAGATACGTTAATCACAAACGCAAAGTAGGAGCTGTAACTTCAACAGTCAATCATGTCAAAAAAAATTAACACTTCATTTTGTTTTTTAACTTAATCTTTCCGTGCGGCTAAGAACTGCATATTTTCGCTTCTAAAACTCTTGTAGTGTAAAATCGTTTGGAACGGGGAATAATAGTCCATACATCACAAGTTGCGAGGTCGAAACGCGGGCGAAGTTGCCCCGTATTCCCCACTTACGCGCGATGAGAAATTAATAGTTGTTTGCTGAAATTTCCATCCAGTACGGTTCTATATCATCCTACTAGTTTAACTGGAGCTCTCTAGTTAAAGATGGAACGAAAATATGAGGGGAAAAAGCAGATTGATTTAATTTTTTTATTGAATAAATTTGTGTTTTTCTTTCCATGCACGATGTCGTGCTTCTGTCTTTCACTATATGTCACTTGTTTTGTTTATTTGACTACTAGTAGGTACTACAATTATTGCCCGCATGGAATATACCACGTTATCCCGCAGGAACGTAATATTTTTTCTTGATAAAAAGCTTATGTCATTTTCCTGCTCACAAACTGTCCTAGGATCAAAAATCACGTCAATCTGTTGCTCCATTGCAACGGGAAAGAGGGACAAACTCATATACACCTAGGCAGATTTTTTTTTTATATAGAGGCAGTCAGGATTACCTCACTTCACCTGATGGTAAGCGGAAGTGAGGTCCAAATATAAGGTTGACTGGCTCAATAGATCATAGTACCCATTGAGCCAGTTACCCTCACCCTGAAGGCCTGATATTTTGTGTAAATTTTGTGTTATGGTATGAACTAATTTCTTCAAGTGGCAACAATCAAATAAGAAAAACAATGAGATGTCATTGAATATTCCTGTCTGTAAATGTCTGATGTCAATTGTCAACCATGCCATGTTATTTCTTGTTATTTGTGAGTATAACCATAGCAACCTTGTGTTGCTATAACCATAGCTTATGTGGCACCTCCAGAGCAGGTTTTTTATTTTCTTGGTCAGGCTATACCTTAGTTGTTTCTGTTACCCATAACACAATTGCTTACTTTTTGGGGTCAGATCAATGTACGTGCTGTAGTCCAATATTTTTATTTCATTATTTGCAAGTTGCATTTGTCCGGAATCACAACAATGTTACGCTGTATATTTGTAGTTATGAAGCAGAAGTGCTTATTGAGACACCTGATGCACAGTGCAACAGAACGGACCAGTTGTCAGCATTGTCAAACAACTTGATCAATAAGCAAACAGCAAGCCTTGTCTTGGTTTGACGACGTGCCTATGTTGTTTACAGATTTATGCAATAAGTGTGGAGCTGCAACACAAACATGATATCAAAGGCAATGATTTCAGAGAAGCCTAGCAATTGAATATATCTGCACATTGAGACGTATTAGGACATAATATGAGTATTATTATTAACGAAAAGGCACTACAAATATATATGTTTATATTTTGTTCTAGACAGGATTCTAGGAAAAATGGCTTTGTTTTCTGATATTTAAGTACGTTATTACTACACTTACGAGCAATAAATGAAATCTCAACACTTACTTTGAAACTTTTTTTAGGTATAGAATCAATTCCAAGAAATAAATGATGTTGTTAACATTTTAAAGCATATTAGTTGATCTTTATTATGATATTAATTTCAGTTTTAACCTCTGTTGATTCAATTTTAAAAATAAGTTTATAATATAGACAGGAGTGATGCCAATTTTTTTTACATAGTGGCTTTTTTAAAGTAACAGCGGTTCGAAATGAATGCTTTTAGAAATGTACGATGGTAATAAATAAAATTAATGAGGTCTTGGACATCATTCTGTTTATTTCTTCTATTCGCTACTTTCTTTGGGGTCAGATCAATGTATGTGATGTTGACCAATATTTATATTTATTTATTATTATGACTTTGCTGTTTCGTTTCGTCCGGTGAGTGAGAGTACCGGAGGCTCAAACCCTCCTTTCTATCCAGTTTTCAAGTAGCGCTTTTTCTCCCCCCCCCCTACCATATTCTTTTTTTTAATAACTGTCAGATGCAACTTGCTTCCCGTATGTCCCAACGTCAATGACAGGTAAGAAATTATTAAAATTATTCCTTTATTTGCTTGAAACAGGTGACATAATATGTCAGGCTAATCAAATCATCCTTGATTCGATATACTCGTACATATATGTTCTATAACATCGACAGGGTTGTGTCCAGTACAGTATAAGCTATAAATGCGATGTAATGATTTGCCATCACAAAGCGAAATTAGGTCAAAGCCAGCGTCAGAGGGACGCTCGTCGCTGTGAATGCATTCAGATCCCTGATGCATTTAACATAAAGCACTGGCGTACAATTAGGTATAGGGCACTTGTCGATATCTGAAATCCATTTTGATTTTATTGACTAAGTTATTAACATATTTTGAACCTTAATCGAATATTGGTTCGAAGTTTTCCATAGTGATTGGAAAGCAACGCTAAACCAATATTCCTAAAACAGTGGAGAAATTAGGCGTAGGCGAAAGGGCTCGCCCACGGTTTTAAAGTTAAGATAATGACTTATTAGTGCTCTTTGCCTAGACTTAATAACTTAAACTTAATTAAGTAACTATCTAAGAATATAATATGGTTTTATTGGCGGTCGATATTAATTTTGTGTGTACACTAGTGTAATATCTATTTTAGCAGATACTGTGGAACACAGGTTTTTATTTTGAGCTTTTTTTAATATAATAGGGGGGCAAACGAGCAAGTGGGTCACCTGATGATAAGCGATCACCGCCGCCCATAAGCACCCGAGACCCCCTTAGGGTCACAGGCGCGTTGCCCGCCTTTAAGGGTGGAATATGTGCTCGCTTCTTGGAGGTATTCATGTCGTATTGGCTTGGAAACACCGCTGCGGGAAGCTGGTTCCATAGAAAATTCGTGCGCGGCACAGAAAATGTCTGTTTTAAAGTTAAAAGGTTCCTCCCTCATAAAAATTGCCCGGAAAACAGCTAGAATTATGATGACGGCTTAATTGATGCCCTGCGCAGTGCAGAAGATAGTAGGTAGGTGGAAGGACGGGTCTGGTTGGTGGTAGGGCCTTTTCAGAGTCCAACTGGCTCGCTACCACCCCCACAGGTGAAATCTGCCGCCATAACAACTCTGGCTGTGTTCAGGTAATATTAATGTGGGAGCCAGTACACTTGAAATCAGAGGTTCCAAGATCAGATGAGCCTACAGTCTGGCAGCACATTGAGCGACGCTTCCAGGTGAAGCGTCCCTCAATGGAATAGGCCGCAGTGGCCGCTTACCATCAGGTGGGCTGCGTGCCTGTCTGCCAACTGACCAAGTATAAAAAAAGATTGCATTAAAAGCACCAAGGGCACTGGGTTCGAATCCCGGGTCATACTGAACATTTGTTTTGGGTTTACCTGTTCAAATAAATCGGATATAATTATATCTGATACTAGTGGTAAATGCAATCTCTCACAGTCAAGTTTTACAATAAATTGAATTTTATTATCATAAGAAAAAATACTGTCTTGGTGTTTCTTTTACTAAAAGACCGACAGCTTCATTGAGAATGTAAATAAAGTCCGTAAATAGGATAAATTGAATGTAGTTTATGTAAGTAAAGAGTACGTGTAGAGTATCTAAGTAGTTTTAATGGGCTGTAAATATAGAAATAATATGTTTAGGAACACAACCGTCAGGTAACTTGCATCTTAAATAAGTTAACAAAGAAAATGATTCTTTAGATAAAGATACAATTAAACAAGGTATGTTTTTATGTTGTAGGTATTTTATCTACAAGTATGATTAGGTTTGGTGCCTAGTTTTCATTGTTCTAGATAAAATTTCAAAGTCATCCAGTACAAACTACTGCTGCCAGCTTTCCCTGCGTGAACTTCTATTTCTGTTATTAATTTATTTTATTGTATCCTATCGAAAAAGTACCCTTTGCCTATTTGCCAACTTATGAAGCAAAAAAAAAAAGGGTTTCCGCCAAATCCCATAGAAAAAAACCCCAGTCCCGGCGCAAAAGAATTGTATCTCAGATTTTAGATAACTATTAGTAGAAACAATATCAAGTGTCACTATTTCCTGATTCGGTGGCTAACATGGTTATTTTGCCCAGAGAAGTTTCAAAGGCGCTACATGCAAACATGACACTTTTTAGGAAAAACTTCATGTTACTGTACTAATTGACAATGAATTGGCAAAAAAATGAATAAAACACGCACATATACCCTCGTACATAATGTTGTTATTGAGTTTATTGTTGTTATGTTGTGTCTCTGTCAACATGTTTATATTGAATGTAATGTATAAAAAAATACAAAAAATAATAAATCCTGCTAGTTTATCATCTTCTTATGTAATTGTGTAAGGTATATAAATAGGTCCTAATGGTGTACCAAGAGAGATAAAATAAAACCACTATCATTTTTTCAAGTATTTTAATGTATATAATTATGATGCAGGCTATACATATCAGTGTGTACCTATTATATTCATTTTTTGCAATTACCCACACGTTTGTGTTGTTAATGAGTGAATTAATACAGTAAAATGAAGTTTTTCAAAAAAATTGCATATCCTTATAGGTACATTATATTACATATGTAATAATGTGTTTATATGATGTGTTTTATTCATTTTTTGCCAATTCAATGTCAAATAGTACAGTAAAATGAAGTTTTTCCTAAAAAGTGTTATGATTGCATGTAGCGCCTATGTAACTTCTCTGGGCAAAAAAAAAACATGTTAGCCACCGAATCAGGAAATAGCGACACCTGATATTGTTTCAACTAATAATTATCTAAAATCTGAGATAAAATTCTTTTGCGCCGGGACTGGGGCAATTTTGGCGGATACCCTTTGCTTTCTTTATTTTGATCGCGAATATATCTCTCGCATCACTCACTAATTCGTATCCACAAGAATATTGCAGAATCAAAATATGATTCTGATGAACGTAACTTTTCATTATAATATTTTTCTATAGTAGGTCAGTTGGCAGACAGGCACGCAGCCCACCTGATGGTAAGCAGCCACTGCGGCCTATTCCATTGAGGGACGGAGGAGGAGGAGAGGAGACTGTAGACTCATCTAATCTTCGAGCCTCTGATTTAAAGTGTACCTACTAGCTCCCACATTAATATTGCCGGAACACAGCCAGAGCAGTTATGGCGGCAGATTTTACCTGTGGGGGTGGTGCTAGCCAGTCGGACTAAATATATAATATCGTGTCTTCAATAAAGGACCTTTGCAATGTAATATTTACATGCCATTATTTAATTGGACCCATTTCGACGAACCATTTCCTGAACGGACACTTTTGTTGCATTAATTTATATTACATACATTTCTCTGTTTCATGACGGAATTAAAATTCATTTCGAGTTTCGTTATACCTCAAATTTAACGTTAATTTCCATCACCCTTTGTCCTCATTCCAATAGCGATATTTTAATTTCCAGATTCATTACGCTTACAGTATTTTTTTTGATATATTGACTGATCGAGGAACGTAATTAACCTTTAAAATACACTGTTATTTTTGCCAAAGGGTTTTTGACGGGCTGTCGAATAAAGTTTTAAAATTAAATTTTAATTAATAACAAAATAATTTTTTTTTGGTTACAAATACGTTTTTTTATACTACAAACGCTTACCATCGATGTGCGATGGTAAGCGCTTATCGTCGGTAATGGACGCATGAAAAGGCTATTAAAGCACATCATGTCTCTATAAAACATTTGGTAGAGACCATGCTCTAAGCACCGGGAGTCGTGAGTTCAAAAATCCATTCAGAACCGACGTCATGTGACGAACATTTGCGTTTTTTTTTGTGATCATTGACACAATTCATAAATCGACTGTAGCAATTGGAATAGGACAAGCCATTTGGTGTAACGGTCGAAAGGTCGGCAACTACACCAAAGGTCGCGGGCTCGATCCCCGCTCGGTACAAATATATTTGTGTGCATGAACATGTCTGTTTGTATCGGTCTGGGTGTTTCTATGTATAAAATGTTATTACAAAAAAAGTATGTGAGTACTGTTTATCCGTTGTCTAGCACGTATAGCACAAGCTAATGCTAGGCTAGATGGCGCTGTGTGAATAATGTCCAGAGATATTTATTTAATTAACAGAGTCGGATTTACATTTCCGACTACATCTATTGTATTCCCAAAATAGCTCGATACGTATGACAGCTGTCATAAAGGGATCACTAGTGATGCCTTGCAGTCGATTCCCGATTATACGAACACCGTTTTTGAATCGTAAAAAATATTTTTCACCGATTGTCAATCAAATATGATTCTACAGTTTGTAAAATTTAGGATTTTAACTGCGACATGTGTCACAGTGACATTACTAAAGACGCCGATTTATCCTAAACTAATAGTTAAACGTAAGTACGTAATCGATTCTTCAATCGACCTTCAGGAAGTTTTCTTATTTTCGAATCGCATTCTCAATTAGATTAATTAGGTCTCATGATGTCTTGTGTACAATTGTACATTATAATGATATCAAATTATGACTGCTACCTGTCAACTTTAAATGCTCTAATATAATTATTAAAAACGTAACCACTCTAGCAATCGCTACAAAAAATCATTCTCTAGTAGTATTTTGCTACGAAAAATACTGAGGTGAGTCTTCCGTAGCCGATATGCTACGACAGTTCATAGTCGTGTAAAATATGTTCGTAGCAACGTCGCCTTTGTAGCACAGCTACGAAAAGGTCGGTATCTCGCGCCTGTCAACTTTTAAAATGGTCGCGATGAGAAACCTTAGATGCGCACAACTACGCTTTTGTATTTATAACAACTAATAAAAATATACTATTTAATTGTATAAAGGGTATTATAAAATTTATCTATCTCCCTGATACATATTCTGGTATAAATATCACCAATAAGTTTCTCATTAACCTACTGCCAGTTTCCATTTACCTACAAATAAACATCGAAAACATTTTATTCCAGTTAGTTTGATAAACTTTTTAATAATTTCCATTATTATTAACATAAGTCATTCAGACCCGAATAGAATATCAAAAGATCATAAATAATACAAGAAGGACGTCGAATCAACTCAGGAGTATCCAAAGTCTGCATTAAGTTTCCGACTAAATCAAGCCCCAAGATACTCTGCAAAATGTCCCCAAACGCCGCGGGGTAAACTAATTTTAAAGTTTAAACTTTATTCATGCGGCACTTTACTAAACTCGGTGGCGGTGGACTTAAATCGAATAAACGTCAAATGTGGTGGCCGGCGGTGAGACCTGAATGCCGGCGGGGAATAGGGAATAGTAAATTTTGACCACTATTTGTTTCGACTTGTCCGCAACTACCCAAAAGGACGCATAAACAAGGCGGCTTTAATTAAAAGCTTTTAAAGAAGCATTCCTCCAGGAAACGATAAGGGAATGTAAAGTTTTATTCCTTATTTACAAGACAGAGATCGTAAAATAAATTTCTTTTCCTCCTTTTAAAATAGGTCGCTGAATTATTATTATTAGTAGTATTAATTATTAGTTAGTATAATTTGGTTTAGTCTTTTTAACGTTTAGTTCTGCAGTTTTTTTTCAACTTTTTAATAGACTTGCAACTTTAAAATTATAAATTTTTTTACAAAAATCCATAAATTGTAGCTTTTCGTCGATTGACAATCAAATATCTTTTCTATTGATGTTTTGACGATTCGGTTTTTTGTACTAAATTAACTCACATAATAAATATGTAAATTGATTTGTTGTTAAGTTAATTAATCACATTTGCTGTGGCAATATAAATCAACGAAGCTATCCCACAAGTTGTAATGTTAATAATGGATACACATTGTATACCTAAGCATAGGATCAGGTTGAGATATAAACTTCCCACCCAGGGGGGATGGCTGGGTGGGCAAAGTGGAATAGCCGAAATATGATTATTTTGCCAGAAAGACCAGTAGACCAGTATTCTCAGAACAGATTATACAAATATTAAAGCTCAGATATCAAATTACATAACTTTTTATTAAACAAAAAACAAGTTAAACATTTTTTAAATAATTCAAGTCTCAAATCAGACATCAATTTTAATCTTGACTAATATTGAATCTAAAATTTCTACATTATGATTACACCACAGGATTAATCAGTGCCAAAACAGGCGTTGAGTTTAAAGGCCCATGACCAGTGCTCGGTCAAAATTACAACAATTCATCACTTCTAAGCCGCACCAGATGACTTGGACAACTATAAATCAGATATTAATATTCGCTGCTATAATTGTTTAATGTAATATATCGGCTTGTAAACGGTCAGGACGTAGGTGCTGGCTGATGCGATCTCGATTAAGAGCTTGACGATTGAAGAAGTCTTCTTATTTCAATTTTTTTACTGTGTATAGCTTTTCCTTTCACATCGTACCTCGCCTACATGCACATGCCTCGATGGTCTAGTAGTTTAAGTATGGAACCTTGATCAAAGGGGTAGGTTCAATTCACGGGTTGGCTAAAGTTATTTTGTCGGATTTTTCGAACGAAGGCGTGTTGATTAAGCCCTGTGCTATAATTTTGAAGATGATTTGATTTGACTTAATTATTGAGGCCCTTCTTCTGTAGATAGATAGATACTCTTTATTGCACAAAACATAGAAAAACATGTTACATAATAAAGCTGTACAATACAGGCGAACTTATTGCTAATTGCAGTCTCTTCCAGTCAACCTTAGGATAGAGGATAGTAAGAAAAAAACTTTTTAAAAAAAAAATTAAACCGACTTCAAAAAAAAAACAAAAAAAAAACTACCTAAAAACACTGAAAAGCAAAAAATAATTTTAATAAGACATTCATCAAATGCGCTTATTGTCTAAGCCTATTAATAACATTAAATTGTATTTACGTGCTAGGTAGGTACCTACTAATCTGTTTGAAGTCGGTGCCAAGCCAAATAGTAGGTACCCAGACTACGTACCTACGTCCGCGGATTATTTGTAACCCTGTATAATACATAAATTATTAGGTATGTATCATTTTTCATTACCTTTGGCTTGGCACCGACTTCAAACAGATTAGTAGGTACCTACCTAGCACGTAAATACAATTTAATGTTATTAATAGGCTTAGACAATAAGCGCATTTGATGAATGTCTTATTAAAATTATTTTTTGCTTTTCAGTGTTTTTAGGTAGTTTTTTTTTTGTTTTTTTTTTGAAGTCGGTTTAATTTTTTTTTTAAAAAGTTTGTTTATTTTTCTATTTTTAGTGTGAATAATACGTAGGAGTGAGTAAAACTCTCTCATAATATTGATAACGAAAATACGAGTAAAATAGTAGAATTGTATTATTTGACAATATTAGGTATTCATTAAGTGTTCAGCACCATTCAGTAGACCAACTAAAGATGCAGCCCGCAGGAGGGACATAAGAATTAAGAAGACGTACCCTTTAGCTTCCATCATAGTTGTACCTTCCATCATCAGCTTAGCTGCAAAAGTACATGAAATACAACTAACGGTCCACATATTCCTACAACACTGAAATAATTATCTCCTAACTCCTAACCGTTAAGGAGTTGTACCTTCCATCATCAGCTTAGCTGCAAAAGTACATGAAATACAAATAACGGTCCACATATTCTTACAATACTGAAAGAATTATCCCCTAACTCCTAACCGTTAAGGAGTTGTACCTTCCATCATCAGCTAATCAACATAAAGTGATGTCTATAGGACGCAAAAACTTAAATGGCTTCAGAAAAAAACAAGTAACGCGTAGTGTGCGCCTATAAAATTTGAGGTTTGCCCTTGATTTTCCCGGGATCCCATCATCAGATCCTGACATGGTGACAATGGGACCACCTCGGAACTATGCACTTTCAAATAAAAAAAGAATTATTTAAATCGGTCCACAATTGACGGAGAAATCGACGGACATACATAAAAAAAAAAAAAAAAAAAAAAAAAAATACATACAGTCGAACATAGAACCTCCTCCTTTTTTGAAGTCGGTTAAATAGTTTGAACATGTAGTATGAGTTCTGTAGTAGGATATCAAGTTATTGAGTCAAACATATTCGATGTAGAACGCAATGTTGTACAAAAACAAATGTTGTAAGAATTCTTTAATCTAATCTCCATAATGGTTTGGTAACGCAAGAACAGCTTACATAATCGAAATAGCGCGTAGCCATTCCGTTCGATAGCCAAGCTTAGCCAACATGCATTTTACCACCTTTAAATTCTTTTCTCATTTTATCGAACGGTCTGCGACATGGAACTAAGCCTTATGGAAGGTTTGAACTTCCAAATATATGGGTTATTTACATCCGGGAATCATTAGGCGCTATTTCATTGGATACCTAACCAGGCAGCATCGCTTTATGTGTTAATTGCCACTCTGTAGGCTCATCTCTTCTTCAAGTCATGAATTTGCAGTGCACGGGCTTTTATATACTCATATCCATTTTTTGTAACTACAGTCAACAGCACATCACGGTAAACACTTGCAGTTCGATAATAGCACTTATGCCCCCGACATAAGAGCGGTACAAAGTCCAAAGTGTTACGTCTGACATGCTTTTGACTGTACATAACATCCTCTTAGCCGAGATTCAGCTACGGCAGCCAATATTTACGATCAAACAACTACAAAGATATATTGTAGTGCACAAGTGAGCGCAAGCACAGGTGCACTCCTATTCTATTACTCTTTTAATACAGTCGACTGCTCATCAGGCTACCCTAATCTGTCAAATTTCTACAACAAATTTTCAGCTTGATTCACTTTATATAGAGTTCTCTTTCAATTGAGAATTTTTGACAGATTAGGGTAGGTTTATCTGTTGCTGTTAGTACAGTGGGTCACCAATCGGTCACGACTGAAGAAAAATGAAAAGCAGGATCAACGGCTTTCCGAGGTATGAGAGTGTTTTACACTGCCAACGTTCAGATTCCGGGCTGTCATTTTCCTAACAGAAAAATCCAATCACAAGTTATCGGTCAAGCTCAGGATTTGAAACAAGGCTCACTGGCGCATCCTTCGCTTTAGGGTTCGGGCCACTAGCCATTGCGTCACGGAGGCAGTCTAATGTAAATAGGTGGTCGAATGTGAATAGTAGGTAGTGACGATGTTATTATGTTTATAAAGGGAAAATAATTGAAATTTTCCATGTTCTCTGATGAGTAACGCACGGACGGATGGGCTGAAAAGTACGGTACAATAAATATGTGTGTCGCTCCGATGCCCGGAAATAAACTCAAAGGTGGTCTGAAATGCCGACACAAAAAGTTCGTAAACAATTAAGTTTTAATTTAAAAGTTTTTAATTAAATGGTTCGATTATTTTGTGGACCTGCAATATCTATGTCCTAAAGGTTGTATAAGTTCGAATCACCTTCAAGGGAAATTTGCATTTCCACCGCATATGCGTTGGCGGATCCTAAGAAATACGCTCTTTTTTAAGTTCGTGTCTTAGTGAAATAATGTTGAAGGTAAATTCCTTCCAAAGTTTGGGGGTGCATGGTATAAAATGACGGAAAAAGCGTCCAGTTATATACAATCAAGCATTGGGATGATGGTTGGAACAAAAAGTCAG
Organism: Mecyna flavalis; assembly: GCA_949319885.1. NCBI lineage: Eukaryota > Metazoa > Arthropoda > Insecta > Lepidoptera > Crambidae > Mecyna > Mecyna flavalis. The sequence goes on along the minus strand of OX439408.1, from coordinate 11,570,819 downwards.
GTCAGAATTTCCTTCAAACCAAAATTCTGAAGCAAAAGTCAGCATGGTAGTAAATGCGATGAGTAGTATCTTCATAACTATTCTACGGGAAAAAATATGAATGTTTGATGGTATACCCATTCTATACTTGTATCAGATGTAACTGGCCGCTAGTTATTTTCAAAAACGGAGTATGTAGCGGTTCTTGTTTAAATCTTATTTTATGGTGTTACAATCAAACATTTGTACTGGCCACACACTATCTGTTTTATGAATAAATAAAATTGAATTTCGAACACTATTCCAGGATATTTAGTTCCCTGTCGCGAAGTCATATATTCGCCTTATATCAGAGGACGGGGCGCGTGGTGCACCCATTTATAAGGGTAAGTGGGGGAGACCCGCATTACAGATGAGAAGCACGCCTTCACTGCATTTTAAACCTCTATTTGTTTACTTATATAACCACTGGCTTGTTAGTTCAAATTGTTCTTGTGTTTTAACCAGTTTTAGTGTTGTTTAAAGTGTTAAACAATGTATGTACTTTATTTATTATATTTTTTATTTAACTGGCCCAATGATGCATTTTACTTTGCCTTACGTGCCAGAGGTCGTGGGTTCAAATTTCAAATCCCACCCAGGACAAAGGTTTATGTGATGAACATTTGTGTTTGCCTAGGGTCTAAATGTTTGTTTGTATTTAAATATATATTTGTGGTACATTCGTTGTTTCTGATACATAATGCAAGTGCATAAGCAACTTAATTTGGGGTCAGATAATTTTTTTTGATGTTGTCAAATATTTGTTTATTATTTATTTCTCAAACATATAAAAAATTACTTACAAATATTTAGGCAAATCAATATATGTAAATTCATATTCTATTTTATTTGCATGCATGCTGATGTATGAACTAAGTATGGCTGCGGCTTACACTCGTAGAGTGTCTAACAGAAAGTGTTTATCGCAATCCTGTGGGAGCTCTATGTTTTTCGGGATAAAAACTCTGATTGGATTGCAGTTGTAGGTTTTAGAATTTATCCTTTAAGACCACAATATAATTAAATTTCTCCGTGATTTACCTAGCGCTTAAGGTTTTGGCAAGGCGATTTCGATGAGTCGTGGGTTCGATCCCCGACCGGTACAATCTGTTTGTATCAATCTGAATGTTTTTTGTGTATAATTTAATTAACAAAAAAAGTATCATCAGTTATCTGCCAGCCATAGTATAAGTTTAGGTCTGAATAGCGCTGAGTGAATAGTGTCTAGAGATAAATATTTCGATATTTTTAAAAAGAGCCGCGTTTAGACTCCCTAAATATGTATCCCGAAGTACACTTCTCGATTCGGCTCTGCTTTCGTCCAAACGGGACCAAAATTCACACGTATGAATGTCACTAATTGGTTTTGGATTAACAACGTTAGCCGCGCAGATGTCACCCGTCTGTCCATACCGCTAGGTCAGACCGGATTAAGCCTATCCTTTCACATGGGCCTCGTAAAAAGTTAATTTGATATTTTCCTTCCCATTATTCCCGATACCTAACAATGAGGGCAGCTCGGTAATTGTAATGCGTGGGACGTTGGTACCAGTTTTAATACCAATTATTTCATTTGTCATGACTTTTTTTTTCATATTTAGTTTTCGCGTCCAAATTGTCCATTATTATTGGCTTGAATTAAATATTTTTATTTATGCATTGTATACACAGACTTTCCAACTAACTCCTGACAGAGTTAGCAAACCTTACAACCTACAATCGATATCTTGTTATTGTGAAAAAGTCACTATTGCACGAGGCAGTGCGTTGGATGCCTATTTTCGTTGGTTTGGGGATAGATGACGCTGTATAAAAAATGTTTAAAGATATTAATCACACACTCGTAATAGACCATCAGACACGGGCTTGTATGCCAATTATAAATTCATATTAATGTTTGGAAACAGGTTGTATGATTACATTGTTTTTTGTAAAGGAGCTGTGTTGTTACAGTAGATAACCGTCTTCTACAGAGAGATGTGAATATCAGTTTTCTTTTTTTATCGCATAATTGGTTTTTCAGTTTTCAGCTATACGATATCATCAAATATTTTGTTAAACAATACAAATAAGGTCTGGCACCGTAAGGTAAGGTCTAGCTCGCGTTTGTCATCACCAACCCGCATTTGGTAAGAGTAGTGATTAAGCCAGTAGGTACCCATCATTTTAACGATAACTTGATTTCAAGGATAGAGGGCTTTGCTATGCAGTGGGATATTAATAGGCTGATACTTGTTTCTGGTACCGCTAAATCTGGTATCAAACAACACTTCCCCTCCCTACGGTCTGATACCGTGATGAATAGCTGTAATCTAGTCGTCCCGCCGCCCTCGGCCGCGATCTGCATCCATCATACTCCCTTTCGTATTAACTTGTTTAATATTTCGCTTCGATACCCAGGGTCTATTTACCCGACTCTTATTTTGTTTCGCGGCTCTTCTGATTTATTACCTTTTCGGCAGATAAAACTGAACCTGGTAATCTCATATTTTCATCGCATTCGTGAATTATCTTGGCGCAAAAGGTAAAGGTAAAGGAACGGACGTTGAAAGATATGAGATTGATTGAAGGTCCGATTGTAAATTCGGATTGCAAATTATTTGAGGGTCCGGTTTACTCAGTTGGCTTAGAAAGATTAGAGGTAGTTGTGTCACTGATTGTTTACCAGAGATAAAATGAGTAACTAAATCTGGAAATAGAGTTCTGTTAAATAATTGGGAACATTACGCCCATAAGCTTAATTGAAATCTCATAAAAAATAAAGATATACAAATCTTATCTGAATCGTGGAATAATCCAGCTACCAAAAAAGTTCGTTTAGTTTTAGCACCAGAAAACATTGACATAAACACATGACATACATTACACATACAATTTGAAGAAAATGATAAAAATGCCGTTTTTTATGTCAGAGGCGGCAAACGAGCCAGCGGGTCGCCTGATGGTAAGCAATACACCCCTGCCCATGGACGTCTGCAACACCAGAGGGATCGCTGCTGCGTTGCCGGCCTATGGGGGTATGGGGGCTGTGGGCCTTCGGCACTCTCACAAACCAGACGAAATGCGATAGCAGTCACTATTATTTCACGCTGGTGAAGAGGGTGGTACTTCCCCGGACGAGCCGGCCCATTCGTACTGTAAAAAAGCATGGCTCTATCACGAAAAAAAAAGTCATATACACTGTTTTATTCATTAATTTAGACTGTTGAGTTACGTAATTAAAAGGTTTTGATCATAAAGTTGAGTTACCACGGCTGATTTAATTTCATCCGCCAATATAGTAAAAGCCTTTGATCCAATGACTCGTGTTAAATCGAAGTAATATGCAGCGATTGCCCGTGTTAATCAATTGCGCGGAAATATTTCACTGAAGATCTTAAGACATTATACATAATCGCTGCTTATCGTTGGTACGTCGTATATATGTAGTTGGACAAAATAAATGATGGTAGTTGCATTGCGTGAAAAGTACGACAAGTATATTATCCAACCTAAAAAATAAAAAATAAAACTGATGATCTTTTTATTATCAACACGGAGGAAATAGTATTTTCAGTGTCATCACTAGTGGAAAGATAGACGCTAAAGTAAAGTCATATAGGATTTATTGTCTTTCGATCAAATGAAGCATCGACTTATTGTCATTCGATAAAGTATTTTTTGATGAAGTATACCATCGTCGGTAGAAAGTATTTATATGAAGTATTGCATCGATCAAATGTTCTACGAAATAATGAGCAGTCGATTAATTTAACGTTCGACTTACTTTCGAAGAGGCGTCATCGACGAATTGTAATTCGACGAGACGTTTCTCGAAATGGGGTAGTGAACCCTAGCGGGACAGATGAGAAACGCGAACTCCATGCGTCTCTGATTCGTACCTACTACTTTTTTTTTAGTATAATTTCCTTTACAGTTAAAAATCAATTCGACTTATTGGTTGATTACAGCCGGTCATTCCAGGATTTTTTAAATTGTGTCGAATGAAGGAATGGGTGGCTGGCGCTCCAGTTAATCTATTGCGCGGCGTGTTCTAGCGGGACAGATGACACGCCCGCATTCCGTCCTTCTCTGACCCGACCCGGGTCATTGCTGACCACTGCTTCATCTGGCTATTTCTTACATTCCTTAATTTTATTTTAGTAATGTAAAATGTAAGTTGCATGACTTGACTTTTCAATTGATTGTGTGGTTAGTACCTACATAGGTAAAACATGTATGGAACTTTCACTTTTTAGCATAAATGCACTTATCTTTTTTTCAAAAGTAAATTATTTTGGGGTCATTGTTGAGTTCCAAAAAGAACTGATTTATACGATATACAGTTATCATTCGATATACTTATTTGTTGCCTCCTCCTTTGACTTAAAGTAGTAAATCGGAAAATGTTCCCATCTGTTGCAATAAAGTATTCATGTCAACGAGATTTCTACAGAATCACATTATCAGTAATTTTATTGTGAACTATTGCGTGCAGCGAACTGGAAGTAGCTTGCGATGAAATTGTCGTAGTGAATACGGATACCGATGCGGAATTTCACATACAATAATATACCCAAGTAAAGGCCACTGACGATGAAAGCCAGCCATTCAGTAATTTTTGAGTATCAATAACTAGTATAGACATTTAGACAATACTTTTTAAGCTATGTTTAAGGAAAAATTAGTTACTTTTATTTAAATTGTATGCCAGTACTTTGTAGTAGTTTCAAACGTCTAAGGCCCTAGAAAAGCAGCACTTATGACCTTCGTTATCGCTCAATTTGTGATAGCGAATATCAAAACCCGTACTTTCAATATCGATTGACCACATGACTTTTCTAAGGCACCTGTCAAATCCATACAATTTGAAGTTAGCGAATTTCGCTATCGCTGTCAAAATGTTATTTTGTCTAGGCCCCCAGATCTGTCTTATGACCTTCGCTAAAGTAAACTTATTGTTTCATACTAATAATACAGAGCAGTTATGGTTTATGTAGTCATTATGTTATGTTAGTACGCTAGCTATAACCATTTACCTATACAATCATTTCGACGACGATCGATTTGGTGTACTACACTACTTACACACAATATTGACTTTAAAGCCACAAAAATACGAACCATTTACTAACTTAAACCACTAACATATACACTAGCAGTATTTATTCCTACTACGAATAATTTATCAGGAGTTAAATAAAACTTAGGAACCTTTTACGCTTTGAAAACAAATTTTACCAGTATTCGTTGACTTATTTTTCCGACTGGCGATTGCACTGAAAACGGTGTATGAAAATAGAAGAAACTTGTCAATAACTTCGGCTCAATAGTTTTTGCTCGTGAAATGGCTATGGACGGCGGCCAGTCCGACTCTAATCCTCACTCATATTCTGACTAGCCTGATGCATTTTCATATCCATATGCTCATAAATCCTGATTGACAGCAGATCGATTTTGAAACATCTGCTATTTTGTTACGTAAAGCGTAGCTACAATTATTTTTTCTTTAAAATGTACTCTAGCTAAGTGTCCGTCAATGGAATAGATTATTATTATCTTGGACTGGGTTCCGAAGAAATACGAAAACTCGTGAAACCTCTGAGTTATTTTGTACCTATCATTGGGTAGGTACAAAATAACTCAGTGCTTCTGAAGAGGGACTGCCTAAGCTTCAAGCTCACTAACTAAAATAAATAATACGCACGTATAATTTGTCGTACTATCGCGGAGCACACAACTACATGTTAAGAAGCGCTTTGTCGCCATTACGTGAGGACTGTTTTTCTGGGCACATTCCAAGTTTGTGCTAGATAGCAAAATGGAGGGCCGTGCGTTGTGCTACCGGAGAAAACGGTTGTCATAGCACTTTTACGTGACACATTGAAACGTCTTTGTTTTATAAGGCGTAAAAAAATGCTTATATTTTTGTACTAGTAATTGCGGTTTCAAGGCTGGAGACGTCTATTCTGAAAGAATCATAGTTTATACATACGGACATATTGATACGCTTTTGTTGCCGACACCGCACGCATGCTAGGTATCTCTAAGAATGGTTTGATTATTTGTAAGAAAGGATTTCTAAACAAATATTTATATTGGAAAAAAGAGACGTGATTATTGCTAACTTAGAAGAACTCAGAGCCATCATATTCAAATGTTATTATTATAACTGCCAAATACCTCGTTTTGGGAACCATCAAGAAAGCCATATCCGCACAACCATACCATCTATTTGAATAAGGCCTATAGAAATTACAGAACGAACACGCTTAAAGAATACGCAAGCAACAAAAAATTTAATTTGGCCGTTTGAACCGAGCATATTTTATCAAGAGAACGTTCGAGCCGCTTGTTATAGCTGGATGATGCTAATCCTATGGCCCATCGAGGAGTTTAACTGGTTCTGGTCGCCATTTTGGGTGGAAATCGCGCTGAGCCCGCATGCCAAAGCGAGTCAGATATCTTTAAACTAATAAAAAATTTAAATGACCTAGCTGATTTTATCGATGGCGAAAATGTGCGCCGTTCCGTTTTGCAAGTAGGCGTTAAGGTGCTGTCCTACTTACAAATACTAGGTGTTATGAAACTGCAAATTAAAACTTACTACTTATACTTACAGATTATTACAGTATTACGAGTATATGGATCATAATTACGTTATAGCCTAGGCAGCGCATTAGGTTGGTTACGATTTAGTCCGACGATAGCGCCCGGAGTTAAAGGTTTGGTTCTAGCCCTAGGGTGGACTAAAATTTATCTTTAGTTTTTTGTACTTTTCCCACACATGGCTGTATGTAAATTTGATGTAAACTACTTTTATACTTGAATATACTTTTATACTTGAATATTTTAGTTTTGGACGATTCGTACCTAAGTGCTTCTCTGAATTACGTACTATATGAATAAAGATATTTTTGATTTTGATTTTTATATCAATGTCTTTTTAAACAGAAAAAACATAAGGTAAGAACATAAAACTTGTCATACAGAGCAAGTTTTAAGTCTACCATGTTTGACTCATAGAGTAATATCACTAAAACAATTTAAATTGCATACTATTTTTCATGAATAACACTATAATACCACTGTACGGCCATCTGGGTCACAATTTATTAATCTACTAGCGGCCCGCCCGCGGCTTCGCCCGCGTGAACTATAGGACGTTATCCCGCGGGAATTGAACTATAGGATGTTATCCCGCGGGAATATCTTGTAAATTGTAGCCTATGTGTTATTCTGATGAATAAGCTATACTATTGTAAAGTTTCATTAAAATCAATTCAGTAGTTTTTACGTGAAAGAATAACAAACGTGCATCCATCCGCTCCCCGGCCGGTACCGCCGCAACCGCTATGCATTTTAAATCTGTAATATCTTCGAAACTATTCATTTAAATTACATGATGTAAAGGGCCATATTGATCTATATTACATGCACAATTTATTTATGGTACTTTATTGGATAAGGATTAATACTGTATTGCTTAAAATCAAATCTTTTTCGTAAATAAGCCATTATTTTATCGTAATAAGTAAAGGAAAATGGTTATTGTGGGTTATCCCTAAGAGATAGACATATACCATCGCGGACTTTTTTGTAAAACTTTTTAAGGTGTACAATAGTGTAGTACATTATTTTGATCTATCTCGTAGGGTTCAGCCAGCGTTTGCAATGTAAGCGCAAAATATGTGCTTATTTACGACCTTACACTAAAAACCTCTAAAATTATCAGTGTTTCTCTACTATATTATGCATGTATTATACATATAAACCTTCCTCTTGAATAATACAAATAATACAAATAACTTTATTTTCATAAATTTTGTACACAGTACACCACCATATAGCCTAAATACACAATATTTTAAAGTCGTAGGTACGGTCAGTCTATCTATTAAAAAAAACCGCATCAAAATCCGTTTAAGGCCTTACCCAGAGCAAATGACTTTGAGCATTTCACCTTCACTTACCCCCACCTCACCTCACCCCATACTTCGTAACCATCGGTAATAATATGAGCGCCATCTAGTTAGCTAGCGCCAAACTATTACTAACATTATAAAGCCACTATTAGCAGACTGAATAATGAATATTAATTGTCATAGAAAAAAAGTATCTTGTAGATACACACATCATAAAAGTAGAATCGAAATGTTTTTCAGTACGATAAAATACAACAAGATTAATTTTAATTTTTTTGTTCTCTATTTGAAAATACAAATTTGAACATGAAAGATTTTCATTACAAAAGAAGAATTCGATTCAAACGGTTATTTCGATATTTTCAACGGATATCTAGATTGAAAAAAAACTCTTAGAGGATTATCAGAAGTTTTACGAGTAAAAATTACAGCAGGTATAGTACATCAGGAGGTGTTCTCCGGGTAGTATTACCAGGGTGTGTTTTCAGGGTATTAACATCATAGGTGTTCTCCAGGAAGTATCGTCAAAGGGTGTTCACCGGGTTGTTGCATCAGAGGGGTGTTTTCAGGGTAGTCACATCAGGGGGTGTTCTCCGGGTACTATTGCCAGTGGGGTGTTTTCAGGGTATTAACATCATTCAACGTGCAACGTGGTCACGACCCTGAGGATTGGGATACGGAAACTGCGTGCTATTTCTCTCGTAGAATATCTACTCCAGTCAACGAAGCTCTAACTTTGCCATTTTAGCTGAAAAGATGAATCAAAGGACAATGCTAAAAAAAAACCAGGTTGGAATCAAATGAAAAGTATCTGTAAAATTATTGGTAATAATATGTAATTAAATATTCCATAGGGGGCATCATCGAAATCAATGGCGGTATGTTACTTTATGTGACCCCTGAAAAATCTGAATAGCAATTTCACACATACCGCCATTGATTTCGATAATGCCCCCTATGGAATATTTAATTACATATTATTACCAATAATTAGAGATACTTTTCATTTGATTCCAGCCTGGGTTGTTTTTCATACTAGATGAGCATTGTCCTTTTCGTTAATGACCCCGTGATAATGATAACATACTAAAAATGCGGGGCGGGGTGGTGTCACCGGGGTCATTCGAAAAAATGGAAGAGGGTGAAAAATTACTTTTTCCCGATAATCTCAAAAACTAACAGAATTAAGAGAAAAAGTTTTAGACAAAAGCTGTAGAGAATTACTTTGTCCACAAAAAAGGTTAATTTCACACATATCACCATTGATTTCGATGATGCCCCCTATGGAATATTTAATTACATATTATTACCAATAATTTGATTCCAACCTAGCTTCTTTTTGAGCATTGTCCTTTTAGCGTCAGTTTCAGCTTTACAACTAAAATGGCAAAGTTAGAATTTCGTTGACTGGAGTAGATATTCTACGAGAGAAATAGCACGCAGTTTCCGTATCCCAATCCTCAGGGTCGTGACTGACCACGTTGCACGTTGAATGATGTTAATACCCTGAAAACACCCCACTGGTAATAGTACCCGGAGAACACCCCCTGATGTGACTACCCTGAAAACACCCCTCTGATGCAACAACCCGGTGAACACCCTTTGACGATACTTCCTGGAGAACACCTATGATGTTAATACCCTGAAAACACCCTGGTAATACTACCCGGAGAACACCTCCTGATGTGACTACCCTGAAAACAACCCCCGATGCAACAACCCGGTGATCACCCCTTTGATGATGCTTCCTGGAGAACACCCATGATGTTAATACCCTGAAAACACCCCCTGGTAATACTACGCGGAGCACACCTATTGATTTTTCTACCCGGGAATACCCTTGGGTCCTAAGTGGGAGTATCTTGAGGAAAGGAGTGACTGTTCTCCTCCCGCCTCACCACGCTGCGCTACAACCTCAACGCGCTCAACAACGCCGGCCGCCAGCAAGCAAAGAGGCTGAAGCGAGCCACACCGCCGCTCTGGCCGATGTTGGTGATAGCTCAAAGCCGCTTGATGATACTACCCGGAGAACACCCCCTGATGAATACACTAGCGATTGGGAGGGTCCGCAACGTTTCACCAAAGTACACGTATTAAAATTGCTCCGTTTAAATATTATTCTAATAAGTGTAAAAAGTAAACAGTTTTTAGTAAATGTTGTATAAAAATGTGCGGCAAGAAATAGCGCATCCTGTGGTGTAAATTTTAAATCGTTTAGTTGACATTTTGGATGTTTTTTAACAAAATTAAACCAACTGTGACGGTTACGAGTGCAATATTGGATAAAGCATGTAAATAATATTGTAAAGTGACTCATGTTCCAACGGACCTCTGCAAGCAAACAATACTGATCTTTGGACCCCTATTCACGTCTGTTGGTGCGCGCCGTACTTCATTGCTTATTTCGGCCTATCTATACAACGCTCGGTGGCCGAGTGCAAATACGCTGACGTAATAAGTGAACATTAGTTCAAATCCCAAGTAGTCCAAAAAAACTTTTTGAATATTTTTTTTTGGTTTGAGATTGTTTAGTTCTTCTTTTTTTATTATTCAATTTTTTTAAATATCATTCGTTGGTGTATTACATTGGATAATGTAATACACCAACTCAAGACTCATGACTCAGTCTTGGTTTGTATTGAATAGGCTGCGAAACTACTGAACCGATTTGGAAAATTCATTTACTTTTGGAAAGTCACCCGGGTACTATTCCCGGCCCGGGTGACATACGACAGGATTATAGGATAATTATTGACAAAAGAAATTACGCGCGGGTGAAGTGAAACCGAGGAGGCGGCCTAGTGTAGTCAGTGAAATTTACCGTCGTAGGTACCTACTGATCGATTTGTAAAATTCATTCGCTTTTGGAAAGTTATCGCGATTTTGGCGAGCCATTTGGTGTAATGGTCGAGAAGTCGGCTATTACACCAGAGGTCGCGGGTTCGATCCCCGCACGGTACAAGCATTTGTGTGCATGAACATGTTTGTTTGTATCGGTCTGGGTTTTTCTATTTATAATAATGTATGTATTTACAAAAAAAGTATATTAGTAATGTTTATCCGTTGTCTAGCACCCATAGCACAACTAATGCTTAGTGCTGCACAAGCTAATGCTTAGTTTGGGGCTAGATGGTGCTGTGTGAATAATGTCCAGAGATATTTATATTTATATTAAATCGAGCGTGTAGCATTAGCCATTGATATAGTTTTACTACACTACTATTATTAAACAAGATAATTAAATCGTCCTTTCGCATTTAATACAAGACACACCTTAGCCTCACAATATAAATCGTCCTTGCGTAAACAAAGCAAGCAAACGTCAGTGCTTGTTTGTGTCGCTAGGTGTCGGTGTCTCACCGATCTGTCACGTGTGTGAGCGAGCGACACGGGTTCCCCGTAGCACAGCTAGCGACCGACTGCCGCCCGCTACCCGTTGTGGGCGCGTGAGAGAAATGGGCGTCCGAAATTATGAATAATAATCCGTAAAAATCAAGAAAAGGATGATTTCCAAATTTTTTGCAGCCAATTTATAGTTTTTTTGATTGTCTATCGATTGGCGCAAGCCAAATTTAAAAAACACGTTTAAATTAGGAGGAGTGCATGAAATAATATTATTTTAGACGTATTTTCAAAGTCAGTTTTGGTAGTGATAAATAAAGATAAACACAAACTTTAAACGTGGAATTTTAAGATAAAACTACAAAGATTATTTACGTATTTTTTAAACTGTTGTTTAAGCATTAAATAAGGAGTTGAGAGCCGTTAAAAACAAGACTTTTGGTCTGGGTGACGCCTTAAGCATACATACATAGGGACAGAAAAAGCGACTTTGTTTTATACTATGTAGTGACTAGTGTCTACTCGGTAGTTACGCCGTCCTTCCAAGATTTACCTTACCGCTGTAGCAGTATTATAATGTCGTTTAAAATAATCTCTCCTAATCACTTCTCGTCCACCCTCGGGCCTTAATTATAATGATATCACGAAATAATCTACTTTAATCACGTAAACGGAGGAACACATTTTTTGCGGTAAAAATAAGTGATGTTAGAAAATAAGAATAATTTTCTGGGACACGATATAAATAGAAACCTTGGCGACTTTAATCTTAAGTCTCACATGGAAAAAGTAGCAGTCACAGCTGAAATGAAACAATGGTTTAGATTTTACTCCCTCACTGTATGAATAATAGTCTATGTCTGTTTGCGCTATATTTTTTTTACTCGTGGAATACGTTACACCCCTTTAACCCCGGTCAGGGGCGATTGGTGTTATATGGGGCTTTCCTACCCTGGAAAGGATGCAGTTCTCCCACTAAATCCCGGGGTGATTACAATACCTTTGCTTGATGGTGGTGGTGGTGTCATGGGAGACAGGTGATCTGTTTCTTGACGTATAAAGCGTAGTCTATGGCCATTATTAAAAAAAAATGTAATTTATACTTTCATATTTTTTACTTTGCTACTGTTGCAGAATTACCGCAAAATATTATAATTAAATATCACTCCTCCAACCTTCGGCCTTAATTCTAACGATATCATAAAATAATCTACTTTAATCACGTAAACGGAAGAACACATTTGCCGCGGCAAAAATGCGGCAAATTCTGTCTCCGGATAGGTTCCAGAGCCAGCGATAAGCGGAATGAGTATGTTCCCACGGGAACGCATGGTCCGATGCGGTAGGGTGGCCATAGGACAGGATGCGGTCAGTCCAGATTGACCTGTGTCTAATTTGTTCTTTCTTCTCAGATAAACCAATAACAAAATATGTTTTCAATAAAATGGTTTACTTACTAAGTTCTTATGATTGAAAGCGTTTACAGTATGTATTCTTTTAAACAACATAAAAACAATTTTATTTCAAAGAAAACTAACTGCCATGAAGAGGAAATATTGTAGATTGACCACGAACATAACTACACAAAACAAAAACAGATACAGTGAAGATGGAAGAATACAGAAAGGTAGTAAGAAAAAAATACCACGAAGAATACACCATAGCACATTGTAGTCAACAGAGTAGGGCTCTTGCCTTTTAATGCAGTGCACGAAAGCCAAAGCAAATCACACTCACCTTTATCCATAAAAAAACAAAAATAGAGTGACTAGAGGCCCAGGTAAAAACCTTCCTTTATAAACATTATGAAATTGTCTATCGAGTAATTTTAAATCTGTATCCGGTCATACCCTGACAAAAAAAATCGAATCAACTTTAAGTTACAGTAGCTGCATCGCGCGAAAGTCCAGATTTTTCATATTCACTTGGTGAACCTACGCGAGAAATTCATTTAAGTTAATGGTACCCAATCTACATTGTTACAAAGTCATATGCACGACGACAGGACGGCTTTTTGTGCCATAAATAATGTTCATCGGGAATAGTGGGTCGAGTGAATGTTTCCATCGCAAAATAGATAAAAATGGTTTTTGCATGGAATTTGCGATGTGAGTTTGACCCCTCTTAATTTATTTAACGTAGAGTTGGTCAATCTAAGGATTATAAGGGTATTTTTTTCAATTGCATTTGATATAATTTTATTTCTAATTTTTACTTAATAAAAACGGAGTACATAACGGTTTGTAAAAATATTCATATAGCTATTTTCTTGATGGCGCTAGTTTTGCGGTAAAATAGCTCTCAATACGTTTTTTTTCGGGAGTCATGTACGTACGTATATTTCGATTTTCAGACTACAACCAGGTAGTACACGGGAAACACTACGCCTTAATAGCGCCGACTATATTTCAAATATAAATGGCTGCTCGGATATAAAATCTGCCTACAGTTAGGGAGCACATCGAGCGGGATAATTATCTAGTGAATATCCTTTAGTAGAACAAACAGGGATAACAATGGTTAGTTGCTCACGCCACAACAAGATATTCTCTTATCTCAACCTGGTTTTAAAACGTAAACGAGGTAAGTTGTAGTTTAAAATTAATTCCTTAGTGTAATGGACAGTGGTGGGTGAATTTATTATAGGTATTTACATTATATTTTGTCACTATGTTTTTCGTCACCGCTGAGCAACTGGTAGATGTATCGCAATAGGAAAAATCAATAAGTGTGTGTCGGGAATTGAACCATCACCTCACGCATGTGAAGCACTAATCCACCTTATTTCCTTCAGTATCTATTTCACTGTTGTTCAGGGAAATGGGTAACTAAAGTGGAGTCATTTTAATAGGTAACATTTGACGTCTTTCAGCTGACAGAAGACTAAGAGTCTTTAGTCTGTAAAATTACTCTTATCGGTCATTATGACAATAAATATGTAATCGTAATTGAAAAAAGTTAGGCAATTGTGCAGTTCTAACAAAAAAAAAAGGATTATTTCATGCCCGCCGTACAAGGTTGTTGAATTTTGATGAATAATGTCAAATGTTACCCATTGAACTACATATAGTAACTCAATGATTTTACATATTAAAATTACCCAACTTTAAGTACATATTATTTTTAAGTCTACAAGACTTCGCGGAAACTTGTTATTATTCAAGCATGAACCAAATAGATGTTGTGTTGTTATTCACCAAACTAGGCCCAAGTTTGACTTCGATCCTAAACCACATGTATGTATACTAAATGTAAATATACTTGTTTTCCAAAGGAAGAAAACACAATTAAGATTACCATTTCTCTGAATTTTCGGGCAATCTCATTATACCATGGCGTAGGTGTAAATAAAATGTTAATAATGACGACATTTGAGATGAAATATCTAATTTTAGTTTACAATCAGTTCTATTTATTCGTATTTTTTTTTATGTCAGAGGCGGCAAACGAGCCATCGGTGGTCGCCTGATGGTAAGCAATCACCGCCACCCATGGACATCTGCAACATCAGAGGGATTGCTGATGCGTTGCCGGCCGGGGCCTACGGCACTCTCACAAACCGGACGCAACATATTATTTGACGCTGGTGTTATGTGAGAGGGTGGTATCCCCGGACAAGCCGACCCATTCGTCCTGTAAAACAGCACGGCTCTATAACTATTTCACGGTGAGTCATGTTTCAGACTATTTAAAGTTGCACGACAGAGTTAAAGGGTGACGGTACTGACGGTACGTAAAGTATTCACAAGGTAAAAATCTTCTTTAGATCTATGTACCTAAATAAAAATGAATTGCTGTTCGTTAGTCCCACTAAAACTGAACCGTTTTGACTAATTTTTATCTTAAAATATTCGTGGAAGTTCATGGAAGGTTAATATGGAAAATTGCGAGGACAATACTAAAAACTATTGTTTTTTTTTCATACAAACTGTTCTTATCTGTCAAACGTTTGATGTTCGTTAGTAAGAGGTACGAGTATGTGATACGAAGTTCACCGGGTCAGCTAGTCATAAATAAAAATGAATTGCTATTCGTTAGTCTCGCTAAGACTCAAGAACGGTTGAAGCGATGTATCTAATTATAGTCTTGAAATATTCGTGAAAGTCCAGAGAAGGTTTAAACGATGAAAAAATATGGAAAAATTGCGAGAAAAATACCAAAGTAAGTGATACAAAGTTAACTGGGTCAGCTAGAAAGGATAACAAAGAGGAAGATCTGTGAGGCTAGTTCTTACTTAGGGTTTGCTGATGGTAACATGGACGTTTAGGTTCTGGCCGGTTCCGCGACACCTGCGGTACGGCAAGGACGGGCACCCCAACGTTTAATGGGTACACACTGATTCTCTACAGAACAGCACGAGTCCCATACTTCACTCTCCATCCCTGAGGAGTAATATAATTATAAAAATATTAAAATACATGGTAATTTATCGAATGGCCTTCGAAAAATAAAACGTTTTGCAAGAGAATTGAGGATGTTGCATTTTAGGGAATAAAGTAGCTTAAATAAACGTAGATGGTTCCTTTTTCATTTTCCAACATATTAAAATTATACTTCGCAAAAAATTATTAAGGTACGCATAAAAGTATTTCAAAAAGTTAATCGTCTTTAGACGGAAGCTTTTTTAAGTTAAGGCACGCCTTATTGAATAGGGTGGCTCTTAAACATTTTTGAATAACTTGGAGAAGGCTAACTTAGATTCCAGTTTAAGGGAGTGTGATAAGCGAAGTCGGAAGTGGCTTGTTTCTTTAGGTGGTTTGAATATTCAATATTCGTGTTGGGTCTTTGTCTTTCAATACTAGACTATAGTAGACCCAAATGGATGAACGATGTTCATGTAGTTTCTAGCGATTAATCTGTTGTATTGTCAAGATATGATCTTATAACAAAGGCCTGTGTCACTTTGCAAAATAAGGCTAGTTTCACAACTAATGGATCTATGTGATAATTTATCTGGGTGACAAATAAGATGCTGTCTATGTCGATTTAATACAAAAAGAAGACAGTGTCATTTCTATATCTGAAAGATGAATTCTAACGAATACATCCTATGTTTGACAATATAGTTATTAGGACACACGTATATATTATAATAAATACAAAACATTGATTTAGCACTTGATCGTCTCAATGACTTGAGGTGAATTGTTATGGCTTTGATTTTATATTGTTTGGTGACTACATTTAGGTGTAACATCTTATATTTTGAGGGCACACCCAATTATTGAAGACATGCAAAATCCATTAAATTTGCGATAATTTAAATCTACTCAAAAAATCTCGCTCTTTCCTAACACACTATTTTTAACGTTGACTTGTAGTATTAAGAATACTAGCTATTTAGAACATATAATAAATCTTTACTACTTAAAACAATAAATATAACTTCAAAGATGGAGATTATAAATATCTCCTTAAAAATTAAGATACCAAAGGTTATTTGTTTAAAGATATCAATACACTTTTTCTCGTATGCCCGTGCAAACAAGGACTGGAATATAAATACATATTATGTAAAATCCGTTCCCCCATTGCTGCGTCCAAATGTAAGGACAAATCTGCCAAATTTGTTGCGTACGAACAACCTGAAAGTCCGTCTATATCATAAAAGTCACATCTTTGTGAATAACGAGATAAGTTACAAAAAAAGTTCTTTCCACCCCGCTTTTATGCCTCGCTGGGTTCGTTCGTGATATTTTATGGTAATTTTAGTTGAATCAACATGAGCGTGAATGTTTGTCTGGTGAAACGAAGATTTGTATACAACGTGCTAATAAACACGTAAGTGTAAAAGTTGTGTACGGATGAACATTTTGCATCTTAACTTTGACTTCATATCTTTATGAATGCAGTGGTTTTTTCCAGCGTACCTTGACATATTGACACCACTTTATCTGATGGTAAGAAGTCTTTTTTGTGTGGAAATAATGCGTTACGCATACTCTCAGCTGGGACTTAGAGAAGGCTGCGTCCCCAGTAGGCAAACTGTTAGCGGCAGACTGAGTTTGCGGCTTATCGATATAGAACGCCTTTCCATATATTAGAAATGGAGCGTCCACAGTTTGCTAGTTTTGCGCTCACTGTACGCAGTTTGCAGCGTTACGCGCCGCTAACAGTTTGCCTACTGGGCCTTATAAAAAAAACTTTCAATTAGTTCTAATTTTAGTGGCACAGGAATGAATGGGTTCTTATTTTTCAGTGCATTAGAGAACATTGGTTTAGTCTCAATGTTCGAGTAAACCCAACTGCCTCCGTGGTACAGTGGTGAGAGCGTTGAGCTCTAATACCCGGAGGTCATGGGTTCGAATCCCGCGGGCAGCATCACTTTGTGTGCAGTTTCCAGTTTGGTTAGGACATTGCAGGCTTGAATCACCTGAATGTCTGAAAAGAATAATAATTCCGTGCTTTGGAAGGCACGTTAAGACGTTGGTCCTACGCCTGAAGCCTCTGAAAAAATTCGTAAGTTCAAGTATTTATAGTCGGAGAAAAAATATGTACTGCATGATTTTTCTGAGCATTTTGTCCCAGTCTAGTAGGGACACACAGCACGATCCAGGATTTGGCTAGTCTAGTCATAACATTGGGGCGACTGCAAAAACAATTAAGTAAAGGAGCATATCTGATGATATTATATGATGATGACAGAAATTTGCAACATCAGGGATGTAATAAATTCACTCCCACTTGTTTTGTAAACGTATTCACATCTCAGAGCCCTACTTAACATACTCTGATAATAATATGTTCCAAATAGTTAATTGGACAATACGAGAAGGAGAAAAATAATTATCTGTCTAATGTTTGCGAGACTCTCAAGACTAGCTAATGTGTAGTGTCTGATACATCTCTTCGGTACTTAATTACAAAGGTACTACATACCTTTGTAATTATGAACCCAGCGACCCCACGTTTTTCCTCACATAGGATAGGCGTCCCGCGCACGTCACGCGGCACAATACATTCGACCGACCCATTGTGTCCGCGGCCGTGCGGATACTACTATCCTGTTATCGTTGTATAAACGTCGCGGGTGAAGTTAATAATACGGCGTTTTGCAAAGTCCTATGTTAAAGGATAAGTTCCCTTGTATTTTGCTACTATTTTATTGGATTCAACTATGTAGTACTTAATTCATTCATATATTGGTCAGCAACCTAAAATATCTGATGGCTCAAAGTTAAAAGTTTTTTTTTGTTAAATTCTCTCTGAAAATATTTTTTTACGTAAATAAGTATGGCAATACTTTGACCTTTTTTTCACTCAGCCTACGAATTAGAGTTGTATGATTTTGTTTGATCTTAAATACTTAAATACATTTTTATATTATAATTTTAATTCTTGTTATTCTAGCTCGATGGTGTATGAAAAAAGTATAAGGTAACTTTGGGTAACTTGTATAGATTTAACACTTGATTTCATAAATCTTAAGATTTGGTTTTCTATTTATAGACAAAATGTAATACGGCCGATCGAACAATTCATCTGCGGCATAAACATGTCAACATGATCACAATAGCCTCGAATCAAGACTGGGGAAAGCAAACATCCAATTGTCGAAAGGGTACTTCAGCAGAGTATAAACAGTATACGGTAAACAATACACATACGTAACCTTTAATTTCTGTTGATCTGATATAAGAGCGAGGTTCGGTCATCGTGAATCAGTATTTCTTGTGGCCAGCGGAGGTCGCGTTACAGCATTAATTCAAGAAACACTCGACAACATTTAACAGGGTGCTAAGGCTGCCTTGGCGACATAGTGAGCGTTTTGTAAAACTCCGCGAAGCTGTAACGAAGCTTGTTAGCGTACTTTGAAAGAAGATTGTCTGGCTGCAGCGAAGACACCTAGAGCGAGGGTCGCGCAAATGGAACTAATGAGTTCCTTGTTGTTATGTGTGCTTGTGACGCTGTTGCCGCAAACGTCGGGTAAGGTTCTTATTGCTCTTTAGATTTTGTGCCTTTTATTTTAATAACAGTGGGTTGTAGGAAGTTTTCAAAGTGAGGATATGTGGAACAAAGCGATAGATAAGCAGCTGCACATGGCAGGTTCTTAAACTTACAAGAATTGATCTTAGTTTTGATAGAATAAGCTTAAGAATCACGACTATATGCGGACCCAAAAATTAGACATGCTATTTAAAGTATACTACATGGTTAATGTTTTTTCTTATCCTTTTCAGGAAGATCTAGAGTAAAACCTGGCCCAAGCTTAGACATAAAGTTCAATAACTCAATATATTTTAAGCAGACACCTAAACTGCGCAAACATATACTTCTAAATATCAACGGGCCACCATTAGTGAATAATGTTACTGAACTGCAATCAGTCTTTACCGACGTCTACTGTAAACGGTGCCACAATTGTATGGAACGTGCTATAAAGGCTGATAAAACTCTAACTCATGTGATGAGTAATCGCCCCAGTGCTGAAGAGTTACAAGAAGATGTATTAACAAATGAAATCAGTTATAGAACTAAAAGAGATATTGCGCCAACAGACCAGACTCTACCGCAGACGGCAACAGAAACTAGAACGACAAAAAAGAAAAACCGAAAACACAGGCAGAGTAAATCCGTTACCGTAACTAAGTATAATATAGATGGAGAAGTTTACGCTTTGCGAGTAAAAGAAATACAAGCAAACCCAGATACAACTCCAGAAGTAAATAACGATAGTCTACCGCTCACGACATGTCAAATATACAATGTAAAGAAAACCTATTCTTGCGATTCCCCTGAAAGCGATTCTTTATTAGCTGCCGCGAGGAGGAAAGTTACCAAAAGAAAACCTAAGAAACAGGAACAGGATAAAATTAAATCTAGTACCACGACTGCTGCAACGCTAAAAGCGCAAACACAATCTGTCTTTAGGAAACGGGAGGTGGACAATTCACAAGTGCCTGAAAACTTTATGCCTTCCATAGAAGAATTATATTAATAATAAAATTTTGTATTGGTCTGATTAAAACTTATTATTAATAAAAATGAAAACTAATTTATATTTTCTTAGCTGAGAAACTATTTTCATATTATTTTGTAGGTATTGTTTCGGAATATGTTAGTAGTAATAATACACCATAACTTAGTGAATCGGATGTTGTTCTAAACTAGAGCAAAACAAGCAGGGATTGTTGTGGCTTATAATATGAGGAAAACATAATCCGAATCTTAGCAAATAATAGGAATGTTGTTATAGCAAATATTTTGATTGAGTAGAGATTTGAGCAATGTGAGTGTAGATGCGTCATTGTTATTTTTAATGTTCTTTATTGTAATATATATTATTATGTACAATGCTAACACTACTAAGTATTGAAATAAACCTTCACTATTAGTAACAATGTGTATTTTGAATTTTGGTCTAGAAATTGTCTTTACATTTCCAAACGTTACCAATTTGTTGTTAGCAAAGAATATTGAATGTGTTTAGGTGCTTGAAACTTATTCTAATATACCATAATATAAGTTTAAATTGAAGCTTCGCTCGTTTTCCTTACCACCAGACTTTCAGTGCGAGCATTATTTTTATCTATGGGCTATTGTGGCTCGGGTGTTCACGTTGATTTATACGTAAGTGGAAATTCACATAATTGCGTCGGAAAAAAAAAACGTTTCGTAGCATGTAATACGCGCGTAGTTACGTGACTCCATCCCTCTGGACCTCCGGCTTAACAAGCTCCCATCACGCAGATTAGATGTCATGTCGCGGGATAATAATGTGTATGCATTTTGTGCTCGTTCTCGTATTATTTTCTTTTATCCTGTTTGGATTACAATGTAACTTCTGATGAATGGTTTACATTTGCTTTTTAATTGTTTTTTATGTCGCGATTGGTTGGGTGGCGTACAATACAATACATAATATGTTTACATAGTACTAGGTTTCTCATACCTGATTTTAGTTATTGTTTTGGAGTCCTTTCTCAATTCGTTTATAGGACTATCTTTAGAGCACGTATGGTTTTCCTGTGCTTTTTTGTGTTTGTGAATGATTGACGCAACCATATTAAACAGACACTTATCGTACTTAAATAGCCACTGAGGCCTATTTCACTGAGACTTATTTCCAGTCAGTTATTTCCAGTTATTTCCTTATTTCCAATCGCCAACAAGTAGGCTATTTTAGTCTTTTAAGTTTATCGTCGGCTCAAATTTTGTAAATTTATTGATGTTACGGTACTTCACAAAAAGTTAGCAGAAACAGTTATACTTAAGATATACTTCTATTAACTCTCAAAAGTTGCTTTGAAGTAAATTCCCAATAAACCCTCCACATTCCGATTGGCCAAGTTCCCGACTCATCCACACAATGAAAACCGGGATACAAGCTGCATGCCAACCCAGTTCGCAGGAGAATGCACGTGCACTATGCATTTCTTAGACGCGACTTTATGGCATCTTTTGTTAGAATTTTACTACTTTATTTAGGTACCTTTTTCTCTCCAGGATTTCTTTCAGTCGCATGCGAAACGAATATGATTTTATATCTTACTTGAATCTAGTTTAAGGTACGAGTTGAGTATTTAGAAAACAATGTTTTACTTATTCTTTTGAATTTTTTTCTCGATAAAAACCTAAAGCGGCTCATGCCGCTAAAGCTTTTAGCACTTTGCTGGATACATGGAAGTTGTATCAGTAAAATATTTTTTCCAACGGCGTAGGTCTTCAAAATGAATATTGTTTATTAGTGATGCTATCGAAAATTAACTAGGTGTTATCTATAGACATAATAGATAAAATCAGTATTGTTTATTCTTCAACTGATTTTTTAATCTTCTTGATTAATTAGTTCTTTCTTCCGTATTGTTATTCCCTTCCGTTTACTTTTCTACTCAAAAGCCACTGGCCATACTGCGGTTTTCTTTTCAACACATCTACACATTACGGAGCACAAACGGCATGCCAGCCCAGTTCGCGCGAAGAATAACCTGCATTGTGCTTTTCTTATGCAAGCCGAGTTCGTGGCGTCCGGCGATCTTTTGTGAGAGGTTTTGCACCTCTGCTACTGTATGTGGCCTTTTTTCATCAGCATTGTGTTTTACTTTCAAATAAAATTAGCGGATGACATTATGTATCTCTTCTCACAGACATTATTACATGTAACGACGATAAAGTTCTAATACTTCCTAACAACTAATTTGGCGAATTACACATTTTAATGCCAATCAAGGGACAATGTAATTTTGCACGTAGTTACAAATTCGCGTAGTTCAATATTGGGTACCTACTAATCATTTTAAATGGAAATAGAAACATCTCCTTACATTTCAAATAATAATTTTATGTGGATATTATATTCTAATTCACATGAAAATATATGCAGGTGAAATCTTA
Source organism: Mecyna flavalis (assembly GCA_949319885.1). NCBI lineage: Eukaryota > Metazoa > Arthropoda > Insecta > Lepidoptera > Crambidae > Mecyna > Mecyna flavalis. Next base: position 11,548,218 of record OX439408.1, on the reverse strand, counting down.
TTACACCCTTTATTTTCGATCTTTTCACAAATGAAAAAACTTAGATGGGGTAAATTGCATTATATAATAACAAAATTTAATATCTTTATGTAGGCTGTGTCTATCCTCATTCATGTCTTATGCATATACGAGTATGCAAATATAGGTGCAATCAATATTCTCTCATGTACGTGCATAATCCGTTGACCCGTTAATTTACATGACCGGAGAAGTCTCAAGGACCTTTTCAGCAAAAAATATGAGTTGATACAATTTAAATAATGCAGGCTTTTGAATTTATTTGCTGATTGGCTAGTAGTGGTGTGTGGCTTTGATTCGCCATTGCCAGCCTATATTAAAAAAAAGATTTTTGATGATTTTTAGTTACTAAAAAATACACAATATGTTAAAGGGGGGGGGGAGTAGGGGTAGTCTTAATTCTCACCAAGGGGGAGGGGAGGTTAAATGCCAAAAAAAAATCACGTGATTCATGGACGGTCCCTAAGATAAGAGTCTTAGGGCAAGTTTGACCCACGAGGGTAAAGACCCTCCCAGGGATAAGGCAATTAGGCTGCTCCATATAAAATTTATTGTAAGAATAAGAACCTGCGAATTATAAGCAACGCTAACCCAGTTTACGGGTAAAATGCTTTGCCTTGTGCATTTCTTATGCGAAAATTTACGGCATTGGAGGACGACGACCTTTGTGTGAATTTTCGTTGTACACATTGCACTATAGATGTTTTCTGAATGTGTTACTATTAAGATTGTACAACAATGGCAGGTCTTGAAATAGCCACAAGGCGAAAACGGGCTTATCCCTCTTCGGATGTGAAGGGTAAACCTAGAAAGTTTAGTGGGTAGTAGAGTGAACGCCTTAAGTTCCACACTCAGTCGTAGTTCTCGCTAGCCTGCTGTTATGATGCTAAAAGCATTTTCTAATGAAAAAAAGGTTTTATTATAGTACTTTGCTTCTGACGTTGGACGTGTTAAAAGCCGGACTCGGGAAATTGATTTGAAATCAAAATGAAAAAAATTCAGTATACTACTGCCACCGAAGCCTTTTTTCCTGAGCCTACTTTATTGATTTTTCATCGGAGCAGTTTTTTTTCATGAGTGTTAAAAATAAAGGAAAATTACGTGTATCTGCACTATTGCGTAGTATGCTTCTGTACTAAAAATAAACAAGTGACCAACTATTACAATAGCAAGAAAATTTCTTACTTCCACAAAATATCTATTTCTCGCGTTAACTCTTCACTGCGATTTTCTAACCATATTTCCGACACATTCGCATAGTAAAAACCTGAGAAATACAAGCGGTACGCCAACCCAGTTCCTGAGAATGCATGTGCACTATACATTTCTTATGGAGTCGAGAGTTTACTGCGTCGCACTGCCGACGATCTTTTGTGAGAATTTCTTTACTGTGTTTTTCCCTTGCAGATTTGTATGCTCGTTGGTTGCAAGTAAGCCGTTAGTCTTTTTTGCGTGGAGAGGTTTTGAGGCGTTAATGAGGAAAATACTATTTAAAGACAGTAAAAGTGCTTTTTATGTAATTTAGTTCACAGAGAGGCCTGCGTTTTTAGTTTAGGTTAATGTATATTTTTTTGCACTAAGCCTTAAACGTGGCACTAATTTCAAACAATCTTTAAACGCATTCAGCTTGTTTACGATGTCCTGGGCTGGTCAATCGCCACAAGAAGGTCACCACGGCCTATTCCACTAAATGTGTAAATATACAAAAAGTAATGTTCTGCCATATTGAAGGCATTTCTCACCTTTGAGTCCAGAATAATCAATAGGCCATGTTCAAATATCTCATTCATCATCATAGGCATCTTATGAAAATTAAGCACAATGTCTGATAGATTTTCTGGAATTTATCACCAAAGCAAAAGATACAATTTAAAAAAGTGTGACGTATAAAGGCCACGTATCATGACGTCAATGAAAAGGGAAGATCTTCCTCCGAGCTAGGTGTCAGTGCTCGAGAACCGCGACCCAATGTATGGCCCACTGTATATGCAAGCCGAGAGAATAACTTTGCAAGCGCAACTCAGGATCGAATTGGTTGTCTCAGTGACGTGCGAGTGACGAGTCTCGAAGCTAATGTTTACACGTGAACTTTTCGCTGGCTTGCAATCTTGCGTTGTAGGTAGTTGTCAGTATGTCGTTTGTAGCGTATTCCGATAGCCGCTACAAAAAAATTATTTTACAGGTATTTCCGAATATAATTAAATGTGCCATTTTTGAACAGCCACACTTTAATAAAGTTCATTTACACTGCTACTAGTCAGACCCGTGTGTCGCTGAAAGAATGCACTGTGCATTTGTGCATTTCTTTGCCGACGGATTTGACGGCTTCCCACGGGACCGACAATCTTTTGTATGAGTTCTCGTACTGTATCTGGATTTGTGACGGTTGGAATTTGCAGGAAGAATTTTATCCTCTAAATCAGGAATTAAAATGATTGTAAAAATGTTTTCTGCGAGTTTTTTGATGCTCTATTACAGAATCGCCCGCGGGCTATATAAAGCTTGATATTGGAGTTGAAAGATATATAAAAAATGGGTGGCACTGCACCATTCTTTTATTAAACTATGACGTCAAATAATAGTGGTTGCACACAGCCTAGCTGATGTTAGGCTACCATAATCTATTCCATTGACTCACGTTGCACTATATTTTGAGGTTTGAAGTGATTTAGTGAGAATGATTAAGGCTACAGCGTACCGCTAAACCCCACGAGTGCACCAGTTATCGAATGTTTTATTTTTTAAAACACGAGTAATTTGAAAGACTCTTTTATTAAAACTAGTTTGTTTAATTAGTTTTTATGCTATCATATGCAATACACTCTTCAAATATTATATAATACACGAATATTCGGTCGCCCCAAATTGGAGAAATCGCATTTAGCGAGAAAACGTTTGCAGTTGCTTTTAGGGCAATGGAAACTTTTAGCCAAGCCTAATTACTTCATTTCCAAACGCTTCCCTGATTGTGTTTTCAGTTTAAAATGTTCTGCCAGTTTAAATGTACTAGTAATTCTGTTTTACCTGCAGCACGTAATTGATGAAAACAACATAATTATGTACAGTCAAAAGCACGTCAGACGTAACACTTTCGACTTTGTACCGCTCTTATGTCGGGGGCATAAGTGCTATTTTCGAACTGCAAGTGTTTACCGTGATGTGCTGTTGACCGTACGTACCTAATTTAAACTTTAGCAGACATAATATAATATATAGCAAACTACTAATAGGTGGATATTAATATTCCAAATACATTTTTAACTTGCTTACATAGATTTTCGAAACAGTGAAACTTTTTTTTTTAACTGATGATAAATAAATTGTTGCACTTCTTCTTAGAAGATTCACTTATGAATGGAATAACCTAGAGTCGGTGTAACATTTTAAAACATAAAAGAATCTGTCTTTGTATACAATATAATTAAATTGAATTTGATAAGCTCGAATCGGTTACTAAACCTGCTTGACTGAATACACAAATGAAGTTTCAATGCATATCCCAAAATTATAACAAATAACTATACTAAACTATGTATAAAAGTAGCAATTACTTCAATAAAACTTCATCACATTTAATATTAGGCATAATATTATACTGTTTTTGGAAAAGTGAGAGCGATGCATTAATAGCCCAAAAATAGGATACTTACCAAAAATCGCATGAAAGCCAGATTGTCAAAGGCATAAAAGAGCGCCTTTCAAAATACAGGATGTTGACCCGGGCTTGAAAAAAGGTCATTACTTATGTGAATAGGGCCAATTTAAAACCTCGTCCCTGAAAAAATATGCCATGACCGCCATTCTGTAAACCCTTTGAGATTGTGCAAAATAAAGGCTCAACGTAATGTGTTTGTAAACCGGGATAGCCTCTTAAGCGAAGACAAATAGTTCTACAAACACCTCAACAAATTACATTTACATCGTCAGCGCTAAGAAAAGCAATAAAAGTTGGCGGGATTGTCTACGTCACAGATGGTGCAATAGTTATGATGTACGGCCAATCTTCTTGTTTGTTATTATGTAACAGCCCTTTATGTTTCGGTCTCCCGTGCCTACACACCACTAATATGCCCCCATTACACAAGATGTAGCGATATCTTATGGGACGACGGGTGGCCCGATATGGGAAGGCATTTACATTAAAATTTTGAATTATGTGGGTCGTTTTAATACTGAATAGCTTCGTTAGCATTTGGTTTTTGCGTCAAATTATCACTCTTACATAGTAACGTTTTATGCGTTAGAAAATAGTAGGACAAAAACATATTAATAATTATATACCTGAAAATTATTCGAACTGTAAAATCACGAGTCGCATTTTTGTTAGCATTCCGCCATTTCACTTTTATAGATTTGTAGGTTTGATGACATACTCGTAACAGAAAACTTTGTCGTCTTTACCTAGAATCAAGTGTATATTCTAAGAAATCGCTAAGATATTCTGTTTGAACGTGTTTTATTTAAATAAATACTTAAGTTTACTCAAGTTACTATTCACAAGTTTTTGAAGACCTTTACCATTTCTAACGTCCTCTCGCTTAATTTTATAACAACCTGGAATAAAATGATTAAATACAGGTAATGTACTTCGTAGTGTCAACTCCACGTCTGGTATAGTATCAGTGTTGGCCATTATACGATGTAGCGTTTAGATTAATGACTCGCTTCAGCTTATGAACTGTCATCGTGTGACCGTGCCGCAGGTGTCGCCCGCCCCACGCGAGGCGGCGCTAATTGTCTCTTGTTTATGCAAACAAATTGTTGTTACGCACAAGTTTCGTGCGCGAGCGTCACACGAAGGGTCGCGTCATGGATCTTTGACTACCGTTTTATGGAGGTGTGTTAACTGAATTTTGCATGTTAGTAGGCTTGTTTCATTATGGGTCGGCTGTTGTTAAAAGCATCGATGTATCACACGTGTACCTGGGAGTGCAAACTTTAATTCGAACTTGGAAATTTCTTCAAGGCCGTGCAAAAATGACGCTGCCTCTCCTCCCCTCTTGCAGCTTTCAAAAAGTAGTAAGTGCTGTCATTTATTTCTTTATTTTATTAAAATGTTGACATATCTAACAATGATGTTAATTTAAGATCTCCATTGTAACATTACAATGGAGACACCTGAGCGGCTTAGCCACTGTTTCACGGAAGAGGTCAAATATGTAAGTTATTTTCAAAGAGGCTGAGGTTAGGACCTTAACTAGTTATTGTTGATGTGTATATTAGTATATGTTGTATGTGGTCAATTAACGTGTTAAAAAACACAACCCAATCCAAAATTTACTTCCAAATCAGTGCAAAAGGTGTTTTTGTGCTAAGGCTTTGTCTACTCATTTGCACTACTGTGCTGCAAGTCGCTGGATAAGAGCCGCTAACGAGTTGAGCAAGGAACGGCGATGCTCACAAGCTTTGATTGGAGAGAAATTGATTCTTAGTATCCACTTTCGAGACGAATAATTTAGTTTGACTAGCTTTTCGAACAATGGGCTTTACTTTGGTGTATGTCTGGTGTTTTAAACAGAATGGATTTGAAGTTTTTTTGTTGTTTGTTATCATAAAAAATGCCCAAAATCTATTACTACTTTCATGGTAGATTAGAATCCAGTGTTGAAAGTTAAAAAGTATATTATTAATTTGAATTAAAGAAAGTCATAATGGTACTGATGGTACTGTCCACGCACTGAGCATTACAGAAGAATATTAATATAAATTATTTATGTTTATAGGATATGGAAATAAATTAAACTACATTTGGATTGAATGTGGGTGTACTTACATAAAGTGTACACATGTGTGTATATGTGTAATAATATTAAATGCTTTGACGACTCAGTCATTATAATACAATTTGTATATACACTCGAAAAAAGAGTTAAAATGGTGCCCAAGAGTATGTTTATATGTATGATGTAAAGGGTTTAATACTTTTACAACATTCCTTTCATAAACAAAGCTGGTGCTGTCCAGTTCACAATACCTTTTAACAGATACCACCAACGAGACTCACATTAAAGTATCAAGGGGTTTAGTCGTAACCAGGCTCGTCCAGAATCTGTTGTTAGCGAAGCAATTTGTCCGTTCTCGAACTTTTCTAATCTAAACTGCGTTCAGTCGGAGCCGGCTACAGTCGCTCTCGTGCGCGTGAGTGCTTTCTATGTCACAACTTACAGCCGGTGATATTAGACAACTACATTACAAGATGCTTTGACAACTTAAACTTATGTATTGTAATCTATGCAATTTATAACTAGATATACTTAATGACAAAATACTTTATTACATATCAAAATTAAAATTTCAGTAAAGTAAAAGTTGAAAATTAGTGCTTTTGTTTGATTTTTTGATTTGACTCAGATTTTTTTTTGTTTGCAATATTAAATATTAGACTCATGTTTTTTGTAACAAATAAATGTTTTCTATGTAGGTATTTATTTACCAATCAAAATGTTATTGAGTGTTTATTCTAATGATGTTTGGTTTATCTGCTTTCTTCATAGGAATATAAAAGGGTCACTTAATTTGGGACTTTAATTATGTAACAATGAAAAAAATGTTCGAATATTTTTATATCATAATAATATTGTGATATCAATGAGATTATATTGACTTTTATACCCACTCATAGCTCGCTTAAATCACTAGTTTGCCTTAATTAAAAATAAGATTTCGTAGGTCTAAAAATGACTAGAATACAAAGGCGCTCCAGTAGAATATAATTAGGTCTTATCAGCAACCTTCAAAGCACGAATGTTCCAGACGAAACGTACAAATACTGCTACGGCTGATTAGGTCCTAATTAAATTACTGTTTTACCCTACCTTTTCAGCATTGTTCGGATTATTACTTTTTATATTTTTATCTTTTATTCGTCGGAGCGCAAGTTGTAATGTATCAGTCTATTAATGTTTACAGGCAAAGGCCTCCATTAATAAATATCATCATCAATCACGTGTTTATTGTTCGTAATGTCGCTGTCTATTTGTCTCGTGTGTCAATTTATTTTACTTTGTTTTATTTTTATCTCTCCATAATTTCTATATATTCCTGTATAATGTGGAACTTGTGTCAATGAATGCTTTTTCTTTCTTTCACGTCATCGTTACAATTTATTATAGGTACTGGCTTTAAGCACCATTACTGAAGGCTAATGAGATCTAAACCGGTCAATCGCCAAAATAGTGGTATGCATCTCGTCTCGATGGGTTATAGCTAGCCAATTGGACTCTGAAGTCCTACCACCAACCTAAATCGTTTTAGGAGTTGAACATTTAATCTCAAGGGGCCAAATTAAACGGCAAGTTTATCGGTCTAAGTTTACAAAATGATATGCGACCATCAATATTCATAGTTAAAAGACTTCTAAGCTCAATAATCACTAAAAGGCGAGTCATCGACGGCTAAGACGCGCTAATCCCTGCAATCTAATCAGCGCTCGCGAGCTCCGGGGCCGCTTTCGGAACTCATTAGCGGCTCTTTATCCGAGCAACTTGCGGCCGTGTGCTCGCGGATAGCGGGCCGGGCCCCGTCTGCGACCTTACGAGTTAGTGGGGCTTAGAAATGGTTTACTTGGTTTGGTGTTAATGAAAGATCAATAAAAAAAGGTTTATTTCTCTTCCTATACTTATTTCACTTATTGATCGATAGTAGTTGAGGCACGGAACAGATATTTTCTGTTCCGTGAGTTGAGGCATATATTAGTGTAGTTGTCTTATGACATCGAACCCGCAACAAGAAATACTTACGCACACTGTGTGCGTAAGTATTTCTTGCGCACACACACAGAGTGACTGTAACTGGATCCGGGATTGAAAGCAGTTTACATGAGGAAAGTTCTTGTAAACTATCAAATTGCTTCACTAAAAGATTGTAAAGCCTGGACAACTAAACGCTTTGATACTATGATGTGATTAATGGAATAACATAGGCCAGAGGCCTTGTAATAACCAGGCTTGTCAAATCTGGGATCATAGTCGAAGCGGACCATGAGCCCCATACTGGATGCAATCGGGAATACGCTGGGATGATGATGATAATAGGCTTTGCTCTCATTTTGGGACTAACAATGATTCCGCAGTTATATTGTGTAGGCTTTTTTACTTAACCTCTTAAGCCGTACCTAGCTGGGATGGCCACTATGTCTATGACCATAGCTCATGATTAGAAGCACCACAAACAATGATGTATAATAAAACACATCATATTAGTTAATCACTACGGCTGACCCAATGCTGCTGGTCTCAGTATTAGTTTTCGATACCTATAAAAAGTGTGATTTTACAAATCATCAGGCAAAATTAAAGCTAATTAATTTTGCCTGGTGATTTGTGTATGAGTTATCTGATATTGAAGTTGCGTTCAACATGAATATGGTTTATATTATTGAACATAAATCACCAAGGAAGCCGTAGCGCAGTGTAAATACTACAATCCGTATTTGCTATAGCAACTCGTTCAAGTCGAGAAGATTTTGTTTGTTGTGTACAATTCATCAAGTTCTCGCGTAAACCACTGAACTCACACAATCCTCTCTTATAACTCAACTTTCCGACTTAATTATTCGTTCTAAAATTAAGAAGTGGGTAAATTTGATTAAGCGAGGTCTAAGGGCACTGTGTTGGAGGGATGCAGTCACGTCCAAGGCGGGAACAGTTGCCTCTCAAGAGATCACGTCGCTGTAAGTTGCGAGCCTTAGATAACAACTTGATTTTTATAGCTACGCAGCTGTTAAAGACCTTATAGTTAATCCACAAGAGTTTCGGATGGCCGGGGAAACTTTTTTATCCGAATAGTGGGGCGGATCGAAGAAAAGGTTTGAACGTTTAAGGAAAATCTTTCGGGCTCGAGTAAGACAGTTGGAATAACGATTTGCTCGTTTATGGTGATATAAAGTGTTCACGTATTATCTACAAGTCAAAAGTGACATACGACTATATGTATAGATAGTCTATTTACAGAATATTTCTAACTATGTGATAGCGAAGTTTTAAAGACTTTGATTGAGAGAGATTGTGCTTTATTTAGGGCGACCATAAGGGACCAATTAGCCATTCCAGATATCGCTGGATGAATGCATTTAAGAACCCAACGAAACTTCAAGTTCCTGGTCATCGATGGCGTTTTTTGGTGTCAGAGGCCAAGACCATTTTGAAGAACCGTCGTAGGAAGTATTAAACAAGTACATGTAAACCTTTATTACAAAAATTATAATGATCGTTTCAATTCAAATGATGAAAAACAGGTGCTATAAGGAAAAATGCCTATCTAAGTTGATCTAAGTCTAAAAAATAGTATCTAACAGATCTCGAAGAATGCCAATACAAGAGACACTCGGAGGGTATGTGAATTGAGTTTTTTGGTACTTAAAAGGTGGAAATCTACGACAAAAGAACGGGACAGATTTTTAGAGAGGATTAGCGTTATGCAAGCATAATGCATCAGCAAGACATCAAAGCACAATATTTTGCATACTTTTTTACAGTTATAGGTATCTATTATTCTGCGTCAATTCTAAATGGTTATATGGAACAAAATGGGAGCAGGGCAAAAATCGTATAACAAGTCTTTAAATTTTACGTTCCAATAAAATATACGCAGAGCAAATATTTACAGGGCGAATAAAATTTCGAAATAAAATTTAAATGAACATTCAGCATTAAGCGCAGGACAGGCCGGCGATGCATCGATAATGTGCTCAATCGATGCAGCCCGCGAGAGAGCACTTCGCATGCACTCGCCTTCTTATGCATTCGACTATAACAAAGCGATGCGATTGTTGAATCGATAGATGCGGTGGCAAGAAATAAAATGAATTGAATGCACTTAGTATGTGTTTACGTTGGAATTATTTTATCCTTTGGTCACAAGACGGGCATCAGCTCGTCCCTCTTTGGGTGAGAATGGGAAACCGAGGCACTTTAGTGGATAGTAGGATGTGTGTATGTATTCTATGAATATGCTTTAGCTTCAAGTCCAACATATTACCATATTCTCGCAAGCCTGCAGTTAAGCGCTTAACGCATTCTTTTGAGTCAAGGCGAACGAAGTCCTTTTAAGTATAAAAAAATGATCACCTACATTTTATTAATAACTAGCCTTCCGCCCCCTTCCCCACATATTTCCGGGATCAAAAGTACCCTATATCACCCGTAGCTTTCCAACAGTGAAAGAATTATCCAAATCGGTTCAGTAGTTTCGGAGCCTATTCAATACAAACAAACAAACAATCAAATGTTTCCTCTTTATAATATTCAAATTATAATATAAATGTTTTTCTATCTTTTATTTCTTATAATATTAGTATTAAATTTAATATTTTACTTATTTCCCTGATTGTTTGATGGTTAGCTAAGAGACTCATAACTCAGATATTTTTCTCTCGTAACAATGAAATTGGGTTGGCTATCCATTACGATTAGCGCAAAACCCTTCGTCCTTAATAACTCAGATTTTTCTGGCAAAATACGAATGATGTGGAAGTCTGCATACTTGAGATAAAAGGCTCGACGATTCGCGAGGTACTTACTATGTGGCAAAATGAGTAATTAAGCTCCTGGTAAAGACTTTTTTATGTATGCCTTAGTAGCTGTGCCAAGAATGTTTTTTTGTGATTGACTTCTTCTTGAGCAAAAATAAAATAAAAATACTAATGAAACAAATAAAGTAATGACCATGACTTATTTTTTAACTTTTTTTTTTAAAGTTGGGTCGAGTGTTTATTTAAAAGTAAAAGTTATCACAATGTTCAGTAACCTTATTCAAATTCTGCTATTACACTAAAGATAACTTTTCCGCTGCATCCGTATGTTGTTGACAAAACTTATTGTATTCCTTTTCGCAACTATTACGAATATATCCAGAATAAAATCCCAATGCGAAAACCGTTCGCCTCGCTATTCATGAATATTTACCGCACCACTTCGATAGAATATGGTTTTCAAAGAAAAATCATAATCCGGCTATGCAGTTCTGCTGAGTGCAATAAAATACCAATGTACAACATCCTGAGCTGCGATGGCGAACTTTAATTTCGCATTTGGCACAATATACTGTAGTAAGCATGCATGCATGTGTAGCAAACAGAAGCTGTGATAGCCTAGTGGTATGAAACTTCACTTCACATTGTGAGGTCGATGAATGTGGTTCGAATCTACCTATATAGGCGCCTATGAATTCCTTTACGTATTTACCACTTGCTTGTCGGTGACGTGGTAGGCCTTCTACAAGGTGGAGCGATGATCTTATAAAGGTCGCCGGAATCCACTGGATGCGGGTGGCGCAGGATCGATCGGTTTGGAGATCCTTAGGGGAAGTCTATGTCCAGCAGTGGACGTCTTTCGGCTGAAATTATGATGATGATGATGATGATGTCGGTGACGGAAAACATTTTGAGGAAAACCTTCACAGTCGAAGAGTATATGTGTAGCCATGATTCCGTTGGTCTGGTTCCCCTGAAAGGGTTGCGGAGGTCAGGTGATAGTTACTCAAATGTAATAACTGGACTTGAAATCCAGAATCGTGGTGCATAAGCTTAGAGAAAGAATGTAGTGGGCCCAAAGGTTTAAATATAAGGCTTAAGTACATATTTCGTGATCTTGTACGAGTAGTCTGTTTAAATTCCGAAGTAGGAAAAGTATAAAATAATTTGGGATTTATTAGCTTCAGATTTTGGGCACCAACCCTCTTTGGCAAGTACGGTCATAAAACAAATTCTTATTCACTATAATTATTGGCTTTATTATTTATCCTTATAGAGCCCTTGCCTTGGTTGGTTTTTGAATTTGTTAAACTTTAATAAGATCAGACGACAAGAAGTCTAGTACAAGACTTAAGTTGTTTTTAATGTAAAAAGTTGCCAGTTTTCACACTCAGTTTTTGCTCGAATACTGGGATTATGGAGTCAAAACAAAGCAAGCGTAGGATTTTAATCTGTCAAAATGCCCTATAACAGACAGCTATTATAGTTAAAAATTCAAAGTCACTAATGCATTCAATTTCGACCGTTTGTTAATTATCGTACAATATTTATAGTAATATTATTTTTACTAATATTATAAAGAGGAAAGATTTGATTGTTTGTTTGTTTGTTTGTTTGTATTGAATAGGCTCCGAAAATACAGAAAGGATTTGAATAATTCTTTCACTGTTCGAAAGCTACACTATCCCCGGTGAACATAGGGTACTTTTTATCCCGGAAATTTGTGGGAAAGAGGGGATATTTGAAAAAAGAAATTACTTGATAACTAGGATAGACTGCGTAAATAGATAGTCAAGATGAATGAAGAAACGTAATAGCAACGACCTTTTCAAAGAATACCTAGCCGGCAGTGTCACAAAAAACGCTAGGAAAAAACCTTCAGAAAAATTCGAAACGATAAGTAAAAGAAAAACAAAACTTTTAATTTACTTTTTATTATGTACTGTCAAACTTTTGTGGCACTATTGCCAGTGCTACTTTAAAATAACAAAAAAACCACGAAGGTTATCAAATTAATAACCAAGCAGGTTAATAAGTTTTTAAGAATTTAATGCTGGCTAAATTATTCAGAAAAAATCTATACGCCATTAAAGAAAACAAAAATTAATTTACTTTTTATTGCTGTCAAATTTCAGAAGCATTGTTGCCAGTGCCTCTTTAAAATAAAAAAGGTCAACGTCTTTTCAAAACTTTTTGATATTCCTTTCAAAAAAGATTTGCTTTTTATTGCTGTCAAATTAATCCTAACTCTGATGCCAGTTAAATTGAAAAAACCAAGCAGGTTATTATGCAATTTTTTCATTTGATGCTGGCTAGATTCTTCAGAAAAAAAATCTAAACGCCTTTAAAGGAAAAAGAAACAATTATTTTCTTTTTATTACTGTCAAAATGGAAATTATGCTGCTAGCGTTTTTTAATGATCCAAAAAAGGTTGCATGTTATTTGAAAATAATGATAATGAGATACAAAAAAATTATAATCGCCTATGTACTAAAAAAGTATTTTAATAGTCGAAAAAGAATAAATATTTGTTCATCGAAACTACTGAACCGATTTGAAAAATTCTTTCATTGTTGGAAAGCTAAACTATTCTCGGGCGACATAGGGTACCTACTTTTTATCCCGGAAATATGGGGGGAAGGGAAGGGACATTTGAAAAAAGAAATTACGCGAAGAAACCGCGGAGGCGGCCGCTAGTCGTACATTAATATGATAGTAGTCATATTAATGTACGACCTATGTAGTTGTAATTACGTTAGTTGACAAGTCTATAATGTGTTATAAAGAGCAAAACAAAGCTAAAAAGATGGCTATAATTTTAATGATAGCTCATAATATCATCTTCATAGGACTAAATTGTCAAACACATAATGGTTGCTTTAATTATAAAAAAGGCACACATTGATAACGTATCTAATAATTAATATATGTTTTATTAGCATTCATTATTTGATATGACTAAGACATCACTTATTAAACGAACAAGGACCTATTTATTTCTACGGTTAAATATTACAGACAAAACCACGGCCAAAGTGCGTTTCATTGTAATATTATCAATTGAAACTTTATAAATGAGGGAAATATTATGTTCATAATAAAAACATTCAAAAAATTAAAAGCATCAAAAACTGATGAAAATTGAAAATGAAATGTAAAATAATAACAGTGAATAAAATAAAATAATGTATAAATAAAATAAGTTTCAATATCATTTTCATCGCTTCACTCCATTCCCAGAGACACATCCCTGGGGCTCTGCGGATAACTCATTTAATTTTCACTCCAGAAATGTACCTGTGCCACGGATAAAGTTTTGCTTTTAGTTTATTATTTTTGTTTTGAAATATTAGTTTCTCTTTGTCTTATTTTATAAATTGAAGAATTTTGGTTGCTTGCCGGTGAACTTACATTATAAGAGGTACTAAGATTCTTTACGATGAAGACAATCCGTTGACATATTGAAAAAGTTTTATGCGTCACTGTTGTGTGTTCTTTCCGGAATTTTTAAATTAAGTTAAGAATGTTTTTTTATACAATGATTGACTATATTTATTTGGTAACCAAGCATATAGCTTACCTGACGTCAACACTTGAGGACCTACCACCTCATCGACTCACTTCAAGATTCCCAATATGGACTGATAAAAGCCGAATTGAAGACTTGAGTCTAAAATCGGCTGAGCGTCAATCCTAGGAAGTTTTCGAGGATCCGCACAAAACCCTAATTACGGACCCGACCTTGGAACCTGCTAGTATTAATGCTGAACGGAAGATATTATGGGTGGGTCTGAAACGGTTCAGGACAGGTTACGGACGGTCCAACCACCATTTGTGCAAATGGTGGGGACTGGAGAGATCTCTGGCTTGTGAGAACAGAGCCACACCGGCCTAGCTAAAATACGATTTTTTTATATTAAACCGAGAAAATCAATATCTTTTACGAAGTTGGTAAGCACAGTGTAGCGGACGTGTCGGCAATAGGGTGCTACCCGCTCGCCCTACACGGAACACGCGCTCGTCGCGAATACGAATCGTCGCATAATGAGAGCGTGAAAAACACTCGCTACTCGCAACTCTTCACTCTCTAGAAAGGGCTGTTTACACGGTACGGGAGATCTGATAAGCCTGTTTGCCGTATGAAACATATAATAAGGTACGTAGGTTCTCTAGATAAGAGTCCTAATAATAATAAAAATTATAGTTCACTACTTTAATTTTACACCAAAACAGTTATTATGACATAACTTTCTATTATATAAAAATTAAAAACATTTATATAAACTAATAATCCATTTGTATCTTATCATATCTTCTGATAACTTGATTCGCCAAATGCTAACAATAATTCATTTATAAGGGGCGTGTATGCTTGCCTAAGGGCATTTGCTGTAACTTTTAATTCTGAGAAAATTACTTTCAAAAGAGCCACATAATATTATATTTAAACAATTACTCCATTAATGTCTGGTCGATATCGTGTTTAGAGAACGAACGAAGAAAACTGAAAGTAACTAGTAAGTATTTAGCGATGGATGCGTGGCTGATACACATTTACATGGCAATGAACCCTAAAAATCTGTTACTTTAAATTTATAAACAGAATCTAAAATTTCCTTAATTAATCTGTATAAGCAATATCGCACTTTGTAAATGGTCCTATATAAGTGAACATCAAAATATGATCAGGCGATTACGATCGCTAAACACGTAACACTAGAGATCACTTCAGATCGCATCGCGCCGAATCGACAAAGTGATACTTTCCCGAATCGCTGTTTGATATTCTGATAACATTTGTGAAATAATAGGAGATGTTCCTGTTCATGCGAGGAGACACCCATTTATCGTTTCTGGGACTTTGATGAAAATACTTAACTGCCTCTATGTGCCCCCAATAACTGTGCGCCGCTTGTGATATTAAAGTCCTTTTGTATTGACGGTTTGAACATTGCCCTGTTATTTGTTCTTGACGTTTGCAGTGGGGTATATCAAAAAAGGGTTTTGAGGTTTAGTATGTACGCCACGGGCATCAGTGAGCAATATAGCTTTTCTACTTGACTGACATTAACCAGTTTTGAGCTTGTCATCTACTCGTCCATGTATTTATATTATCATACAATGTCGTTACTTTTCTTATTTTGAAAATATTATATATTATGTTTGTCTTATTAGTCACTCATGACATTGGACTGGCCCGATGGCGCATTTGGTAGTGACCCTGCCCCATGCGCCAGGGGTCGAGGGTTCGAATCTCACCCAGGACAACCACTTATGTGATGAACATTTTTGTTTGTTCTGTGTCTGGATGTTTATTTGTATTTAAGTATATTATATTTGTGGTACCTTCGTTGTTTCTGACACCCATTACATAATATTAAATCCTTCATTTCGCAACATTTCGCGAAATTACAGAATTCTCTGAATATCAATGTATTCTGAAGACTTGTTATTGTAATAAAGCTGCAAAGTTGGAACTAAAGTTAATTTAACAGTTATAATACGTGTTGTTTCGTATTAATATTTGAATAAACATACGAGTATCAACAAAGTTGCAAAGCCGGCTCCGAAGCTCAGGTATTGTTAGCTAAAACTTCTCAACTCCGAAGGTACTGGAATAAAAGTTATTGCCCGGCTACTACTTTGATAGTTTCTGACAGCTCATTAACGTTGACCTCTGTATATTTGAAGTGACAAGTGACACATTAATAATAAATCCATTGATTTGTAATGTTCAATGATTTGGTCATTGAACATTTATTTTATAGTATTAGTCGTACAAAAAAAGTACATAGGATTTACTCGCCAATGGAAACTCGATTATTTTATATTTTTTAAATTGGACTAATATTATGAACGCTAGAAAGAAAAATTTACGATCCAAACAAATTTTTCTTAAGAACGGTGAAGAGGTAACCTTTTAGGTTATACGAGTTACACGGCAGTTGTTCTATCTGGCACCCCAGACAACGGATAAACTACTTATTAATAAAAATGTTCTACATGCATAGAAATGTTTGTAACGCGCGAAGACCAAATGCGCGGTCTCTGGTGTAATAGTCGACGTCCCAGCTAATACATCAAATCGTCGAATTATGTTTGCCTTTTATTTTGCTCTTCTGAATTGAACAGAAAACCAAATATCAAGCACTATCAAACAGCATCAAAGGTCGAAAACTCGAAAAAACTAATAATAATGATAAAAGAAAACATCACACCAGAAAATAGATATTTCTTTCTTATTATTGTCTGGTTCTCAGAGTACATGCCTAACTCGGTTTTAATTGTAGGTGATTTAATTAGCAGAATAGGTATAAACTCAACAAATAATACCTCCCTTTATTTTCTCAGTTGCTAAGCCCACCCAGTGTCTACAGCAACGGTAATTCAATACCTAACCAGCTGAGCGTTACTTAAGCAGAAACTCCATAATCCTCCGCATTCAAAACAAACAAAGCAAACTTAGTTTTAAATCTCGAGTCGGCGCCATAGTTTATTTCACTTTAAAGGCTAACAGATGCTGGTATTCTTAAGTTGGGGGACAAAAACTTCCCGCGGGTAGTGGCCACAAAGCCGTTGATTAAAGCGAACTTTTTTCATTTGTTGCTACAGCAAGTGGCGCGATGTAATGGACGTGACGGTCCGACACTGGCACAGATTGTGCTGGATAATCTCGGACAACTCTGTCGCTCACTATTGTACTTTAAGGATGGAGCAGATTGTTTTGCCAATTTTAGACTGCTGGTGCAATATTCGCCTGTAGAGGACGGGTTATGCGGGTTCCCACATTACTGTTGCCGTAACACAGACAGAGTTGTTATATTGTCAGATTTTACCTGTGGAGGTAGTAGCTAGCCAGGAGGCTCTGAAAAAGTCCTACTACCAACCAGACCCAAGGTGGGATTGCACCTACGTCTCCAGGTTTTAGATCAGACGGGCTTTGCCATTGTTGCACGAAGGCATTATGAACGCAAACGTTATGCGAACTTTTTTAATTTGTTGGTACAGCAAGTGGCGCGTTGTAATGGACGTGACGGTCCGACACTGGCACAGATTATGCCAGATAATCTCGGATATCTCTGTCTTTCACTATTGTACTTCAAGGATGGAGCAGATTGTTTTGCCAATTTTAGACTGCTTGTGCAATATTTGTCTGTAGAGGGATATACGGGCTCCCTCATTAACTTTGACCCAACACAGCTACAGTTGTCATGGCGGCAGATTTCACCTGTGGAGGTAGTAGCCAGCCAGGAGGCTCTGAATTTTTTTGTCTATCTACCAGACTTAAGGTTTTAGATCAGACGGACTTTACAACTGTTCACAAACCATTAAGAATATCAAAGCGAACGTTTTTCATTTGTTATGGCTAATTGAACCCATTTTCGTTTTTATTCTCATAGTTCTCATAGCCCTATAGGAGAGCAATCTAATACGACTGAATAAAGATTAAGCAAAGGCAATGATTATGTAAATTGCAGTCAATGTACTCTTACAAACATGCCTAAGTACCTGTTCTAGAAACATTTTCATGCACCTCTGCCGTAGGTCATAAATACTCATAAAACTGTAATTTTAAAGCCTGTCAATTGGACCATTTGTTCGAATAATAGCTGCTTTCTATTCTAAATGTTCCACCGATTTTTCTCAATAAATTCCAAAGATTTAAAGACATTGCCTTTTGGCTGAAGTTTTGTTTGGTTCGCATTTCGCTAAATCAAATCTATTCTGTTATTCTAAGGAGATCAAAACACTTGTTTGGGAATAGTTGATTCGTTTCAATTGTTCGAAGAAAATTTAATCTTCGCACCTTTGACAAAAGTAAGTGAAAGGAATTGTGCTCTCTGATTTTGCTATGCTTGATATCTTCGTAAAGAAGATTGTTATGCCGACAATTTTTATATACATTATATATTTTCGTTAAGAACTTGCAGTAACTTTCAATAATAATAAACTTTCTACCTGGTTGGCATTGAGATAAATGTAAATGATTAAGTTTCAGAGAATAGTTATTGCCTATTATCGATCCTGACAATGATAAAGAAGATGATAAAATCGTTGTATACACAGCTTCTTTAGTCACCACGTTTAATATAAAATAAAAGTTAGGTGAAATATTAAAGGAATAAAAACACAATTATATAATTTATTCTTTTATTTAATTAGTTATTTGTTTTCAGTCCAGAACTTTTGCGGGAGTCGTGTTTAGAATGGATATCTTCTGTCGGTGTCAAGGCGGTATAATCCGCGTCTGAAAAATATAATATATAAAATAATACGTATCCTTGCCCACTCATACGTCCACTGTAACCACAGTTACAGAGACCATATACCCCAGGACAGTCCGTGTAACTACAGTTACATTTTTAAGAATTCGCGCCCGCCGATTGTTTTTTTCTTTTTCTTATCGCTGTGGATGTTTATAGTCTGTAGTGTTGCTGGTTTTTGACGCTCTATGATATGCACCACACTTTATTTCAAGTGGAACATAACTTCGGCTCATGGCTACAAAAAAAATAAATTGTCAAATTGCTTGTTGTTTTTGTGGATCAGTGCGCGAGTGACTCCAGCTATTTTATTCGAGAAATCATGCCGTAAGTAATAAAATATTATTGTTTTGTATATCAAAATATTTATAATCTTACATATTTTCATATTTTATAACATTATGTGCGATTCCAGTCAGTTTTGAAGTAAAAATTTGGATTAAAAATAGGTCGGTGACTCTGTGTTTTTATTAGTGAATAATTGGAAGATCTAAAAAAGTTTTTATATTATATCGTAATTTAATGTTTTAATATGAAAACTTATTAATATTATAGCCTGGTTATTGCCATACATTCTTGAAATATTCCATATTTCATTCTGGATTAGACAATTTACCATACGTGAACTTCGATTTCACAGATCATGTAGCTTTAGTTTTTATTTTATTTGTAATATTTTTAAGATGATTTATAATGGGATTTTGGTTCCAAATGAAAGGCTATTAAATTACCTAAAACCCAAAATTGTTTTAATATTGTAAAAGTCAAAAATATCTAATAAAAAAAATATTTAAATTGAAAACTAGGACAAAATTAGCATTTCTTAAAGTTCACTGTAAGATCATTAATAGAATATAATGTTAAAATCAAACATAACTATTGCCTAAAAATCGTCAACTAATGAGCCTTTCATTAGTATTTTTCATTTTGCGATATTTGAGTTATTTACTGAGTAATAAGCATTTATTTAGCATACATCTCCTATCGATTTTATTTTGCGCGTATCACGTGACTCGCGGACTGTCCTGACAACCTAGCGAAACGCGCGCGGACGTTTGAGTGGATAACATAATATCGTGACAATACGGATAAAAATTGCTATAGCAATCACCAAGACAAAATACTTTATAGTAAGTACATTACGTTCACGCAAGTGCTTACTTTGCGGGGTAACAATAGCAATAACAAAGATAAACTCATAGAGACTGGATTTATGAAACCACATGTCTTAATAATTTTACTAATTCAAAAGTGACTTAGTAGTTATGTCGATAATTGCATAGAATAATTAATAATACGAATAGTAATAGTCAACTAAAATCCGGAATAATTATTTTCTGGATA
The DNA here is from genome assembly GCA_949319885.1 of Mecyna flavalis. NCBI lineage: Eukaryota > Metazoa > Arthropoda > Insecta > Lepidoptera > Crambidae > Mecyna > Mecyna flavalis. The sequence goes on along the minus strand of OX439408.1, from coordinate 11,528,121 downwards.
GCTTTTTCTAGCTTTGAATAAGCTGTTCTCATCGAAGTTTATTCTTGTTCGAAATCTTTTATTTACAGTATTGAAGAGCACCAATGCTACAGTCATACCATTTTTTATTAATATAGGACTTTTTTGTCGTATTCGATTGCACAAATTAATATGTTTTGACACTATAGAATCTGAAAACTAGTTTTTGTAATAAAATTGAAGTTACCAACAGCGATATTTATGTATTTTATTTTTTGCATATGTATAGACATTGAATGTTAGAAAAATACTTAAAGAAAATCTTTATTTTACGACATTTTAATCACAGTATACAGTAGGTACCAAAATAAAATAGGTTTTTAATGAAATGCAAAACCTCAAGCATAAATGAGATCGTTTGAAAATGAAAACTTTGGACAGCCAATAAGTTGTTTTTTTCGTTTTGATATAAATACGTATAAATTTTATTCATAAATTCATTTGAAAAAAGGATTTTTTTTAATTGTTTGCCTTATTTATCAACAAATACACCTGGTATTGCTTATTCTAAAATACTAGGACTTACCCGGACTTCCTCAAGTCTGCGTTACCCATATTCAGACTCGATCCACGGCAGCTGTTGGTAGTGATCTGCGTGGTGGAAGAGCACTGCCGTCCAACCAAATGGTTATGGGTGACGGTCGCCGCGAACAGTTCCCAGGCACGATTGTGGTTGCAAATGCCCAGCAAACATCCAGGCTGGCTGTTGCCGCCGTTGGGGAAGAAGTCGGCGTCGGCTACTGCTCTACCGATCCCGAGGCCGTTCAGACCACCGTCGGTGTGGATGCCTTCGACGTACACACCATCGTTGGCGTTGATTCTATTGTTGTTGGTTAACCATAGAGGACCGGCAGGGTCGAGACCTGTCAATATTGACGATGGCGTAAGCATTTGTCAACACGAGGATATGGTTCTCGGAATAAAAACGAAAAGTCAAATAAAACAAGTCATCGATGCAAAGAATCAATCTTCACATGTCTTAAATGAAACTTATAAGCTCACAACCACTAGATAAAAAAATCTACTTAACCTACTAGATCTTGGCAATCATGATTTTACTTTGCTATATTATTTTATTACTCTATATCTACATACAGAATATGCATGGATACGTCACCATTAATACACTACAGGCAACGATTTTTTGAATTTATTAAATGACACAGAAATTTTAAGAGCAATATTTGGTGTAGCTTTTTATTTCTTACTTGCCACAATTTTGTACAATATGTTATAAGTTAAATATATTACGTTACTGACCAGTGACACGGGCAGCTCTGCCTCTAAGCTCCCGACCGGCATTGCCGACCAAGTGAGCGCCAAGACTGAACCCGACGATGTGGAAGTTGTTCAAATTGCCCCCGACAGTGTTGATGAGGAAGTTGATGAACTGTCCGACCCCACGGCCCACGGCAGGCACTCCACGCGCGGCGGTAGCGTAGTCAGAAAGAGCCAGGCGCCTCCAGTCAATGACGATTACGTTCACGTCAAAACTTCCGAGGTATGCTGGAAGCATGTTGTCATAAGTTGATGACGACGATTTGATTGAGAAAACTACCATTAATATCAGAATGAACAACAATAATATTTGTGGATGATTTCTCAGAACAAGAGAATTATTTTCTTTGATTTATCTCTCTTCGGTCGGGCCAGGGCCTTTTCACCGTGTTATAAAAACAAGGGAACATTGAGTGCACCTTTGCTTGCGCACTCAATTTTGCACCATTATATCCTGTGTAGTTAATTGATCGTAAGCATTGGCTGTAGTAGCCGTAATTTTGCACTATACGAGTAATATAATATCCTGCGAATTTGGTTGATCATAAATATTGGCCGTGGAATTTGGCAAAAAAGACATTATTTTTGAAATCGCTGATGAAGATACAAAAAGCAAACCAACCGTCCCTGATGACCGGGTTAATGTCGGTGTTCTGGTTGCTTAACCAGCCGTGGGCGATCAGCACCGTGGGCAGGTTGGCGTTGTAGTTCGAGTTGCGGATGGAGTTAGCATTGTTCATGACTAGAGCCTGAGAGTTCCTTGAGTTTCGCCTGGAAATTACAAAAACAATTTGGTTAGGTACAATATAAGAAATATTAAGTTTGGTTAAAATATATTAAGATCCACCGCTACAAATTCATTAAAATTCTCTGCGATGATACGAAAACAAAAATCATTTTCCAGCTTTTTATTACTTCACATAACTTGGCACTTTTTGAACTTTCCTTCCTTCGTCATGTTGTATTTCCTCTTATACTGTTTTTCATGTAACATGGAAGAATTTTTACTTCCTTCAATATTATATACAGATATAGAAATAAACAAACCTCGTGAAAAGCAAGTACTGGTTGTTGGCCGGGTTCCTTTGGATTTCATTCAGGAGGGCATAGTCAGGCTCAGCTTCCAGGTCAACTGTATGTAAAACGCCCTCACCGTCAGGAAACTCGATGTAACGGGGATACCCGTCGTTTTTAATCAAGTCCTCCGTGGGCATCGCAGAGGCGATGTATGCTATAAGAAAAAAAAATCATTGACTTACTAATATTATAAAGATGAAAGATTTGATTGTTTGTTTGTATTAAATAGGCTCCGAAACTAGTGAACCGTTTAAAAAAAATATTTCACTGTTGGAAAACTACTTTATCCCCGGGTAACATAGGGTACTTTTGATCCCGGAGATATGGGGGGGGGGGATGATTGAATGAAGAAATTACGCGCGGGTGAAACCGCGGAGGCGACCGGTAGTCTTACACAATATTACAAAACATTTTTACTTTTACTTTGGCAAAAATATTTAACAAATGACAGAACCTTTTCTGTAGAATATGGACCATAGAGGCCTTTTGACCGTTTATGTCCAGGCATGAACTGAATTTGTAAATAGGTAAAATAATAGGTAATCAAGGGTACACATAGTTTTATGTCGGTTCTAGAGTAAACTGATGATTTAGATGTTGTGAATATTGATATTGCACACACTGCACACTTACAGTGCTTAGCACCAAGATTAAGACTGCAATAAATAATCGAATTGAGTATAGCTTTATATATTTTAGATTATCACTTGGCACAAAATAAATATACGCACCGGTGGAAGCAACCAAAATAAGACAAAGGGAGCGCATTGTGGCTCGATGTGACTAAACACTTAACCCGTTCTTTTGGACCCCCCTTTTTATACGATTTGAAGACAAAGTAAATCATCGTATCACTGTTATCTTTTCTAAATATAATTGATACAGAATTACTGGATTAACTTTATCTCATATAGCTTAAGTTTTGAAATAATCCTCACAACAAAGCGAGATTAATTGTTTTGTAGGGCAAATCATTCTTTCTCACTTTTGGGGGTAAGATAAATGGTGATATCGTATAAGGATTATACGTGCAAATATCGTCATTTAGTTTGATTGTACCTATTTAAGAAATATTATAAGAAGGGCTAATATAATAAGCGTCTTAATGTGCTGCCATCTTTCTGGCATTTCTTCTTGGAGAAATGATCATTATCATCTCATCATCATCATCTTAGCCTTCTTCAATCAGTACTCTGATGTAGGCCTCCTTCATCTCCTTCCATTTTTCCCTGTCTTGAGCAGTAAGCGTCCAATTGCTGCCCGCTACCCGTTTGATGAAATTTGGAGAAATGATCAAAGAGATAAAAATACTGTGACGATGCTTTAAAGAGACATTTGTGGTCTGTCTGAAGATGTTTTCAGTAGAAAGAAAATTTGCAACTGCCATCAGTTTTCCAGAAGTTCCTACTGCCACTTACATACCTACACATCACGTCAAAGTTGGTATCTTGGGGGGTAACAATGGCACTTACATAATGCCAATATTTTAAAATCCTTTCTTTATCTTTTAATTAAGCCTGATACGTCTTTTACTGGTTTTACTACGTCTAAATCCGTAGATATATGTATTAACGTATTATACCCCCAAAAGTCAGTCCTTATGCAAAAGACAACAATGTCTTGCCTTATTTGTGGTATAATTAGACGTATTTTTGGCGTTATTGATTTGATCCACTTAAAATGATAATTTGCAAATAATAAAGCAATAAATATTCACTATCATTCAAGAATATTGTCTGACAGCACATGATTTCGTAATTATTTATATTTATAGTTCCTGGATCTTAACGGGGACCCCAGGGATATTGTTGCAAAGGGTTGGGAACCTTCGTACCTTTCAAGCATCCCTGAGTGTAGCGGCAGTGTAGGCTGGCCTCACAATGGCGAACGTCATGAGGAAACGGGGGAGGCCATGGTTTCCCCTGAGGAGCGCTGCAATAAAGCGGTAAAGCGCAGCTCGCGGGGGGCAATTATGTGTATCTCTGCATAGAGCGACCCGGCCTCCGAGCCTCTGCTCGAGAAGGCCACAGTGGAGTTTTAGTCAGCACGCTCCGTTAAAGGGCAAATCTGACATAACCTCAGCTGTTCCCCCAAGCTTCTGGGGTATCCATAAAGGATTTCTCCACTATAAAAAAACAGTTCCTCGATCCTGCTGCTCCCATATGGGTTACGTCTATGTGGAAGCCATCCATACCATCATCTACCATCAGGTGGTCTGAGTGGTCAAAGGTTTAAGTGTTTGTACACTAGGTACATTAGGTAGTCCTAATCGCGCTTGGGAACACGGTTTGCGATGACCGTCACCTAATAATCCTTTGGTTAGGCAGTTGTCCCACCAGCAACAATGAACAAGTAGCGAGTTGAGCTAGAATGTAGAAACGAGTTGGCGAGCCGCGAGAAGCGAGTGTGTAGTTTCGATAGTTGTGTAGCTCGGCTAATAAAAGTCTACTCTGTGGTTCTGATCGAGTATCGCTGAGCGAGTCTTATCTGTCATAGCTCTTGTCGCTCAGCGACAAACTAGTGAAGCGAGTCCTCGCCGGCAGTGTGAACAGTCAGCGATCTACAATTTTATTTGCATCTCTTTTGTTTACACGGAATGTACATCTTTTGTACGTTTCTTGAGCGAGAAAATAGCCGACAGTTAGTCGTTCTCGGTGGGACAACTGCCTTAGATGTCTGCGTTCTTCCCCCTTCTACACTAGTACCAGCTACTGTGGCTCACAACTGAACATGGGCAACAAGGACATCAAGAGTAGGATTAGGATCATCGTGATCTTATAGCATTGTAAGGCAGCCGGAACAATTTAATACGAAAAAATATAGAAATGATCCTATTTTGATGCTAACGAGCATAGAGTGTACCTGATTGTAGGTAGTTAAGTTATCAGCTCTACCAACCATTTTTATTTTTACATCGGGAATACGTTACATACCTTCACCCTCTGTTGGGGGTGAAGCTTGGTGTGTGGGACTCCCCCACCCTAGAAAGGCTACTCTACTTACTCGCTTTTTAAAATGCTGAGATTTAAGATATTATTAGGAGGTACATATTATGTATTTAATTTGATTTTCTTTTGAATTTTTCTCATTCGTTTTTAAGTTGTCACTGCTCCCCTGCAAGGTAAATGTGAGTACTGTTTTAAAGTATATGAAGACCATTTTAAAATTATTCAAATTTTCAATTACATTTTCATTGATTATGGTTATTCGTCAATTCTAATAATCTAAGTAATGCTTAACTAAAACTTGTACGCTATCGATAAATATTGTAATCTAAGCGTTCATTCAAAATTGTTACAAATCATTTCTTGATTAATGATATCTAAACTATTGTTAATTATTATTATAAAGCTGTTTTTACTGGTTGTTTTGTTCTAAAATTACGATTTAGATAAGACAACCCGTCACTAGAGGTGTGTATAGCGTAGTAACTAGTATCGTTGAGCGATTTAATCGCATTTACCTGAAATTACTTCAACCTACCGGTACGGTGTTAACCTACTTATAAAAAAAAATTATACATATTATATGGTTTGCTTTATTAATTGATTTAAGATATCGCCGCGCCTCGGTAGAGTACTTGTCGTTTAAGAACCTCGGGGTCCTGGGTTCAATTACCGAGTCGAACAATTTTATGTGGAATTATAATAACAGCACAAATGATCATTTGTCTGTATTGATCAAGTAAGGTAATTAAGCTAAACCTATTATTTTAAGTGTCACTTAATGTCTAATAGTTCGCAGTGGTCGCTTATTTAAATAAACTTACATTGCGTAGGACTTACTTATATAGCTTTTTATGAGAACCTTAAAGTGTGGCTTTTAAATTATATAATTATTTTTACGGAAGCTAATACATTATTTTATAATGTAATGTTGTTTTCATGTTTAGGTTTAAAGTAGATCAGTGGTTTTAATTTTTAAAACAATTAAGAAAAAATTAATATTTTGATAGCTGGTTAGTTTAAAACTCCATCCAAGTTTTGGGCGTTGGTTCACTTCATCTTATAATCCGTGTCCTGTTCGTTCTCAATCCCTCATCCATCAAAATTATAAAATATGCATTAAGATTAGATATTCCGTATTAAAAGATAAAAGTGCATACGTTTTGCATCGCAACTTGCAATGATATAATAAAATATATTTGTCATAGGTACATAACAACAAGAGCAGATTTAAATATTTCTTTCAATTGTCAGCATTGCATTAATTTTTTCGTACCTGTATTTACACTATCATGCTTTTCTCTTTCCATATATTTTGTATCATCATCATCCCTCAATGGAAAAGCTCGCAGTGGCCACTTACGATTAGATTGGCTGCGTGCCTGATCCGCCAACTGGACCCTTCCTTGCATAGAAAAAGATCTCGAGTTATGTGTGATTCCACCTGCAGATGTCTATGTGCGGCGGTAGTCACATTTCATCAGGTATGCCGCATGCTCGTCTGCCCGCTGCATAAAAAAGAGTTATCTACCACGGCTACGCCTTCGCTTCGCAATAGTAAAAATAAGTACTTTCTGGTTCCAATGCTATTAGGATACGACCTTTTGGAGTTGCGAGATGCGACACTTGCGACAGTGATGACTTACACAAACACAGATAAATAATGCGTTGTTACTGGTTGCTTCGTAATGTTTCGGACAAGCGCAGTTGAAGTAATTTTTCGCTCAATTCCAAAAGGTATTATGCTAATAGAATTTGAATCGGATAATATGTAGTAAGTAATTTCAAAAAGCCAGAGACTTTTCGGCTAACTAAAGATACTAACCAAACTTCTTACATAAATTTTCGCACAAACATCTTTTAACTTCGTTCAATATAAACTTCTAAATTAAAATAACAGCCAAGCGCATGCATTAAAAAACCATCCGTTACGTCTTTTGATATTATGAATCCATAATAAAAAGTTTTAAAGGTTATTCCGAAAGACTCATTTCTTTTATACCCTTGCTTCAATATGTCGGATTTCGGAAGACAAATTTCTTTTCAAAATCAAATCTGGGCGACGGATGGCGCAAGAGTTGAACTTGGGCCAATATTTTATTTAAATCGCCCAAACTTTCCAAGCTCGTAAGGAACATTCCAGATTTTATTTAGAAGAGGATATCCCTGTATTGATCCCGAGTTCTTGAGACATATCTCACACGTTTAAATATTTCTTGAGCACCCACGAGTAATCCTTTCAATAGAAGCTAAGATAAATTATATAGATTATAAATCTGTATAGTGTGTAATGTGTATAGTTGAACAGCTGTGTTTTACTAATGTAATCAACTGATGTTAATCAACTAATCATTTACTATAGTAATTTTAAACGAATTATGTGATAAGACTTTTAATATAATCTGTGGCTGACTTTCGTATGCATAATTGCATGCAACTTGTGCGGTCGGTATTCCGTAAGCAATTATTAATAATAAATGTAAGCGAAAGATGACAGCAATGAACATCTAGAAGCTAGCGGGGCCAAGAAAGAGAGAGTTAAAGGGAAATTTCGTTCGTGATCGGCCGTAATTTCTCTGCGTACATTTTCCAGTCAAAAATTGTAAAACATTGTTCCTGTCAATCCGATATAGCTGTCGTAGGCATCATGCTATTTTGAGATGATAATAGTTTATAACAATATTAATATATCCAGATAGAGTTGAAAATGATATCATACAACCTTTGTAGTTTATTACAGGATGCAAAACTATTTTTCATTTTAATGTAAATAAACACTAGGCAGTGAGTTTGCTAGCTTTTGCAATTTTCTTGGTAGATGCTGACTTATTTTACGCAACATTATAAGCTTGTACATATTACACCTGAATTTTGTTTTTAATTTAACTAACAATCTTTTTTCCACCACAGATGGATAGTGCATAGTGGTACTGATCATTATACTAATTTACAATAAATAAATAAAAAATGATGTGTGAAATTCAACGAATAAACCTTATTTGAACGGCACAAAAAGAAAATTAAACCACTGGTATATTCTAGAGTCAGACTTAAAAAAATATACTTCTAAACATTTAAAATTTATTAAAACATTCACGTAAGGTGTACCTATCTCAAAATGAATAAATGATTAACAATAGTTTGAAATAAAAACTACCCTGCAATTAGAAATAATAATAAAATATTATATAATATTTACAAATGGTAAGACACTAGCTCGTAATTGATACTTCTCACTGGATTATTTGTTGTATAGCACCAGAAAAAGTTAATTATAGGTTTCTTTACACCTTTTTATACGATCTATAGGGTTGTGTCTTTTGAACCAATGTCACAAATTATTTTTATTAGAAAAGTGTATTATTGAACAATATTTTTCTACTGCATGTTACTACATTAATACCTGTTAAAAATGAAAATGCCAATTAGTCAACATTCTATTGTGATTGTTTTTTTTTGCGCTTTGATGTTTTTGATATTTATTTTATTTTTATTTATTTTGATAGGAGGAACAATCAAATAAACATTATTCAATCGGTCAATTTGAATTTATTAAATAATATTATTAAAAACATGATGTGAATGAGGCATAACAACAGTTCGATAATTTTCGTGACACCGGATTTAGATAAATCTTAAATCATTACACAAACGGTATTAAGATAATGATGTTTTGAATTCTTTGTTTCTATTTTTAGTAAGAACAAACTATACATTTTCAAAACACACAAATCCTGCTTGTACGTACATAGAATACCTACATAATATGTAGGTATTCTATGTACGTACAAGCAGGATTTGTATTAGTCATTGCGCGTAAGCAAGTATTCACTGCATATACCCTGTTATACGTGATCGGTAACTGCCACATGACAGAACATACAATGAATTGTTTGAAACATATACGTTTTCAGCACTACATGAGTAGTAGGTGATCATTAACGGTGAAATGTCGTAGATACCGAGTTGTAAGTGGATCTCTCACTCACTACGCTGTGAGCAGGATATTGCCAAGCGCTGATGACTGTGACTTTTATAACAGAAAAAGATATTGCATAGGATCAATTTTCAAAATAAGATGTTTTAATTTGTACATTGGGATATTTAAGATGGTCTTAAGAAAACACTAATATTTTCATAATTTAATTTAATGTAATTAGAAATATAAATTTAACGATAACCAAGTACAAAACAATTATTCTGTCTACATTGTTTCATTTTAGACAAAAACTTTTTAACAACCCTAAAAAGTTTGATGCGCATGATCTGACTACTTTTACATAAAAGGCATTTCTGCTCCAATGTTCCAACAGAAACCTTTTCTAACTAAACAAAAAGAACTCAAAATGGATTTACAAAGTTATGAAAATATTTACAAACGAATAAAAGTGTATTTTTTCATCATGGGAGTTCGGTTTAATGATAGTAAAACATATTTTAGGTTTTATTTTTTGTTGATTTTATTAATTTTGCAAGCTTTGGAGGAAGCGGCGTATTTTATTTCGAGGCTAGGACGTGACGATTATAATATTGTAGAGCTATCGGAACTGGCTCCTTGTGTGTGCATTGGAACATTATCTATTTTGAAAATAATGTTTCTTGTTGAAAAGAAACAGGACATATTCGAACTGAAAGATTGCTTAGAAGAACTTTATGAAGAAACACTCAGTAATACAAGAAGCAAGAGTTTAGTAGAACGAGATATCACAATGATTAATACATTTCTCAAATACTTCTTCGTTTTAAATTGGATTCTAATATCTGTTTACAATTTTGCTGCACCTATTTTCATGATTTATATTTATTGTATGACGGGCACAGTTAAATTTATTTTACCGTATCAAGTTTTAGTCCCGTTTTCTACTGATATGTGGACGACGTGGCTTATTGTCTACGTGCACGCTTTTTTGTGTGGTGAGTTCTGATATATTTTTCTTTAGTAAAAATACGAATAAAATAGTAATTGTTTATAAAATTCCGACCATGTGCTGGTTTCAAAATAAAAAAATATCGCCGATCTGCATTTGACAAGCGTGGTGATTAAGCCAGTAACATTGTGACCTATTACTTGATTTCAATGATAGAGGCCTTTTTCCTACAGGGGGTCATTAAATAAGCTGCTACGTTTTACTAAGATGTAAATAACCATTTATTTTCAGGTCTTATATGTGTGTTATTTTTCACAACATCAGATGCTTTATTCTGTGTCTTGACTTCTCATATCTGCAACAACTTTACAATTTTAAGTGACAAAGTTGAAAATTTGGACGAGAAAGATCTTCAGTCAATAGGAAAAATAGTTCGAAGACATCAATATTTATTGAAGTATGTAAATAAGGGCACATTTTTATTTCTTTGTCTTTTCATAATTTACACTGACAATTAATTATAAAACAGAGAATTTTCACAAATAGAGCTAAACATACTAATAAAAATATCATGGCTGAGGTCTCCACCCATGGGGAAGGTCATTACGACTCTTGCCGCTTGGCTAGATGGCCAGTTTTATACATTGCCCTTGGTAAAGGGCAGTATATAATAAGACGTATCTTTATTTAAATAATTATTCATTAAGAATTAATATTGCAAGAAGACTCTTGTAAATACAACGCTAAATAAAATCAAAGCATCCCTTTTCAGCTTTCTAAAAGCTAAATGTGTATAGTTGAACCTGTTTCAACGATTAAGTAGTTATATAAATATAATTTATTTTTACTAGTAAAATAAACCTAAAATTAATTAATACCATTCTATTCTAAAATTAATATACACAATTTATATTTGAGTGTTGTATGCACTTGTGCGCGTGTGTGTCTCTCTCTCTCTCTCTCTTTGTGTGTATTATTTTTATTGTTCTTTACAATACTCGTGTTGAGCTAAATGTAATCCTATTTTCAGATTATCCAATGATCTGGAAAGAATATACGAGATTCCTAATTTATTGAATTATTTAGTTGGTTCTCTCGAAATGTGTGCATTGGGGTTCAGTATGACAGTGAGTATTTTTATGCATGTCCCGTATTAATAATTAAATATAAATGCGAAAGTTTATTTCATTGTGTGTTGACGTTTAAACTCTTGAAATTAAAGCTTCGAAAATAAGAAAAAGAAATAATAAGAATATAAGAATAATATTTATGTGCATAATTTTACAATTGTACACTTATTAGATCCAATGTTTAGTTACAAATATTACCTATTAAAAAGATTGAATAGTCATATTTATAATCCATTTTTATTTTGTACTTAATTCATTCACAGTTCGGAAGCTGGTCACGATTCCCAGGATACGTTTTGTTTTTGCTATCGGTGCTGCTTCAAATACTGATGATGAGCGTCTTCGGAGAAAATATCATTAGAGAGGTAGATGATATTAAGTTTAAAAGTCGTAGGATAGGGTTCAGAGTGGATAAATAGGGTTACTTCATATGTTTTTGGTATACTTCCGTCGGGCGGGAACAGCTAGATACACCCGGCTATTCCCGCGGCCCCCAAACGGTATCATTACCAACGGTGGTAAGGGGGAGTATCGCGGAGGTTTTAGTAAGTAAGCCCCGCCCTCTTCTCCAGGGGAAGGAACAGCGCCCTTTTCAGGGCGCCGAGAGTCCCATGACTTGAACCTACTAGTACTTTCGCTTAAGGCATAATCAGTACCAAATTTGCCATCTAAAGTCCATCAAAAATTCTAAAAAACTCAAGAAAACAACATCAGTATTTTTAATACAATTATTTATTTAGAAATTTAGAACTGTCAAACGGTACCTCTTAGATTTGATGCTGTAGTTGGTCAAATATTTGCTCTTATAAAATACAATAAAATACGACATGCGTCATCGCGTGAAGTACTTGATTCACACTAAAAAAAAGTAGTTGTTAAGTGTCACATGCAAGGATCGCTCAACGTTCTTCTATATTATAGAGTAGTCTCCTCTAATCTTTGAGCTTGATTTCAAGTGTATTTCCTGACTATCAACCAGAAAAACACAAAAAAGTTCTAATAATTTTTCCTGTTAACTTGTAACTGAAATTTAAACTTAATTTAATTAGTAGTTGTAATTGATTTTTACTCCTATCTAGAGCAGGAAAGTAGGTGAGGCCGCTTATCTTTGCAAATGGTACGAAATGAATGAGAAGACTAAGAAATCTATACTGGGCCTTATGATCAGGTAAGTCCAGGGGCCCTAGACAAGCGACATTTATGACGTTCCTTATCGCTCAATTTGCAATAGTGAATGTCAAACCCCGTACTTTAAATATCGATTGACCACGTGACTTTTCTCAGGCACCTGTCAAATTCATACAATTAAAAGTTAGCGAATTTCGGAACTTTACTTTGTTTAAGCCCCCTGAAAAATCGTCATCAATAAGGAAACTGCAGAACTTAGATTCCTCCTTCCATTACAGCAGTGGTTTGCTTATATTATTAGAATGGGTCAAAGGCGCATTTGATAGTGACCCTGTCCTATGCGCCAGAGGTCGTGGGTTCGAATCCCACCGAGGACAAACACTTACACATTTGTGTTTGTTCTGAATGTTTATTTGTATTTAAGTATATATTTGTGGTTCCTTCGTTGTTTCTGTCACACATAACACAAGTGCTCACGCTGCTTACTTTTCGGGTCAGATTGTATGTCATGTTGTCCAATTTTTTTTTATTATTAATGTGAAAGTTTATGAGGATAGATTATTGAATGGATGGATCGATAGATGTTTTTTTACTCTATCACGCAAAAACTACGGAATGGATTTACATGATTCATGAAAGTATGTAAAAATACTGTCAAGATTAATGTATTAGTATACATCAGAATAACACATAACTAAGGTTAAGGCTATACCTAATTATACTTATTTTTGCGTGGACGAAGTCGCTGAGGGAAACTAGTACTTTATTTACTTAAAAGTTTTGAAACTTGATCACTTGTATTGCGAGTACTAAACATTTACTATATATAATCAGTTACTACCCTTAGTTTGGAGATTGAAAAAAAGAAACGAAAAGCGCCTTATTTTTCTTTGGTTGTATCAGAATGCTGTCCCATAGTTCTACGAGAGTTTACTTTCTTAAGCCGGGTTACTCACTAGCTAGCCGTAACTGTAACCGTTGCATGTACTATAACATAGTGTGTACGTGGTTCTTTTGACGTCCCTATTCCGGATACATAGTTTTGTGTAATGTCATTAAACTTCCCGGTAAATTCGGCTAATATTTTTGAGCTTATCGCATCAATTTTATGTTTCACACAAAATAATTTACATTTTTTTATTTACTCTCGAAAAAAAAAAACGAATTTTTACGTTTTACATTTTGTATTTCAGAGCCCATAAGCAACAGCAGTTGACTGCATTTAAGTTTTCTGTTATCTCCTACTCAAGTTTTAGCAAGGTATTGTATAGACTATCTAAGTTATTTTAAGATTTATGGTAAAAAATCAAAATCACAATATTCTCTATTAAAGTATTTATGAATCAAATGATAAAAACAAACTTATGAATCAACAAACAAACTCGCGGTTTATTTTTTTGCATCAAAGGAATTTTTCATGGTCATTGAAACATCAGAATAAAACTTTTCCCTGCTTGTTGGTGATTTCCCTGATTGTTGACGAAAAGCTTTTGTTATTCCCTTGCCAAAAATTTCCTTTCCCAAGGAGCTTAAAAACTTCAGACCAATTTCCATTCTTCTCTTCATATCCAAAGTTCTTGAAGCTGTGGCACATAAACAAGTCTCTTCTTTTATTTACTCCCATTCCCTTGTTACCTCTTAGCAGTCAGGGTTCCGCCCGGGACATAGTAAATCTACTGCTCTGCTCAAGGTCACAGATAATATTAGGCTTGGCATGGAGAATCAATTGGTCATCATAATAGTTCTTATTGATTTCTCCAACGCTTTAATATGGTTGATCATGAAATTTACTTGCCATCCTTAAGCCTTTGCAGTTCTCGTCATCTTCTCAGGATTAGTTTTCCTTATATCTGCGTGGCCGCCAGAAAGCAAAAGCAGTTAATTTATCTGCTGGTGTACCGCAGGGTGAAATCCACTAATATTTTCTATTTTTATTAATTCCCTTTCTTTCCCGCTTGGTTGTTTTTACCATGTTTTTACCGTGCAAAACACGCTGATGTCAGCTGAGAATACCAATTCGGCAATTGCGTTGCTCAATCGAAATCTACAGAGCATCAGCGAATGGTCTGCCAATTTTGGGATACCTGTCAATCCTACTAAAAGTCAAGCAATTGTTGTGAGTAGTGCTAAGCAGATTGCCAAAATTGCGGTTGGCTCGCTCTCACCTGTCATGTTTGAGAACTCTCTTATCCCATTTAGCCTAAGCGTTAAAAACCTTGGGCTCTTCATTGACTCTACTTCTTACCGGTCTTAACTGGCTCACAATACGTCAGCGCAGACAGCTTAGATTGCTCTGATCACTCTTTTCCATTCTTTTAAATCCTTTATCTCTCGATTATTGTAAAAGTAAGTTAAATTTCTCTGCAATTCTCATGACCGTCAACTTTGATCTGCTAGCTCATTGGCGCTTACTACTCCCCTGTTTCATACGAGCTTCATGTCCGACTTCTTTACTCTTAACGCTACACTCCTCTGGAATAGTCTTCCTGACAGTATTAGAAAAGCTCCAAATAAGTTGCGTATAAAAGGCAGGTTCGTGAATTCCTGATAAAAGCCTGACGTGGAATTGATCCTAATCTAGGTTTTCATTCCCCATAATTTGAATCATTATTCAGGACATCATCATCAATATTATGTGTATATATATACACATAGTATAGGTATATACCTATACTAGCGGCCACCCGCAATTTCACCCGCGTGGTTCCCGTTCCCGTTGGAATTGATCAAAATCCTTTCTTAGCGGTTGCCTACGTTATAACATCTACCTGCATGCCCAATTTCAGCCCGATCCGTCCAGTGGTTTAGGCTGTGCGTTGATAGATATCTATGTCAGTCAGTCAGTCAGTCACCTTTGAGTTTTTTATATATATAGATAGATAATATATTATTATAATATAAGTTAGTATTGGTGTATATTAATTGTCTGATTTTATCTTATGTTTTGGTAATATTATATTGTATTTAAAAGTTTTGCTCTTTATCGCATGGTTGACTAGCAGAGAATGCTTTTAGCGTTAAGTCCGCCTTTTGTTCCTTACTTGTGTCGTCAATAAAGTTTTTATAAAATAAAAGAATAATAACGTACCTAAATAATTATCATGACATATTAAGTCTTGTCAATGTACTCCATTTAAATGAAAACATATCATTTTGTGCACTTTTTGCAAAATGAGAATAATAGATTCGTGTTCTATTGTTTCAGATAGTAAGTACATCGTGGTCTTACTTCACAATTTTGAAGACCGTGTATAAACCTCAAGAATGAAGCAGTTTTGCATGAACCTATCTTTATTATTCCTTTGATGACCGAAATACGAGAGCCGAAAAGGTTTTTTTATAAAGTAAACTCCTATATAGGTAATATTATGTGTCCCTACACCATTTTTCCAAAATAAGTCGTTCAGAAAGCATTTTGGATTACGTTGTTAACTTTTAAATGTACAACTATTATAGTTAGATTCAATTATAGATATTAGTTTGATATCAGATTATCTTCGTTAGCTATTAATATTATAATCTAAATAAACAATAATAATCTGATACACTAGAGGTTTAAATATCTAGATTATGACCTTTTATTTACATTTGACCGCCTCCGTGGAACAGTGACTAAGCCGCTCGGGTATAAAAACACGGAGGTCGTGGGTTCGATTCCCACCTTGGGTCTGGGTGGTGGAAGGGCTTTTTCAAAGTCCGACTGACTAGCTACCACCGCCACAGGTGAAATCTGCCGCCTAGAACAGCTCTGGCTGTGTTCCGGCAATATAAATGTGGGAGCCAGTACACTTGAAATCAGTGACTCTAAGATCAGACTGATGACTCTACAGTCTGGCAGCACATTGACGGACGCTTCTAGGTGAAGCATCCTTCAATGGAATAGGAAGTTGTGGCCGCTTACCATCAGGTGGGCTGCGTGTCTGTCTGCCAACTGACCTAGTATAAAAAAATGCAGAATCATTTCAATTCCTTACTCCTGCTATTTACTTATATAGCAGGAGTAAGAAATTTAACCTTTCTATGTCAAGAAAAAAAAAAAGTTTTATAGCAATTTGATTATTGCCGTTTTCTCATGCGCGGCGGCCTAAGAAGGATACATAATGCATTCGCCACAATAAAATAAACTAACATTGAGAGGAACTGTGCGCGCTCTACGTTAAAATAGGATATGGCACAGCAGTATGCCACCAACCTATGTATAGTGAAAGTAAGTACATTTTATATACATAGACTAGCGGGCGCCCGCGGTTTCACCCGCGTGGTTCCCGTTCCCGTGGGAATTGATCAAAATCCTTTCTTAGCGGATGCCTACGTCATAACATCTACCTGCATGCCAAATTTCAGCCCGATCCGTCCAGTGGTTTGGGCTGTGCGTTGATATCTATCTATGTCAGTCAGTCAGTCAGTCACCTTTGAGTTTTATATATTAAGATTCGCCAAACACGGTTGAGTCGTAAGCGCCACACGCTCAAATTTTTTGTGCTTGAATGTTCGAATCCCGCGGGGAGCATCTGCACTTTGTGTGAATGCTTCCAGTTTGGTTAGGATATTGCAGGCTTGGATCACCTGAATGTCTGAAAAGAATGATGGTTCCGTACTTCGGAAGGCACGTTAGGCCGTTGGTCCTGCGCCTGATCTCTCTTCGGTCATCTCAGACTGCTGTCCCACCGTGTTATGGGAGTGAGGGAATAGGGAGTGCACCTGTGCTTGCGCACTCACTTGTGCACTATAGTGATAATAATATATCCTGCGTAGTTGGCTGATCATAAAGATTAGCCACTGTAGCCGAAAACTCGGCTAGAAGGACATTATTAACATTATTTTCTACTACCCTTGTCAAGGGTAACAGAGGTGAGATGGCAGTTACTTTAATTTAGGTAATGTAGGTAACTGGTCTTGCCATATCCTGAAACATGGTGTGTCTTTACTAGATTGGGACAAAACGTTTAGACAAGATGAAACGTTTAGGCTAGTGATCACCAACCCATGTTTAGCAACCGTGATGTCCTGTCCTGACCTCCAGTCAAATAACCCTTGCGATTAAAAAAGTGAAAATTGTCGTAAACTGAAAATTATTCATGATCTTCTACAGATACGAGTAAAACCTATGAACATGAGTGCTACAAAACACATACAACAGTAGTCCAATATTTAACTAACAGATGAAGATCTCCGCAAATACGTTGATATTTTTATATCTGTTGACAACTGAAGCACAATAAAATATAATCTGTGGCTAAGTTTCAAATTATGCATAATTGAATGTAACTGGTGCGGGCGGTATTCCGTAAGCAATTATTTAATCGAACTCTGAAAATTTGAATAGGTTATTTGTTTATTGGTATTGATTGCTATTCTATATTGACCTTACACGTACCTATTATAGTTGGAGATAGCAAGCAATCAGCAAGAGTGTAAGTGTTGTAGAATGTGTTTAAATAGTATTTGGTATTTTTATAATTCAAACTCGATGATAAATAAAAATAATAATAAAATCTTTAATAAAAACTTAACTCACAATATTTGATCTTAAAATATACATTATACTAAAAGATGATGTATTTGTTTCCCTTTTCAGGGAGACACCCGGATGAGACAGACACCGGTATGTTTCAATATGGAACATAAACGTATTCTCCTTAACAAAATAAAAATACCTAGCGTTCATTGCGATTCTCAAATACTTTTTTTGAATAGATGTGATGGCCCTATATGCCAGGAATCGTGTTTTATTAAGCTACCCAGAATAACATTTTTGTTTGAGTGTCTTTAGACCACTAAACAACGAGTGCACATAGGTTGAGATGCGAGTTGAGAACACATAGGTATCTATTGTAATATGCATGATGCCAACGACAGCTGTCATGAAGAGTTCCCTAGTGATGTGGTGCAGTCGAAAGTCCCGATTATAGGGTTAGTTCCGCTATGGTACTGTACCGGTATGGCACCCTCGCGAAATACCTACCAAAAAGTCCCGCTATGGTACCTATCCTTTAAATCTACATCAAACAATATAAGGTACACTTGAAACGAAAAGTGCAACTGTTAATATGATATTAATTAAAGATATATTATGGCTTATTATTTTTCGGGCGATAAACAAATTAACTGGCGCCTAACTATTTGGTCACAAAAAATGACTTTGATTAAAAAAGAAAAAAAAAAGAACGATCTGGGGCGGAAATCAACTCGGATGAATATAGGTAGGTTAGAAGGCTTAGGCGGGAGCAAAGTGGTTATTTTTTTTTATTTCCCATTCCCCAATTTAACGCGTGCTAGTTAGTTTTATAAAACTCTGTAAAACTTTTCTTTTCACCAGTCCCAAAAACTGAAGGGTACCATAGCGGGACTTCTTGGTAGGTATGTTGCGAGGGTGCCATACCGGTACAGTACCATAGCGGTACTCCTAACTAAATGTTCGTTATTACAAACAATATTTACCGAGTCTGTCACGCCACACCTACAAGCAATCACTAGTCCGCCGGCCGCCCGCACGGCTTGCAACGGTCGCATTTTCGCGGGCTTTTTGTGGAATCTCTCTGCATTCTTGTTCATTTTGGTACTTATACTAAGTTTTTATTATTATGTCGGACTCAGAAGATGACCCAGACTACCAGCCGTCTACAGACGAAGAGTCGGAGTCAGAATGCTTTGCTAACTTCCATTGCACCATTGTAAGGCAGTAGTTATGTCAACTTATGAATTAATCTAAGTTCCATTTAATTTTAAGTTGCTTTTTTATTTTTGTGATTAATTCCCTAGTAATCCTCTAAATGAAAAGATACAGCCATATATTTTTTTTAAATTGTATGTTACAAAGTAAACTTTGCCTCTAGTAGCTTTTTTTTCTGTAACAGCAGGCCATGCACTACAAAATTAATAAGAAATTGCGAGGTCACAGCGTACCGCACGGCTTGCTGGTAGAAATAAACAGTGAGTCCGCCAGCCGCCCGTATGGCGTGCTAAACTCGTTACAGATTTTACACCGCGGCCTGCACGGGTAGGTAAAGGTGCGCCCGCCGGCGGACCGCATGGCCTGTTGTACTGAAAAATCATCATCATCATCAGCCTATATACGTTCCCACTGCTGGGACACAGGCCTTATCTCAATTGTGAGATAGAGTGGGCCATACTCCACCACGCTGGCCTAGTGCGGGTTGGTGGAGTTACTGAAAAATAAATGATTATATTTACCAGTGGTTTTAATAAAAAACTACCCTTGAATTAGAAATAAAAATACTGGCTGTATTCCGGCAGTATTAATGTGGGAGCCAGCACACTTGAAATCATAGGCTCGAAAATCAGACGAGTCTACAATCTGGCAGCATATTGAGCGACGCTTCCTGGTGAAGTGTCCCTCAATGGAAAAGGCCGCAGTGGCCGCTTACCATCAGATGGGCTGCGTGTCTGTCTGCCAACTGACTTAGTATAAAATAATAATAATGCCCGCAATCCTGGTGGCCGCTTAGAGTGGTGGCTATTTTTCGGGGGCCCATCCAGTGGGGAGCGAATCACTGTCTGCCAGTGGTAAAATTTTTAGACATTTTTCGTGGCAGACGCCCGTAGTCTCAAGCAGTAGCCAGTCCATCAAAAAACACCCATATAAACCTGGTTCTTTTTAGGGTTCCGTAGCCAAATGGCAAAAAACGGAACCCTTATGGATTGGTCATGTCTGTCTGTCTGTCTGTCCGTCCGTATGTCACAGCCACTTTTAACCGAAACTATAAGAGCTATACTGTTAAAAATTAGTAAGTAGATGTATTCTGTGAACCGCATTAAGATTTTCATACAAAAATAGAAAAATAATAATAAATTATGGGGGCTCTCCATATTTAGAACTGAAACTCAAAAAAAAAATTTTCATCCAATCCTTACGTGTGGGGTATCTATGGATAGGTCTTTTAAAATGATAATAAGGTTTCTTATATCATTTTTTTCTAAACTGAATAGTTTGCGCGAGAGACACTTCCAAAGTGGTAAAATGTTGGTCCCCCCCCCTGTAACTTCTAAAATAAGAGAACGATAAATCGAAAGAAATATATGATGTACATTATTATGCAAACTTCCATTGAAAATTGGTTTGAACGAGATCAAGTAATTAGTTTTTTTTTTAAAACGTCATAAATCGTAAACCGCAATTTTCCTCTCATTTAATCAACTCAAATATAAAAACGTCGATCAAATTTACAAAGAACTACAAGAACTTTTATATTATGATGATACTTGCTGCTACGGAACCCTTCATGGGCGAGTCCGACTCGCACTTGGCCGGTTTTTTTTTATTTCTGCAATAGTTCCTGCATCTGCCGGGTGTTGTCTTTGGATAGATTCTATATCAATGCAGAGATAAAACCCGGCAGATGTACCCATTACTCATTAGATAAAATGGTACCAAAAAGCCTCTGCGTGTTGGCTTTGGCTCCACGCATGCTTTAAAGGACCGGGACCCCATGGGCCCGAGATCTGAAGATGTACCTGGTCTACATAATAATAATAAAATATTATATAACATTCACAAATGGTAAGACACTAGCTCGTAATTGATACTTTTCACTTGATAATTTGTTGTATGGCACTAGGAAAAGTTAATTATAGGCTTCTTAACACCTTTTTATACGATCTTTAGGGTTGTGTCTTTTGAGCGAATGTCATGATAAGAAAAGTATATTGAATAATAATTCTACTGCATGTTACTACATTTATACCTTTTATAAATGAAAAAGCAAATTAGTCAACATTTTATTGTGATTGGTTGTTTATTGCGTTTTGATGTTTTTGAGAGGAGGAACAATCAATTAAACATTGTTCAATCGGTAATTTGAATTTATTAAATAATATTATTAAAAACATGATGTCAATGAGGCATAACAACAGTTCGATAATTTTCGTGTCACCGGATTTAGATAAATCTTAAATCATTACACAAACAGTATTAAGATAGTGATGTTTTGAATTCTTTGTTTCTATTTTTAGTAAGGACAAATTATACATTTTACAATTATGTAAGTTATGTTTATCCGTTGTCTGGCACCCATAGCACAAGCTAATGCTTAGTTTGGGGTACATGGTGCTGTGTGAATAGTGTCCAAAGATATTTATTTATTTATTTAATCTTACTATTTTCATAATTATCTTTCAAAAAAAATATATTTTAACTATTTTTCTTTTTTTTTTGTGCTCTTAATAAAATCACTTATTGTTTCATAATTATGCAACTAAAACTTGGAAAAATATCAAAAACATTGAAAATATCGTTTTCTATACAGATCTATGTTGAAGTTTTCTTATAGCTACCTGTTTAATGAATAATAAAAATACTCTAATATAAAAAATCACACATTGTTTAATGATTGCAATAAAAACTTGAACAAATATCAAAAACATTGTAAATAATATTGTTTTACATATTGATCGATATTGAAGTTTTCGCTACCTGTTTAGTGAATAGTAAAAATACTCTACTTTAACATAAAAATCACTGATTGTTTCATAATAACAATAAAAACTGAGACAAATATCAAAAACATTGTAAAATAGTTTTCTATGTTGATGTTTTCTTATACTTAGACACCTTTTAACTAATAATAAAAATACTCTAGTTTTATGTAAAATCACTGACTGTTTAAAATTGGTTTAAAATCACGAATCATAATCTTTAAGATTCTTAATTAATCTTGAAGAAATGGGCAATTTAGTATCTAAACTTATCAATTAAATAAATTATTATTAATCAGAATCTTAATTTCTCTAGACAATGACCAACTGAAATTAAGCCATTTTTATTTTAGCTATAACAAGAAAACTTCAATATAGATCTCTATGGAAAACTATATTTACAATGTTTTTGATATATGTCCAAGTTTTTGTTGCATAATTATGAAACAATCTGTGATTTTATTATGAGCACAAAAATAGAAAATATTAGAAAAATAGTTAAAAAAATTTTTTTTAGAAAGATAATTAATGAAACAATCTGTGATTTTTAATACTAAGATTACAAAAATGACAAATTATTATAATGAACTAAAAGATGTTAGATCTTTAAGTTAGTCTTCTAAATAATAAATATTTTCTTCTATCGACATTTTTATTTGTTAGTCCCCGCACTATGAGAGTGATATTCGTAGGTGTGTTTCGTGGAATAGGAAATCTATTTATTTTAAATTTTTATTTGAAGCCCACCTACGGGTGTGCTTCGTGGAATACCTACAAAAAGAACTCAAAATGGATTTACCAAGTTATGAAATTATTTTCAACCAAATAAAAGTGAATTTTTTCATCATGGGAGTTCGTTTTAATGATAGTAAAACATATTTTAGGTTTTATTTATTGTTGATTTTATTAATATTGCAAATATTGGAGGAAGGGACGTATTTTATTTCGAGGCTAGGACGTGGCGATTATAATATTGTAGAGTTATCGGAACTGGCTCCTTGTTTGTGCATTGGAACATTATCTATTTTGAAAATAATGTTTCTTGTTGAGAAGAAACAGGACATATTCGTACTGAAAGATTGCTTAGAGGAACTTTATGAAGAAACACTCAGTAATATAAGAAGCAAGAGTTTGGTAGAACGAGATATCATAATGATTAATAAATTTCTTAAATATTTCTTCGTTTTGAATTTGATTTTAATATCTGTTTACAATTTAGTTGCACCTATTTTAATGATTTATAATTATTTTATAACGGGCACAGTTGAATTTATTTTATCGTATCAAGTTTTAGTCCCGTTTTCTACTGATATGTGGACGACGTGGCTTATTGTCAACGTGCATTCTTTTTTGTGTGGTGAGTTCCGATATTATTATTTTGTAATAAAAATACCAATAATATAGTAATTGTTGATAAAATTCCAACCATGAGCTGGTTTCAAAATAAAAAATATCACCAATCTGCATTTGACAAGCGTTGTGATTAATCCAGTACCATTGTGACCTTTTACTCGATTTCAATGATGGGTGCCTTTTTCCTGCAGGGGGTCATTAAATTAGCTGATACGTTTTAATAAGATGTGAAATATAATATTAATGATTAACGATGTAAACGTAGAGTTAAGTATACATAACGACTAAGCACTTAACATTACCATTTACTTTTAGGTCTTATATGTATGTTATTTTACGCAACATCAGACGCTTTGTTCTGTGTCCTGACTTCTCATATCTGCAACAACTTTACAATCTTAAGTGACAAAGTTGAAAATTTGGACAAGAAAGATCTTCAGTCAATAGGAAAAATAGTTCGGAGACATCAATATCTATTAAAGTATGTAAATAAGGGCACATTTTTATTTGTTTGTCTTTATTAATTTACATTGACAATTAATTATAAAACAGAGAATTTGCACAAATAGAGCTAAACATACTAATAATAAAAATCATGGCTGAGGTCTCCACCCGTGGGGAAGGTCATTAGGACTCTTGCCGCTTGGCTGGTTGGCCAGTTTTATACATTGCCCTAGGTAAAGGGCAGTATATAATAAGTATCTTCATTTAAATAATGATTTATTCAGAATTAATATTATAAGAAGACTTGTGTAAATACAACTCTAAATAAAATCAAACCATCCCTTTTCAGCTTTCTAAAAGCTAAATGTGTATAGTTGAACCTGTTTCAACGATTAAGTAGTTATATCAATATAATTTATTTTTACTAGTAAAATAAACCTAAAATTTTTCTATTCCATTCTATTCTAAAATTAATATACACAATTTTTATTTGAGTGTTATATGCACTTGTGCGCGTGTGTGTCTCTCTCTCTCTCTCTTTGTGTGTATTATTTTTATTGTTCTTTACAATACTCGTGTTGAGCTAATGTAATCCTATTTTCAGATTATCCAATGATCTGGAAAGAATATACGAGATTCCTAATTTATTGAATTATTTAGTTGGTTCTCTCGAAATGTGTGCATTGGGGTTCAGTATGACAGTAAGTATTTTTATGCATGTCCCATACTACTGATTAAATATAAATGCGAAAGTTTTTTTCTTTGGGTGTTGACGTTTAGCCTGTTGAAATAAAATCTTCGAAAATATTGAATAGTCATATTTATAAACCATTTTTATTTTGTACTTAATTCAATTACAGTTCGGAAGCTGGTCACGCTTCCCAGGATACGTTTTGTTTTTGCTATCGGTGCTGCTTCAAATACTGATGATGAGCGTCTTCGGAGAAAATGTCATTAGAGAGGTAGGTAATCAGATTAAGTTTAAAAGTCACAGTAGATTGGGTATATTTCTGTCGGGCGGGAACAGCTAGATACTCCCGGTTATTCCTGCGGCCCCCAAACGGTATCATTAAATTACCAATGGTAGCAAGGGCATATCGCGGAGGGTTTTAGTGAGTAAACCCCGCCCCCTTCTCCAGGGGTCGTAACAGCGTCCTTTTCAGGGCGCCGGCAGTCCCATGACTCGAACCCACGACTCCTGGCGCTTTAGGCAGAATCAGTACCAAATGTGCCATCTAGTTGGTCAAATATTTGGTCTCAAAACACAATAAAATACGACAGGAGTCATCGCGTGAATTCACACAAAAAAAAAGTAGTTGTAAAGTGTCACATGCAAGGATCGCTCAACGTTCTTCCATTATAGTGTAGGCTCCTTTAATCTTTAAGCTTGATTTCAAGTGAAGGCCCTGACTATCAACCAGAAAAACACAAAAAGTTATAATCATTTTTCCGGTTCTTCCGGGTGGTCAAACTATTTTGTCAAACTGATTTGACCACGAGGAAAAAAAATTCCTGTAAACTTGTAATTGAAGTTTATAACTTAATTAGTACATAGTTGTAATAAATTTTTCTCCTATCTAGAGCAGGAAAGTAGGTGAGGCCGCTTATCTTTGCAAATGGTACGAAATGAATGAGAAGACTAAGAAATCTATATTGGGCCTTATGATCAGGTAAGTCGTGATAAATCGTCATAAATAAGTCAACTGCAGAACTTGAATTCCTCTTCCGACAACAGCAGAAGTCGGCGATACCACGCATTATAATAGCCCTACTAAATTATAAATGCGAAAGTTTGTGACGTTAGTGGGTTAGTAGTCGATTCGCACGAAAATAATTCGCACTAAAGTGCGAGTCGACAACTTTCAAAAATAACATTATTTTTAGTAGTCGATTCGCCCGAATGAATTTTAATCGCGTGCGAGTCGTTCCCTTTAAGAATTGATAGTAGGCGATTCGCACTTTTGCAGTATGTGGATAAAAAACAATCAAAGTACAGTCGTGTACAGGAAATCTTTATAATATTTATAATATTATTAACATATATCTTACAGCATACAGAATCAATTAAATTTCAAATGTTATTTTTTTTTCGGACAGGAAACATGTTAAATTATAAACTAATATCATTAAGCGTTAAATTATATTTGAACACTTTAATATTAAAATGACACCAAAAATTAGAAACGTGTTAAGGACAGCGGAGACAAAATCTCAATTTATGCTTATACTAGGTTAAATTTTATTTTGTTACGTAGGATTTATTGTAAATAAGTGAAATAAATATAAATCCAATTAGTTACGTAAGAACTGTAATAGGTGTAAGAATCATAGCTTTGTAAGAAGAACTTTTTACGTAGAGATAAGATTCTAATAAGAAAAATTGTTGTAATCAATATGTAAGTTATGTTTTCTAATTAGAATTAACGCGAACTTTAGAACGATGTAAGATACATGTATATTCTAATTGGAAAAATTATAGTAATAAGCAAATAATGTCAACTTGCATAGTGAAAATGCAAGCGAAATTGTGTAAGTTTAATGGGGCTCTCTTTAAGGTATTGCTCCGAGGTACTTAAGCGATATGGGTTGGTCAAAAAATCATTCCTTAGTGTACGACCATCAAAATAGGATTAAGAAGAAGAATAAAGGAACCTTCTTGGAAAAAACCTGTTTCCTTCAGTCCCCAACAAAACAAATATGTATTGCTTGTCTGTTTTTTTTTTACAACTTATACGAATACTTTGATAATTTTATCATAACATTTTATTTATTCACGTAGGTACAATTTCTTTTTTTAATATTCGCGCCAGCGAGTGAGATAATTACTTTTAGTTTGTAAGAGAGGTACATTGTTTTGATCAGAGCTCTCGCCCCGGACATACTTATTTGATGAGTCATAGAAACCAAAGGATACCGACTTGAGCTTTGGTCGACTTATTGCCGCCGTGCTTCTAGCTAACAGCTAGGGGGGTGAGGAGCAGGGTATTTCGTCGCACCCCGCACCCTGCAGTGTAATAAGCGTGAGAGCGCTATTTATTACACGCTTTACGTAATACGTTTATACATATTCGTTTCTAATTTTTGGTGTCATTTTAATATTAAAGTTATCAAATATAATTTAACGCTTAATGATATTAGTTTATAATTTAACATGTTCCCTGTCCGAAAAAATATAACATTTGAAATTTAATTGATTCTGCATGCTGTAAGGTATATAGACAGCGAATAGGTTAATATTATTATAAAGATTTCCTGTACACGACTGTACTTTGTTATTTTTTTATGCACATAATATTGCAAAAGTGCGAATCGCCTACTATCAATTCTTAAAGGGGTCGACTCGCACGCGATCAAAATTCATTCGGGCGAATCGACTACTAAAAATAATGTTATTTTTGAAAGTTGTCGATTCGCACTTTCGTGCGAATTATTTTCGTGCGAATCGACTACTAACCCACGTTAGTTTAATGATGGATCGATAGATGTTTTTAGCGCACACAGGTGCACTGTGGTTCACCGCTACCGCTCTTGATGGCCCGCGTCATGTGGTGATCGCAGTGCCGCCTGCGTGGGCCGCCGCTCCCGCTGCCGCGAAATTCGAGGCCGTTGCCTTATATGACATAGGGACCGCTCCTGGGCTTGCTCACTCGCTTGCACACTATAACTTATACAATCTTGTTTTCAAATCATTTATACAAGTCTTTATCGTGTAAATCAAGTAAATAATTATACCATCTGGTGGAAATCATTAGTCATTTATAATCTTATCTAATTTACATTTAGCATGAAAATATCAGATAGGTAGAATTAAATACGTATATGTTAACGGAAATGTATGTAATCCGACATTGTATACAATTCCTAGGAAATGTATACCATTCCGAAGCTATTTAGGAAATGTATAAAATATTGTTTTAAAAATTCTTAAATTCCTAATGTATGTTTTTATTTTTTAACTTCCTTATTATTATTAAAAAATGTCATCAGTTTTCTCCTGATACAGATTGAAAATGAAAAAAATTTATTTGAGCTTATCTCATCAATTTCATGTTTCACACAAAATAATTTACTTTTTTTTATTTAGGTAGGTAGGTACTCCCGAAAAAACGAATATTTACGTTTTACATTTTGTATTTCAGAGCCCATAAGCAACAGCAGTTGACTGCATTTAAGTTTTCTGTTATCTCCTATTCAAGTTTTAGCAAGGTATTGTATAGACTCTGTTATTTTAAGATACTTATTTATAGTAAAAAATCCTACAATTTCGTGTTTTTTTTGCATCAAAGGAATTTTTTATGATCATTGAAACATCAGAATATGGAATAATGACGTTCCTAAATAAATATCATAAAATACTAAGTCTTGTCAATGTACTCCATTTAAATGAAGGCATATTATTATGATTTTATACACTTTCTGCAAAATGAGAATAATAGATTTGTGTTCTATTGTTTCAGATAGTAAGTACATCGTGGTCTTACTTCACGATTTTGAAGACCGTGTATAAACCGCAAGAATAAAGCAGTTTTGCATGAACATATTATCTCTATTATTCTTTTGATGACCGAAATACGAGGGCCGAAAAAGTTTTTTATGAAAATAAACTCCTATATAATTGTCCCTATCAATACAATTTTTTTTTTCCCAAAATACGTCTTAGCATTCGGAAACTATTTTGGATTACGTTGTTAATTTTTAAATGTACTACCAGTTAGATTCAAGAATAGATATTGGTTTGTTAACAGATATCTTCGTTAGCTATTATCTAATATTATAAGATAATTTAATTAAACAATCTTAATCTAATACACTAGAGGTTTAAATATCCAGATTATGACTTTTTAATTACAAACAGAATTATATATATTTCTTATTCCTGCTATTTACTTCTATTTAATTTTTAGTTTTATTAAAATTTAAATTACCTTTCTATGTCAAGAAAAAATTAAAAGTTTTATAGCAACGTATAGCAAAGGTGTACAACCATTTGTTCATTGCCGTTTTCGCATGCGCATCGTCGGCCCAGGAAGGCCCCCTGGCACAGAATATATACCTAATAGTACGCTGGGAAGGTTGAAATAAAGTAACATTGAGAGGACCTGTGCGGGCTCTACGTTAAAATGGGATATAAATAATAAATAAAATAAATATCCCTGGACATTATTCACACAGCGCCATCTGACCCCAAACTAAGCATTAGCTTGTGCTATGGGTGCCAGACAACGGATAAACATTACTTTAATACATTTTTTTTTGTAAATACATACATATTATACATAGAAACACCCAGACCGATACAAACAGACATGTTCATACACACAAATGTTTGTACCGTGCGGGGATCGAACCCGCGACCTCTGGTGTAATAGCCGACTTCTCGACCATTACACCAAATGGCAGTATGCCACCAACCTATGTCTAGTGAAAGTAAGTACATTTTATATAGATTCGCCAAGCACGGTTGAGTCAGTAGGCGCCACACGCTCCAATTTTTAAGATTTAGGTGGCGGCGTTTGTGGCTGGGGCGTAGCGCCCCAACTTAGGGTTATACCACATAAGGATATACGGAATTATTGGGAACCGTAATGAAAAATAGCGGTCGCCTGCGCGCTCTTTTCCTCACTTTCTTCTATCTTCTATCCTTATAGAGCCTCTAATCGTCTGAGTTCACACACTTTAAGTCACTGCGTTATGCTTATCAATAAGTAACAAGCTGAACCTGGAATTATGTAAGTATAGGCAGAGCAATATCTGGTGATCTGAAAACATCAAGTTTTCCATAAACTTAGTTTCAGACGCCAGTCTACCACACAACTTCAACTTTAATCTAGTACAACTATTGTAATCTGTAGTAAGTATAAGTTTTGTGGAAGAGAAATAAATAAATATTATTATTATTATTAATATTTCACGCGGAGACGCAGAAGGTAAGGTTAATAACGGTTAATTGCCCTTTGTTTCGACAAAATAATCATTTCGAGTCCAAGTTTGGTCCAGTAATGTACTAACTGCGTGCTTGCAAATCACCTTTTGCAGGACGTTTAGGTTGTTAGGATAATAACATGAATTTCGTAAACAAAAAGTTACACTTATTTACCAGTTTTGCTTAAGAACTGTATTACCTAAGTATAATTTTCAACAAAGATGTACAAGCTTTAATAAATCAATCTATCCATGATTTCGTTGTTAATGTCTATCGATGAAATATCAATAATATAATCGTATATTATTTAAATTCCCTCTCTCTCCTTCTCTCCTTTTTACGATACAATGAAATCTACATCTATGGCGCTGGCGTATAACTACGAGTATTGTTTAACATGTTAACATAAGAGCAACTATTAAATACACAAAGAACTTTTCTGCAATTGAATTCTAACTTCAGTTCTGTCACATGGCAATCTATTGAAATCTTTTGTAATCCGCCTGACGCTATTGTAACTGTTTTCACCATTTTATCTATTCATATATTTTAGTTTTTTGCTAGTTGATACTACTCGTAGTTAGAGACGTGATTGACTACCAAACTAATAAAAATATATTAAAATAAATAAATAAATTAATTAGAGATTAGGATGACTTCAGTTGGCATGCGTCCAAATATCAGATAAGCGACCAATGCGGGATTATTAAAAAAAAAAGAGTGTGTCGTCTTCGTCAACTTTATATATTTTACACTAACTAAACTAAATATAACACAGTTTACGTCTAGTCTCTTTTGTTCGTCAAGTCAATCTGTCTAAACTCAAAGTCGTTCTTTAAAGTAAAACGGCCACCTCACCGGCCAGCACCGCTGACCGGCAAGGTGGTCCGTTACGTCGCAACAGGGATATTTCATCGAAGGCTACTTAAGCAGGTAGCGTCGCTTAGTGGGCTTTTATCCTGTAGGCTCCTCTGATCTTCGAGCCTTACATTCCAGGTTACAAAGAACCTTTTTTTACGTCGGTCAGGGTCTAATTTACAACATTCTTCTTTTAGGGTTAGTTTCTATGTCAAAAATTCTCTAACATTATCCAGAAGATCTCTAACAGACAAATTATCCCGAACTTATATGTCACTCGTAGACACGAGATTTAACTCTGTTTAAATTATTATTTTGAAATTCTTTCACACACTTTCACTTTCTTTCAAGAATCAATGGAAATATTTTTTCATGGTAACGACAATTATTATCAAATGGCAGGAACAGAATACAAACGGTTTCTACCATAAATACCGTTATTAAAACATTTGTAAAATAAAAAATCCTTTAAGAATCCCGACAGAAAATCTCATTAGGTACTTACCCACTCATTTTATTCTCACAAGTTTGATAAAAAATGTTAGGGCGGAATGAAGGGCGAGTGGCCTTTAGGGAATGTTATAATGGAGGCTAACTCTTTACAGAGTGCTTTAACGTGGAATATAATATTAAGGAGAAATGTTTTTCCTTGTTTTAATTTTCTTTGAACTTTTTTAAATAACTTTAGTTACCTACTTGTAGCTAACAGATTTTAAGCGCGCCCTATTAAATTGAGAATACTATGGATCTAGGTAAAGGTATTATAGGGATGGCAAATATAGTATAAAACGTCCTTTAAATTAAAGAGAAAAATAAGTTGAGGAAACTTTTCATCAAAACCACCAATAATAGGCTATATAGGTTTACTTCAGTAAAAAACTATGAAATCAACTCAGAAATCAGTTTTTGCTGAAAACTTTATTTTCTAATTTGCAGGGCTCTAAATACTTATAAAAAATTAGTCTTTACTAAATACACTATGATGACCCAAAATGATTAACGAGAAAATAGAAGAGTCAGAACAGTTTATTTTGTAATCATAAGCATTTAACAACAAAAATACGTTAAAGTGGTACAAATCCCAAGTTCAATCCATGAAATTTTAAATTCCAATGAACCGTTACAATTAGAACAAAAAGTAATTGTTCATTTAAAAGCCCTGATTAAATTGCAAATAATAACATTGGCAAAATCTGACTGTTAGCTACAAGAAAAAGAAGGCCAATGTCTGTCAATTATGTACCGTGTCATATCCCATATTACTGAGACCTTAAATTATAAAGAGGTGGGAGAATGGATTTGGTGGAATTTGAATAAATTTGCTGGAATCTAGTAGCGAAAAGTTAAATCCTAAATTTTCCTAAAAGATAAGAATCTGCCATCTTAGCGTAACATTAAAATGTTAAGTAGTTTGCTCAAAATATTTAAATATTAATTACATAGTTATATATCAGCGCCATCTCTTTTAAAGAAAACTTTGTGAACTGGCCAGTTTATATATTTTTAATATAAGTATAATTCAACATCAAGTAGGTATAATGCTTTAAAAAATATAAAAATAGGGCTAAATAATACTCTATTATCAATACAAAGGACAAAGTTCCTTTGTTTAGAATATACGGTATATTTATAGAAAGTACTACTTGTACTTTCTTGAATGCACTTGGATTGTAGCATTGCTATTATTGTGTTTATCATCATTTAGCAACGCTAAATCCGATTAAAAATAATATGTCTTATTAGTATATTTCAGAGCTAATTGAGCGGCTTATCAAATCCTGTATAATTGCTGTTTAAGAGTTTGCATTCAAATGACTTTGACATTTATTTCCCATAGAATACAAACAAAATACAGAAGGTTACATAATAAAACAAGGTATTTAATAGGCTGTCGTGGTTTTAAAAGTATATACCCACTGTAATGACTGATAATAATGCATTCTAGTAACTCTTGGATGGAAAATTCAGTTTACAAATCAAATTCACACTTATACATATTATTATCATGGAGGTACGTTCCAAGTCTCGATACATTTAAATGTATTCTAGCTCATTTCAAAATTGACCTTATCATGATATTGTTCAAAGTACCTACAGTTACTCCACTTGAACTCTACTGGAAAATAAGTAACGACTTTGTCAATATCATGAATGTTTTTGTCGGTGAGTGAGATTTTCAAAGCTAAATCGAAAATAACAATGATTATGGTGTTGGCAGTAGGATGGGCTGGTCAATAGCCACAACGCTGGCACACCGGCTTGTCCCAATTGGGCGTAAATGGGAACCGGGGAAGTTTAGTGGGTAGTGGACGCTTAGTCTCGAGTTCCACACACGGCCCGTTGGTCTAGCTAGCCCGCGGTTATGGTGCATAAACGCATTTTCCTCCGAAAAAAAAATGGTTTTGGCATTAGGAAGAATCTTTCTTTTTCGGGTCGGCGACGCGCGTGTGATGTTTTTGGTGTTGCAAGCACCCTCGTCGTCTATAAACTTGAAGAAGCAGACAGCCTGTGTGTTTCCTCTCTTTGGTATGTAAATAGTGTTTTATGTACCTAAGTGCAACCAATTTGATGTGTTATGTTAATTGCCTTTCCTTACATTAACTATTGAAAAGAGAAAGTATGAAAAATATTTCAGATTGAGGACATCTATCCCAACAATCGTACGTGAACAATGTTGTCTAAGACTTATTATTTATTTTGTAATTAAATCATTACTTTATTATTTCTTAAATTGGTAAGTGTTGTGAGACTACACTTTATTATCGTTTAGTGTGACAGACACAGAATACATATAACAGGACAGATTCCTTTAATAATCTCCAGTCACTGGTGTGTATTCAAAATGATAGCAAGTTATCATTTACTGCCTTTTTTGTCAAGTGTTTTCTGCGAAGCATTGTTCATTTTATATCTTTATTTTCGAGTTTATGTATAATACGTAATTTATTTTGAGTATGTATGCCTAGGAAGAATATGGATGATCTAATTATCTGAATACATAGGTCTGGTCTGTCCAAAAGCACCGGGTCCATTCAGCTTTTCGAACAAAAAAGGTTTAGCCTATCAATCATCTAATTATATTAGGTCGAATATCCTCAACGCAAGCTCAAATTTTTCACATTCTCTGGATAGAACAGAAATTGAATTTTTCGTGTTCCAATAGGCAGCCATTGCATCAACAAGGCGTACTAAAAGGAAGCGTCACAAACAGAAGTACAGTCAAAAGCACGTCAGACTATACACTTTGGACTTTATACCACTCTTATTTAGGGGGCATTAGTGCTATTATCGAACTGCAAGTGTTTACCGTGATGTGCCGTTGACTGTACTATTGCCAGTCTGATTGTCCGGAATAAGCACAAATCTTACAATACATTCAATGAATATTAAAAGGATATTGTTTCATACAGGTATACGTCGACACAATAATAATATTGTGAGATACGTTTATATACTGATCGCAGTACATCCAGCATTTCACTGAGAAGTGCAGTTTACAACGGTACAGAGAGTAGCATATATTTGATAAATCGCTAGCATGTACGAATTGGTGGTCGGATTTTTATTGATAACAGTGATAAGTATGTATGACATAGATTTATTACATAACATCATCATTCATTATTGATAACACATTTAATCCTTTGTCTTTACTAAGTGTGCCTGAGATTGTTAACATTTTGTTTTAACAATATTCTTTTTAAATTAAACACTAACAGCTGAGCTAACACTTGCATTTTTTCATTTTACAATAAAAATAAAGTTGGTTTTTGTAAATTAAAATGTATGTGACAAATGAGATTACTATATCAAAAAAACATGACGTAAAGTCCTAAATAGTTAAATGTAAAATTTCGTAAAACTCCACTTTAAACTTGATCAAACGAAGCTAGATTAGATATTGCACCACATTGAGAGACCGACTGAAATGTTTTTGTGACTCTTTTGAGGAGCCATTAGCAGAGAAGATGGAAAGTAACATCGATGTATTTAAAAGGATTTCAAGCTTCTGCGACCAATTCCGTATGAGAAAAGGTATGTCGAAGAAGAACAGCCACTTATAAATAAAAAAATAGGCAGAATCGTCAGCCATGAGTACGGCCACCGATTCTGCCATGATATCTACTCAATTATTTATCTATTAATTACTAGGGAGATATTTAAATTAAAGACTCACTTAGTTATTTGTTAAAAATAGAAAAGCTACTAATTATGCAAGCTAGTTTATTACGCCCTCGACTTATTAACTCTATAAGCTACGCAAAGCAACAGTTTAAGTTTATTAATTCAACTAAATAATTTACGCTACGCTAGGAAGTAAAAGAAATAGAAATGCAAAAGAAAATCACTAGTTTTATTTAAAACAGACAGACAGAGTTTTTACTTACAATGTTTTCAACACCAGAATCACAAACAGAATGAGCTCCGTTCAATTTTTCCATCGCGTACCTCGCCATCTTTGCCGCCTATTTTAACTTTCTACAACCGCGGGCAGATGGCGCTGCACGCGTAGGATTTGCATTGATATTAAAATATTAACACAATTAAGCAACTATTACTTACATAGCTATTTGTAAATCAATTTCATATTTATTAAAGCGTGTTTTCAAATAACGCAAGCTAAATAACCGTACAATATTAACAAATAAACTTACTTGCATTGTAAATCACACGAGTCAAAACAGCTTATTCTTAAACACTTTTAATTCTAATCTTTACACAAATAATTTAATTAATGCTTATTTAAAAGTCTTATGATTTTAGAACAATAACTAGTAAATCAAAATGTTATTATTTAGAAGTTCAAATATCGTAATCTTTGACTCTAAATACAAAAGCAACTTGTTGTTCAGGACAATGTTTTTACATACATTTTAATTTCAAATCTTAATTCAATTAATTTATAACGTGTCTAAATATGACTTGTGATTTTATAATGGTATTCGTAATAAAAACTTTAATAAAAGGCAAAGTATGAATAAGAAAGTTGCTATTTTGTTCCGAGCTACTCGCTTGTAAATCAAAACATTGAGTAATTAATAATTATACTTTGAATTATTACAAAATCAATTCTAAAAACATAAAAACAATTTATTGAGATTATAAAGAAAGATTTCGTATGTTAAATATTTCTTTTTAATTTAATAAATTACGACTAAAATCATCGTTGCGGCGACACGGCCATTCTGCAGTGCGATGCGTGCTCTGCATTGCTTCAATTTTATTTCCCAATCTGTAAAGTAATAATAAATGTTTTGAGGCTAGGTACTTCCACAGTACACATATCCCTAATAGGAAATGACACAGTTTTGCATCATCAGAAAACATAGGTTTCATCAAGTATTAAAATAATATTTCAATGACTGTTCATTCCTCGTGACAACAGGGTTATATTCCAGTATGCCAATAGGTAATAAAATAACATGTCAATGACTGCTCACTCCTCGTGACAACAGATAGTTATAAAACGGTTATATTCCAATAGGTATTTGAATAACATTTCAATGACTGCTCACTCATCGTGACAACAGTTATAAGGCGGTTATATTTTAAGAAAGTGTGGATAGGGTTCATTGTTGAACGGCTCCATACGCCAACAGTGATAAATGCAATATTTATTTGAATAACATTTCAATGACTGCTCACGAATCGTGACAACAGTTATAAGGCGGTTATATTTTAAGAATGTGTGGATAGGGTTCACTGTTGAACGGCTCCATACGCCAACAGTGATAAATGCAATATTGCTACTTTACGGCCCCCCATGTGCCGGTAGCTTTTTTTTTTTTTTTAATTTTTTTTTAATTTTTTTTTTTAATTTTTTTTTTTTTTTATTATTATTTTTTTTTTACTGTCCCCCTGTCCACCACATTAGAAAGGTACTCTTGGTGCTGCAGTAACACCAATATATTATGAAGGACAACATGAAAGTTGCTCACCGTTAGGTACCTATCAGTCTCGGTGGCCTCGTTGGTCACGGAAGCTTGTAGCGATGGCCCAGGTTGCTGTTCATCTGGGGGTGACACCTCGTTGATCACGGCAGCTTGTAGCGCTGGCCCAGGTTGCTGTTCGTCTGGGGGCGACACGGCCGCCGGCACTCCAACGCCCGGCTGCGGGGCACGCCGTAGCTGGTCGTGTGCGACCTTGCGAGGCCGCCCGTGGTGACCAACCACCTTTTTTACAAGGTAGCGGTCATTTTCAAGCACCCTGTGAACTTCGTAAGGCACACTGAATTTTAAATCAAGAGAAGTTTGGTTTCTTGGGTTGTTTTTAATCAGCACGAAGTCTCCTCGTTGAAAGTTACGAATATGTGCTCGACCTTTATCAAATCTCACTTTATCTCTGGACGATTGTTCCGCAATTCTCCGGTGGACATGCCGTTCTAATGCCTCCACGTCTATAGATGCGTTGTCAAAATTTACCAAATTTAATAACTCTGGCGGTACACAATTTTGTCGTCGAGTAAGGAGAGTAAGTGGGGCTACTCCGGTAGTGCGGTGCACAGTGCAATTAAGAGCAAGTTGAAGGCTTTCTAGTGCAGTATGCCAGTCTGTGCTTTCGTAATTTTTTATCATAATAAGGCCGTTTTTTAGAGTAGACATTACTCTTTCTACTTGGCCGTTTGCTCTACTCACTCCTGGCGATATAGCATGTATTTCAATCCCATACCTGTCGCAATAACTTTTGTAATCACCTAAAAATTCGCGACCGCCGTCAACTACGATTTGCCGTGGGGCACCAAAGAGATGGATCACCTGTTTTAAGGCAGAAAGGGTGCTATGCTGGCCTTTATTATTCGTGTGACGAAGAAGCACGTACTTGGTGAAGGCATCTATCGTGACTACGACGTATTCCTGTTCAGTAGGAGTCCCCAGTTTACCCGTCACGTCCATGTGTATGACTTCAAACGGCACCGTCGGCTTGCTGATGGGATGAAGTTGTACTTGCGTAGCTCCAGACGTTTGTTTTGATGTTCGGCATATCACGCAATTATCGACAAAGTCTCTTACAATAGAGTTCATTTTGTCGAAGTGATAAGTTTCCCGTATTTTATGAAGAGTTTTTTCCCATCCTGGGTGTTTGAGAGAAACATGGAATGTATTTATAAGGCTCCATTGAAATGCTTTTGGCACGACAATCAGCTTTTTGGTGCCTAATATTGGATCTTCTCTTTCAAATTTAAGCATATTATCTTCTAGAAGGTAACCAGGCACGTGGTCGCCATTATATATGGAATCTATAATGGGCCTTAGTAAATCATCACGTCGTTGTTCTACGTTAAGCCATTCCAAATTAGTAGTCATTACGTTAACGGTTAGAGGATCCGGATTTCGACTTAAAAAGTCTGCGTGTTGCATCCGCTCGCCCTTCCTGTACTCTATATCGAATTCAAAATTTTGTAAATACGACCACCATCTATGTATTCGGGGCAACAGATCTTGTTTGTGTTTTGACGCTTTAAGCGCATTACAGTCTGTGATAACTTTAAATTTGCGGCCATATAGAAAGTGTCGAAAATGTTTAATGGCGCGGACGACGGCGAGGGCCATTTATGATTTGTACAAGAATTGCTCCGAATCCTAGGCTGCTAGCGTCGGTAAACAATTCGATGGGCTGGCCTTCTTGGAATATTGTAAGTACAGGCGTAGAAGTAAGATGGTGAATTATTTTCTGCCGTGCCTGTTCATGAGTGTGAGTCCATTGCCATCGAGCACCCTGTTTAGTGAGTTCGTACAGAGGAGCCATAGATCGGGCGAAGTCGGGGATAAAGCGGCGAAAGTAACCCGCCAAGCCATTAAACTGGCGGACTTGTTTAACCGTACTAGGCACGGGTGCCTTTAATAAAGCTTCTATCTTTTTGGGGCTAGGGCGGACTTGACCATTCTCAACCACATTTCCTAGGTATTCTATAGATCGCTTGAAAAAGGCATTTGTCAATATTAATAGAAAATCCTGATTCTCGTAAAGCAATAAAAATCCTTTCTAAATTAGTGAGGCCAGAAGGAAAGTCACGGCTTTTGCTTATGACGTCATCAATGTACACCTGAGCTACGCTATCATTATGGTGATTATTGTCCGTATTGGCACTACCAGGGTTTAAAGGTGTCCCTAACGCTCGATTAATGCATCTTTGGTATACAGACGGAGCATTGCAGAGGCCAAAAGGCATAGTTAGATATTCATAGAGCCCGTCTGGGGTTACGAAGGCAGTTTTTTCAATCGAATCATCAGCTATAGGGATCTGATGGAACCCGGAGGCCATGTCAAGTGAGGTATAGTACTGACCGCCGGCCAATTGATCGATTTGGTCAGCGATAAGAGGCAAGGGGTAGTGATCCCTAATGGTATTAGCGTTTAATTCCCTGTAATCGATGCACATGCGATCATCGCCATTCTTTTTTTTAACTAAAATGACTGGGCTGGAGTAGGGAGATCTACTTTCGCGGACAATGTTATTTTCAATTAATTCTTTGACTATTTCTTTAACTTTTTCACGCTCTGTTGGGCTTAACCTATAGGGCCGTCGTTCGACAAACTTATCTTTGTTTTTTAAACGAATTTCCAACATACCGGTATTAACACGAGAGTTTGCAAAACCGCGCGTAAATATGTCGATGTACTTATTTAGTAAAATCATTAGCTCATTAAATTGGGATTCATTGGACAGATCGTGATCTATACTTTCAAATAAAGGGCTATTCGACCGCATATGCATCACTCGGGGTTGGGCGCATAATACAGCGCTGCCTTGAGTCACAATAACGCACAGACCCGTTTCATCAAGAATGTTTGCCCCTATTAAAATGTCTGTCGTCATTTCGTAATCTGGCAGAATTTTGAACAAGATTTCTACATTAATACCGTCAATAAGGCAAACTGTCGTTAAACTACTCATGGAAATCACAGGAATTGGTCCAATCCCTCGCAAGTAACTGACGTTCTGATACCTACGACCCGGCAATTTATTGGCAATGGATTCGCGCATGACAGAACTGTCTACGACACATTCACTCACAGCATTCAATCATTCACTCATGCGCGAGCGGCGCGCATTCAAGGACTCACCCCACTCACTCAACGGACGGATCTGAGAAAAGACGTGTGTGCTTTGTATCTACTTATTGAGTTACTTTCAATATACCAGTATATAAAATACAGTCCACTACTTATTTACCACCTTTCGGAGGACCCTATCACTATCATTTGGTCCTATCTTCGCCGTGAACATCAAGAAAATTCAGAGAATGCGACGGACGCGTACCTACCTAATATAACGGTCACCGCAAGGTCAACGATCGCAACGGCCGTGCGATTGAAGATAAGAAATTGCAACTAGTCGTATTTCTATGAAGATTTCGTACTGCAGACTCAATAAGGGACACGGAAGTTCGTGGTTTCGGATTACGTCGAGGGGTCAATACCTAAACATCGTGCTAGACTTCAGCTGCATCGAGTTCAGTGTTCATCGTGTCAACGGGACAACAATCGATTTAGCATCTAGGACATCACAAAATCCAGGCAAACAACATATAATCAACAAAAGATCGCAGCATAAATCAGTGCCGTGATTCTGATAACGGGTTTGGTTTCTTCAGCCGGGTGAGTTTGTTCCGATAACTTTACCTACACCTACCTAACCTTTCCCTATCATTTTTGCATAATCATTTTAATCAAATTCACATTCCTAAACTTGTCAAAATCAATCATATTTCTCATACATTTAAATCATCATTTTTCATAGTTATTTTATATCGTTTTTTACAGTTAAAATTCAAATTTTTCAAACATTCCATTCATATAAATATTCTCAGTGACCCTAATTTTTTTTTCTCGTATACCTACCCTCTTTTTATTTTATAGCTAATTTGCACCAATTTAGCTAAATTTAAGGCTAAATATTTAAGCAATTTTCCTTTCTGCTAATTCCAGTGCAATCTATCGCTTCTCCTTTCGTCACGCTCACGCTGCGGTGCAATATTTGCCCGCGCTCACTCACGCCTGCCTACACGCTGTCGGTACCTACTCGGCGCGCAATCAGCTGGCTTGCACGTCAATCAGCTACCTTGCCTGCTGTGGTCGCGCTCTTGCTCTGTACGACGGCTTATGCACTAGAAAGCTATAAAATTTAAGTATAGTTCCAATTTCACTTCATTTATTCACATTAGCAATTTTAAAATCGTATCATATCGTACCTTTTATTTCAGTACCTACATTCATCTCGGATATTGTAAGTTTTATTTTTCACTATGCCAAATACACAAGAAGATAATGAAAAAGAACTTATGAAAAAGAGAACTCCATTAAAATCAAAGTTAACTATTTACAAAAATTACATTGATAGTATTAGGGAATCAACATTATTATCAAAAATACAGACCTTAGAACTCAAGTCTAGGATAGCTACCTTTTCAGGATTATATGACGCTTATGATGTAATCCAAACATTAATCGAACAAAATGCATCAATTCCAGCTCTCCAACTGGCAGAGCGCGAGTCATTTGAGGCGGATTATCACCGGTACCTGGCCATCAGCCAGGAGCTGCTCCAGCGGCAGCGACGGGCGAGTACGGTAACGGGTTCCAATTCTGACGACGAAGAGGATGTTCAAGGTAGTAAAAACTCATTTGTTAAATTACCTACGATTGATATGCCGCACTTTTCGGGTGATTATCAGAATTGGTTAGAATTCCGCGACACTTTTGACTCATTGATAAACAAAAACAATAAGTTAGACAATATTCAAAGGTTTCTATACTTACGTTCTTCATTAAAGGGTGATGCTTGCAATGTTATAAAATCATTAGAAATTTCATCAAAAAATTATGACATTGCATGGAATTTGGTCTGTGAAAGGTACGACAACAAACGTTTACTTATCAATAATCATGTTCACAACTTATTCAACATAAACACTATACAACGTGAATCTTCATTTGCACTGAGACAATTACTAGACACAATAAACAAAAACCTTAGGGCACTCGCATCCTTAGGTCAGCCCACAGACCATTGGGATACTCTCATTATCTATTTGGTGTGCAATAAATTAGATAATAACTCTCAAAGGCAGTGGGAGGAATTAAAAAACCAGTTAAATGAATTACCTTCTTTAGAAAATCTCAACACATTTTTACGTAATCGTGCTGATGTGTTGGAATCTTTAGAGGACACAAAAGGTAAACAAAATAAGACAGATTCACAGGTAAACAAGCCTTATACTTCCACTTATCAAAACAACAGTACTCACACACCTTCATGCCCTCTCTGCAAAGCGCAACATTATTTATTTTCGTGTAAAGAGTTTAAACAATTATCAGTCGAAGCTCGTATACAAAAAGTCAATCAATTTAAAATTTGTTCAAACTGTCTACACCCAGGACATGATATTAAAGGGTGCAGAGGCACGATGTGTAAGTACTGCTCTAAAAAACATAACACATTACTTCACATTGAGCCAACAAAATTCAATAACAACACAGGTGCTTCAACTAGTACTACACTCAGTAGTTCAACTAGTGAGAACAGTTCAGTGTTGTTATCTACAGCGCTGGTGAAGGTGAGTGGCAGTGACGGCGTGACGCACACAGCGCGCGCCCTCCTGGACAGCGGGAGCACCTCCTCCTACATCAGCGAATCATTCTGTAACAAATTACAATTACCTACAGAACACATACACAAATCAGTGGTGGGTTTAAACAATCAATCAAGCATCATACTTCACAAAACAAACATACACATTCATTCAATACACAATTCATACAAATCACACATAACATGCCTGGTTATCAATCAAATATCACAAAACATTCCAAACATTCATATCAACACACATTCAATCAACCTTCCACAACACATTCACTTAGCCGATCCTCATTTCAATGTTCCTGCATCAATTGATCTGTTGTTAGGGGCAGATGTCTTTTGGGACGTCATGGGCACAGTAAAAATTCAATTAGGTAAACATCAACCAATCCTACAGGAAACAGAGTTAGGTTGGCTTATTGCAGGTAATATACCAAACAATATTAACAATGATCACTGTTTTTTTGTCAAAGAGGACCCAGATATGCTGTCACGTTTTTGGGAACTAGACAGCATACAAAATTCACCTGTGCACAGTGACGTCACAAAGGGCAATCACGAACACGACGCATGTGAAAACTTATTCACACAAACCACGGAACGGCGCAGCGACGGACGATTCGTTGTTACAATTCCGTTAAAAGAATCACCTGATTGCCTTGGCGATTCTTATTTCCAAGCTAAGCGTAGGTTTCTTAGTTTGGAAAATAAATTTCAAAAAGATATGCAATTCAAGGAACGTTACTGTCGGTTCATGCAGGAATATATAGATTTAAATCACATGACAGAAAACAGTCACACAAACAATCACTCCACTCATTCATACTACATACCACATCATGGTATAGTGCGAGAATCAAGCACCACTACCAAATTGAGAGCAGTGTTCGACGCGTCATCACTTACATCAACTAAACGTTCATTCAATGACATTCAAATGATTGGCCCGGTTGTACAAGACGATATCTTATCAATATTAATAAGATTCCGTCAACATAAATACATCATCTCGGCGGACATTGAAAAAATGTATCGCCAAATCGAGGTAATTGAGATTCAAAGACCATTACAACAAATTATATGGCGTTTTGACCCTCAAGAACCTCTAAAGACGTACACGTTGAACACTGTCACATATGGTACATCATCGGCCCCCTTTTTGGCTACACGTTGCATCAAACAGTTGGGATTGGAATGCCCAGATAATAAACTATCGGAAATCATCCTTCGTGACTTTTATTTTGATGATTTGATTTCGGGCTGTGATAACGAACGATCGTTACACGAAATTGCAATTAAAATAGACTCATTACTAAAGTCAGGTCAGTTTTATCTCAGAAAATGGCGCTCCAATCACAACAAAATTTTAGATAATTTACACTTCAGTAAATCAAATCAACATACATTACATCTGGGTGCTGATGAACCGTCGAAAACATTAGGTGTTATGTGGGACACTCACCAAGACACAATCAAATTCTCTATCACATACAATCATTCCACTACACATACACATTCAAAGCGATCCATTCTTTCTGCAATAGGTCAAATATTCGACCCACTAGGGCTTATTAGTCCATGCACATTAAAAGCAAAACAAATCATGCAAAACATTTGGCTTCACAAATTATCTTGGGACGAACCTGTACCTGAAATAATTAAAAAGGATTGGTTAAAGTTCACATTATACTTACCAGAACTCAATCAGCTGACTATCAGTAGGCGTGCGTTTCGTGACACAGAACATGGGACACAAATACATGTGTTTTGTGATGCATCACAGACCGCATATGGTGCGTGTGCATACGTACGTACTATACAAACAGATAACACAGTACATGTTCAGTTACTTGCAGCTAAAGGCAGAGTAGCACCACTCAAAAAGCTGACCATACCACGCCTCGAGTTATGCGCTGCACACACAGCCACCAAATTATGTAACAAAATCGTACAGTCATTGCGTAACGCGGATCGTATCGACAGTATACATTTTTGGAGCGACTCCATGATTGTGTTAGCGTGGCTGAAATCATCACCACACAAACTACAATCATTTTTAAGCCATAGAGTCAACGAAATACAGCAGAGTGGATACGATTCGTGGCGCTATGTACCTACACAACTCAACCCAGCAGACTTAATTAGTCGAGGTGTACATGCACATCAACTCTCACACAGCGAGTTATGGTTTTCAGGACCTCAGT
This sequence comes from Mecyna flavalis, assembly GCA_949319885.1. Classification (NCBI taxonomy): domain Eukaryota; kingdom Metazoa; phylum Arthropoda; class Insecta; order Lepidoptera; family Crambidae; genus Mecyna; species Mecyna flavalis. Next base: position 11,483,876 of record OX439408.1, on the reverse strand, counting down.
TTCTCAGGGATGATGAATGTCACTGGCCTACGTCACCAGACTCCTCAGGCGTGGCTGACCTGCCTGAAACTAAGAAAACCATCACATCGCAAAACTCAACAAACACAACACAATGCTTCATAACACAAAATAACAATGATTCATTTATTTACAAATATTCAAATTTTAGTAAACTCGTACGTATAACTGCATATATGCTACGTTTTATTAATAATTGTAAGAAAATACAAGTAACATTTAATAAATATTTAAATACACAAGAATTAAATAATGCTACAACTAGATTGCTAAAAATATCACAGATAGACACATTCACAGACGAATACACAAAACTAAAACAAAACACACACTTACCTGTTAAACACAGATTATCTTCACTACATCCTTTTATCGATTCAAACGACTTAATCAGAGTTGGTGGTCGATTATCAAACTCAGAATTTCAATTCGATAAAAAGCATCCAATATTATTATCATCAAGGCATCACATTTGTAAACTCATATTTAATCACTATCACAGTTCATTATTTCACGCTGGTCCACAGTTACTGCTATCGAACATCAGGGATTCTTATTGGCCTCTGGGAGGGCGCAACTTAGCACGCAAAACCGTCTCCTCATGTGCCAAATGTAGGAGATTTCAAGGTAAAACCATCACGCCTATTATGGGTGACTTACCTAAACCTAGATTGCAAACAGAATTTCCGTTTATTCACGTTAGCGTTGACTATGCAGGACCGATTATGATAAGCACTCGAAAAGGACGTGGCGCTCAATTAACTAAATCATATATTTGCATTTTTGTATGCCTTGCGGTTAAAGCCGTCCACTTGGAGCTCGTTACCGACTTAACAAAAGAATCATTCATAGCGGCGTTAAACCGTTTCATGTCTCGCAGAGGAAAGCCATCTCATATTTATTCTGATAACGGTACCAATTTTGTAGGAGGTGCTAGAATAATAGGTACTTTCATAACGGAAAATTCACAGAGCATAAGCGCGGCCGCCGCAGAGCAGGGTATTACATTTCATTTCAACCCCGCCTATTCGCCCCACTTTGGTGGTTTACATGAATCTGGTGTAAAATCCACTAAGTATCATTTGTATCGCATTCTTAATCAAACTCATCTCACTTACGAAGAGATGTACACAGCCCTCGTTCAAATCGAAGGCATACTCAATTCTCGACCTTTGACTCCTTTGTCACCTGATCCATCAGATCTCTCATGCCTCACTCCCTTCCACTTTCTTATCGGACGCTCTCAGGCTGTTCTACCGTACCCACACATCAGTAATTGCGCACCTCTACGGCTGCCAAGACACGAACGTGTTGAACAATTAAGACAACACTATTGGAATAGATTCTACAAGGAGTATATTTCTGAATTACAAAAAAGAAACAAGTGGAAGAAATCAACTGGCGTACTTACAGAAGGAACACTCGTGGTAATCAAAGACGATTCATTACCTCCACTTCAATGGCTTCTTGGCCGCATCACAAAGCTGTATCCAGGACCAGATGGGATCGCCAGAGTAGCGGATATCAAAACGCGAAACGGAACCATACGTAGAGCATTCAACAGAATTTGCCCACTGCTGGACTAGACCTCATCGGCCCCCGGCAGGATGTCTACGACACATTCACTCACAGCATTCAATCATTCACTCATGCGCGAGCGGCGCGCATTCAAGGACTCACCCCACTCACTCAACGGACGGATCTGAGAAAAGACGTGTGTGCTTTGTATCTACTTATTGAGTTACTTTCAATATACCAGTATATAAAATACAGTCCACTACTTATTTACCACCTTTCGGAGGACCCTATCACTATCAGAACATTCGGCGCCACTATCAAACACTGCATTTACTTTTATACCACTAACGCTCAGGTGCATAGTATTTAAACCTGAACCGTTTTTATTGGATATAGAATTTATATTGGAAGTAATCTGTTTCTCGCGTCGATAACAAGTGTCATACGTATGACCAGGCTTTGAACAAAAAGAACAATGCTTATCACTTGACCTATTTAGAGTGGTTGAGGGTACTATTGAATTTTTTTCGTTGGTGGAGGTGTTTTGGTTTAAATTATTCCGATTACGGCAATTGTTAAAAGAATGGCCAGTCTTTTTACAATAATTACAATATGGGGAGTTTACTCGATTATCTATAGAATATTTGGCTCGTTTTGATGGTGGCTGGTGGGTACTACTTTGATGTGGCCGTTTAGTACGGACGGAAGAAGCTACAGAGATCAATTCGGGCACCGAGGTAGCTCTGGCATTCATCAACTCAATCCTCAAGCGTTCGTCACCGACTGTTCCAATTACTGCTTCTACTGCATCACTACTGTCTAGTCTGTCTTTAGTCACACGTCTCCAAAGAATCCATGATTGCGTTAAAAATTCAGCAATATCCTTAGACATGTCATAAGAATGTTCCCTGAACTTAAGTACGTCACGAGAATAACGACTTTCGGGTTCAAAAGTAGTTACAATATTTTGACGTAACTCTTCCCAGGTCGAGGTTGTCACGAGCCAGTTATCAGCCCAAATTTTAGCACGACCTTTTAATAAGCTTGAAACCTTCATGCGGATATCATAGTCACTAAGCTGGTAAGTAGTTTTGGCCGTAGAAATTATGCTCGCACCATTCTCTTACACCGACATTGCCGTCAGGATCGTATGCGGGCAAGAATACATCCGTGATCTTAACCTTATCACTATGTTGCTCGTTCAGTAACCGCTTACTCATAGATTGCATCATCATAATCATATTCGAGAAAAATTCAGGTGGTACGTTACCCGCTTGTTGTGGTAACGTAGTCAGTTGTTCAGGCGATGCTGGCTGTTCTGCTACTGATGCAGGGGTCTCGTTCGGCTGACTCGAGGCGGCTGCCTCGGGGTCAGGGTCACCCATTATTCGCGTTGCTTCAACGTGGCCGGATACAATCTGAAATGTTTAACAAGCGGACAGAAAAGGATCGCTGGTACCATCCCACTTCTGATGTCGAAGAAGAACAGCCACTTATAAATAAAAAAATAGGCAGAATCGTCAGCCATGAGTACGGCCACCGATTCTGCCATGATATCTACTCAATTATTTATCTATTAATTACTAGGGAGATATTTAAATTAAAGACTCACTTAGTTATTTGTTAAAAATAGAAAAGCTACTAATTATGCAAGCTAGTTTATTACGCCCTCGGCTTATTAACTCTATGAGCTACGCAAAGCAACAGTTTAAGTTTATTAATTCAACTAAATAATTTACGCTACGCTAGGAAGTAAAAGAAATAGAAATGCAAAAGAAAATCACTAGTTTTATTTAAAACAGACAGACAGAGTTTTTACTTACAATGTTTTCAACACCAGAATCACAAACAGAATGAGCTCCGTTCAATTTTTCCATCGCGTACCTCGCCATCTTTGCCGCCTATTTTAACTTTCTACAACCGCGGGCAGATGGCGCTGCACGCGTAGGATTTGCATTGATATTAAAATATTAACACAATTAAGCAACTATTACTTACAATCATAGTTATTTGTAAATCAATTTCATATTTATTAAAGCGTGTTTTCAAATAACGCAAGCTAAATAACCGTACAATATTAACAAATAAACTTACTTGCATTGTAAATCACATGAGTCAAAACAGCTTATTCTTAAACACTTTTAATTCTAATCTTTACACAAATAATTTAATTAATGCTTATTTAAAAGTCTTATGATTTTAGAACAATAACTAGTAAATCAAAATGTTATTATTTAGAAGTTCAAATATCGTAATCTTTGACTCTAAATACAAAAGCAACTTGTTGTTCAGGACAATGTTTTTACATACATTTTAATTTCAAATCTTAATTCAATTAATTTATAACGTGTCTAAATATGACTTGTGATTTTATAATGGTATTCGTAATTAAAACTTTAATAAAAGGCAAAGTATGAATAAGAAAGTTGCTATTTTGTTCCGAGCTACTCGCTTGTAAATCAAAACATTGAGTAATTAATAATTATACTTTGAATTATTACAAAATCAATTCTAAAAACATAAAAACAATTTATTGAGATTATAAAGAAAGATTTCGTATGTTAAATATTTCTTTTTAATTTAATAAATTACGACTAAAATCATCGTTGCGGCGACAGGTACAATATTTAAAAAAAAATTGCAGTTCTTTCTTGGGTATTCTAAATAAATAAAATTTCGTTCTACATTTCATGAGATTGTAAGTTGTTTCTTTTTAGTGTTAACAGGTAAGTTTTTTGATTCCTTTAGTTTCTTGTGATAAAAAATAACATTTTCTTCTTTCTCCAAACGATTTGATTTGATGAATGATTTAAGCCTAATTACAATAAAGCAAGTAAGGATTACGGAATACTGCCATCAGTATTCCGTAATCCTTAACAAGAGAACCAGACCAATTGGATCATACACTCCATTCTCCTATACTGTACTTAGGATGACACGTCTCTTATGGTGATTGCCGTAAGTTCTAATGGTAAGCCAGAACACCAGTTCATATAATGCTCTGCCAGTCGTCGCTCGTTTCTAACAGCAGTCAGTCTTAGTACTTTTCTCAATTGTAATGCCTCATGAATCTCCACATTAGTTACAAACCATGGGACCTTTGCTTTTGGGCTATTGTGTGCTATTTGTGTCATTAATGTATTTCGGGTTATTATAATAAGTATTTATTTTCAATTCAAGCTTATATGTCTGTCTTCTTCTCTTACATTGAAAACCAGAGGTTTTTCAACACTCGCGTAGTACAAACACATTTTGTGAGCATAAACATAATAAATAATATGTTCTACATAATACCTGTTCAAGTAAGTAAGCTTATTTTGCAGCTACTTGTTTTCCCAATACTAAAAGATTTATTAAAATACCACTTTTATTTATTTATTTCTTCCAAACTTACAACTATCTTTACAGAACTTAGCCTAATGCGAAAGTGTATCTTATATTTATATAAATGATATTATTATTATATTTGGCCTTAATTAAGTTGTTAAGTTTGGCCGTAATTAATCTTTTCATTATATTTTTATTCTTAGATTTTCCTTGCAATGGAGAAACAACTGTGAGTTCTGACGAATTGCCTTTTGACGATTTAATGGACTTGGATGCGGAACCGAAATTGGATCTTATAAGAGGTCTTGGTGATATTAATGAATACTTATTATACACAAGGTAGTATATCATCTAAATACGTATATTTCATATACTTTATTAACGTAAATAGTGAAACCAACATCAATAGGTAATAATATAATTATTATCTAAACAGCTTATCAATCGAAATCATCTATTGACACTGTAATTACATAATGTAGGTTTGCTTTAGTAAAATATATAATTGAATTGACTGATAGATAATAAAGTTTGCCTCTTCTGAAGGAATAATTTGGCATTTGGAATAATCAGATCTTAGTATATTGCGGTGAGTTAGCAAGTTTGTATTTTAGTTCGTTGTCTTAAACATGTTATACACATTGCCTGTTATTTCTCTATATATAAATTACTAGCGGCCGCGGCGTAATTTCTATATTTCCGGGATAAAAAAGTACCCTATGTCACCCGGGGATAGTGTAGCTTTCCAACAGTGAAATAAACACCAAATTGTCTTTCTAATATTTCAAATGAATGAGTTAACTTTTAAAATATTTTACAGAAAAAATCAACGTCACCCTCAAAATCTTAACCTTGATGACGCACATTCAATTTTAGAATCTAATTTTGATCCTCAAGTACCGACCGCTGTTTTGATCCATGGCTGGCAAAGTAGCCCACACTCTGGTCTTGGACCAATGGTAAAACAAGGTAATTCTTGAAATATTCAACGCTAAGAGGCAGTGCTAAGCCAGCGCCATGAACCAGTATACTTGAAATTAAAGGCTCGAAGATCTGATGAGCCTATAGTCTGGCAGCACATTGAGCGACGCTTCCTGATGAAGTGTGTGTGAAGTGCAATGGAATAGGCCGCAGTGACCGCTTACCATCAGGTGGGCTGCATGTCTCTCTGCCAACTGATGTGGTATAGTAAAAAAAAGTTTCACCACTAAGAGATAAGGCTGTGATAATTAAGTAGTTAGTAGTTTAAAGTTGACAAAAGAAACACCATGGAACTTATCTGAGAGATTATATTATCAATAACTTATTTGTGAGTGGCTCTAAGAGTAATATCCTCCTAGATGATCTTCCTAACGATCCACCCAGGTGCATTTACCATTTTCTTCCCTCTCATAGCAGGGTGCAACATCAGTCTAATACAGTAAAAGTGAGACCATAGGCGCAGGACCGAAGGCTTTACGGGTCTTTCTGTCCTGTGATTAGAACTCAGTACAGAATCTAAGTGCGGTCCTTGCATTTAAGTTTTACCTACTAGACTAGACACTGCATTAGATTTGATTTAACTGCCTCCGTGGTACAGTGGTTTTTTTTTTTTTTTTTTTAATAACAAAGAACTGTTTCCTCTAACGTAATTAGAGACCTTTGTATGCATGCTTTTTAAGTTATTTACCTTTGTTTGTTATATGTACTTATGAAATAATATTAGTGGTAAGATATATTTATTTATATTTATATATAATGTTAAGAAAGGGAAGTAGAATATATAGAATATATTATATTTCTTAAGTGTTATTTTCAGAAAAATGGAAGCTTTATTGTATGAAGATAGCTATTTTTTGCAAATCATAATTATGTACAACAATTGTGGCTCGCGCTAGAGCTTCGCTTAACAACTAATTAAGATTAATTTAAACCTAAATTTTTTTTTTTATTATTATTTTTTTTTTATGTTTTTATTTTTTTATAATTTTTTTTGTTTTTTTTTTTTTGTTTTTGTTTTTTATTTTTTTTTTATTTACAAATTTACAGTTCTTTTTGGTCCTTTCTTCGACTCATCTGTTTTATTTCGTTCGATTACTTTGCTAATTACATTTATACAAAATTGTAAGAAATCCTTTTGTGTGTCTTTAGCCATGATTAATGTATTGAAATTTTCTGCTTTTATTAAAATCCCGAGTTTTTGTTCTATGTCATATCTATCTGCTGCAAACGTTGGACATTCCTCTATGATATGAGGGACTGATTCTTCCTTGTTTGGATCACATATACACGAGGGACTCTCTTTGCGCTTAAAACGGTGCAAGTATTGAGAGAGCCCCCCGTGTCCCGTCATAAGCTGGGTGACTAAGTATGTTGGTTGTAGCTGTTTCGCAAGTTTGAATGCGTCATATATGTTTGGTAAGAATAACTTTGTCACCGCGGCTGTGTCTCCATTTATGTAACGCTGATTCCATATCTCAACTGATTCTGCTCTAATTTGTTTTTTGACATACGATGCTGGACAAAAATCGTAGTCTGGTTTCCTCCTAGATTTAACTGCAGCTTCCTTCGCCAGTTCGTCGGCTCGTTCGTTGCCGCACAAACCAGTGTGAGCCCTTACCCAAAAGAAAGATACTCTCTTGTTTTGGGAGGCCGCCAACGACAAGTTGTTTCGAGCTTCAACAGCTAGTTTGTGCGGTGCACCTGGATTTGCAATAGTTTCAAGTGCCGATTTGGAGTCTGAATAAATGCCAAACGTTTGCAATTTTGAGCAAAGAATCTCTTTTATAGCTCGGTGGATCGCTAGTAACTCCGCTTGGTAGACGGTGCTGTATGTAGGGAGGCTGAGCTTGATGTTTTTGATCTCACGTTCGTGATCCCATACTGATAACGCCGCTCCAACCTTATCATCTATTTTGCTCCCGTCTGTAAAGAAGCGGAGTTGCTGCTGGTTTTGCTCATCAACTTGTTGCTGACTTTCGAGACACTCAAACACAATTTCGAAGCTTTTGGCAGGATGTGGCAACTCCGCAAATGGAACTGGTCGCTCTATAGATGATAGAGGGCGTCCTCTGTACTGCGCTGGGGCATGAATCCGAATTGCTTGGTGCTAATTCGCGGTACGAGGTACCATTTCAGTCTGCCTACTAGTAATTTTTCCAGTAGTTTGCCCAGGACGGGAAGTAGTCCTATTGGTCGGTATGATTTTGGATTCTGGTAATTGTCTTTGCCCGGCTTACGTAATATGACAACAGTGGCTTCCTTCCATGGAGTTGGGAAGTGTGAGAGTTCGAGGCATTTGTTGGCTAAACACAGGAAGAAGTTTGGGTCTTGATTTATAGCACGCTTGCATATATCGGCGGTGAGACCGTCGTTACCGGGTGCTTTTTTAGGACTGAATGTATCCAGGGCGGTTTCCATCTCTAGCCTGGTAAAAGGGGGATCAATGTGTTCGTTCTCGATTGTATGGTTTATATTGTTTGCAGCTATACGGATGTTCTTATGTTCTGCGTTTTCCTCGTCGGTGTTGTCAGGTGGGTAAAAGGTGTTTGCTAGTAGTTCTGCGGATTCGCGTGGATTTAGTGTCCGTCCTTCTTTCAGTAAGGGAAGGTCCTCTTCTCTTTTCTTTGTGCTTCCTATGATTCTGTAGATGCTGTCCCAAACCCCCTCTTTGTCTTGTCTCTGGCAAAACTCTTTCCAGCTGGAGGTTTGGGACAGTGGTTAGAGCGTTGGGCTCTAATACCCGGAGGTCGTGGGTTCGAATCCCGCGGGGAGCATCACTTTGTGTGAATGTTTCCAGTTTGGTTAGGACATTGCAGGCTCGAATCACCTGAATGTCTGAAAAGAATGATGATTCCGTGCTTCGGAAGGCACGTTAAGCCGTTGGTCCTGCGCCTGATCTCTCTTCGGTCGTGTCAGACTGCTGTCCCACCGTGCTATGAGAGTGAGGGAATAGGGAGTGCACCTGTGCTTGCGCACTCACTTGTGCACTATAATATATCCTGCGTAGTTGGCTGATCGTAAAAGATTGGCCGCCATAGCCGAATCGGCTAGGAGGACATTATTTATTTATTTATTTTAGATTTGATTTCAAACTATAGCTTAAGAAGTTTTCATTAACTATATTTTTTTTACAGCTTTACTAGACAAAGACGGATATAACGTTATTATCGTGGACTGGAGAGAAATAGCCGCTTTGGATTACATCACTGCAGTACACGGTGTCCCACAAGTCGGAGAGGACATTGGTACATTCCTAGAATTCCTAAGTAACGTGACAGGAATTTCGTACAGCTCTGTGCATTTAATAGGCCATAGCTTAGGAGCTCATGTTTCCGGCAATGCAGGGAGGTCACTAGACGGTGAAATAGCTCGAGTTACAGGTGGGTGAGAAGATTTCTTTATCTAAATGTTACAGACATGTTCTACTTTTCGTGGTTAACAGTCTAGTAGTGTTTTAGTTGACTATAGTATTATTTAGATTTTTAGACCAGTTACCATCTCTGTGATGATGCCACGATAAAAGACGTTGCATGGAAATGTAGGCAAAGTTAGCAAATATGTTTTAGAATTATATTTGATAAAATAAACTACGACCTGACAAAAATAATAATCTCCGTTGCATAAAAAAAAAACAACTTTTACGCTTTCAAGAATGCATGATAACCATTATTTTGCATGGTGTTTTCACTTAAATTTAGTCTTACCAAGTGAATAATATTGTCATTACAGGGCTAGATCCCGCTGGCCCTTCGTGGTATCTAAATCCAAAACGGTTAAGGCCGTCAGATGCCGTATATGTCGAAGCAATACATACCAATGCAGGAGGTTTTGGCATACAGGAAAACGTTGGCGACGTCGATTTCTATCCCAACGGCGGCTCCTTACAGCCTGGATGCTTAAGTATATTATGCCACCACGGTCGGTCATATGAACTTTTTGCGACTTCTGTCAGTAATCCGAATCACTTGGTTGGCAGAAAGTGTAGGAATTTTCTTCAAATGGAATTCGATATGTGCAGAGGCACCACTTTGCCTCTTGGCGATGATAATTTGCAGAAAACTGGGTGAGTAAAAGAATTTGAAGTAAACAAGAAGAGATACATATTATTTAAATGATTAATAGTTGATGTGTTGCTCGTTTGTCTCTGTCTTAATAATGACTGGCCAGATACCATCATTCATTATTTGTTTCGGGCCAGGAGTTTAGTGGGTAGTGGACGCTTTAGTCTCGAGTCACACACACAGCCGCAAGTCAAGCTAGCCTGCAGTTAACGCGCATTCTCCAAAAAAATATGGCTCGATGCCGCATTTGGTTGTGACCCTGCCCTATGCGCTAGTTCTCGTGGTGAACATTTGTATTTTTCCTGTATTTAGATAACTCGGACACCCAGTGCTTAATTAAACTACTTACTTTAAGATTAACTGGTCATAGGATGTGGTCCAATATTAAGATTTCATATTGTACTAGCGGTCGCCCTCGCGGTTTAGCCCGCGCGGAATTTCCCTTTTCAACTATTCCCGCCTTCCTCCATATTTCCGGGATAGAAAGTATCCTATGTCCGTCTCCTGGTTTTTAGCTACCTCTCCACCAATTTTCAGCCAAATCGGTTCAATCAATCTTGAGTTATAAATAGTTAATTAATAACACATACAGATAAATACTATTTCCCATGTTTCTATCATCATCTTAGATATACATAGGTATATTATAACATTTTAGTAAATGACAAGCACTTTTTTACTCCCACACCAAATCGGTTGTAGAAATGTTCCTAGATAACTGATTTCCTTTCTAATCATACAGTAAGGTGAATGTTTATGTTATTTTAAATTTCAGGAGCGGCATATACCGTTTGAATACTGGAAGAGAATATCCTTATTAATTGTGACAAAAAGTGTATTAAGCACATTTTCAATCATGTGATAATTATTAACGACAACAGATTTGATGGAACAATCAATATAACACTAGGTATCAAAAAGAATTTTATACACAGTGTGAAGTAAATACTAAAAGAACTTGAAATAAAAGCTTTGACGATGAGAAAAGTCTACAAATATCCTTAAAGGTCTTTACGTCCATTTACTTCAAGGTGGACTATGTGTCTACTATATGTAATGGTATAACAAACATTAGATAGAGTTAGTAAATGGAGACCGGCAGTGACGTAATTATCAAGTAAACGGACGATGGTAATGGTGATGCTGAAAAATTAAATTTGTTTTTAGTATATTCAATAAAATGATAAATATGTTATTTTTTGGTTTTATTTAGAAACATCGAGGAGACTTATAACTTTTTTTTATATTTATTTTATGACAGTAAATATTGATTGAACCAACCTCGCAAAATATTCGAATTGTAATAGTGCCCAGTTGCATTCCTTGTTCCCTCACAATCATATCCCGAATGGACAGCAGTTTGACACTAGTCAAGAAATGTCAGGCGTAGGACTTATGTGCTTTTCGAGGCACGGCGGTGTTTTCCGACTCCGGTCTTTAACTAATACATTTCCGAACAGAAAAACCCAACCACAGAATGCCTTCCAACCAGAGATTTCAACTCATGCCCCTGGCGCAGCCACTGCAATACAATCAGTCGAACGTGTTTGAAATTTGTCTTTTAAATTCCATGCCTATATTGGTTGATACTCCAAGATGGCGATTTTAATTCTCGAACTGAAACCCAAGTGGTCTTTCTGTTGAATTATTTCATTTGTAGAGTAATAGTAGCACTGCATTGTACAAAACAATTTGCTAACTCATGATTTATATCATATAACTTAGAGTAGTGCCACACAGGCGTTGCGGCTGCGCTGCGTTTCGTCGCAACGCAATTATTTCATCGCAGTAAATGCCACATATCGTAAGCGCTGCGTCGGCGCTGCGTCAACGCAGCTAAAAATACCGTGCTGTCGCGCGTCGTTTCAACGCAATTCTCTTCCCCATATCATCGTCTTTCTCCTCTCCTTTGCGTTGCGCGTGCGTTACGTTGCCGTCCGTCATTTCAACCACAGAAATCGATGTGATTTCAACGCATCGTGTAACGCCCGGTTCACACATGGTCCGTTTTACTGTTCCGTTTTATCGTATAGGTTTTTTTTTTCATCGATGGCGTATGTTGTTGTATGAGCGACTTCACACATGGCACAGTATTCTGTATACAGTAATACATACGCCATCGACGAAAAAAGACGTACACGATAAACCGGATCATCGGAGTAAAACGGATCATGTGTGAACGGAGCGTAACATGTTCAGATTCATATGAAAAACAACGGAACGTCACCGCTCAGTCGACTAACGCAGCACGTTTTGCACCCCCCTTAGTGCCAGTTTTATCATATCAGATACTTATGTTGTCTAATAATTATTTTGTTAGATATCATTGACTACGCTTGTTTTTTATTAACAACTTATCTGATAGTAGCTAAACCGGTCCTTACTCTCTACTGTGCCGAATCAAATCTATATTACAGCGCAGCCTAATAACAGAAAAGCCTAATAACAAATAGCAACAATCACAGTTCTACGTCTTATTTGACACAATGAGATCATCTAAATGTCTCTTGGAAAACTACATTAGAGACAAAATCACTTATAATACTGCAGAAGCAGGAAAACCTGCATCGAATCTGTGTGTATCTCTTATATGTTTTAGATCATTAACAGATACGTCCTGTATAAATTTTAAACGTACTGTAAAGTACGAAGCGGTGTTTACGATTCTGATTTATTAATTTATCAACCGATATGATAGCAATATATTACGACAGCTAAAATCCGCAATAATCCATCGCAAATACACAAAAAAGTAAATGATTTAAGAGATAAGAACACATTTTGGAAATAAATTTCAGGTTTACAATGCTAGATAAAAAGTATTCATAGTGTAACCAGCCAGAAAAAATTTACACATGTTTATAAAATCAATAAATATTGATGAATTAATAAAAAATAAATAATCAATCAATTGAATAATTATTGGTTATTGCTTACAATCAGGCGAGCCGCTGTCTCGTTTGCCACTTCTGACATAAAAAATAATAATATTGTATGTAATAGCAAGTAAATAAAAATTCGAGGACACCACTTCATTATGTAATGCTTTTAATGTCTATCAAGGACCAGGCCACCTCATGCTTAATATCTGCAGTGTCTCTAATAATAATAATAATATAATAATAATAATAATCTCTGGAAGTAGGCTGATGTGTATGTAGGCTGATGAGGCCTAGGGACGCTGCCGACATATTATGTAGATGCAGGAGCGCGGGGGGTGTTTAATGGGTATATTATGGTTCATTTGTAGAAATACACATTTTTGTTACAGACAGAAAAATAGTCGTGTTTTTGTAAAAATTGTTTACGTTCGAACACCGTCGAATATACCTTATAACTTGTGATCACGGATTAATTGTTGGGTGAATAGATAATGGTATAGATTAAATTCATAGAAGATAATCCATTCTGTACGATAATGGCAAGTATATATAGTAAATGAATACGATGGAGTAGTCAATTACCTGCAAGCAGTAAATATGAATTTATCTTCGTTCCTGCTTGCAATTTTCGCTGGTAAGTATTTCAGCTTTCTTTATTTATACAATCAATCTTATAGAAAAACACGATTTCTTTGATGTCACTTGATGTGACTCGTAAAACCAACTTAGTTTTGAAGTTACGATCAGAGCTTGTGCAATATAGTTCTCCAATGGCATATGATAGGGTATCATTTTCAATCCTGTTGAGTAAACTTTATGACATTGGTGTAAGAGGCGTGACGCATAAATGGTTCAGGTCATACCTGGATCAACGTGTCCAGCAGGTCATTGTGGAGTATTACCATTCAGAATCAGGAACCATAAAACATGTAAAATCTGATCAAATCTCTGTAAATCATTCTATCCCCCAAGGTAGTGTACTTGGATGCCTTCTATTTTTGATTTATATCAATGATTTACCCAATATAGTAAACATTCCGAGTGTCCTCTTCGCCGATGATATATCTCTTATAGTTCCTTGCCCAAAAATAATACAAATAAACAAACTCCTAGACGAAAATATCGCAACCTTAACAGCCTGGCTTCGCGACCATAATCTGGAAGTTAATATAAATAAAACGAAATTGATGCAATTTAGACCTTATCAAAGTACTCCAATAGAAATAGATTATACATACAATAATATCAAGGTAGAACTGACCAAATCCCATTGTCTCCTAGGTATCCAATTAGACAGTAATTTAAACTGGAAAGACCATATAAGTAAAATATTAAATAAACTTTCAAGGTTCACATATGCTCTAAGAGAACTCAAGAGATGCACAGATCTAAAAACGGCCATCTGTACTTACTACGCATACGCGGACGCCTGGCTGCGCTATGGGGTAGTACTCTGGGGTAACAGTACCGACGCCAATAAATTATTTGTTGCACAAAAGAAATGCATCAGAATACTTGCAAATATAGATTCCATGACTAGCTGTAGAGAATATTTCATTAAACTCAAAATTCTTACACTAACCTCACTATACATATTTGAAATATGTCTACTAGTCAGAAAAAATATGCATTGGTTTCCCAAATACTCTCGCCCCGACCATTTAAGACCAAAAAGTAGACTGGCCACAAGCACATCTAAACTACAAATGATTAACAACGGACCTTATTCCATGTCAATAAAAATTTACAACGCAATTCCAGACCACATAAAAAATATTCAGGAGTACACTAAATTCAAATCTATTCTTAATAAATACCTTATAGAAAAATGCTATTACTCGTTGCAGGAGTTCTTTCGTGAAACCTGAATTAATTACCGCATTTTGTTAGATGAAAGTTATTTATGCCTTATTTAACCAACATTGTTATATTTGTGTTTTAAGGTTTTTGTTCTATTTATCTCAAACTATAAATGTATTTCAGTATTATTGTTATTTGTAGTGCCCTTACAGGGTTCTTGTTTTGGTCATTATACTATTATTAAGATCTTAATGTACAACAAGAAAAGCAAATAAATATTATTATTATTATTATTATTATTATTGCATTGTATGCGTAGTTATAAGTTGGCTTCGGGCGAGCTTTCTTTGTTAGCCGTTTAACATCCAAATATTCCAGATGGACCTCCTCAAAGTGCTTAACACCTTCCTACGCCACTCGGACCGGGTTGTTTTCAATCCAGTGGAATATTTTTTTTGAGAACATCTAAAGCGCAGATACTGGCCACCAGCTTTACCTACGCTTAAACGGGTGGCATTCATGCGTACAAGGTGTCCACACCATCGGAGTTTCCCAGTCATTAGTAGAGCTTCAATGCAATTAACACCAGTCCTGCGAAGAATGCCTGTGTTCGGAATACGATCCTGCCACTTAATACGTCAAATTGAACGAAGGCACCTGATGTGGAAAGCATCCAAGCGTTTAATATCCGTCTTGAAGGCATATTGCTACAGGTCGCGTATAGTACAGTATTCAAAGGAATATCCGGTGGCTAAGTATAAATTGTTGTATCTTTACTGAATTAACGAATTTTTTGTGCAGTATATACCGCCTCTGCGGTACCAGTCGACGTCCCTGAACAACCCTACTCCCGGTTCATCGAATTCACCGATGAAAATGGTATCCTTAAGACCATCGACCTGGAGGAGGAACCTGATATGCAGGTCTTGAACAGGGCGCTGAAGAACGCTGACGAAGAAAACATTTACGTTTTGTTCACTCGGTAATAAGCTACAAACGTAGAATGAAATACCTATACGTGTGCGTCAAAAAAGTAAAACGCTTTTTCAACACTTCTTAGTTTATTTTTTGGAAAATTGTTTTCAATTTAGTCTTGAAACTTGATTATTATTTCTCTCACCCTAATTTGGTTCGAAGGACCAAGCTTTAAAGCACTTTAAAAGCTTAAAACAAAACATCTGAAAAAAAATTAAATGGACATTTAAAAAATAAACTTTTGTCCTTCCCTGATTAAATAAGTTAAAAAAAGAAGTTAGGTTAGGTTGGGATTTAGACGAAAGTATGTAGTAACATTTCCTTTGGCTTAGGACTTATGTGGGTCTGCCTCGTTCTACTTCTAAAATAACTACCAGCAAAACTGTTGACTCTTCATTTTACATATTATGATTGCTAGGTATCTTTCACAAATGTTCACATTATTATGTTTTTATTCCAGTGAAAACCCAACCCAAGGTCAGGTTTTGAGAATAAATGACGCTGTGTCAATCAGGCAGTCTAATTTCAACACCGACCGTTCGACCGTCGTGCTTTCCCACGGTTGGCTCGGCGATGAGGAGACTGGAATGAATTCCGAGCTTCTTGACGGTATGTAATATCATCAAATTGTCTATCTAAAAAGTATCAAAGGTCATGCTTTTGAAACACATTTGGAACAAACACTTAATTAAACACTTAAGTTATCACATTTACATCGTTCTGTATTGAAAAAATATACATGCAGCCAAAAGCGTAAAGGTTCAAAGATTAAGACGTGGCTTCTAAATAAGAAATAAAGAAAATTTTGGGCGTTATGGGCGTTATGAGCTGCAGAAGCTAGATCGATAGAATATAGCTTCTGAAGCTCATCGCTAGTATATCCGTTATATTCATTATAAAATTTATTCTGGTATCAAAATATATCAATGAATGTCATGTAGTCTGATATTTTTATACATGTTTCTCAATCCATTAGGGTCGTCTGGTCTTCCAACTTCAATTTATCTTTACTCTCAAATCAGAGTTACCGGATTGCAGAAAAAGATTAAAAAAAATATCATCACTAATCATCATGTTACAGCATTCCTAGGCAACAGTGACGTCAACGTTATTATCCTGGACTGGAGCTACTTGGCCGCTTCCATTAACTACGTAGGCGCAGCACGTGGTGTCCCAGCAGTGGGCCAGGGCCTCGGCCGGTTCCTCCGCTTCTTGAACTCTGTCACTGATGTCTCCTACGATACAATCCACCTGGTCGGATTCAGTTTGGGTGCCCATCTCGTCGGTAACGCTGGCAGGGAACTTGAAGGAAAAATTAAGCGTATTACTGGTAAGATACTTTACTACTTAGCTGGAGGTGTAATTACAGATTTAGAAATTTCTTATCAATTTTAGACCAAATGTGCTGTTTTATCCACGAACTTTCGATTTCTTTTGGATTTAAGACGTATTTTTGTCAACAATCTAAATCTCTTTTCGGAAAAATCTTATTTGTAGACCTTGAAAAAGGACCTAACTAACGTGGAAAAACAATACATTGTATACTTGTGTACAATACATAGTGAGTTTTAGTAAAGTGTAAGAAAAATTATCGTGATAGATCATAAGCCTTCAATTACATAATATAAAAAAAAAAAAAAAAATACATACAGTCGAACATAGAACCTCCTCCTTTTTTGAAGTCGGTTAACAAATGTACGATATAGAAAGCTGTGGGACAGCATAGCAGAGAACTTGTACCAATTTCGCAGCGCATTACAAAAAACTGCTCATTTTATCAAGATGGAAAATGTTATCTGGCCACAGGACTTGCTTTCTATTCTAACCCAATATATAAATAAGTAGACCTGACAAAAACCAACAAAAATAAAGGTAAGGAAAAGTTTATACACGATACGAATAATGAAGACTCTAACAAATGATAATTTCCACAGCTCTCGACCCCGCCGGTCCCCTATGGAACTTCAACTCCGACAGACTGAACGCTGATGATGCCCAATACGTGGAAGCCATCCACACCGACGGCGGGTTGAGTGCCAGTGCTGGCATAGGCCGTGCCATCGGTGACGCTGACTTCTTCCCCAATGGAGGCAACAACCAGCCAGGGTGCTTGACCAGCATCTGCCACCACAACCGTGCGTGGAGGTTCATGGCTGCCACCGTCCGCTACAACCATATGGTCGCGAGGTGGTGCTCGGGGATGACCCAGGTCACCCTGAACACTTGCCGTGGAGACGAGTTCCATATGGGCAACAGCGATTTGAACAAAACTGGGTACGTAACAAACTGTTACACTCAATATCACCATTACAATTCAATCGGGTAATATCTCTAACTTGTGTTGTTATATACTGAAGCATCTTCCTGACAGATATGTAAGTTCTTCGCAATGTTCTTCGTCATATCAATGGGCTGCCTTTTTTAAATAATTTTCAAAATATACAAAGTTACTTAATTACGAGTAACTTGTCTGAGAGTAGTAAAGCTGGCCATAATGGTCAATATTATGTAAAACCTAATGTTTGCACATTAAAGGAGAGTATTTTTAAGTTAGTCACTTAAAATAATAGTCAAATTTTGATTGAGCATGGCAAAAGATTAAACAAAGAGTTTAAATCAGATTCTGTTTAGATGAAATACATTGATATTATTATCTAGAAGTGATTGAACAACACATCAAAATAATGATAATGCTGTTAAAACCAAAAATTATATGTCTATGCAATAACAAGTTAATAAATGTGAGTAACGGATTTTAAGACTGAAAGCAATCCACAAGAATTGCATTCAAAACCTTTGTTGTAAGTAATGTAATTTTGTAAATGTATTTTTCAGATCTGGAATATTCCGAGTGAATACGGGTAGGAGGTACCCGTTCTAAGAAGTAACTTCTATGATGACGAATCAAAAGATATACACACCAATGCAATAAACAAGTAATAAATATGACACTGTAAAAATACCCACCATTTCCAAAAATATAATATACACAGTTAAAAGCATTTTTATTTAATCCTGAAACCCTGTACTAGATTTGTAGACACAGCCTTTAATAAAAAATTTTAATCTTTATTGTGAATGCAAAAAGATGATTAAAACATAGGTACTTTTTTCGAGTGGGCTACAGCTACATAGGTACAACCATTTGTTTATTACTCGTATAGTTTTATAAATTAAACATAATGTCACTTACAGAAGAGTACACACATGTACCGATATGAACGTGAGCCTCAAACTTTATGACCAAACTAAAAATATTACTATCCAGCTCCCTCACCAAAATCAAGTCGATTTACTGCTGCGTTGAAACGTGAAAATGTGACAAAAACACTTCTATTTCTGTTATCCTATAGGAATTGAACATAATCCCCAGATGAAAAGTAGCCAATGTTCTTTCGCGAATCTAGTATTTCCTTACTTACCATGCACGCGGCGAACCGTCGAAAGTGGAGAGACAAGCAGTTCAAGCTGAAAATGTTAAAGGTTTATTGAGTAATAAAACAATTTTTAATTATTATTTTTTAAAGCCGAAGAGACCGACTAAGACCTAACCAAGTATGCACTATAAATGAGTAAAGTAGCAGCCTAATTAATGTCCCACTGCAGGGCAAAGGCCTCCATCCTCAAAACAAGTTATTGTTACAATAGTCACTATTATTACCTAATCACTACACACGTGATCACAAACCCGAGCTGTGTCTGAAAAAACTGACACAATGTTAGCTTGACCCGGGAATTCAACCCAGGACCCCGAGAACTCGGCCCGGTATGCACTATGCATACCGTCAACCTCGTACGGCATCATATTAACCACTAACGTTTCTTACTAACTTAACGTAACTTTTTTTGTGTACAATTTTATCAAAATTGGTTTAGTCTACTATAGAAAAGTGTAGCAGATAGACTGATAGACAGACATACAGAGTTACTTTGGCATTTATAATATTGTAGTGGTAGAGGCATGCTGTTTTACAGTACGAATGGGCCGGCTCTTCTGGGGAAGTACCAACCTCTCACATAACACCAGCGTGAAATAATAGTGACTGCTGATGTGTTTCGTCTGGTTTGTGAGTGCCGGAGGCTCACACCCCTCATACCCCCATAGGCCGGCAACGCATCAGCAATCTCTCTGGAGATGTTCATAGTCGGCGGTGATTGTTTACCATCAGGAAACCCGCTGGCTTGTTTGCCGCCTATGACATAAAAGAAAAATATTTTATTGGATTGTTGCCTGTGCAGTTGAGCGTTTGGAGAGTTGCAGTGGACTATGACAGGCTGATGATGATGATGTTGCCTGTGCATAAAAATATGGCGATATTCTGGCACTTCAAGTCCAAGTGATAGTCCCTTTCGGGTGTGAAGGGGAAACCGGGAGAGTTAAGTAAAGACGCACGTATTTATTCCGTAGTCGCACACACGGCTGCAGGTATCGTTAGCCCACTGCTATGGTGATTATAAATTTAAATCATAAGTATCCTGCGAAAAAAAAGGATTCAGCTGAGAATATCGACGTATACGTTATTCTAATTGATCCTTTTCTGGGCATATCATGGTGCACCTAGAAAATGTCATTTACACAATCAAATGATGCGTTATTATTAACTAGCGGCACAGAACATAATACTGCTATCGGCCGCTTCCGCCGTTACACCCGCGCGTAAGTCTTTTTTCAAAAATGTCCCCCCTTTCCGCCACATTTCCGGGATAAAAAGTACCCTAGGTCGCCCGGGAATAGTTTAGCTTCCCAACAATGAAAGAATTTTTCAAATCGGTTCAGTGGTTTCGGAGCCTATTCAATACAAACAAACAAATGATGATTTCCTCAGGTGGTGGGCACGGCGTACTGCGTCAAGTCACTGTTCTCTCAGCCGGTCGCCATCACGCTGCAGAACGGCAAATTCATCATCAGGGAATACCATAGACATTATTCTGTGGGGAATACGGACGATTCGTAGTGATAAGTATCTGTATATTAGGGTGACATAATATAACTGGTCAAATCGAAAGTTTTTTTTTCTAAATCTCGGCTTAAAGTCATTGCTACTTAATGGAATTTGCGTAAACACTATTGTTGAAATAGAATAAATATTTGGTCATAATAAGCCTATATGACCAAATATTTATTCTGTTTATGACTATTAAAATACTAATATTTTAGTACATAGTCGATTATAATTTTTTGTATTTCATTATCATTCTTTTCAAATAACACGCGACCTTATTTTCCATTTTGACAGTAATAAAAAGAAAATACGAGGGGCGTTCAATAAGTAATGAGAATGACATATTAATCGGATGTACATTGACAAAATAATTATTGTTTCATATAGAACAGGTCTTTGGCAAAATACCTACAAATAATTATTTTTTTATATCAACGGTGACAGTTGTGGTACTCATTTTTTTAAGACTAGTCTACACGTTTTGATAAAACATGGATAAAATTGAAATCCGCGCGGTGACAAAATATTTTTTCTTGAAAAATATTACTAAGAAACAAGTTTTTTAGTATTGTATGGGGCATTAGGAGAAAGTGGTCCTCCATATTTTAAAGTGGTTCGATGGTGTGCAAAGTTTAGACGTGGAAGAACAACGGTTAAAGTTGAAGCTCGTTCGGGCCGCCCTTCGACAACGGTTACTCAGGAAATGGTCAAAAAAGTTAAAAAATTGTTTTGGAATATCGTCGTGTAAATAGTACGTTTTATTGCTGATGAAGAAACACTCACGAATTTTGGAAAAAAACGACGAGGCAAACTCGCAAAAAATTTTGTTCCTTCGGGACAACGCACCGGTTCACAAGGCTGCAGTTGCCATGGCTGCAATCCAAGATTGCAGGCTTTGAGATACTTGAGCTTCCGCCATATTCACTGGACAAGCCTTCCAGTGATTTCTACCTTTTTTTATCCCTAAAAAATATTTTCATGGCATAAAATTTGATGATGACGAAAAGGTGAAATCCGCCGTAATCGATTTTTTAAGTACCCAAGATAAATATTTTTTTATAAATTTAATTTTAGCTCCAAACAAAAGATATTTCAAATATATTAACCTGAAGGGTGAATACGTAGAAAAATAAAATTATGTTTAATCTAACTGACTTCGAACCTAACCATTCTCATTACTTTTTGAACACCCCTCGTAATTGTTTCTTTTTCCTCTAGTGGCGTTTAGATTTTTTTCTAAAGAATCTAGCCAGCATCAAATGAAAAATATGCATAATAACCTGCTTGGTTTTTTCAATGTAACTGGCAACAGAGTTACGAATAATTTGACAGCAATAAAAAGCAAATCTTTTTTTAAGGAATATAAAAAGTTTAGAAAAGACGTTGACCTTCTTTATTTTAAAGAGGCACTGGCAACAGAGCTTCTAAAATTTGACAGCAATAAAAAGTAAATTATTTTTTTTTTCTTTAATGGCGTATAGATTTTTTTTCAGAATAATTTTGCCAGCATTATATTTTTAAAAACTTATATTAACCTGCTTGGTTATTTGATGTAACCTTCGTGGTTATTTTGTTATTATAAAGTAGCACTGGCAATAGTGCCACAAAAATTTGACACTAATAAATAGTACAAAAAAGTTTTGTTTTTCTTTTAGAGTTTCGAATTTTTCTGAAGACAAACAATCAAATCTTATCTCTTTATAATATTAGTATATTTATTTACAATAATTAGAAAAGTATTATGCAGGTCATTTTTCTATTTATACTTACTTCACTGGCTCTACGACCCAAAGTGGGTCTCAGGGCCGGTATTTCAATGTAACCTTATCTTATTGCCTGACATTTAAGATAAGTATTACTTTTGACAGTAGACCGACAAACTTATCTGTTCCGGTGGCCAAAATTGGAACTACGTGAAATTCAATGCAAAAACGATATTAAATGACAGTTCTAAATAGACAGCAGCGACGCCACCACCGGAACAGATAAGTTTGTCGGTCTGTACTTTAGGTGCCGCTTAACTTTAATCCTATAATTAAGTCATACTTATTATCAATCCCGGATTATTTCAAGATAAGTATATATTGAAATACCGGCCCTTAGCCTCCGATATTAAAGAGCGCCATTCAGGTCTGTTGTTCCAGTCATTATTTTTATTTTTGGCTTATTACTTTCATCTAAAATGTAGGTAGGTCCTATGCATTGTTCATATATGTGCAAGTAAAATATTATGTTTAATCTATCTATTACATTTTAACCCATTTAGACCTATAATTATTTTTGTTAAAAATATATATTTTTTTAACAAAAACATATTGAGAGGGGTCTAAAAATCACAGGAAAAATATTAAAAAAAATCTATTATAATTAGGGGGGTATTTGGGGGGCGTATCATATATGGTACAGTAGGACTGTATGAATGCAAAAAATGCATGTGAAGGAACATTTTCAAATGAGTTTTTTATTTGTTTTTTTGTGTGATAATAATAAAATATTGCTTATGGACACCAACATTATCCTTCACACATCTTGTAGGGCATTCTTTGTGATATAGTAGATGAGTAAGTCCATCATCCCATCATGTCTATAGAGAGGGGAACGTTGCCGTCCCCTGCGCATTGGGGGCCCAAGCAGGGCCACTCCACAGGTTGTGCCCTGTCGGTAGCACTGGAGGTCAGTGGGCCTCCCGCGTCGGGCGGTAGCAGCAGGAAACTGCTACCCGTCCTACAAGCAAGGAGGGTTCGGTGGATCCGCTGGTAGTGTCACAGCTGCAAGGCTATGAGGATTTCTGCGACACTGCTAGTAAGGCGTCTGATGGGCATTGTGGGGTATAGTGGGTATACCCGACCGAGTGTTATGTGGGACTCTCTACCCAGAGGGTTGTCCCACATAACCCTCGGTCGGGTGCAGGTGTTGTCGCTTCTCGCCAGCACCGAGGGTATGCGTAACGCATTGCAAACAGTAAAAAAGTGCGTTTTTTTCAAAGACTTGGGATTCACTCTACCCATGCCCATCTTCAATTTTTGGGTCTGCTGCAGCTGCATGGGGGCCAGAGCTTGATGCAGCAAACTCTGCTGGTGGTCTAAGCAAACTTGGAACAACTCGCAAATTATTATCTACCTTCCTCGCCCAAATCTTTATCAATCCAATCATTGTTTGCATTCTTGAGTGGAAATAAAAAATTGTTAAATACTTGATCCTGGCACCCGAAAATGTCTTTTTCTTCCTAAATGATAGACCGATATCATGCAATATCAAGAATATGAAAAAAAACCCATAATAATAATAAGTTGTAGTTGCTTACCGAAAATAACTTTATCTCACTTTTAGCTATCATATAAACCTACTGTACCATATGCGGTACACCTTATTTAGGAGTGAGTACTGTTTTCGAAAATAGCCCAATTCTTCTTTTTACGTTTACATCTACTACGGTGTACCCTATTATTTATAAATATACAAATAAATAACACATTTTGTAATAAGACATATAAAATTTACCTTCTTGGAGAAATTGTCAATATTTTTTTGGTTCCGCTTTGTTAATATTAGAGGATATTATCAAATTATCATAGAAAAACCCATTCGAAAACAATTTTCCCGAAAAGAAAACAATCCAAACTTAATTTCACATTTAAAATAAATACGAATTATTATGTAGGTAAGCTAATAGAATTTTTTAAAGTCACTGTAACACATACGGTACGGTAGGTCTAAATGGGTTAATTTTTGACGGCGGCAGATAAAATTCACAAGTTTCAGATTGTTTGCAGGTGTTTTGCAGCGGAAGTTGTTTAACAAACCTTGCTTGATGTCATTTTAATTCCTTTTCGTAAATGAGATTGAGATATCGCCTCGTGTGATAATGCAATAAAATAAATCAATTCAATATTATCGATATTTTATTATTCATGTAATTAAAAAAGATTTGCGGGTGATATGATAGATTTAATATAACATCGGCAGATAGCGTCAGCGAAATAAATAATTGCAGTTTTACACTATCTATAAAAGAATCTTTGAGATAGTGTCAAGTATAAAATAATGAAACACACATTTATAAGTAGTTAGTGAACTGCAAAGATGAGGGATTGTTTGTTGGTGCTTGTGGTTTCAGGTAAATATAAAAAAAAATAACAGTTTGAGTTTGGAATTCTGCTTCAGATTTCTAGTGACATTAAAGTTCATTGGAAATGTTGGAAATATGAATGTTATGTCAAGCTGATAATAGGCACCGCAAAATGGGTGTGCATACACTGACGCTCATATTATTATAGACGAATCAAAATATTACTTGAGTCTACATTACTAAAATAACCGTTTTCAAACAATAAACGAGCTGTCAAAAGTAAGAATATAGTTCTTACCCAAGTATTTTTACTTTTGTCAGGTTTTACTTCAATCAAAAACATCGTTTATTGTATAAGAATCTAGAGTCGCACCCAACTGAAATAAGCACTATTTCAAAGAGGTGGTCGATCATAATTACAAAAGTTTGCTCTAAATCTATCCAGTCTAAAATTGTTTTGGAGCAAAAAACCAATACACACAATCTTAGAAATCAACATAGAATTCAACTTACAACTGCACGTTCTAATTATCGAAAAAAAAAGGTACAGTGTTATCTCAAGGAGTACTCCTTCAGATAACACTACCTATTTTTTGTTTATTATACAGCTGTACAGTTGTATAATAAATTGCCAAACTGTATAAAGGAATGCGAAAACATCAACGAATATAATAAAGAAACTAAAAATACTCATCAGTTCAACATTATGAAATAGGAATTGAATGTCATCTATCTGTTAGCTGGTTGCAGTAAAGAAAAATTACAATTATTTTGAGCGCTTGTGAGAAATAAATTGTCTTTAAACCCAAAGTTTGCTCTTAATACAAAATCAACCAAGTTATTTAAAATACATTTTATGTGTTTGTATTTTCAAGCATATGCCATCACAGCGGCACCAACTGATAACCTAGAACAGCCGTCTAGGTTCATCGAGTATACTGGTCAGGATGGCTCCCTCCAGAAGATCGACCTGGAAGATGTCGACATGGACCTTTTAAACAGTGGGAGAAATGATGCTGACAGCTATATCTTGTTCACTCGGTAAGTTAAGTTTAACTAAAGATAGACTAGAACACAGGGGCTTTTAGTTACAAGGAAGATGTTTCACGAATGTATGGAGCCCCGGCCTGCACATTGTACATGTATAATTAATAAAATTTTGTAAAATGTGTACAATTTGCAGGCCGAATATGAAACATCTCCTTTGGTGGAACTCTGTAGGTCTGTTACACTTTCACGCTCTTAGCACTAAACTGATTTTAATGAAATTAAAATTAAAAATAGACTAGATCATGGGTAGGGACAAAAGCTACTTTTAGTCCCTGACTCTTCGGTGATGTCCCAACGTGTTTCTGAGTTAGGAAAAAGGGAGTGCACCTATGTTTCTTCACTTACTTGTGCATTATGATGATGTATCGCAAAGATAGCCGTAGTCAAAACTTGGTTAAAAACAGATAATATACCTAATACCAATAGTAGTTACCAATAAATTCCCTGTTGCGTCCGTCATTTATGAATGGCTGTCAATAACAGTTTTTACTTTGCAGGAGTAACCCTACACGAGGTCAGATTTTGAGCTTCAACTCTAACTCGATCAGCGAATCCTTCTTCAACCCAGCAATTCAGACCATTGTGCTAGCCCACGGTTGGTTTGGTAACCAGGAGAATGAAATGAACACAATAATTACAGAAGGTAATTACTTGAAATACTTAGCTAACATTATAAACTCCCTTACATACAATTGCGTGTAGGTACTCTGTGTCTGGACAAATCCAGACAAAACTTCGGTTCTTATCACAGAGAAAATAAATAATAAGTAGAGATGCGATTTCTTGTTCTAATAGAGAACCATATTATGTTACCCTAGCGGGGGAGGTTTTTTTGCGGAGACGAATGCGTTTATGGCTTCATGCTCTATAACCGCAAGCTAGCTAGCTAGCGGTTAACTACTTATATAGCTAGATCTAAAGCCTTTACGCAGTGTCAATATCACTACCAATAATTAATTAAAGTAATTATTTTTTTTTCTGTCCACTAACATTAATTCTGTCATCTAGTGTCATAGTCACCTTTCAGGAATCAGTATTATTGTCATTACAGCAATCCTAAACCGAATCGACGCCAACGTAGTTGTAGTGGACTGGAGTAATATCGCCAGTTCGACCTTCGCGACTGCCTCCCGAGTGGTTCCTCAGATAGGCTGGAACGTCGCTCGCTTCCTGACCTTCCTCACTGAAACGTCGGGAGCGTCCTTCGACAATATGCATTTGGTCGGCTTCTCTTTGGGAGCTCATCTTGTTGGTAATACTGGGAGGGCACTTGGCGGCAGAGTTGCTCGTTTGACTGGTAAGTAAGATTGGTGTTTTGTGCTGACTGGTACTATATCGTATTTTATCTTGTATACAATTCTGTACCCAATAGAACTTTGTTTTAGTAATTCTACTCGGAGTTTCACGCTGTTACATAATTTATTAAAATTGTTATTGATTAAGTGCATTTACGCAAAATCATATCAAAATCTATGCAATATGAATTTGCGTAGTCGTATCGAACATCAAATTATTTTTTTATAACATAGTACCTATTCACTTGTGTAAATTAAAAATCTTAGTTTAGATATAATACTTACATAAAAATTAGTACTTATTTACAAGTAAACGACAACAAAATACGAGTGTCACGAACTAAATCTTAATGTAAAAGTGACTTGTTCCCCAGCATTGGACCCAGCCGGTCCTCTATGGTACCTCAACCCGGACAGAGTGAGTGAAGACGACGCTCAATACGTCGAAGCGATCCACACCGACGCCGGTGTGAGCAACAACCTTGGCATCGGCATACCCGTCGCAGACGCTGACTTCTTCGTCAACGGAGGGTTCGACCAGCCCGGCTGCATCACCAGTGTCTGCCACCATAACCGCGCTTGGAGACTGTTCTCGGCCTCCGTCACGTACGACCACTTGATAGGTAGACACTGCGGGGGTATGGTCCAGGTTGGGATCAACTTCTGCCGTGGTGCCAGTCTTAATATGGGGAATACCCAGTTGAGGAAAAACGGGTATGTACTCGTAATGCATCAATTGTGTACAATAAGTCTCATTATATTTTTTACGTCTTAAGAGTTGCGCAAATATTAAAAAAAATATTCATCTTTATTCATGTGGCGTCATAGATGCACTCATTAATCGTCAATTGTAAAGGTAACAGAATGACTCATCTTGAATCTTGACCCTAGTTGGAGCATGAACCAATGATCAAATTCGTCATCAAAACAATTCGAACCATCTGCAGTCGAAAGCAAAAGTTATAAAAATATTTTGTTGATAACTATAAATAATAAATACAAATATTATCGATACTTCTTGTACCTACCTATACGCGAATATTCATAAACTTCTCCATTGAAACGTTGTTTATGATGATTTTAAACGACGAATAACATTTTGACATTTTTTTCAGATCTGGAATGTACCGAGTTAACACCGGTTGGAGGTACCCGTTCTAAGTTTTCTGCCTAATTTAAACCACTAAATAAAAGCATCCAGCCATCCATCTAAAACTATTTAATTTTGTCTTATTTTATGCCTTAAAACTATACAGAACTGAAAAAAAAATCTCAGGCTTATTCTTAATTATAGTGTACTTTTCTAGCCTGTGCCATTAGTCAGATGGACTTTAAAACCAACTTTTTGGTAACATAAAGTTACATCACGAAAGAAAAAAAAATACAGTTATTTATTTTAAAATACTTATTTATTGGCACAAGCTTTGTTACTTTGAATAAGTTACGTCACGCAAAGCAAATTATAATCAATTAAACATTTCAAAAATCGTACAATATTTTGCCGCATACCAAAAATAAATTTTGGTAAGCATATTTTATTGCAACAAATTGGATTTCAACGGAATTATTTTTAAATGATGACGGACATATTCTATTGCAAAATGTGTTTAGTTTTATACTAGTGATTTATTTTCTACAGTTTGGTGTTTAAAGTTAATATAAATAAGATAAATCATCTAAGTAGATTCCGAGGGAGTGTACACAGTCCTGAGTATCGTAAAATACGACCACGACGTGCTTATAATCTGAAACGAAAGTCTATTGTTAAAGATCAAATACATACACACAACAGTAGGTACAACAACTCTTCTTTCTTTCTCATTCCTAGCGTTCTGTCCCAATCTAGTATAAGGGTTCGCCTGGCACCATGATCCAGGCAAAACTCTTTATACCCTATATCGTAACATATCGAAAGAGTTGAACGCTGGAAATAACTAAGTATGAAGTATCAGCCTATTAATGTCAGGGCAAAGGCACGCAAAGGCCTCCATCCTTGAAATCAAGTTAATCGCTACAATGATGGAAATTGGCTTAATCACCACGCTTGCCAACTGCGGATTGGTGATCGATGACAAACCCGAGCTGTGTCCGAAAAAACCGACACAAAGTTAGATCGACCGATAACCCGTGCACCCACATCGACCCAGGAATTGAACCCAGGACCCCGAGATCTCGGCCCGTTACCTAAACCACTAGATCATCGAGGAGGAAACAACTTGCAGGGAAAAATGCCATTGTGACCCTTGACAGGGGTACAAGACCAATCGGATCATGGCTACACAGTCATTCGACTGTAGTTTTTTTTTTAATTTAAGATGTTTTCCGTCACCGTGGATAGTAGAAAATCCGAGCCTTTCACCACCTTCACACATCTGTGATTTAGATGAGACATTTTTTTTATTAAATTTTATGTATTAAAAAACAAATCGCGCGATGGTTGCCTAAAAAATTCCTGCCCATGCTATTTTTTATTAATTATTGAAAATCTTTAATTTTTTTTACACCTTCATCTAAGCTAATTTTTAAAAATCTTTGAATGCAGTTTTCTTTATTTTCAAAAATAAAGGAATGTTTTTCTTTGAGTAAAATTTTCTATCTACAGTATTAAGAGTACTTCCTCTTCAGGTGGCATAACAAAATTCCATCCTGTATACTTATATATTTTAATACTACGTACAAGAAAAAATTAAAAATCAATATATATTTCAATTCATTACGTTAATAAATAAATGAAAATGAAAATGGTGGTGTTAGGCTCGGATCTTAGACTAGGAGCTTAGTGGTAAATATGCATATAGAACAATTCATTGGTGCGCGCCGAGAACCATCGACCTCACGCATGTAAAGTTACTTTTCTACCAAGCTTTTACCACCACAGTTTAATGTCCTCTTAGCCGAGTTTTCGGCCAAGGCGGCCAATCTTTTACGATTAGCCAACTATGCAGAATATATTATATTGCACAAGTGAGTGCGCAAGCACAGGTGCACTCCCCATTCCCTCACTCTCATAATACGGTGGGACAGGTCTAACACGACCGAAGCGAGATCAGGCGCAAAACCAACGGCTTAACGTGCCTTCCGAAGCATGGAATCATTATTCTAGTCTATTCTAGTCTGCAATGTCCTAACCAAACTGGAAACATTTACACAAAGTGATGCTCTCCACGGGATTTGAACCCACGACCTCCAGGTATTAGAGCCCAACGCTTTAACCACTGTACCACGGAGTGTCTAAAGTACAGTTTACAGTAGGTATAACAACACGATATAATAAGTATCCCAAGATTTTATCTGGAGAAACTGAGCGTACCTACTTGAAAATTTCAAAGTAATTCTCAACGAAAGTTCTTATTCAAAGTGTACCCTTTGTTTCGAATTCGGAAGTGGAAATAATAATTTTGTATTAATCCGCCAGTCTGGGACTTTCGGGAGAAATATAATAACTCTTGTAATTACTTGCCATAACTGCAAATGGGTGACATAGTTTCAGAATCACAATCCTAAAAATTATAATTAAGTTTAAGGACATCATTTTTTTGTTACATTATGTAAGTTAGTACAGTTAGAGTCTAGAGACGGATTTTTTATTAAACTATGAGGCAATAAGAAGATTTCGGCATTTTGTGTCCCACTGCAAGGTAAAAGTCTAATTATTAAATACGTACTTTAGTAAAAGTTCCGTAGCTTATAACCGAGAATTTATAAGCCGTTAACTTTTGTGCCTTTTGTGACCTTAAAAATAAAAAGGAATTAAGAGTTATATCATAACACACAATATTTTAATCATAACATTTAGTAATACATTTGTAAGAATAAAATGACATACCTAATAATTATAATAAGTATAGTTTTCTTAGATTTCGCATCCATGTCGTACCATTTACAAGAAAATGCAGCGTCACCTACTTTTTTACTCTGAAAAGAGATATAAATTGTTTGATGGTCTAAAAATCAAGAAAACTGGATGTATTTATAAAACTCTTTTTATATACGAGTAGATTTTAATGTTTTGTTTACCTCTCCAATAAGATTTTCACCAAAAACACTCATCATCAATATCTGAAGCAAAACTGATACGAGAAATAGGATACATCCTGGAATATGTGCCCAATCACCCATCTGAAATGAGGAAAATTATGATTTTGAATCAATGAGATGCCTCAAGCCTTTCATAAAGACCGTTGTTTGTGGCATATTTCTTTTTGTCTTAACTTTTTCTTAGGGGAATGCCTCGAAGCACGTACCAAATACTCGCAGGTACTCAAGAAGAACGTAATGTTAAGAGGGACTGCGTCTCAAAAAATAATTCTATGAAATTCAATACAATGAATTAGTATAGTTTGCTTGAATTATAAGTCAAAACCTAAAAAGAGTTACCTTTTCTCATTTATTTGTAACCAGTTTTTGGTTTGTTGCGGTACTTTTCTAATAGCTGAAGCTATGGAGCTTCGATAGTTGATATTTCATCCAAAACCATTGAGTACGTAATCCTTTCAAAAGGATTAAACCAATTGTACCATGTTATACCTTTGCTAAGGTAGTCGTTTTAAATAATTAATTGACTATAATTGACATTTAAATTTATATTGACTTGAATCAATATTGAATTGAATTAAATTGAAATAGAAATAAATTTACCGTTACTACAAAAAGTTTACCGTTATATTAACTCCAAGTGCACATATTTCAAGGGACCCCACAAGAACGTTAAATAAATTGGGTAATTTGAATATGTCCTCCAAATCATTAGAAAGTCTGAAAGAAAGAAAGTCAAATATTTA
Organism: Mecyna flavalis; assembly: GCA_949319885.1. NCBI lineage: Eukaryota > Metazoa > Arthropoda > Insecta > Lepidoptera > Crambidae > Mecyna > Mecyna flavalis. The sequence goes on along the minus strand of OX439408.1, from coordinate 11,452,176 downwards.
CTTTGCATTAATTTATGAGCAAATCTAAATACATATATATAACTCAAAGGTGACTAACTGACATAGTGATCTATCAACGCACAGCCCAAATCACTGGACGGATCGGGCTGAAAGGCATACAGGTAGATGTTATGACGTTGGCAACCGCTAAGAAATGATTTTGATCAATTCTACGCCCAAGGGGATAAAATATGGAATGAAAGTGTTGTAGTCTACGCGGGCGAAGCCGCGGGCGGAAAGCTAGTATTATATATTCTTTGACAAAGTCAATTTATGTTTTAAATAAATCCTTAAAATCAAGTCATCGCTACAATGAAGGGTACTGGCTTAATCACCACACTTGCCAACGGTGCTTTGTTGGTGATCACAAACCCGAGCTGTATCCGAAAAAACTGACACAAAGATAGCTCGAACCGGGCATTGAACCCAGGACCCCGAGATCTCAGCCCGGTACTTTTACCACTAGACCATCGAGGCGCTTATCTAGTAATAAATAATATTATGACATTGCACTTACTTTAATATATACTGATGCTTCATGACCAGATCTTTAAGCAGATTAACATTAGTTTTATCTAGACTTTTAATTTCATTACTAATAATAGCAAAATTGTTGCATATTAGCGAAGTTAGCACACAGTATAAGGAATCGACGGCCATATAGAATAATATACAAATAAAACCTGAAACAATAGCATTATGTAAAATATAATCTATGTAAAGATAATTAATGATTTGATTTTATAGGAATACGAACATTTACAATTTTGTTATTATTATAGCTGATACATGGTAGGTAGATAAAAAGGACGAATATCACAAAAACAACAGACAAAATTAAGACAAAAGGTTAACATTCCTATTATTTTTATAATGTTTAAAGCAATTTGCCTGCTTAATGGCGATATTAATATAAATATATTAGCAAAAAATAAATTTATCCAGGTATCAGGCGGGACTCGAACCTGCGTCCTCATAACATTTATAATTTAAAATTAGTATAAAATCCTACACAAATCTTAATGGTCAGTGTTGGCAATATGGCTGGTCAAGTACCACAATGCGGGCACTGGATCGTCCCTTTCGTAAATCCAAGGGATTAAGTGGGTAGCAGGTGAACGCACAAAGCAAAGTATTTGCTTTGTGGGTGAACGTCTTCAGATCTTAGTCCCATACATGGCTGAGGTTTGAACATAAAAGTATTCTGTTCCGCGAAAAAGGTGGTAATTAGATAGCAAAATGTACACAAGCATCGTATTTGCGGCAGCGTGCAAAATTATATATTTTTTGATAAACGCATTATGCATGACCTTGTTAGGACTCACTCGGAGTAACATACAGTCCTCAGTGGCACAGAAACCCGAATAACTTTCTTCTTGGGTGACCAAAGTTCTCAATTAGGCCTTACGTCGTGTCGTTTATAGTTGTTTTAGAAAATAACGAGTTTGAAGGTGTTATTTATTACTCGTAGTCTAAAGGTGAGAATAAACTACAACATTTCCTCCAATACAGGCAAAAGCTCAGTTAGCCTAAGCATTTCTATGTAATGTAACGTTCGTTGTACCTAAAATTTCGTTGTACCTGCGTTCAATCTTCTTTGAAATGTCGGACCTACAAGTTGCGTGTGCTGTTGAGAAATGTTACACCAATATGCCCGTTGGTTTTTAAAAAGGCTGTAACAAAACATCGAGCGTCGTGTACAAAGAGCGGTTCGAGTAAATTTAAAAATGGCGAATGCTCGATGTTCTGAGACAAGTAAATGTTGTAAGAATATGATTGATCATTTTCATTATAATTTTTAAATGCTGCCAGAACCATTAATTTCCGATACTATAAATATAATTAAAACTTTGTTACTCATTCAATGAAATCAAACCCGACAATGCTTCGAAAGTTAACAACCAATTGCAGAATTTGAACAGTCAAAATATACATCCTACTAATACTACCTAATATTATAAATGCGAAAGTCTGGATGTTTGGATCAAAATTAAAAATTAAAATATTCTTTATTCATGTAAACTTGTATCAAGTATTTATGGATGTTTGTTTGTTCCTTAATCACGCCTAAACGGTTGAACGGATTTGGCACACGTATAGTTTATAACCCGGATTAGGACATAGGCTATAAAATTCCCACGGGAAACGTTTCATTCCCGCGGGAATAATAATTTGGAAACTACTGAACCGATTTGAATAATTCTTTCACCGTTGGAAAGCTACACTACCCCCGTGAACATAAGGTACTTTTAATCCCGGAAATGTAGGGGGAAGGGAGGGATATTTGAAAAAAGAGATTACGCGCAGGTGAAACCGCGGGCGGAAGGCTAGTGGAAAATATATGAAATAATGATGGAAAATGTAAGCAACTTATTATTTTTTTGTGAAAGCCGATTTTGCTGATAACAACTTAGAAAAAAAAAGTAATATTATTATTGGTGAGCAAACAAACTCGTGAATACGTAGCCAGTCTCATTATCTACTTGTATTTTGATAACTTGAGTTTAATATCATAAATAAGTATTTTAAACGAATATTGAAAGAAAATGCTGCGAGATCTTAGGGGAATGTAAAAATATTTTTGAACGTCTTTATTATATTTTTTATATTGAGCATCGAACACACCTTAAGTCGTGGGTTAGGTTCTCGTGCAGTATGTGCACAACCACGCATAGTTACTTGTATTGGTCTGGGTTTTTTCACACAGAGCCCATCCTTCAATGGCATTCATCAAATTTAATTGGTGGCTACCAATAAAAGATATTTATTTGTATTTGGTGGATGCGTGTTGCTTCAACTAGCTCGCCCCAATAAAACATCGTACTACTGAATTATCGACACAGCGTGTTCGATATAATGAAAATCTAACTATCAGCTTTCGCACTCATTTAAGGGACCCCTCGCTCGCAGTAATTGTTCTAAGATGCCGCCAAAATAATTTATGTTTAGCAAATAACAGAAATATGAATTTGTATCCCGAACATACGAAATAAAGAAGAGCGTAAGGCCGCCCAGCTGCCGCAAAATTCAAGGCCTCGGCCTTGAATTTCGCGGCAGCAGCGGGGCGGCAGAGGCAGCGGCGGCGCACGCAGGCGCACTGTGGTCACCGCTTGATGCGGGCCTTCAAGAGCGGTACGATGCTTTCAAGCGGTGATCCGCAGTGCGCTGTGCCGCTCCCGCTTTCGCCCTGCTGTGTTCGAGAACGGGTCTATGGGATTCCTTGCAAAACATCACGCTGCTGCCGCTGCCGCCACGCTGCCCGCGAAATTAGAGACCGAGGCCTTATAGACGGTCTCCACTGGAATAAAATGCATATAAGTATGTAAGTAAGTATCAGCCTATTAATGTCCCACTGCAGGGTAAAGGCCTCCATCCTTGAAATCAAGTTATCGCTACAATGATGGGTATTGGCTTAATCACCACGCTTGCCAAATGCGGATTGGTGATCGTAAGCCGAGCTGTGTTAGCTCGACACGGGAATTGAACCCAGGACCCCGAGATCTCGGCCCGGTACTTAAACCACTAGACCATCGAGGCGTCTATTTGTTTTGTTGGTCATAATAATATGAGATTATCAAAAACTTACCACACAGAGTCGAGTGTGAATACACAATTAACCATGTTGGCCAAGTTTGAGTTGAAAACGGCACGATGACGTCATACGGCAGGCTAAATACCACAGTGTTTGTCTTCATATATTTGTACAACATGTACACCAGCGATGAATAATTATATACCGATATAAGCATTATGTTCAATATATAGAAATAGTCAATTAGAATTTTGACTAAAACAAATTCTTTTTTGACGACAGCCTTCTTTTTCCGGTCAGCGAGGATGGTGTTATATAAACCATTAAGATTATTAGTTAGACTGAAAATCTTGTGTCTGTGGAATGCTATGGGTAAAATTTTGAGAACAGATAAATAACCACAACAAAGGCATGGCGCTAATTGAGTGAGTTCTAGAAGGTTTTCTGGGGCAATTCTTGAAACGAGGAACGCTGTCTCTTCAACTATCATTAAACAAATCATTACAATGAAAAACGCGAAACGTAATTGAATTTTGGAATCGTAAGGGATGCCAAGAATCCAGAAATTGAATTTTATCTTTTTGAATAGTTCTTCGAATGTAGGAATGACCATATTGGTAATGATTTCTGATTAGGACTCAAAGTATTTGTTGTTGAGAGACTTTAAGTATCAAAGACGCAACTTGTATGTATTTGACATTTCTCGAAAGTCGACTAGCATTTATAAAGTACCGGATTTTACCTAGGGTTGTCAAATAAAAAGTATTCCCCGGATTTTGACTTTACTAACATAAACTTGTCATAATTTTATTTAGTATTTTTTTTTTGTATTTTTTTCTGCGCCTGCTCTCTCTTCTCTCTTGTAATTAGCTGTTCTGCCATGCGGATAAGTTTTTATTTGGCTTCGGCTATTTTCACCCAGAGAATGGCAGGATTTGATTTTTTTTTATACATATTTTGGAAGATGCATTCTGCGTATGTTTAGACTAATTTGAGATAGCTGTTCGCTAATGGATACGAATAAGTGTTGATAAGTTTGAGGGATACTAGTGTTTGCAAACTAATTTTTATACAGTTTAGTATCGTAAAAAATATTTACGGCCGTGGCCTAGGCTGACATAATAGATCTATTTTATTTAACAAACCCTACCTTTGTGTTTATAATAATTTATAAGAGACACCCATATCTTCGGCGCTACTTAAACATTATGGTGTCAAAATGAGGTTGTCATCGTCAGACTGTCTAATTATCAATTCTCTTTAGAAAATAGTGTGAACACCTTTCATTATTGAAATTGTATGTGTAGCAAAAAGGAATTTATTAGAAGACCTTGTAAAGTACAGTAGTTTATTTGACATTTTCTATATTATTTGTGTAGCGATTAGTAAAAAGTTAAGCTAGGTTCTTTTATACATTTTGTGTAAAACATAATTAATGTTTGATTTGATACAATCAAATGTAAATAAAAACAGCAACACTTAAATATTTTTAATATTTTAAGAATTTATTGAGAAGTTAGCATCTAACTTAGTAGTTTAGGTGCTAACTTAGTATTTTTGTGGGTAAGGTTAGATTGGTGATCAATCAAATACAACCCATTTTTTTATTCAAATATCATAATGTCCTCCTGGCCAAGTTTTGGGCTACGGCGCGCGGCGGCCAATTTTTTACATAATATGATTATAGTGCACAAGTGAAGCGCAAACACAGGTGCACTTCCTATCAAATATCATAATTACCACTAAGGCAGTCAAATATCATATTCAATTATTATAAATATTTAATATCATAACTTATTATTATAAAAACAATACAAAACGTTCTTCTTTATTAAATACATATCTTTTGGTGTTTTAGTGCATTTTATATTATTGTGTAGCATAATTAGAAAATTATTCTGGTTGTGATGATTCAGAAGGAGTATATACAGTTCTAAGTATTGTAAAATATGACCACGAAGTACTGACAATCTGCAAACAAAAATTCAATTTAGACAAAAAAAAATTGACAACATCATATCGTAGATTTGACTCCAAATAAAGTAGAACCCCTAGCGTCTAAATGGGAGGGTCATTACATAATGCGATATCAAGCAAAGCAATTATTTTGTTTAATCTTAAAGAATATCTATCTGTCTAACATACAAATTAAATTAAATTACTATTTTGGCACTACCTTAGTAAAACTTTGATGAGAAATAATCGAAAAATTATAAGCAGTTAACTTCTGAGGTTTTTGTGATCTGAAAAAAAAATAAAAAGTGTTTGACTATGAAACTCACATTTTAAAAAATATGTTAAATACTAAAAAAATCGTCTCAATTGCTTTACCTAATCATGATAATAAGGATTATTTTTTTAGATTTTGTGTCCATATTGTACCAGTTGCAGGAAAATGCGGCGTCCTTTACTTTTCCACTCTGGAAAATAAACAAGAATGGTAATAAAATCACCACTCATTAAATAAAACTGCATGCCTTTGAAGCCCTTGCTTGCAACGCAAATACGCAGCTTCTGGTATTGCAAATGTCCATGGTTGACGACAGTGTTTACTTGCTCGTCTTTTTTAATAAAAAATAAATTATTGCGCGGTCTATGCATTTAGCAATACATAACCAGATTATTTTCAGTTCTAAACACGGTCGCTCCATTTCTCTCTTTATGGGGAATATCTTGACACAATAGTAATGTTATAAAAATACCTCTACAATGAGTTTCTCTCCAAAAACACTCATTATCAATATTTGAAGCAATATTGATACGAGAAATAATATGCAACCAGGAACATGTGCCCATTCACCCATCTGTAATCATAAAATAATATTATGATTGGAATATACATTTTATGTTTTATTTTAATTTACGAGTATGTTTCCATGTTTTTACCACGGACCTGAAAGAAAGACGGACGTAACCTTGTCTAATCATGAGTGAAGCATAATAATGGCCGCCAGTTAAAGGCGTGTGCGTGATTTGAGGGTTGCCGTATAAATCTTCAATTTCCCTACTACTTAAATCTCGCAAACAAAACAGAGAGTAGAAACCGGGAGCTTAAGAATCATAATGTTGACCTATTAAACATAATTTCTATGACCACAGTGATAAGAAATAAAACACATGTTACGCATCTATAGAGAAGTGTATTATTTACAAATAACATTATTATTGACTACGTAAAATATAAGGTACAAACATTTGAAATATTGAGGACTTTTGGGTTTCCGATTCCGACCCACTGCTCTAACCAAAGACTCCGTTTACAGTTCACTAGCTAGCACCGCGAACCAATTCTCATTTATTGTTTTGAATTTATAACATTAAAAAATAAAAACGCAACGTCGAGCACTTAAGAAACGTATTGTTGATTTTTTGAGACGTATCTTAGTGCAAGTGGTAGCCACTTTACAATCATAATATTAATCTTATTTGTTGTATAAAAATGACGAAACCTGATTTTACAAAGCCCGAGCGCAATAAATACAGATCACCCCATATTAAGGGAAATTTCCCCGTAAAAAAAGTGGCAACACTGTTGCATTTTGCCTCTAGAATTTCCGTCACAGTAATTAAATGAATTAAAAAATATATATCGAGAAACTCATAACTTACGTTTTATAGGTGATTCCTTGTGATTTTTTAAGTTTTCTCACGAAGTTTTTACAAGATTTGACAACGCAAGACGGCATTTTATTGTCATCACCTCAGGTCATCACAACGATTGCAGTAATAAGTGTCAATGTCGCTGTCGCGCGGGGTTAAATGGCGGCGGAGTGGATGACCTAGTGTGTTTGTGTGAGTGTAGGTCGTGTACAACAAACGAAAGTGGAGGTCCTTGCATGCTTCACTGTTTTTTAGTGTGAGGTTACGTCCGTCTTTCTTTCAGGTCCGTGGTTTTTACATTATATTATTGAGTCTAAAATAATCACTTACTTATTTGGTCATGAACTATTTTGTCAAGGAACGTATGAGCTATATTTAATTGTTAATTTGTATTGTGTAATTGGTAAGGTTACTATTACAATTAACTATTGTACCTGCTATTTGCTTCGACTGGCTAGCTACCACCCCCGCTGATTAAATCTGATACTGACAGCTCTGGCTGTGTTCGGGAAATATTAATGTAGGAGCCATACACTTGAAATTAGGGGTTGGATGATCAGAGGAGCCTACAGTCTGGCAGCACATTGAGCGACTCTTCCTGTTGAAGTTGTCCCTCAATGGAATAGGCAGTTGCCGCTTACCATCCATCAGGTGGGCGGCGTGCCTGTCTGCATGTATAATTGTCAAAGTCAAAGTATTTATTTTGCAATTTATTGTACCATGAAATTCTTTTGCACGTCAAAACTTTTTTATCCTACCAGCACTTCGACGTGAATGGCCTGTTGAGAAGAAGTGCCGCAAGAAACTCAACAAATAAGTTAGCCTTTTTTTAAATAATTATGTGTTTTACAATGTCATCTTAGTAATAATATAACAAGTTCCTACAATAAATAAGCATATGAGTAGATCTGCACTATGTGCAGAGAAGCAAATATGTTTCGTAACCACAAAGTCTTGTCATTTAAGTAATCTAAACATTTAAGTGTCATATTATACCTAAAGAAAAATTTACCGTTATATTGAACCCGAGCGCACATATCTGAAGCGAGCCAACTAAGACGTTGAATAGATTTGGCAATCTGAATATAACCTCCAAGTCTTCTGAAAGTCTGAAAAATATAAACATGTCAGTATGTTTTAATTTTAATTTTAAAAAGGGTAGGTTGATTTGATGCGCTATAAACTATAATATAGAAAGGAATAGACGTTATAGTAAATATTTTGAGTACCAAACAAATTATACATATTTTTAATTGATTACACTCCACAAGTTCAGTCTATGTTGAAACAACAATATTTTTTACGAAAATGTTTTAAAGAGGAATCATCATCATCATCATCAGCCTATATACGTTCCCACTGCTGGGACACAGGCCTTATCTCAATTGTGAGATAGTGTGGGCCATACTCCACCACGCTGGCCTAGTGCGGGTTGGTGGAAGGGTGCGTAAGGCAAGTGACCAACCTTAATGTCAGATGTTATCAAGCCGCCAAATGGCCTCTGACTAGGCTTAACGACTAATATTTACATTATAGTAAATATCAGCCGGGACCAACAGCTTAACGTGCCTTCCGAAGCACGGAGATGCTCGAAATTAATGTCACTAAATATGGTCAGAATGGTCGCCCATCCATAAACCGACCGCGGCGTAGGTAGCTTGACTTTCGTTATCGCTAACGAACCACTGTCACAGCTGCGCCACGAGCGACTCGAGCGCGCGAGCGAAAGAGGAATATTTTGGTTAATTATTAATAAACAATGCTTCCTTTACAATAATATTTTAAATTAAAGTTCACATTGAGTTCTTACAAGCCAAATAGTTAGACAAATAAAAAATTGCCTTTTATATTTTTTACTTCACTAACTAGTAGTTATATCCAGATAAGTTCTCTTTTGAACCTTAATAATAATATATTGTATTTTCAACTGACAAAGTCGGCTTTGGTCACAAAAAAGTACCTAAGATAAACAAAAGGTAGGTAATTATTTACTTTTATATTTGGGCTCTATTCAGTCTATTTCTATATCCAAGTATTACTTTTGTCTTCTATGATAATAATATATTAATTTTTATATATTTTATGATCAAATAAATGCACTTTCGTTTTTGCCACATCTAGCATCAAAAATAAAATTCTGTACTATCGATTTCTTGGATGTGTATAGGTACATGAAGTATCCCCCATACTTTAGCTTTTGTCTAACGTTATCACTAGACCGCACCTAATTGTTTTTTATTTTGTGAGGCTTCTTCGGACTTCAAGGTAATTAATTGTCTAACATATATTTTTGTGTGTTAAGCGCACCCACGCATCTTGCTTACGATCATGTACAAAACATGTATTACATTCTTATTCGTGGAAATGTATTAATATCCACTAATGTCTAATTTTTAATTCTATTCGCCAGTCTACACCATAGAATTTTTCCACAAATGATAACTTGCGTCTTTCGATGTGTGTTTTGTTGTCTTTTGCGTAAAAATAGAACGCAAATAATTATAATGAACCCTTCCTGTAAAAGACCCAACGTAGGCAAAACCATGGAAGCAGCTAAGTCAATATAATAGCAAATATCTTTGATGTCTCGTTGTAGGCCAAAGACATTAATCATTGACAGTGTGTCATCTTTAAAACGATGATTATGCAAAAAGTGACTTGCTTTAATTAAAGCGTTTGCTAAATCAGCTAGCTGTGTTTGGAAAATGTGAATCAAGCTTAGCCCGAGTCGAGAATGGTGTTTATTGGAAATTCAGTGTTCGTAATGATGATATTTAATCAATTAATTGATGAATAACAGATTTCAATTGTATTCTCAATAGAAACATACCGTTGAAACTGTTCTAAACTAAAAATTTCACACTTCTCGTCAATTTATTAGTCAATTAAATTGAACTACAAATGTAACTTAATGGTCAAATACTATCTTAAGTCTTATTTTATGAACTATATACTTATTAATTTGAGTATTGAGTATAATATTGCAAAAGTAATCGATTGGTATCCTTTCAAAATTCAAAATAGGTGCATAAGCACCTATTATCTGTAATATACGAGTATATAGGTAATTTAATTTGTTTATGTTCATTCATTCGTCGTAGGTTTTAGAACCGTGTTTAGGCTTTTAATATAAAAAAAATGTTATAAAGAATTGTTTTTTTTCAGTTAAGAACTAATAAAATAATAAACAACATTCATTACAAAATCTAAGATAATTTAATTTAAAAAAATAAACAAACTTTTTTAAAAAAAAATTAAACCGACTTCAAAAAAAAAAACAAAAAAAAACTACCTAAAAACACTGAAAAGCAAAAAATAATTTTAATAAGACATTCATCAAATGCGCTTATTGTCTAAGCCTATTAATAACATTAAATTGTATTTACGTGCTAGGTAGGTACCTACTAATCTGTTTGAAGTCGGTGCCAAGCCAAATAGTAGGTACCCAGACTACGTACCTACGTCCGCGGATTATTTGTAACCCTGTATAATACATAAATTATTAGGTATGTATCATTTTTCATTACTTTTGGCTTGGCACCGACTTCAAACAGATTAGTAGGTACCTACCTAGCACGTAAATACAATTTAATGTTATTAATAGGCTTAGACAATAAGCGCATTTGATGAATGTCTTATTAAAATTATTTTTTGCTTTTCAGTGTTTTTAGGTAGTTTTTTTTTGTTTTTTTTTTTGAAGTCGGTTTAATTTTTTTTTAAAAAAGTTTGTTTATTTTTCTATTTTTAGTGTGAATAATACGTAGGAGTGAGTAAAACTCTCTCATAATATTGATAACGAAAATACGAGTAAAATAGTAGAATTGTATTATTTGACAATATTAGGTATTCATTAAGTGTTCAGCACCATTCAGTAGACCAACTAAAGATGCAGCCCGCAAGAGGGACATAAGAATTAAGAAGTCGTACCCTTTAGCTTCCATCATCATAGTTGTACCTTCCATCATCAGCTTAGCTCCAAAAGTACATGAAATACAACTAACGGTCCACATATTCCTACAACACTGAAATAATTATCCCCTAACTCCTAACCGTTAAGGAGTTGTACCTTCCATCATCAGCTTAGCTGCAAAAGTACATGAAATACAACTAACGGTCCACATATTTCTACAGCACTGAAATAATTATCCCCTAACTCCTAACCGTTAAGGAGTTGTACCTTCCATCATCAGCTTAGCTGCAAAAGTACATGAAATACAAATAACGGTCCACATATTCTTACAATACTGAAAGAATTATCCCCTAACTCCTAACCGTTAAGGAGTTGTACCTTCCATCATCAGCTCATCAACATAAAGTGATGTCTATAGGACGCAAAAACTTAAATGGCTTCAGAAAAAACAAGTAACGCGTAGTGTGCGCCTATAAAATTTGAGGTTTGCCCTTGATTTTCCCGGGATCCCATCATCAGATCCTGACATGGTGACAATGGGACCACCTCGGAACTATGCACTTTCAAATAAAAAAAGAATTATTTAAATCGGTCCACAATTGACGGAGAAATCGACGGACATACATAAAAAAAAAAAAAAAAAAAAAAAAAAAAAAAAAAAATACATACAGTCGAACATAGAACCTCCTCCTTTTTTGAAGTCGGTTAATTAGCTTGCACGGTTTGTGTAAAATAAGGGTTGTAAGGTAGGACAACTACCCCATGAGCCAGTCAGTAAGTTATTCTAGCAATACGTACTGTAAGATATACTGGTGCCTCTCGACAATATGTTTCAGACAGTGAACGCTATTTTTATCGAGATTTTTAATTTCGTTACTAATGGTAGTAAAATTGTTGCATATTTGAGAAGTTAGCGCACAGTATAAAGCGTCGACTGTTGCGAAGCATAGTACACAAATGAAACCTGAAACAAATAAATAAGTTTACAGTTCCATTTAAATATATAATAAAGGACCTAAGATTCAACTACTACTATTCAACTATTAAAAAATAACATCTTAAAAATTTAACTTCACAATAAAGTTACTATTTGAGGACCAGTTTCACCAGTGCGAGATAACTTCCTGATAATTTATATAAATTGCAGTCTACATTTTATTAAGATGTAAAAGGTATAATGATTGTAAAGTTTTATCTAAATCTTTTCGATAGTTATTATGTGAAAAAGTAACAAACATTAAAAAAACTACTAATGGGATGATAAGTCCGCATCATTTAAATTTTTCTGTCTGAAAATATAAGTGCACAGGTGCTCACTACATTTTGTAACCGTAAAGAACTTAATACAAAAAATATACTCACCACTGAAAATCGAGTATAAATATGCAATGAGCCACGTGGTCCAAGTTTCTGTGGAAAACGGAAAAATTGCAGGATACGGCAGGCTAAATTTCACTTTGTTTGTCCTTACGTAACTGTAAAGCATGAATATTAAGGAGGAAAAGTTGTAAACAGAAATGAGAATCGTTTCCAGTATATAGTAGTATCTAATTAGTAATTGAATACGAGATATTTCTTTCTTGACGACGACTCTCTTCTTTGGATCAGCGAGAATATTATCGTACAGCCCATCAAGACATTTAGTTAGTTTGATTATTTTTTCTCTATGAAATACGACGGGTACAAGTTTTAAAATTGACCAAAGCCCGCAGCAAGAACAAGGTACCGCATGAGTAAACTCTAAGAAATTTTCCGGTGTACACTTCGTGAAAAGAAACGCGAATTCGCAAGTCACCATTGTTACTAAAGAAATAAATAAAATATAGAAACGCAATTGGATTTTGGAGTCGTAGGTGATCCCTAACAGCCACAGGTTGATTTTAGTCTGCTTAAATAGCTGTTCGAAAGCGGGTATGTCCATGACGGATAAGGGTACCCGATCGGTCCCAAGCGGGAAGATTTACGATTGTTGAAAAAGGCGTTGTAGTGTAGTCATAGACGGCACTTAGATACGATTGTATGGGTTTTCCACGGAATTGACTGCCATTTATAAAGTTCTGCGTTTATTTAGGGCTGTCGATAGTCATAAAAACACGAATTTCGAAGATGTTTAGGTAGTTTCCTTGTTTTTAATATTTGCTGAAGTCTGTATTACGACATTATCAAATATAAAAAGCAAGGTATAATTTTTAATATTTTAGCTAACTTTGGTCGTTTAATTATTATTCGAGAGGCCTATGTCCAGCAGTGGATTGCCACGTGCTGATGATGATTAAAATCCCATTAAAATACATTAAAGTATAAATATTTAATTAAAAATGTTAAGACTTCAGTAACAGCATGGGTTGTTTTTCCAAAATAAATCTCATTTGTGATAAAATTGGAGAAAAGATTTTCAGTCAATTTACTCTGCAAAGAGCGAAAACTAACCAGGCCAACTGCCTTTCCTATTTCATTCATTTTACGTCAATACACATTTAATATACTTATAAGATCATTTTTCAGTTTTCCAATTGAAATTCCCGTTCAAATATTAGTAGTTTTCTTCAAGACTGCGCCGACTGCAATGTAGGAAAAATTGGTTCAGGTGGCGGCCGCTCGCAGTAATGGTGGCCATAAAATAACCGCTTGCCAATGTATCGGCCACTTGCCAGTAGAAGGTACACTTGTTGCAGTAATTTTTCCGACTGATAAGTCAAAATCTGCATTGAAATACATTACATGATGCATCGATATGAGGAAAAATAACTGCTTCTGGGATTTTTCAAAAGTGAATTTTATTCAATGACGCTTTAACTCTTAATTAGTTATTATTTCTAATACCGGGATTATATAACACCACAGTAAGGGCATTTTAAGACCATGAATAAGTAATCTGGTGCGTATTAGAAGAAAAATTAAAAATGTTATTATAAAAAAGATAATTTTTAATTAAATAAAATCCTATATAAAATATAAAAGTAGTTTTGTAAGAATGCCGCAACTGCAATGCAGGAAAGATTGCTCAGGTGGCGTCGGCGCGTGAGTAATGACGCCCATAAAGCAACCGCTCGCCGACCTATCGGCCGCTTCACTCGCCTTTTTTCATACTTACGAGCGCCTTCGTTTTGTATGTAGATTTGTCGGACGGGACCGTGAGAAATTACTGCGCTTTATAGCAATGCGAAAGGAAATTTCCTTGGGAATTAAACAGTGTTTTCTGCAAAATTTCCAGTTAGCCTGCAAGTTTTATGAGTCTACAGATTTTAACTTTTTTTTTGTAATACACTATACCTATTAGTGTATTCTCGGCCCGTTTACCGCAATGTCTCGAGACGAAAGTTTTTAATACGTGTGTGTTGCCAGCGATGACATATGGAACAGAAACGTGGCCACTTACAATGTGCCGCATTAGAGGGTAATGGAGAGGGCCATGCTTGGGGTCTCCCTGCGCGATCGCATCAGAAATGATGAGATCCGCAGAAGGACCAAGGTCACCGACATTGCCCGAAGAATTGCGAGCCTTAAGTGGCAGTGGGCAGGGCACATTGCAAGAAGGACTGACGGCCGTTGGGGTGGAAAGGTCCTCGAGTGGTGGCCACGTATTGGGAAACACAGCCGTGGTAGGCCTCCTACAAGATGGACCGATGATCTTGTAAAGGTCGCCGGAATCCACTGGATGCGGGTGGCGCAGGACCGATCGGCTTGGAGATCCTTGGGGGAGGCCTATGTCCAGCAGTGGACGTCTTTCGACTGAAATGATGATGATACCTATTAGGCCAACAGATATGATTCAATTTATGATATAGTTTTAACACATTTTAGGTATAGTGATAGTATTAAAAAAGAAAAGGGACCTATCATAGTTTATTATTTGCAGTAGCAACTAAAACTTTAATTGTCTTCTTTGTATATGTATTTATTCAAGTAACTCAATGAAATACTGATGGTACAATAAGCTAGTTTATTTTTATTTTTTACCTACTTAGAAAGCTGTTTTAGTTCTACAATACGTTAAGTTAAACTCTTTTAGAAAAATAGCATTTAAAAAACAGTGAAGTATATATAAAAGGCTAGTTTTGTAAGAAAGCCGCAACTGCAATGCAGGAAAGATTGCTCAGGTGGCGTCGGCGCGTGAGTAATGACGCCCATAAAGCAACCGCTCGCCGACCTATCGGCCGCTTCACTCGCCTTTTTTCATACTTACTCGCGCCTTCGTTTTGTATGTAGATTTGTCGGACGGGACCGTGAGAAATTACCACGCTTTGTGGTATAACGCAAGGAAATTTCCTTCGGAATTAAACATTGTTTTCCGCCTGGTTACGAATTAGGCAGAAACTCTTTTGAGGCCGGAACCTGTTTGTAGGATTTTATGTATAATTTAATGTATAAAACGCCTCGATGGTCTAGTGGTTTACGTACCGCGCTGAGATCTCGGGGTCCTGGGTTCTATTCCCGGGTCGAGCTAACTTTGTGTCGGTTTTTTCGGACACTGCTCGAGTTTGTGATCACCAATCCGCATTTGGCAAGCGTGGTGATTAAGCCAGTACCCATCATTGTAACGATAACTTGATTTCAAGGATGGAGGCCTTTCCCCTACAGTGGCACATTCATAGGCTGGTACTTTACTTTTGTATTCGAATATGTACTGATCACTTATTTTATGTAGGTACCTAGTTGTCGGCAAATTGGCTACTACATATTATATTAGAGGCAGAGTGTTCGGTCCCCCACACAGTACAAACACATTTATCAGTTATTTATTTCCAATAATAAAAGCTAACAATATCTATGGATGTTATACTAAATTCTTGTTATCCCTGATATTATTGTTTCGAGGACCTTTATTTATTATAATTTAACGTAATAAATGAATTTATGTAACCCTACCGGAGAAAATGAATAACATGAGGGAAAGTATAAACCAGTTATTAAAGTACAGTTAGTGTTGTAACATAGTTAACAGGTAAGGAATAGTAATAAGCAAGACTAATTGACTTTTAAAGGCTTGCCTACTTTCAATAAGTTGACAGTTATATACTTTTGTAGGTAAAGATAAATGGGCCATTTTCTTAATTGTTGTCTCCTCACCTTATATCAATATCTCCAGGACCACGATCGAGGATGAGGTTTTTTTTAGCTATACTAAGTCAGTTTGCAGACAGACACGCAGCCCACCTGATAGTAAGCGGCCACTGCGGCCTATTCCATTGAGGGACACTTCACCTGGAAGCGTCGCTCAATGTGCTGGCTGCGAGACTGTAGGCTCATCTGATCTTCGAGCCTTTGATTTCAAATGTACTGACTCCCACATTAATACTGCCGGAACACAGCCAGAGCTGTTAAGGCGGTAGATTTCACCTGTGCGGGTGATAGCTAGCCAGTCGGACTCTGAAACCAGACCCTAGGCGGGAATCGAACCCATAACCTCGGGTTTTTATACCCGAGCGGCTTAGCCACTGTTCCACGGAGGCGGTCGAGGTAAAACTCGGTCGGTTAATTTTTACAAGGAAGGCACCGGGGCGAGTTTAGTGGATAGTGGGACGCTTTAGTACCGAGTCCCACACAGGCTCGCAGGTTTAAGTACATAAATGCCTCCAAAAGTATTAGACAAGACGATGGGAAGGAAACCATTATTATACTATCACATAGCCAGAGTATATTTTCCTCCTGATCTTTTTCCTCACCTCTGAGTAGGTAATTACGTTAGGCTGTTGGTCCCGGGCTCCCGGCTGATATTTACTGATGTAGATTTTATTAGTCGTCAAGCATAGTCAGAGGCCATTTGGCGGCTTGATAACATCTGACATTAAGGTTGGTCAATTGTCTTACGCACCCCACCAACCCACACTGGGCCAGCGTGGTGGAGTATGGCCCACATTATCTCACAGTTGAGATAAGCCCTGTGTTCCAGCAGTAGGAACGTATATAGGCTGATGATAAATTATTCAAATCAATAAGTGGCTACCGATTCAGAAAACAAACCTCAGTCAGTTATTATAGGATTGACATCTTAAACCACTCAGTGATAACAGCTATGTAGGTAATGTAATTTAATCTTACGTTAAATTATATTTCGCAAACATAATTCAAAAACGTTTTTCAGTGCAATAACATTTAGTTCGCACCCAGGCGTGAGCACGAAATCTAATTTTGGATGAAAAATGATGAGATCGAGGTGTAACTATGAATAAGTTGGCGCCGAGCAACAGTGACTACTGATACGCTGTTTGAAGCACCCTGGTTAAATATCTGAATGTCTTTAATAAAGGCAATTGCGGCCATAATTTATTTGAGCGTGTTAGTCATAACAATCTACGTAATAAAAATACTTAATATGTACTTATGAGAGGTTGAGCAACGTTTGTAATAGATTGGTATCCAGTAGGGAGAAAAGGGAGTAGAGAAAGATAAAGACATGCGAAAATTACCTGAGACTTACTGCGGGCCCTAATTGCAGACATGTTGCTAAGATTCGCAGTGAAAGGCGTTGAAGGAGGCATGAGAAGATAAGCATACTGAACTCAAAGCTATCCAATAGAATCCAAACACAATGTAGAGTCAGCCCTATAATTATCTGAGCGTTCAAACCTACCAAAAATACCTATCTGAAGCTGAACATTTTGACAAAAATCTCTCTTAGCACAATACTTTTAGGTGTAAATATAGTTTGTTGTCATTTGTTCTCAAATAACAAATGAAAATGCACATTAACGTCTGAAGGTAAAGTTGATAATAAATGGTCAAATGTTTAGATATTTTTGGTAGGTTTGAAAACTCAGATCATTTTGGCGCTGACTGTACACGAAAGAGTTAATGGCTCCTTTACGTGCCAGAGTGTTGCCTTTGCTATTATTATTATAAAAACCAATTAACGGAGTGTATTCATTTCATGTGTATCACGATTCACATGAAATTAAAGGCTTAAAGACCAGTGGAAGTCCACTTTGTGGCAGCACATCGGGCGACACTTTTGTGGTTACATACAAAATATATCTCAACGGAATCGACTACGATAACCGTTTACCATAAGAAAAGAAACCATAGAACCGAATTATACTTAATAACTAATTCTTACTTGTATTATGAGGGCAAATTTTATAGTGTGAAAGGTTTGTCATATTATGACCTAAAAATAGCGAGTACAAAGTTTCTGAAAAGTTTATTTTTGGTACCTAAGTGTTGAAAGCGGGTTTTAAAGATAAAACTTTGCCCTGATAAAGTCAGTAGATTTAAAATACTAGAAAAAGTACGAAAAAGTATTTACAGCAAATGAAACGACACTATTATTTATAAAAGGGTTTGGATTTTGTAGTGATTTAAATAATGGTAGTAGTCCATATTATTAACATTTATGAAGTATAACTCGTAAATTTAGCCGGCAGACAAGTCCTTCATCCACGAAAACCACCACGCTTGCCAAATGTGGGTCCGTGATCAAAAACTCGACCCGGAAATCGAACCCCCCCCCCCCCCCATCACGAAGAGTCAAAATAAGTTACATCTTGTGTTTTTTAAAGAATGACTGTAAAATATAAAAGTAGCTAGATAATTTCAACTTACAACATGATAAATGAAATTGCACGGTCCTTATACCGTTTGAGATGAAGTCATAACAATTCCAGCACTCAATTTATTGCACCGGGTACTTTTCGCCGTGTGAGCACGTGACACTATAAAACTGCTCACACAAACAAGTCATCGCGCACTCGTTGTAAGTAAGGCGTTTTTACACTTATCAGATTATGTGGAACATACTCAGACTCACCTTTTTCATACTGGGAGAATACATTATACACATTACTACCCCTTTAATGATTGGGGTTGGGATACGTGGGACTCTCTATCTGTCCCGTTGCCCCACACAGTCCTTAGGTTAGATGAGGGATGGCACGTTGTAATTGAAAACTCAATTTAGTTTATTTTTATTAAACAATCGCTAGTTTTACAGTTAATTATATTAAACTAAAGTTACACACTACCGTTCTATATCAACCCTCTTCACATTTTTTATTTTGAAAAAAAAAAATACTATACATGAAGCTGCTTTCAACGAGGGGAAATATAGTGTTGAAGTACCATAACGTAGACGTTTTTGTCCCACTACCCAATTAACTTCCTAGGTTTTCCCTTCACACACAGAAGGGACAACCTGGTGCCCGCCTTGTGACGATTGATCGGCCCATCTCGGGTATCCTGGCCTGATGAATGCCTGATGCCTAGGGAGGATCACCCGAGACACTAGTTGAAACCCAAGTCATCTAGATATTTTGACGAGCCATTTGGTGTAATGGTCGAGAAGTCGGCTATTACACCCGAACGGTACGGACATTATTGTGCATGAACATGTCTGTTTGTAACGGTCTGGGTGTTTCTACGTATAATATTATGTATGTATTTACAAAAAAAAACTTATAGGTATAAGTAGATAATGTTTATCCGTTGCCTGGCATCCATAGCACAGGCTAATGTTTAGTTTGGGGCTAGATGGCGCCGTGTGAATAATGTCCAAAGATATAAAAAAAAATGCTTGGGTAAAGCAAAAAGGGCACAACATAACCCAAGTGACAATTCAAGAGAATGAGAAATTGGAACAATTTTAATCCTAAGCATGTACAAATATTCACTATGCAAAATCCAGTTATACGACTAAGTGTAAAAGAGCCCTTGCACAGTACAGCGTCGGGATTTAATCGTCTGAACAAACATATGGATGCAGATCCTCGGCTCCTCGTAAAATATGGCCTGTAATACTTTATGAGCTTTGCAGAAACGCCTACAGCTACCTCGTGTGGAAATCTCAAAATGGTTCCTTAGCATTTTGATTTAAAATGTCTGGGTGATGTAAGATTGCTGCGTGCGTTGCATTCGTTTATAGTTTTATCTGAGTGTAAAGGAATTGGGCTCGGGCGATGGTGCATTTTGTGAAGGGTCCTGGGTTCAAATGCAACAGATAGATATACGCTTAAAGCTATGGTAAATATTTGCTTTTGGACTGTATGTTCATAATATTGTTTTTTTAGATTAAAGAAATAAAAATTTCTTTTATATATTTTTTTTGATGTTCTCGGACATAATCAGAGACATTTAGTATAGTAAAACCCAACGTGGGTGAAATATAATTATATAAATCTCAAAATGGTATATCAAAAATGTATCCAAATTAATATCTTTGCTTTATGTGTAGACAAAAAATAAAGGCTTTTGAAATTATTCACACAGAGACATAAGATACGTACACACATAGCCATACATAGCTGAATATCGAGTGCAAAAACTACAATATTAATTAACACTGTCAACCTATCGCATTAAACCAAATTTAAAAACCGCAACGATAAACTTAACAACTAAACTGCTAGAAAAAGTAAAATTAACGCGAATAATCAAAAAATGTACGTACATTTTTTATAAAAAATGCCCTGAGTTCTACGCTCCATAGTTCTTGTGTTTAATGTAATAATCTTTATAAAGTTAACCCAACGTCGCTGTTATGAGCGCCGCTTGGTGCATTCGCATTTTTACAGAAATTCAATTTCATCGAGAGACACGGGGTAACTACGCCGCCTAATACTAGGAGAAATTATTTTACGATGCGACGACGCCTTGATATTAAGTACGGGAGACGGTGGGAGAATCCGACAATTTATCGAATGTGCTGGTAAGACTATTATATTTTAGATCTCAATTTTGAAACATATTTCGTCGGAATTATACGAAAATTCTGTTTTAACTGGAATCGTTGATTTGTGTCTATTAATTACTAAAAATCGTGATCGATGTTTGAGTCGAATCAGATTGCTGTTCCACCGAGCAATAGGCGTAAGCGAAAGAGAAATGCACCGTATTTGCGCACTTAATTGTGTACTATAAATCCTGCGTTATCGACTGTGGAGGACATTTAGTTATGTTTTTGTATTTAGTAGGAACCCCAATTTAGGTGAGCCAACTGAAATCTAATTAAAAGTAGAAGTCATTTCAAAAACGAAATTGGAAGTAATTGCTACTAAATATTTTGAAATAAAAATAATATTAAAGTTGTAAAACCAATGACTTAATTTCAACTATGGAGTCCGTTGCCCTGTAGTAGGGCATGAAATAAACTATACCTTTCTTAAAATTATATTTTAAATATTCACACCTCCCGAACTAGTTTCAAAGCTGAGCCGCGAAGACGTCGGCTTATGCCGCGATAATCTGCCGTGCAATATCAAGAGGCAGCGGCGTGTAGGTATTATGCAAATTCGGCCGATAAGGGAACCCCCTACCTATGTATAAAATTAAAATGCAGCACTATGACGTTCGCGTATCGCCAAGGACGAGATAATTGAATGACGAGCGGTCGAGTAGAGGTATTCGGCGCTCTTCGGGGATTTATCAAAGTGTGCACCGTATGTACCTACTGTGCTGTTATTTAAAAAGAACATAAAAATGACTCTGGCAAAATGCGTAATTTTTTATTGTTACTTTATTATTTTAAACAAAATCTTTGGCACATCTATCTTTGGTAGAATATTTGGTTTCAGAATAACGTTGTACGTTATTAAAAACGGAATAAATGTAAAATTCACTCTAGGATTTTTATATTTTATATACTTTATACAGTAACGGAAATAATTACAGACTCTTGTCTGTTATACAATTTACTTCCAACACTACAATGTCAGACTGCTTCCCTATCGTGCTGTGAGATAAACGCAATAGAGGCTAATTGCATCTTTGCTTGCGCAACCACTGCATTATAATGTATCCTGCGTAGTTGGAATCGTAAAAATTGGCAGAAGAAGTAAAAACTTGGCGAGAAGAACATTATAAAATGTCATTGTCCTGGTATTAAACCTCAAACTTTCTTACAGATGCTGTTTCACTGAATGGTCACGAGCACTATAAAATGATAATAAAAAAATTAGATAACCTTATAATGTCCCACTGCAGGGCAAAGGCCTCCATCCTTGGAATCAAGTTATCGTTACAAAGATGTTACCACGCTTGCCAAATGCGGGTTGGTGATCACAAACCTGAGCTGTGTCTGAAAAAACCAACACAAAGTTACCGGGAATTGAACCCAGGCCCGCCCGATCTCGGCCCGGTTAAACCTAAACCACTAGACTATTGAGGCGTCAAAACTAAGTCATAAAATTAAAGTAGCCAACTTAGTAGTTAGGTTATACATTTATTAATAATATGATTATTTTACTAATTGGATTGACAATTATATCCACCCATAAAACTTATGTCATAAAAAATAACTATAAGATTAAGTAAATGGCTGCAATCTTCGTAAACGTGAAATCCAGTCTCGATTGATTCAACATCACACTATGAAAATAGCTGACGATAGCTAAAATTTATACGAGTGTCTGGATTCGTACTTATGTTTTAACAGTTTGCCAATAAAGTAATGGGAATTACAATATCAAAATTTTATTTAATCATAAAAAATGCATAATTTTATTTATTACGAGTAATATTATAAAGAGGAAATATTAAATTGTTTGTTTGTATTGAATAGACCCCGAAACTACTGAACTGATTTGAAAAATCATTCACTGTTGAAAAGCTACACTATCCCCGGGTGACTTAGTGTACTTTTGATCCCGGAAAAATGGGGAGAAGGGGGGATAATTAAAAAAAGAAATTACGCGCAGTTGAAACCGCAGATGAGACCGCTAGTACCGTATATAAATTTAGTGGTGAAGAGGTGTTGTTAATTTAAGTCATTATTTTAGGGCCAGGGAGAATCGGAACTCCAGTATTCACACTCAGTACAGTCAAAACTAGTACAAAGATTTTGGAAATTATCCTCTCAGACTGTTGAATACTTATTTAGCTAGACAACTATCACGTGGAACTTAAGTACACACAAGTAATAATCCTGTCGAGAAGCCAGCTCGAGACAAAAAAATATTAATGCGTATTGACTAACTCGGGAATGTCACCAATATCAAAGTCATTGGCAATTGGCAGCACGCAGTCCACTTGGTAAGCGGTCACTTTGTTTTTTTTTTCTATTGGAAGCCGCTTTAACAATAATAAAAAATATAATTACTATTCCAATTATGGAAGTAATTCCTTTTATGTTTTTTTTTAGTATAACAAAAGGGATACTGTACCTATATTATAAGTAAGTTAATATCAATGAAAGAGACTGGATATGCAGTGGGACATTATTAAACCACTTGCTTTGTGGTTATTTGAGTTCTGAACTTTGTCACTAACTTTTAATTTAAATAGATTGGAGAACTAGTTTCCAGCTCTATTTAGTGAAGTTAAATTTCAGAACCGCATTCTAAGACTAACTACATAATTCTACTTCAAAAATTAGATTGAAGTGAAGCCAATTTGTTCTCTTGCTTTTAACGAGATAGGTAACAAATTGGATTGCTTTATTTAATTTACAAATTTTAAGTTGTTATAGTTTACTTTTTATTTAGCACATTTTACCTCCTAAAGTTGTAGCTTGTGAAACTGGGTTTATTGCCGGGTTGACAAAAAATTGCTCCGGATTTTTCAGACACTTCTTTAAAATAAATCACCAACTCGCACTTGTAAAGGATTTTTTGATAAAAAAAGATGAAGTCTAGTTAAAGGTTTGAGGACTTTACTTGAGTTTTAAAATTTTTGATATATATTTATAGTAAAAATATAATAGCAAGGAACAATATTTTAAATATTAATTTTGAACCATCATTCCTTACAACGATGGAATACTAGATTAGCGAATGTGGGTTGCTTATCACAAACCCAGGACACGTTTGGAAAATCTAGCGATCTATAAAAATAAACAACAGTGCAGGTTTAAGTTTCTAATAGACTATCAGTTGCAATGCCGATGAGGAGTCCGTAAACATTTTCATGGGCAGTAAAAACTTTCAGCCTTATCTTAAACTGAGAACGACCAACGGTAAAGAAACTTTTCATATCGTTTCCCGATTGATGTACTTACTACCGTCATTACTGTTGTTTCACTAAAGCTATCGATGACCTAATTTAGTAATCAACTTGAAAATCATTGTAAATAAGGAGAAATAATAAACTGATCCATGAAAAAATTGTAGGCTACGACCTAAAATACTAAGTTAGCCTTACTTAGTAGTTTAGGTGCTAACTTAGTATTTTTGGGGACTAGGTTAGGTTAGATTGGTGATCGATTAATTATAACTCGTAAAATAGTCATGACTCTTGAATAGTTTCTAAGATTTAATAAAATCAATCTGAGTAAAAATAACTCCTGTGAATGGAGAATTTGAAAGTGGTTTAAATAAAGAGCTATACATAAAAAACACTCATAAAATAATAATATAAATTTATTAAAGAACGAGTAGGTAGGTGCGACAAATCTTACGAGTATTTATAAATATTATGCAAGCAATGTTATGCACTATGCAATGAAATAAAACAACCTTGAAATGCTTCAGTTATTTTTATTTAATTTAATGTTCTTTCTATCCTTTTTGTTAAATATAATGACAAAACTAATAGTTTACACATATTTAAAACGCAGTGACCATATAAATTACTGGTAGTGACAATAAAACTAAAAATTGAATGGAATTTTACCATAAATAATAATGTAGCATTAAACCGCAACAGAGTACCTAATTTTAAATTAATTTGAATCTGGTGCTTTGTAAGAGCTACTTAGTAAAGTAAAGTAAGACCATGAATTACTTATAATCTGGAAATTAAATATTAAAGAGATGTTATACAATTAAAAATATAAAATATTATGAAGATAGAATATGAGTTAGTTAAAAAGAAACCTTTGTAAAGCTAGCCATACAGACAGTGGAAAATAGGTAAGCTGTGAGTCTTTGTGGTTTTTGAGACCTGAAATGATAATAAATACTTGTTAAAAGCATAATTTCAACAAAACTTACATTATAATAAAAAAATACATCATATTGTGAAAGCTTAAGCACAGATGTCACCATTAATAAAAAGTTTACAAAATAATAATTATTTGGCATTTTTCATACTTTAGACTAAAATTTGTTCTAAGGCTAAAATTAATTGCAATGTTGTCACATACCAACATCCAAATTCATTACACACATAACACATAAACTATCTATGATTGCGCCAAATCAATGTTATAAATGTAAAATTACGTTCACCTTGCCATCATAAACATAATAATCTTCATGGTCTTCACGTCTGTTTCATACCAATTACAGTTTGAAATTGCGTCATTTACTTCACCACTCTGAAAGAAAATTCTGTTACAAAATCGATATTAAACTAAGCAGCAAGAGAGATGAGAGGTAATTGTTAGTTTGTAAGTATAGACCATAGATAACAGTAATCTCTATGGTATAGACTAAAGCTAACTTTAAATTCTTCTTAATATTTTTGTTTAAATGCAATTTTTTTTTAAACTAGGTCAGTTGGCAGACAGGCACGCAGCCCACCTGATAGTGAGCGGCCACTGCCTGTTCCATTAAGGGACGCTTCACCTGGAAGCGTCGCTCAATGTGCTGCCAGACTGTAGGCTCATCTGATATTCTAGCCTCTCAAAGTCAAAGTCAAATTTTGCCGGAACACAGCCAGAGCTGTTATGGCGGCAGATTTCACCTGTGGGGGTGGTCGGCTAGCCATTCGGATTCTGTAAAAGCTCTACCACCAACCAGGCCCAAGGTGGGAATCGAACCCACGACCTCCGTGTTTTTATACCCGAGCGCCTCAGCCACTGTTCCACTGAAATGGAAATGTAGATAGTCAGATTAGTATAGGAAAGTCATTTAGTCTGATAGGGCAATATAGTCGTCGAGATGATTGTTTTATAGCTCTCAGTGCCATTGTACTTATGACTTCATCCACTGGAAAAGAAGACACACGTGATAAATCTTAATTTTATAACGTTTAAGGTTAATTTCCAATAGAGCGGCCTTCGCGTTCGTTCCAATAAATTGTGTATTGGATCTCGATATTTAAAAAAAAATATTGGTAGTAACAAATTTATATATAAACTTACATTATCATCATCATTTTATTTCGTTTAATTCTGTTATTTTTTAAGTTTTAGGTTAATTGGCACCACTGTTTCTTTCTGCTTGGCCTAAAGGTTGACTGGGAGAGAATGCCATGAGGCATTAAGTCCGCCTTTTGTACTTGATTTGTGCAATGAAGCTTAAATAAATAAATAAATCATCATCAGCCTTTATACCTCCCCACTGCTGGGACACAAATCTTATCTCAATTGTGAGATAGTGTGTGTGGGCCATATTCCCATTCTATCACGCTGGCCTAGTGCGGGTTGGTGGACGGGTGCGTAAGGCAAGTGACCAACCTTAATGTCAGATGTTATCAAGCCGAAAAATGGCCTTTGACTAGACTTCACGACTAATATCTACATATAGTAGGTAAATATCAGCCGCGGCGGCGTTCGTTATCTCTAACGAACCACTGTCACAGTTGCACTACGAGCGTCTATCATTGAAACTTACAGTGTGAATAAAATACAAATGCTTCATATCAATCAATCCAAGTCATTACGAAATTGTTACCTAATATTAAGAAATCGATATTACCCTTGACATAATGTTTTCTCCGAATATACTTATAGTCCATATTTGTGCCATAACTGTTGATAAAAATATTAAATACCCAGGCACTTTCGACCATTCTCCCGCCTGTAATAAATAAGGCACGTGTGGGATGATTTAGGAGGAATTTTATTATGAGCAATTGTTACAGTAACTTTGGACCTAAGATAAAATTAATAGCACAACTTGTGTTAGAGTAATAAATCCAAAAGGACTGATATAATAAATCAAAAGAATATCATTTATTTTATACCTTTGATATAAAACAAATAAACGATTATGATTAAATGTGTGGAATTAAGCTAGTATTTAATATATTATGAAAGGATTTTTTTATATGGCACTATTGTTGTTGTAAATCTTTTCTTCTTCGGATATTATTATTATGTATTTTTGTAGTTTGTATGTGAACGTTAATAGGAAGAACAGGTTTTCTTTTGTGACCGTAAACTAAACATAAATCGGAAATGGAAAATACAACATTATTTATTTTCTGATTAACTTAAGTATTTTACTTAAGTATGTATTAATACATGAAATAATTCATAAATTAATAATAAATACCGTTAAACAAAATCCCAGCGCACATATTTGGATAGCTCCAAAAAGTACGTTGAAGAAATTCGGCAATGAAAATATTTTATCCAAATCATCCGAAAGTCTGAAAAAACGTAAGTACAAGTTAAATTATTTTTTATGCAGGACATCAGTTAATGCAAAAAGTCATCCAAGTATAACATAGAACCAGCTCCATTTTAAAATTAGATCATTTTCTTTTCTTGTTTTGTGCTGGCCACGTCTGCTTCATAATTCCAGACACACGGACAAACATTACTACTGACTGGATTCCACATTATGAACACCAAATGCGTAGCAGATAGATGGCCTTTGCCCAGCTCTGGGATCTAAACTGCCAACAAGAATAAAAAATATGATCATACTTAATCAGATATTGATGTGTCCGTATGCAATTGTGTATATTCCTGTAGTTATTTTTAACTAAATTTTGAATATCGTAACTCAATATTGAGAAATTAACGCAAACATTTGTAACCAAGACAAAATACAAACAATCCACTGTAATGATGTATACAATACAAATATAACCTAAAACAAAGTTACAAAATGAAAACATATTTAATTAGTAAATGAATGGCATAATTTTAATGTGCTGCTTAGGTTTAGGTTTAGGTTAGCCGGGATTTACCGCACTTGGCCTAATGTGCTGCTATTAATAACAATTTCGATTGATAAACAAACAAAAACAAATATATTTTTTCTTTTCATTAAGAATAAAAAAAGGAGTACCACATGAAATAGAGTGTATATAAACGATAAACCATGGTATCCAAGCCTCTGTCGAAAATGGAACAATCACAGGATATGGCAAATCATAAACTATAACATTTGAAGTTATATAATAATATAATATTATTATTAACGACGAAACATTATAGACGCACATTAGCATTATATTCAACACGCACAAGTATTTTGTCAACTTTTGAACGAAAACTATTTCTTTTCGCATAATTTCTATTTTCTTTGGATCTTTTAGTATTTTATTGTAAAGTTCTTCCATATTTTTAACCGTTTTCACTATTTTCGCTTGATTTAACACCAATGCTTGAATTTTGACTATTGACAAAGTACCGTAACATATACAAGGTGCTAGCCCAGCAAGAGTCACAAAATTTTCAGACGACGTTTTAGTTACAAAGTATCCAACCATTTCGAGTAAAATTGGAGCATGAAACAAAGAAATGGCATAAAATCTAAAATAAATCCTGTTATCACCAATCCCTAATAACCACTTGTTAAATTCTATAATTTTGAAAAGTTCTTCGAAAGCGGGGATATCCATGATTAACTATTTGTACGTGTGACAACAGTATAAATCGATACCTCCAATGAACACTACGCTAACTTCAAAAGTGCAGGTTTACAGGAGGAGCTCTTGAAAGAAAAAAGTTGATAAAATCTTTATTTTTGTAGTTATTTTCTTGATATTTTTTGTGTGAGTAACTAATTTACTGATGCTTAAGATCCGCATAGTACCATTTAAAAAAACTTATGGGTTTTTTAATTAGCCTCACTTAGCGGGATGTAACGCAGAAAGCTCTAATTTAAGATCGGGATACACTCCGCCAATCCTAAGTTAGCGGAATATATTCGGGAATATTACAGGCTACAAAATAATAAATTAAATGTATACTACATAAAATAAAATAAATAATTACATTTAAAATCGACTTCATTACCAATTTAGAGTATTTTGAACAATGTTTTTATTATAATAAGATCGTAATTTATGAAAAAGAAAAGTTAGCGTTTTGTAGTAGGATAAGCCGAAAATCGTTGAGCCGTTATACAAGCCGCTAACAAATAAATAGCGTAGAGTATCTTAACTGTGTCATTACTTAGCGGCCTTTTGTCCATATTGGTAACTAAGCTTATGTAACCAGTTCCAAAAAATATTATTTTTTCGTTGGTGTTTTAAGTAGTTGTGAGGGAAGAATTATTTTTCCACTTCGTAGATTAAATTATTTCCATTATAGTAACCCGAGACATTGTGCAAAAAATCCCGATATGATGTGGGATTGTTGTGATATACAACTGGCTCGGTGTAGTTGATTTGAATTAAAACGTACTATGCAAAACACTTTTAGATCATTTATTAATACTTAGAAAAATTTTAGGCAGGCCTACTGTAATATCTTAAATTTTTAATTGCTGAATAGTTGCACTTATTTCTGTGTCAATTTCATGATAATTATTTGGTATTTTTTCGTTTTTAACTGCTGAATTTATTTATTAAATTCTTGTTTCCTTCATTAGAATGCCCAACACTTATGCGATGAATGGGTTATTATTTTCCACAAAACGATTAATTCTAGCATGCCATCCTTCCAAATGGCTGCCATCCTTAATACTGCTTAACTGTTCCTCTTCACAACACCAGATTTTAATGAATCTTGTAGCCAGTTACGATCGAAGTAAAAATTTAATTGTGCTATTAGATCAGCTAATATATTTTATAAGCAATTGGGCCAAACCTGCACATCTTGCAACATGCCGCCTCTGAGCTGGCTTGATACTTAGCTGTTCCGCTTTTTAAAAAAGACTTTGACTAAAGTGGTTAAAACAATCTTTTACATCTGTTTGAGGATATGGTTTCTGAATGCCATTAAAAGCAAATCTTTAAAAGCAACAAGCATTTTACGTGGTTTCCAGAGAGGAAATTTAGTTTTGATTATTTGTAAAGGATTTTTTTTTCTTGTCTTGGTTTTGGAGGATGGCAAAAAACAATGGTACTATTTTTGGGTAATAACAATCTAGCTGTGAATGGTAAAGTAAAAAAATCAAAAGTGCAAGTAACAACTTTTTCGTCAAAATTCTTACGTCATTTATTTAATCAGCCAATTTAATCAGCCAATACAAATCTGAAAAACAATCGTTTTCTCCATAACTAACAAAATTCACAATTATTAATATTTGGTTTCCTTGACACCCAACACATAGTATAATAAACAATCATTATAAATTACTGTAAGTCATTATACTAATAATTATATTCCGATAGAAGTGGCCAGTCACAAACATTTAACGTTCATAATAGATAGCAAAAAGTTACAAAAATGGAAAAATTATTCTTCTTCCACAACTAGGTAGTTACCAAACAGCAAAAAAAATAATTTTGTAACTAGTTACATAAGCTTAGTTACCAATATGGACGAAGGGCTAAGCGGTTCGTTTTATACTAGACAACAAAACTCTTGTATTATAATTGTAGCAGTTCATGCAGCTATTTTCGATTTTAATTTACAACAAGTTAGTGAAAATTATTAAACTTAGTAATGTTTAACTCTGATTTACACTACGTTATATAATTATTTGTTCAAAAGTGCATTCAACGGGCGACACACACCGCTAACTGTCACATGAACAAATACTTTCCCGCGCAACACCCCGCCAACTCCTAGTTGGCGGCGTATCTCCCGCGGGCCGGCAGTCGCGCTAGCCGAATACACACCGCTATATTAAGACAGCGGCTTGTCCACCCCGTAATTGAAGAAAGTACCTTTACTTGGCGTTATGTAAATCTCAAAACTTTTTTGTTTTTAAAGATATTGTCATGAAAATTTGGGGGCATAATATTAGTAAAAAAGTGGGTCGATTTCTATAAAAAACGAAAAATGGCAAATTTTGAGTTAGCGTAGTGTTCATTGGAGGTATCGAAATGTTGAGAAGGTTGTAAAAAAGAACACATATAGAGCGAAAATGATGAATCATGGAAAACTGTGTTTGATAAAATAAATATTTATTTTGCAATCGCAATATTCAATGGAAAAAATATCAAACTTGTTTGTTTTATTAGTTTTCCACTGATCACCTTTTGTTTTCTACGAATTCGTAATTTCTGTATAAACAGAATTGATGAATTCGTTCAAAACTTATTACTGACAATTCATATGCATCGAATCGAAAAACATTCTTTCGACTTTATTATGTTTGACTCAATGGCATCCATTGCAACCCCAGTTAAATGTGGATGAAATCAAAAAGTAATAGGACATGTGAAATTTAAACAGAAATTTCAATGTTTTGACAGCGATGCAATCAGTGGCGTGATGGTATCAGCTATAGTCAAACAAGCTGCAAAATATTGCTTTCCGTGTTTACACTGTGTTATGAAGCTTATTACTTAGTCCTTCTTATATTAGTAGTACTAACATGAAGTGAAGTATATTGGTAAAATCCACCTGTTTAGCCTGTAGTTAAAGCAGTTCATGCTTATCTATGTATAAAAACCTCTGAGAATAAATACTTAATTTTCTCCTAAATTTTCTTTTGATGTAAGACAATTTAATGCCTCGAAGGTTTTGTTTAAGTACTAGATCACGGGAACTTATTAATTACGGGTTCAGTTTCCGGGTCGCGCAAAATTTGTGTCGGTTTTTAGAACACAACTTGAGCTTGTGATCATTAATACGTATAGATAAGGGTGGTGATTAAGCCAGTACTTATCATTGCTTGCAATGGGACATCAAATAGTTATTTTTTAATTTTTACCGTCACGTTCACAGTTTTCATCTATTTTATGACTACTTAACACTCTCATTTTTCATAACAAAGATAGATTGTCAAATAAAATGTGGAATAAATGATAGCGAATATAATCTGAGCAATAATCGTATATTAGTACAAATGGCAGACCCCAGGTGTGTCATTGCAATATAGAGAGATAGAAACAGCAATAAAGATTTGTGCAAATCTCATACACCATTTCAAAATAAGCGAAGCGTTATGGAAATCGCAAACTGGTAATAGATGAATGTAAAATAAATATCCGACTTCGTAGTTTAGTTATGTTTTATGAAAGCGCATTAGGTTCAATGGTCGTGCCCAGCTTTGCTCCTCAGTGGAGACTTTCTGCACACGTGGATTGTCAGAAAATTCTTAGTAACGACACAGAATATAAAATAGTACTGAAGCCAAACTGAAGCCCTAGACAAGCGGCACTTATGACGTTCGTTATCGCTCAATTTGCGATAGCGAATGTCAAAACCCGTACTTTAAATATCGATTGACCACGTGACTTTTCTAAGGCGCCTGTCAAATCCGTACAATTTGAAGTTTGTGAATTTCGCTATCGCTGTCAAAATGTTACTTTGTCTAGGCACCCTGGTAACGATTTGAAGCTTGGAAGTTTTAAGCCTGCATATTATTATAATACTTAATCAATATTTAGCATTTACATTAAGTTTTATGACAGCTTAGCAAGGTTTCTAGGGACTTACTTTGAGATCAGATCAAAATAGGCTTTGCGTTTGATACAGTTTTTATTTCAGTCAGCATTGTAAGAACCATAAAATCGTAACGGCGATAAAAATAACACCTAAAACCTCACTCCGTGAATATAATGAAGGTGGTTTAGTCTTAAATTTAGACCGATGCTGTTACAATCTTTAAAATAAAATACTGTTTATAACTATACCTTAAAGATCTTGATATCCTGTTGGTTCAAATATCGAGCCGCGAATGAGTGTGTGCCTGGGTTTAGAAATAGATCAGATAAAATCTTTGAAATTTTTAAATAACAATTTTTTTTTGTTTAAAAATCTTTAAATTGAAAGAGTGAAAGAGTATTTTATTTTCAGGTCGTCTCCAAGCGTGTATAATTTTTTTGATCATTGCAAGGAACAAATGAACATTGAGCCTCTTACCTCATGCTTATAAAAATAATAATAATAATAATAATAAATATCTCTGGACATTATTCACACAGCGCCATCTAGCCCCAAACTAAGCATTAGCTTGTGCTATGGGTGCTAGACAACGGATAAACATTACTTATATACTTTTTTTTTTTGTAAATACATGCATATTATACATAGAAACACCCAGACCGATACAAACAGACATGTTCATGCACACAAATGTTTGTACCGTGCGGGGATCGAACCCGCTTACATAAACACAATATACTTTTAGGACTTTTTGGTATTTTTATTCAAACTGCTTCATCAATTTGTTCAAATCAACTTATGAAATATCTGCTGTCAGGAATTTAAGCCAATCATTATCAATCAAGAGACGGAAGGAACAAGGGTTTTCACAGAAATATTCAAGATTGATTAGGCCTGCGTTTATTCCCTTTTACCGTTGTGATTTCTTCAAATTAATCAATCCTTTCAGTGGGGGAATCTCGTTTGATTCTAGTAAGTTCTTTGGTTTCCACATTAAAAGGCTTTTAATAAAAGCTAAAGGGCGAAGGGATTCCAAACAATGCGACAAGATCGGAGGGTAACCTGCAAATAGAGTGACTGGATGTTCTCAAGAAATCTAATGTAAAGGAGATATTTTTTTAAAGTGGCCTTTTGGGCCTTTTATAAAAGTGCCGGCCAACAAAAAAATATTGTACATATTGTTAGAACTAGCCATTTGAAGCAATAGTTAATATGACACGGAAGTTGTAAGATCGCTCTAAACCAAGTTATAGTTATAGTTATAGGTCTAAGAACTACTATTTTCAAACATTTTAATGATTTTTGAAAGTGCCGGCCGACAAAAATTAATTGTACACATTGTTAGAACTAGTCATTTGAAGCAATAGTTTCTTGGCCCGGAAGTTGTAAGATCGCTCTTAACCAACCATCCATTAATCCATTTCCAATGCGGCCCCTGCAGAATACCAGTGGTCGCGGGGGGTGGGTGCAAATACGTCAGGTTTGACAAAGTCCTTTACAACAATACTTATACCAACAGCTTTCACTCCACAGAAGACACTTTCACGGGTGGACACAAAAATATTCCACCCATGCAAAGGCAAGTTTACATCAATTTAAATGACATTTATTTTCTGATTTACAGTATGTTATTGGTCGCAGTAGTCTTCTATAATATCATGTGTTATGTGCAGTCATCTAACTTTTGCGTTAAAAGATCCTTCCAGTTCTTGAACATCTGGGACAAGGAAGTCAAACGAAATCGTCATCCCTAAGGAGCCACTTTATCTTAACTTGGAAACGAAAATAGCCTCCCAGCGACAGCTTGTTTAATAGTGGAGCTTACGAATCCATTGCCTTTTTATTGTGCACCACGAATGGAATTGGTTTCTGTTTAGGCTTTTAGTGGACACGCTATAAAGATTAAATTCGCTGAGTCTTTTATGGCGTGTAGTACAGGCGTCATGTAAGGCTATCAAGACTTGGATTTGTTCAAAAATAAAATACGGCGTTTAGAGAACTTAACTTCTGAAATATTAGTTCTGTATAGTGTGTAATAGTTAAGCAAAAATATTTTTATTTTATATCATAAATTATTTAAAATTGCATTAGAAATTGTACCTTCTCTTCCGTCACAAGTCATTTTAAATCCGACTGTTAGTGATAGTACATTCCTAAAAGTGATATTTATACGTGAGAGATTTTAAATCCATACTAAAAATGGTGTAAACCGATCGTTGAAGAAACAAAAGTACTTACCGGAAGAGTATAGCCCCCATCAATAGAATGAAGTACGACTACTACTTGCTAACTGGGTAAAGTTTTAATCACCCACCGTGCCGAATGCGGGCTAGCTGTTCTAAATCTGTATTTGAATTTTTTAGACACTTAATGTTTTTGGTAGTAAACTATTTTATTAAACGCGCTAACTTAATTAATATATGTTTGAATTTTTTACACCGACAATTTCTAGTTTTCAGTTCGATCTGAAATTTCAATCCGGGACCAACTGGCGTAGCCTTTACGTCACTCTTCAAAGCTCACTCTAAGATGGGCTGCTGTTATAGTTAAAACAGGAATAATAAAGAATACTGCTGCAGTTTTTCTAAATAATAAGACGTTTAAAAATATATTTTGAAATTAATCTTCGTCGGGGTCGAGCAAAATTGTGTCGCATTTTACGATCACACTCAGATTTGTGATCACCAAGTCGCACTTTGCAAACATGATGATAAAGAATGAATGAATGAAAGAATTTATTTCAGACCGAGGTCCATATTCATGTTAGTTAGACCTAAGAGGCTTTGGCCCTGCAGCGGGATATAAATAGGTTGACACCTAAAACTATTGTAATACTGAAACAGGTCGGTCAGTTCTCGTTGGCGGTCGTAATTCAGACCTTTCGATTGATTGGTTAAACTTGTTGACATTAAACATTAGTGTAACTTAGCCCGGGCCAGACGGTGACCTCGAGGTGATTGACAGCCTCATTTCTATGATAAATAGTTTGCAGAAGGTGAAACTAGTGGTTATCAAAGTTAGAGGATATTATTCCGACTAGCTGACTTGTCGGCGACATCGAAGAAAGTTTCCCGACTTCGGGTGGCAACTTGTTGTATTAATAAATTACTGGATTTGTTATTGTGGTTCGTGTTATAGTTTTATGACATAACAAGTTGATGTCGCAGATGATGCACTTTAAAAAAAAAATTGTAAGTACTTATATTTTTTTACTATCAAAGACTTTATTATGATTCAAGGTTTTTGGGTATTATTGTGTACATTATCTTTTCATGAACTAGAATAGAGTGGTTCTGTGAATAAATACATTATAAGTTATATTTCATTTTTATGGTCTTAACGAATTCGTTAAATTCAAAGCTAGATCTTCCACTGAAACTCACATAAAAGTAACTGCAAAGTCTATAAAATTAGCACCGTTCACGAAAAGTGCCAGAAATCTTCCCAACATAAGTTATATTATCTATAGGGGTACTTAGAAGACAGGGTCTGCACTCCCGTGCTCAAGTTTACAATCTGATCGCAGTAAAACTTATTCCCTGGTGTTCTAACACAGCGAACATGCGAATGCAGGAATACTTTCCGCCATATTGGAACTCCAACTCGGATCCCGAAAGCAAATACTGAGTACAAAAACTTCGGCTAACGTTTTGTGGACATAGGCTGTTATTGACTCGTCAGCGAAGAATGGAGTATTTTACGTGCATTTAAAAATCGAAGGTTTTTAGTTCGTAACGTAGTTCTGAAAACACGTTCAAAGTTCTTGTTTGTTCGACGAACTATTTAATTGGCTCCATCAATCTATTTTTGTAATATTTTCACATTTAAGTTGATACCTACTTCTAAGTCTGTATACTATACAGTGTATAGTACAAAAACGATAGGTTCCATGTCTTTTACACTACAACACAAATGGAATCCATGTATTTATCCTAGTCCAATTATTTTACTGCTAATACTAAACCAACGTTACTTAAGATAACAGTGACATGAATTATGAACCAAATTATATTTTAGTTCGACCATAATTTCGTGGTCAGTTCTCACTCTAAAAGTACCTACCCTTACAATAAGTAAATTTTTCTATCCATCTATCTATTCAGGCCCTATCCACAAAATGTGTAATACGTAAATTTAACTAACTAATTAAAAAGATAGTAAAAATATTCGTCGAAAGCCACTCCACTCCTTTCTTGTCCCTAACAAGGGATTATTTCCTCGCCTAAAGGGAAAAAGAGTGCGAAAACTTTAATTAAACAAGTTTGGTGAGAATTGAGCCCGGGACTTTTGTAAACGGATAATCGAAGCCTTTGAATCCACCTGAGAGGGGATGCCTCGGTGGCTGACAGTTTGACAATGCTGCCCGTGGAATGAAAGATCTTGTGCCGTGGCGAAACTTAACAAAACAATTAAGATTGCAGTTTATACTATATAAAATTATAATTGCGTGTCTGTCTCTGTCGCGTAAAAAAGTGGTTTGTATAGTGCAGCAGTAATTGGCGCTTCAGTCAAAGAAAGAATAAGGAAAAAGGTTATACTTACGTGCTGAAGATCACGAAGAATTTGAAACAGAAAATGTAGATGAATTATAAAAGAAATGAGACTTACTACTGAAAGTTCTTCTGGTGACTCGGCATGAAGACGTCCATGACTCATGAGCTCCTCGCGCTCCCGCTCCGCTGCCTCCTTCTGCGACATTACTTGCTCGCAGAAGGAGGCGGCCGCCTCCCACGCACTCATGTTGACGACCATGGCACGAACCATGGTCGCTAACGAGAGGGGTCCTCCGCCTAGCGCCGCGATTAGTTCGCGGCGCTCGTGTCGCCAGGCCGAGCACTCAAGGAGAGTGTGCTTGGCCGTGTCATCGGCAGCGTCGCTGTGATGACATCGCGTCGACTCCTCCCGACGGGGGACACGGTACAGGTAGTGTCCGAAACATCCATGTGCGGACAAAACCTGCTTTTCAGCTGATCCGTAATTTCCAGACAGGCGAAGTAATTTCTTAAATGTACGTACATCCTTCCAACCACTGCGTCACGTAAGAAGGCGGGATAAAAAAATTCCAAGTAGGTTACATAATATTATTATGCTAGCAAAATTTTACTACTCCAAAATCTTGTACGAACTCTACGATATAACCAGTGACACCTGCAGATCCAACCAACTCCGCACGAACGCATTTAATAGAATTTTTATGAACTTTAGATAGCTGTTTAGCAGTTGGTTAGATGGAATTGCTTTCCGATACGGAATTCTCGAGGTGTAAGTTTCGTTACGACGGTAGTAAAAGATCGGGTTATGTAAAGCTAATAAATAGCACAAAGCGTAAAGTTGATAAGAGACCTCAATAAATAATACAGCATTAAGGACAGACTTTCAATGCATACATAATTTTATTCATATGTGTTTTTATTTTTATTTAATAAAATATGTAATTAAATCGTTTTATATTATATATTAAAATATGTAAATAAATGCTATCATTGGACACTACAAACAGTCCCAAACAAAGCATAGCTCTTTTGTTATATTATTTCATCTCTTCAAAAACTCAACCATATCTACGCAATCACTTTGTTAGTACACCAGACAAACAACACCCACTAAGTAGCAAAATATTTATTTTTGTATCACTTTGGAAACACAAAGCCGTGAACAAAACGAACTAATATTTGAGGTGCCGAATGAAGCTCATCGTCTGCCACAGATACTATAAATAAACATTGTTCAAAACAGAATGTTCTAAATACGCAATAATATTAAAGTAAACAGTTGTTTAGTAATTGGAATAACACTTAAGTGAAGTAATAGATTTTGATGATTACCTTATTTAAACTAAGGGTCATCTGGAAAGTTAAAAATTCAGTCTGTAAAAGGTATAATTATTTTTATATTGACTTTCTACATGTGAAAAACAGATTTTTATAGGGTAATTCCTGCAATACGGACTGAAAACCGACGCTAGCTTTGCTATTTGCGCTGCGTTTGGTAAGTAAGAGTGCCTGTGACCCCTCCCATCATCTTTACTCTCCTACCATAAATCACCAAAAATATATTTAAATAGAGGTCAAAAAGTTTGTAAGTATGCTCAATGTACCGACAACCTATTAATTGTAAAAAAATTCCTTTAAGTCAACGGTATACCGTAAAATGGACAAACTGACAGAACAGAGGAATTATATAAAAGGATCACTGATAAACCGATGCAAAACAGGCAATAACCCGTTAATGCGCTTGCGAAGCGATGCATATAAAAATTCACAAACACTCGATCCGTAAATGTTTTGTAGTCGATAATTGGGGAATTTCATTTCATTTAGCTGTTTTTATTATTTTAAAATAAACGAACTCGAATTTAAGGACAGGACACACTATCATATCGCAAGCTACGACTTCGCTTGTAAGAAAACAAACTAGTCTAGATTATCAATTACATTTGTCTTGAGATATTTTTTGATCAGTCACTTTCTATGTTCTGATTCTTATTAGTATAATATATTTATAATATAATAAGTAGATATTTTGACTGATCAAAGTAGTTTTGACCGCCTCCGTGGAACAGTGGCTAAGCCGCTCGGGTATAAAACCCGGAGGTCGTGGGTTCGAATCCGGCCTTGGGTCTGAATGGTGGTAGGACTCCAAAAATATCCTCAATTCTTTAATTTCAAGTGTACTGGCTCCTACTAATGTGTTCCGGCAATATTAATATATTGCCGAAACATAGCCAGAGCTGTTATGGCGGAAGATTTCACCAGTGGGGGTGATAGCTAGCCAGTCGGCCTATGGTAGAGTCACTCTGTAATTGACGATTCATAAATACTTGATACAAGTTTACATGAATAAAGAATATTTTGATTTTGATTTGATTTTGATTTATGAAAAAGTCCTACCACCAACCAAAATTTATAAAGTTGGTGCTCAAGCTAGTACGCTTACTTTGGTGTTACATCAAAGTTTAATTCAATATCATTTTATTTGTTATGTATTAAAATTCAGTAATTATTTCCGCCGGAAGGCAATTTCATTTTCAGCAACTTTACCTACAGCTCAAACCGTGCAAGATTACGAAGAATTTCAATACACCGTTTCAATTTAAATTTTTAAGTGGCGAAGTATTCGTAGGGACGATCCCCTAGGGTGTTATTGAGGAATCAAATATCTGTAAATTGGCTCGGGTCAAGGTGCTATTCGATATCCTTTTTAGTCATTTTGATTATAAGAGGAGCGAATTTGGATTTCAAGAAATGTACTAATTTGGACTTTGAAAGCTTACGAGAATAAGTCAAGTGTAAATTATCAGAGAACAAGGACCCGTGAAATCATGATTTTGAAGATAATACGAGTACCTAGCATATAATCCCACATTTTCACAATAAATGTATAATTATGTGGTTATATTTTTAATAGTGGTAGAGCCATGCTGTTTTAAAGTACTAATAGGCCGGCTCGTCCGGAGAAGTACTACCCTCTACCATAACACCAGCGTGAAATTTTAGAGACTACTATTGTGTTTCGTCTGGTTTGTGAGAGGGTGTAATCATACTGAGATCAGCAATAAAATATTTAATTGTCCTCCTCATTTCCATTCTAAATACCTAGCCGAATATCGATTTGGAATATCTGCTGTATCGAGATACAGTGATTGTCTAGAATTGTCCGGCAAACAGAAACACGCATATCATTTGCAATTATGAATAACAATCGTCGCAAATCCCGGGATACTGTATACATTTGGGTATTTAGGTGTATACGAGGCTTGGGTAAATAAATCGTTAATGCGGGCCGTATATTGGCAAGTGATTGTGTGACTAAGTGATTGGAGGTAGATATAAATCACAGCTAGTGTTGTTCTGGCTTCAAACACAAAACGTTTCGATAGGTATCTGTGAAAATCATGTAATCAAATTTCATATTAACTAAATAGCAATGATAGCGCTTTTTAGTCCGGTGCCTGAACATATCAGATGTGTCCGATTGCTGTCAGTAAGAGAGTAACAGTCCCCGTGAAGTATAAAATTTTGAGAAAAAAATATTACAATAGACTTTCCATTAATAAAATACAAAAATCTGCCAGTAAACTATCCATCTTTATTTTTTGACATTAGAACCGGAATTCGGTTCAACAAAATCTAGGATAGGGAGCCAAGGAATTTAAGAGGAAATTTTTCATCCCAGAATAATCCACATTGCACAGTTTCCGATAGAATGGATTGAGGTGATTCCCTCTTTGCGACAGCCCGGATACCATGCGGGTAGTTGTAACTAATGTTGGAAAATATTAAACTTACATTTACTGTAATGGAGATCTAATGGATACGGACTAGTTTTTGATGAAGTAAGCAGGAACAGTTTGATAGGAACTTAACATTAAACATTATAAATAAAAATGAATCGTCCAAAGGTTTGTATGTGTGCGCATATTTTCAGAACAACTGCAGCAGCTCAGTATTTTTTATTGTGATTTATATCAATAAGACAAGGTGTTACGTTTTTTTTTTTATTACGGACCGTTTGAAGTCAAAGTAGGTACTTAGATAGTATTAGAAAAAAATATGGGCAGAACCTACTTAGTATGAAACAATGTCAGGAAAGTGCTATAAGTATGCGTAAAAAGAAAGTGGAGATTTTTTTAAAGTTTATTTATTTTTCTGTATGTATGAATGTATGCAAATAGATAAACAAACTAACAAAGGCAACTATCAATTTCTAGCAGACTCCAGCAACATTAATACATCAGAATATCATAGATTATACGACACATTTGTGGGATTAACGTGGAGTACAAGTAATGGAACGTAAATAGAGTATAATTTGGTTTGTATCGAAGTGACAATACTCCTAGTTGGCCACATCTAAATTTACGCATGTAAATACATAAAGTAAATAATATTAATAATTTATTTTCGTTTTGTATTTTGTTGTGATCACAACTCATGACCTTTTTAACAAAATTTTTAACTTTTTAACAAGAGAAAGTTCTTAATTTAACTGTGTTTTTATGCTTACCTTCTTCTTTATTGTTTCTTTAAGTACACTTATGTATTATTTATAAACCACTGAATAACTGATTACAAATCGCTTGCTCTAATATCTTTTCGGACAGTTGCACCGATTCATAAAATGAGTCATTTCAAAAATTATTTTGTTGCAAAGGCGTTATTTAATTTTGTATAAAACAATTTTGAGCATTTAAGTGTTTAGGGTTAAATGGTGTGCAAAATCAGATAACATAGAAGGCAGAATTGTATAACGTGAGTCTGCACAGGCTGCCTAAATTGAATACATCTGAAGGGCTTTAGATAATAAAGGCCTTTACAGAGGGTTTGCCATTTAAAGATCTGAATATAAATTGCTTTTGTGTAATTCTATTTGATAGGCAAATACCACATAGAAGCAAAATATGGCAATAAGATAAAAAGGTTAGCCACCTGATTCAGGCATCGCCTTAAGTTTTTTTACAAATTCAGTTTATTGTTATTATTATGGAAATATTGGAATTTAATTCAATGTTATTTGATTTGAACGGAGTTGATAATAAAATGTTAGGGTTTGCTATAATATTTATTTTTTCAATGATTATTTTTGCAGTTTTTATAAAATTGCAGCTAGTTTACGAGGACGAAAGTTACGGTAGCACACACAATCAGAAATGTAGTAATGATTTAACTAACTATTAGTTAATATCAAATAATATAAAACAATAGTTTTGGAAACTCATTAATGATTTTATTTGGCCCTTTTTAACCACTCATAGCCGAACCGGTCACTCGCGTGCCGCTTAACAATAGATTTTCTATTGTGTCTGGTTTTCCGGGGCTAGAAGGATTAATAACAAACTTACTTCCTAGTTTAATAACGTTTAACAGATTAGTAGAAACTTCATATCAAGTACGTACAATTTCAAAGACGAGGACATATTTTAAAGAATGTGTTTTTTGCAGTTTATGTTACTTCACGTTATCTCGTGCCAAATGTCCACAACAATAGTGTCCAGTTCAAAACCGAACAATGAAACACCGTCTTTCATTCACGAGAACAAACACAAACACAATTTGTGTGTGAGTGATTCGAAAACGCATGCGCACAGCATCTCTGCTCTCCCTCGTATTCCGCGAGTCTTGCTTCCCTTCAATTTATAACTTTACTATTATAGACTTACAGTTGAAATTTCAATGAGGAGGAAACGAGTAGGAATTTCTACGCGAGACGGCACGGCACGGCAATAAGCTTCCAGGACTCTGATTTTTTAGATGTCTCTGGATCGCGTCCGAGTCGGGACGCTTCTCTCGGGCCCGCGTATCTCTCGACTCTTACGATCGTCGCAACTAACTGATGACGGTTCTAGTATAACAGTGACGAAAATAAAATTATTTTTAAATGAACGAGTGGTTGTTCTGTGGGGTGGTGATCCACTGTATTGTGCAAACTAAGTTTCGAGCGGTCGGATTTAATTGTTTAAAGTAAGTCACAGTTTGTTTACTTTTTAAGTTACTTTTAGAATTTTAATCAGACAGTAACGGGGTCACGATTTGTCTTGATTTCTAATTAAATTCTCTCCGTGAATGCTAATTTTGATTTGTTGTATAAATTGATTACTCAAAGTTGAGAACTGAAATGGTTTGAATAAACTTTTACTTGTTTTTGTGAATACATTTAAAGAACAGAGTAATATTTTACATTTAATTTCTTATATTTATTAAAATATATAGTAAAGTTTTGTATTTTTAAGATATTAAAAATATTATATACTACTTTGAGTGACGATTCACTTTATAAGTTTGTATTATAGCTTTGCATAATAAAGAAATAACTATGTAATTATTATATTTAATTTTATGAGAAATTATAACACATTATGTATATCACTGAGTGTTCACGATCTTGACTTCATTAACCTATTGATCCATAATAATGTATGAAACAAACATACTTAATAATTTTAGGCCTTCATAATTCTAGATGCTTACCGTGTTTGTCACCGATACTTGTTAACGCAATCAAGTAACGCCACCACATGCTTGATTACTTGTTACAGTTTTGAAGAATGCACCTATTTGCCCAAACATAGGGATCTGTACTTGATATATACCATATAACAGACTCCATACAATGTCTATTGACATTTTCACCGGCAACCTTTAAATTCATTTCAACAAACTTTCCTGTCCTTGAATCAATTTTGTAAATTGGCTTTGAAGCCTAGCAAAATATTATGTATTTTACCAAACTTCCAATTTTATCGGAGCAGTTTTGATTTGATTAAGTTAAAAAATATTTTGTTGGTTAAATGTTAAATTGTCATATTATGTAAAAAATATATTATTTATTATACAGTCAGCGCCAAAATGATCTGAGCGTTCATACCTACCAAAAATATCTGAACATTTGTCAAAAATCAGTCTTAGCACAATACTTTTCGATGTGACTATCGATTGTTGTCATTTTTTCTCAAACAACAAATGAAAAATATGCACCTTCTTTACGTTTTAATGTAAGGTTGGTGGTTTTGAACGCTCAGATCATTTTGACGCTGACTGTACATACATTTTCACATTCATGACCTCAATAAGACTGTCAACTATTGTATCATTCGTTGTTCGTTATCCCAGACTTTATCTAGGAACTGATCCTAAGATATTTTATTAATTATAACTAGATCGCTTAATTTAGGTAATTCTGTGACCTTAAACAATAAACATGCTAAGAATTCATCATCATCCCAGCTTTGTCTCCATTGCGCCTTTACGGGGCTCGGGGTCCGCTTGATGGGTGCATGGTATAAAATATAATATGAAAATATAAGGAATATAAATAAATATCTCTGGATATTATTCACACAACACCAGCTAGCCTTAACTAAGCATTAGCTTGTGCTATGGGTGCCAGACAACGGATAAACATTACTTATATACTTTTTTTTGTAAATACATACATTTATACATAGAAACACCCAGACCGATACAAACAGACATGTTTACGCACACAAAATTATTGCACCGTGCGGGGATCGAACCCGTGACCTCTGGTGTAATAGCCGACTTCTCGACCATTACACCAAACAGCTCGTCTAATATATAATATGAAAATATGTAGAATCGGTGGTTGATAAAAGTCAGTAGTGATTAAGCCAGTACCTGTCATTGAAGTGACGAAATGATTTCA
Organism: Mecyna flavalis; assembly: GCA_949319885.1. Classification (NCBI taxonomy): domain Eukaryota; kingdom Metazoa; phylum Arthropoda; class Insecta; order Lepidoptera; family Crambidae; genus Mecyna; species Mecyna flavalis. Next base: position 11,407,698 of record OX439408.1, on the reverse strand, counting down.
ATGGTTTAGGACTTTGCTCTGCAGTGGGACACTAATAAGCTGGTACTTTATTTTTTTGTGGAGTAAGAGGAAAAACATGTTGCGCGACCCTTAGTATTATTGTTGCCAGACAATATTCACGCACTATTCTTGTTGCCACATTATTACTGTGAGTGTCAACTCACAGTGAAATTTTACAAAAATATTTATCCATACATATCACAGATATATTATAAATGCGAAAGTTACTTTGTCTGTTAAACGTTCACACCTTAATGATATAATAGACCTTAGGAGATGACATGGGCTATTTTTTATCTCAAGATAACAAACCTTTCCAGATTTTTTGTGCTCTAGTGAATTAGGTAACCGCTTTTCAACATCCGATGCCGAGCGATAAAAATGCAGTAAATAATACTGCTAATATTTTACTAGCTAACTTCAAACGGTGCTCGTTAGTTGCAGAACCATTATGTTATTTTGGTTGTTTACGACGTGTCTGCTTGGTGCTGCATTTTTAAAGATATCTCATTTATTTGGCTAGTATTTTTATTTTTAATCGTGTTCCCGGCTTTCGAGTGCAAATTGTATTTCCAGCTAGGATCACACAGCACACTATGCAATTCGCACTCGCTGCACGATCCGTAGCATTAAGGAGATAAAAAGATAAATGACTTGATGGTCTAATGATTTACGTATCGGGAGGTGATCTCGGGGTCCTGGGTTCAATTCCGAGGTCGGGCAAAATGCGTGTCGGATTTTTCAAACACAGCTCGAGTTTGTGATTTTATATAAAAGGATAAAGATTCTTGCCAATGTCCTTTTATGCTTTTTCCGCTTACGTAAAGAGGAATTGTAGTAATGGATTTTTTTCTACTTAATGCCAATTACAGCGAAAATAATGTATTATTAATTTCAGTATTTTACTAACTCCCTGTTAACACTTGCATTATAATACTTCTATAATGTATATTCTTTGGAACGCAATTTTCAGTTTTTATTAAATTACGCTTTGCCATAACGCCTGACACATTTTTTCTCGATGGCTAGCTTAGCCTTTGAGCGAGAAAAAGACATCCTTTCTTTGCTAGTGGCTATGATTAGCCTCGGTTAGTCTTGGCCACAAGACGTTTAGTACACCGACCTTTGGAGCTGTAACTTTTCAAAGTTAAATAAATAAATAAATGCTTGGACATTTTTCACGCAGCGACATGAACATTAAACTTGAGCTAAAGCTTAAAAAAAACTAGTGGCCACATTATTAGGTCTGAGAAGTTTTATTTATCTTAGTATACGGTTATAAAGTTCAGTTTGGTTTCACTTCATTTTCTCTGTGACTCACAGCCATGGAATTAATTATTACGTCTATGCTCACAGCATCGTGCAAAATACTTAGCTACAATTGTTGACTTGGACCTGTTTCCACCAAAAATATCTGAACATTTGACAAAAATAAAACTTACCTTATGACGTTAAGGTGCATTTTCATTTGTTATTTGGGAACAAATGACAACAAACGATATTTACACTTAAAAGTATTGTGCTAAGAGTGATTTTTGTCAAATGTTCAGATATTTTTGGTAGGTTTGAATGCTTAGATCATTTTGGCACTGACTGCTATTACAAACAGAAAATACCGAAACCGAATTACCCTCTTTACTTGTCTTAGTTATTGTGTATTGTATCCGAAAGCTTATGCGTACATAATAAAAGTTTATTTTGTATGTGTGTATCATATCCATAAATAAATCCTTTATTTGTTTGTAATGAAATAGCTTATAAACCCGCAAAGGTGTCTGGTCAAAAATACATAATTATGTTCTTTTTGTGTAAGACTGGGATCTGTCAAATTATTTAATAAAATTTAATTATAAAAAAGCAGACGTCGCAATTCTGATAGCAGGACGATAAAAAGTATTGGTTAAAATTTCTTTATGCCGATATTCTGCATTAGAATGTTATCAATTAATATGTTGATTACATAAGAAGACAATATAACATAAGAAGTACCTACATTGATCTGACTCCAGAGTAAGTACTTACTAAAGACACTTGCGTTCTGCACATTAAAAAAATACATAGGTACATACTAGCCCTCCGCCTTCGTCCACCTGGATTATACGACGTTATCCCTCAAGAATGTAATACTTTTCCGTGGTAAAAACAGCCTATGTTTCTCTCCAGCTCTCAAGCTCCCTCCAAAAATCATATCGATCCTTTACTCCTTTGCAACGTGATAGAAAGACAAACAAAAACAATTCTATTTCTGTTTTCTCGAAAGAACTGAGCATAATACTCGTATAAAAAATCGGTTCGTGGTTTCAGCGTGAAAGTGTCACAAATAGATTGTTAGAGAGACAGACTTTCGAACAATACATGGATATAAAGATATTACGGATATTAAAAATTATAATAGAAAAAGCAGATTTATTCATCAGATGAATGTTTTCTCATAGTTATATTGGAAATTGCATAAAGCAGGGTTACTTCCGCCACCGACCCACTGTGCAACTTTGTAATCTTATTTATAGAGCACTTACTTCATCTTCATTATTTCAAAAAGTTAAGCTAGTTACTTACTACCAAGACATCCAATAGCATGTTCAACCAAGAATGGCTATAAAGTTTCAAAGAAATTGTTTTGGTCATTAAAACAGAAGAGAACTTCAAGTAAATATTAATTATGGTAACTTTGCTGCATAAACTCGGTTGGTAAGATCCTCTTGTTCACATCAAGACTACAGTTTGTTTTGAAATATGAACATACAAGGACCGTTATCTGACAGTAAAATACTTAACTATTAAGCGTGAGTTAATTTGCTATTGAATTATATTTGGATGTAGGTAGGAGGACCGATTTGACACTTTTAAATGCCATTGGAAATTATACTTTATTTATTGGCAAGAAGGTTCAAGTGTTCTGTAAGGCCAGAAAGACAATGCATGATAACTTAGGGTGGCAATTTTCAATAACACTGAGTTTAAAAAGTGGACCTATTAGATGTAAGATATTATTTTGTGATGTTGTTGCATAGACTTACCTCTCTTAACTATTATTATAATTGTCAATAAAAGTATTGTGCCGCGGTCATTAAAAATATTCTCGTAGTTCTTGGTATCATAAAATTAAATATCTAATTCGTTGTCCAATCCAGGCGATACCGTACCGTTTGAAACACTATACAGCTGGATCACTACCAAATACGAAAATGGCCGGTCCGACAGATAGAAAAGATTTGAAAAACTCCGCTAAAGCCGATACATAAATGACAATACGCCGCCTGGAACTAACCACTTGAGCTTTTGGCTTGACGCCAGAACAGTACGTCACAGCGACTCAAATTAACGAAACAGACCGATACAAAAATCACATCAAAGAAATGTTTTGTGTTTCCAAGTTGACTATTCATTATCCAATTAAGGCGCTCTTCATAGGAACTTTTTTAAAACGTGTAGCTATTTATTAAAATTCCCAATTAATTTGTTTTTAATCAATTTGGAGACGTTTTACTAGGAATTTTCCTTTGTTGTTGCTTAATGGGAAGTAGAAAGGTAAATAAGTAACGTTGTCTTGATGGATATTGTATTTTTTTTTAATTGAAGAAAAAATATTCCCTAATTACTCGTAAAATAAACACTCGTTCGTGAATTTTACGTAAGACAAAATCATGTCCATGAATAACATGTAACGTATCAGTAAATATATTATATACTAATACTAGCGGGCGCCCGCGGTTTCACCCGCGTGGTTCCCGTTCCCGTGGGAATTGGTCAAAATCCTTTCTTAGCGGATGCCTACGTCATAACATCTACCTGCATGCAAAATTTCAGCCCGATCCGTCCAGTGGTTTGGGCTGTGCGTTGATATCTATCTATGTCAGTCAGTCAGTCAGTCAGTCACCTTTGAGTTTTATATATATAGATTTTAGAGAGGAAAGATTTAAATGTTTGTTTGTTTATTTTGAATAGGCCCTGAATCTACTAAACTGATTTGAAAAATTCTTACACTGTTGAAAAGCTACATTATTCCCAAGTTACAAAGGGTACTTTTGTTCCTGGAAATCTGCGGGAAAGGAGGGGGGGGGATATTTGAAAAAAGGAATGACGCGCGGTTAAAACCACGGAGGCGACCGTTATGGAGGATTCATGTAGTTACATATAATTGCGTCAAAAAACACAAATCCCAAAATTTTGAAGAAAAGTAAAGCATCGGCCATTGGCATATTAATGTTCCGCTGTAGAGCAAAGGCCTCCATGATTAGAATGAAGTCCTCGTTACGGTGATGGGTACTGGCTTAATCATCACGCTTTCCGAGTTCCGATAGACGTACAATAACCCGGGCTGGGTTCGAAAACACTGAAACGAATGTTGCTAGTCCCTGTCAATTGAACCTGGAGACGCAGAAATTACAGCTAAGTACTTAAACTACTGGGCATTAGTAAAAAAAACAATCCCTATTTAGATTTATACTCCCATTCAGTGGTTTTAAAAATGATCAGCTAGGTACATAGGACACAATTAATCTCTTATAGAAATTCAGAGCATAGCCACTTCCATAGTTTGTGACATAACTTTAGTCTTCTTTGAAATCAAATATACGAATCATTTTATTAATACCGTATTCAATATAACAAATTACTTTCGGCTGTCCAGTTTTTACCTGTTTATTTTCTTTGCTTATCCCACAGTGCCATTTGGCTTTTTCTTTAAAGCTCACTTCTTCCCTTTTATTTATTTCACCTCTTTTTCTTCTCCACAAATTAACTGAATTTGTTACAGCTATGGGAACTTAATTTATAAAACGAAATGAGGCTTTCCCCCTTTTAACTTGGGTACGGAAGAATTAACCGGTTCATAATGAGAAAACGCTTTTGTGTCTAATTTTAAAATGAGAGGTTACACAATATACCTCCCCGGCCTACCACACTTTGAGGCAATTTGAGTTAAATGAACAAGTAATTCAATACTTTAACGACATAATCCGGTGTTTAACAGGGATTTTATGGGTAGAACAACACATTTTAATGCACTGCTTAACCTTTGTCTGAGAAATCCATTGCCGTTGTCATAAAAGGGTTTAGACGATTAAAAACAAAGGGTCTGCCAGGTTTTTTGAACATGTGGGATTTATGATACCTTCATAAAAATATCATGGTTCTGCGCAGTCCCGTTTCAAATTATCGTATTATTGTAAAAGAAAATTGTTTTTTCCCATTGTGTGTGAGGTCGGTTTTGAGTGCACTGTACGTAATAATAAGCACTGGTCATACAAGCCAACATGTTTAATAAATAATATCGTTATTGTATGTAATAAGAAGAAAAAGAAGAAGAATGAATTTTATTCATAAAAAAGTGTAACTTTATCAAATAGAGTGTCCCACTAACCTACATTAAAATTTTTAGTGGACATACATTCAGGACGGCTACACTGAACCAAATAATTGTTTTTTTTAAATATGAAAACAAGATTTGTAAACTTAATTTTTTACCCATGCGAAGCTACGGCAAGGAGCTAGTAATAAGCGACTCCACAACAAGTTAAAACCGCTCAAAAACAGCCTACAAGCGTGGCTAGAGACTGAAACTTTGTCAAAACATTAAACATAATACAAACATACCTACGCCAAAACATATCGAAGCCTTTAACCGACAGGGTCACAATTCAAATATTTTCACTGTTTGTTTATTCAAAGTCGGCTCTCGGGCGTTTCATTGTGGAATATGATGTTTCGTTTGGAAAAAAGGGAAATCCAATTTTCCGGTAACGTTCTCCCCTTTTCGTTCGTTACCGGCTGCACTCTCAAGTCAGTTGTTCCAGTGATATTGGAGCGTTAGCGGTCAGTTTACATGGTTCCGATGGAAAATGCGACTTTCGGTGTGCAGTGGCTGCAATACTATACTATAGATAGAACATGACTGGTTTGGTTTAATTGTTGAAATGTAGGCTATTAAGCCAAAGATTACGGGTTCGATCGCCGCATGGTATATCAATTTGTATCCATGGATATATCTGTTTGTATATACATATGTGCAAAAAAGTAAATAATTAATCCGCAGTTTAATATTAACTTAGTTTGAAGCTAAAGTAACCGCCTCCGTGGAACAGTAGCTAAGCCGCTCAGGTATAAAACTCGTCGTGGGTTCGATTCCACCTTGAGTCTGGTTGGTGGTAGGACTTTTTCAGAGTCCGACTGGCTAGCTACCACCCCCACAGGTGAAATCTGCCGCCATAACCGCTCTGGCTGTGTTCAGGCTACATCAATGTGGGAGCCAGTACACTTGAAATCAAAGGCTCGAAGACCAGATGAGCCTACAGTATGGCAGCACATTGAGCGACGCTTACCATCATCAGGTGGGCTGCTTGCCTGTCTGCCAACTGACGTGGTATAAAGAATGCCCAAAGCACTATGAGACAAATGCTCATTTTAATACCTACAATATTAATTTAAATTACAAACAAATAGATAGATATGAAAGATGGATAGATAATTTGTTTATTTACCATATCACACATACACGTGCTATAATTACAAGGAAAGAAATAAAAATGAAACATGACATGTGTGCTGCAGTAAATGAGGGCCCTGGCTCGGTGTAGTATTTTGCCAACCAGCAAAAAGCCGATTCTCAGCCATCACCCTATTAAACAAATATAAATAAGACCGTAAAATAACTTATTTATGTCAGGGTAGGTATAAAAGGTTTACGAACATAAAATTTAAAATCGTGTTTGGGAGACAAACCGTAATCTGAAAAACTTCCTTTGTAGATTTTAAAGAGTCCCTCGTTAAATATTGACAGGATGTCTCTAAAACCTTTTTATATAAAGACATGAAAGGTATTTTTTAAATTGTAAAGAAATAAAATACTCTAACGTTAATCAAACTAAGGAATATTTAATTATGATGCGCACAAAAGTATTTGAAACGGAATTTCATTAGCAAAAAAGGAATGTATATTTAGCACACATTTGCACTTGGCAGGTAACAGACACCTGGGCTAGTCAATAGTCAAGGCTGGCACCGGCTCGTCCCAATCGGGTATGAAGGAGAAACCGGGGGAGCTTAGTGAGTAGTGGGCGCTTTAGTCTCGAGTCACGCACTCAGCCGCAGGTGTAGCTAGACTTTTTTTTTTTCGGATGAGAATGCGTTTATGCACCATAACCGCAGGCTAGCTAGACCCGCGGCCGTGTGTGGGACTCGAGACTTAAATGTCCACTACCCACTTAACTCCCCCGGTTTCCCCTTCACACCCAATTGGGACGAGCCGGTGCCAGCCTTGTGGCTATTGACCAGCCCAAAAAGTTTTCTGTATACTTGGGATTTGAACTGATGTTCACTTATTACAACGTCAGCGTATTTGCACTCGGCCACCGAGCGTTAGGTGGTTATGGTGCATAAACGCATTCTCCTCCGAAAAAAAAAGGTAACAGAAACCTACCCTGTTTTGGGAGGAGAAAGTGTTAAATCATCATAACCGCAGGTTAGCGAGATTAAGTCTTGGTCCCTGGTTGATTGGGTCTCATGGTTCGTCCCACTATACTTCCCGGTTTCCCCTTCGCACTTGAAAGTGACATGCTGGTATCGGCCCTGTGGCTATTAACCCGCCGAGCTCAGGGAGACACACTACTGCCTTAATTTTGCCATACAATGCGATGAACAAAATATAAACAAGCAACTACTAACAAAATCTAAAATATAACTATAACTAGCGGCCACCTCCGCGGTTACACACGCGCGCAATTTCTTTTTTCAAAAATCCCCCCTGTCCCCCACATTTCCGGGATAAAAAGTATCCTATGTCACCCGGGAATAGTGTAGCTTTCCAGCAGTGAAAGAATTATTCAAATCGGTTCAGTAGTTTCGGAGCCTATTCAATACAAGCAAACAAACAAACAATCAAATCTTTCCTCTTTATAATATGAGTATAGATTAGTATAGATAAAATAATATTATATTTGAGTACTTTTATACTTTCGCTCAAGTTGTGTGAGCCACCCTTAATATTCTCTTAAGGGTTACATTCCGAAGTCGCAACGATATCGCAGCGTAAGTAATTCCGCATCACAATTTTGGCCGGGAAGAAAACATTTTCATGGTTCTTATTGTTTTTGAGGGCAAAAGTTAGATAATCTTATTTCATTTAAGTGCAATACCCTCAAATGAATTTCTTCTTTTAATAGAATTAGGTAGAAGATAGTGGTTTCCTTAGCAATACCTACGGATGGTGTTATAATACATATTTATGATACATTTTAAAACGGATGAAATTGATTAGTGAATGAAACCATTTTTAAAATGCTGTCACACAATACTAATCAACTTTGATTCAAAATTTAAAAAGTGTTTTTATTTGTGGAGGCATGTAGGAGATTTTACGAAATGTTTCCCACCCTCCTATTAGCCTTAATACCTACTACTGTAAAAGTATATTAATTTCTGATACCCATAATAATTGAAAGACACTGAAGTCTATATAAACTCGAGAACGGCTGAACCGATTTGACTAATTTTAGTCTTGAATAATCGTTGAGGTCCAGGGAGAATTAAAGGATGAGAAAATATGGAAAAATTGCGAGAAAAATACGTAAGTGATACTTACGAAGTTCACCGGGTCAGCTAATATTTAAAGTAATAAATAAAAATAGAATATATTTAAAGTAATAAATAAATGAGAATTTTGAATTCTGAAAGCATTTTGAAAGTTACTCACACTTTAAAATTGCAAAGCTTAAAAATCTACTAGAATTTCTACACTTGATATTCAGTAAAAATAATATATTCAGTAAATAAATGTACCCGTGTGACAAAATAACAAGGCATCAAAATATAACATTCCGCGCGTCGTAGCTTTGGGGCTAGTGTTTAACCCGTGTCAGAAGTTTTTCAATTATGTTGGGAGATAACGTATACGAGCCAGCAAACATATTTATTACCAACTTGGAGTACCGGGTATGGCCAAAGTTTTGAGAGACTTGTTGAGAAGTCTTGATGAGAATAACGCGATATTAGAGTGTAGCGTTTGATCTCATGCCTACATGTTTATTTATTAAATGTGTTTTTTTTTTTATTAAAGGGCATTGAAGAACTTGGCCTTCCTACTGGTAAACCATTTTGAGTTTTTTTCATATTTCTGGACATTTCTGGACATTATTCACACAGCGCCATCTAGCATTAGCTTGTGCTATGGGTGCTAGACAACGGATAAACATTACTTATATACTCTTTTTTTGTAAATCCATACATATTATACATAGAAACACCCAGACCGATACAAACAGACATGTTCATGCACACAAATGTTTGTACCGTGCGGGGATCGAACCCGTGACCTCTGGTGTAATAGCCGACTTCTCGACCATTACACCAATTGGCATTCACTGAAAATTGTTTCAAAATTGTATACCTAATATATCAATGCAAACATAAAATGTCATTAGATGAATACCCGTAAAGTGTCACATTTCCATGATATAAGCAATAAAAGTTCTACTTTATTTTGTTTTACTTTCTCTTTAAAATCTTTAAAACGTGACTCTTTACGGTTTTTTGTCTAATGGCATTTTATTCTTGTATTGATGTCAGGTATCAGAACCTGTGTTCTGTACCTGTGTACAGGTAAAAGAATTTTCAGTGAACGCTATTTTAGAAAAAAAAGACAATAAAAAAGTAAAACTTTGGTTGCTATTAAAATGTGACGCTTTACGGATTTCGTCTTATGACGTTTCAAGTTCTATTAATATTGCTGTTTAAAAAAAAATCTAATTCGTAGGATTAGTAGGTAAGCCAAGCTCCATACAAAAATCTTCAAACACCTTTTTCTGGCTTTTATACTGTAGTTGCGTTTTGCTTTTAAGTTTATAGATAGAGAGAGCAGATCTTCGATAAGCGAACATTACCAGTAAGGATAGCTTACTTTGCTCTTACGCTTAGGCTCCTCGGCTCTATTTTTATGGTGAAGAATTCATAAAAATTTTGTTCAAGTCACTCTTTGCCGCATTCAAGAATTTCGTTTTTCCTAAAGGTTGAGAAAGCTTTTAGCGTTAAGTCTGCCTTGTGCACCCTTATTTTCTGGTTAATAAAGTTTTTTTATAATAATAACGTACACATGCAACTAAATGTGAAGATGCATAGTCATATGCAAATGAGATAGGGTAAAATAAAAGCTGAAGGCGAAATTGTATTTCCCATTTGTGTAATGCTGTTAGGAGAACCTGCTCTCCTTTTGCAATCGCTGCAAAGTACTTGATTCAGTGCAATTGTAAAACGATCGCGCAAGTACATAGTAGTACATAGTAAACTGTCTTGATTTCCCGTCCTTTATTTCCCCCAAATTCTTTTTGTGGGCTCCTGATATCTCTTCCTCCGAAGAGATTTAATTTTACAAGATCCGGCATTCAATGCAGTCTCGTATTTTTTCAAAAGATTATCTCGGGTTCGCATTTTAGAGAAATCGGTTAGATTGGAAGTCTTTTTCTGAAATAAAGAACTTATTCTTTTTTTATATTTTTAATCATAATATTTTATTGAAATTTCTATCTACTTTACTGTTCTTTCTTTTATATAGTGTAATTAATATTAAATATTGATACTCAGCTTCTTAAAATCTATATATACAACCTTATATACTTTTGCATTTATAATATTATTTTCATTCTAATGAACCCATTTTAACGACAGAGCAGTAAAATATTTTGAAAGTGACAAAAACCAATTTTACTTTGTTAAAGCAATTTCAAAATTTACTAAACAAGACTAGATTACGATTATTAGAAGAGGGTTGAAGACCTCTTCAAAAATCAACATATATTTTTTTCTCTAGTAAACAAACAACTCTTATCTAGGGCAAGTCTGTCTCGAATAATCGTAGATTAGTCAGGAGAAATGATAATAATAAAATATACCAGAGAAAATGAGAAAAAAACCAGAAGCTAACTAGGTATTTTTCTAATTTGAAATTATATTGGGACAGATTAAAGTGACAATATATTTGGAATAATATTTTATATATTATATAAGGACTGCCAAGAAATATAAGAACATTGTAACAATTTACTTACAAAGGAATCCACGGTACGACTTTCTTTTCAACACCCAAATCGATCGTACTTTTACTTTTGGTACAATTGAAACCAATAACCAACTAAACCGGTCGTCAAAATATCAATGTACATCATAATTTACCACCAAGAATTTAATTATAACATACCCTTACGATAATTATGTAAATATATCATTCCTTAAACGATCCTCATTGGGCGTAGGGACAACATACTATCAAGTTACACTATGGAATCCCAATCTCAAGGAGCTAGATGAACACGGGTTGACAGGGACCTAAATGTCAAGAGCCCTGTTTCACTGACACCAGTATTTGTTAGCAAGACCCAAATGTTTGATCCTCTTCAAAGTTACAAAGATCTTCTCAAGCGAATTTAGTTTGTGAAAATAAAGTTTAATAAGGAATAAGCCGAAACTAGACATCTAGTGAACGGAAATAAAATATTTGGGTAACAAGTATTTTTTAAAAAACGAACAGTTTTTGTTTATATAACGAATTGTTCATTTAAGTTGATTGCCACATTTACCGATTTTGATACTTATAACACAAGCAATGAAGCCACTTTATTTGGCTTCAAAAGATGATGAGAAATGTTTTAAGTACCTACTTTTGGATTCATTCTCATGATCATGATACAACATACCTAATTATTAAAAGATACTCGTACGACATACGAGTAGCGACCTTAATAAAAGAGCGTATCCCTAGCTTATTATAAGTGCCAGCTTATCTTAAACGATGCTTCTGGTGTTGCATGGACATCCATGTGCGTTGATGAATGATGATGTCTCAAAAGCTGGTGATACGTTCCTCCCTTTTTTATAAAAAAAATGTGCCAAATAAATTCCAAAAGAAATATTTTTGAGTTTAACATGTATATTATAACTGCAATATTTAACAACATTATTTAAAAAAAAAACATTCTTCCTATTAACAATTTTCTATTGAAAAAATCAATTGCAAAACCCATAAGTTACGACGCCATTGCAATACGTAACGCTTGCCCCGAATTCCGTTCAGTCATAAAAAGTCTAGCGGCTTGTTTATCAAATCGTACCCTTTAATTTTTATTACACCAACAACAACGGCCTCAAAATTTAATTATCCTAATGAGGTTGTAAATTACCTCCTCGGGGGAGGTCCGCGATCGCTGAGTTTTCTGTTCGTCTGTTATATTAGTATATTCCTACAAGATGTTTATGATTTTATTCAACAGATATGGATACTAATTTGCTTTTAATTAAGTGATTATTTAAGTTTATATTTATGGATTTAAAAAAATGCGAATGTAATAACTGTTTGTCTGTTACGCTTTCACAACTAAAACCACTTGGTTTTAATGATATTTTGCACAAGCATAAGTTAGACCTTGGAAATGGACATCACCTTTTTCTGGGATTATGCTCAGTTCTCATTTATGACAGAAATAGATAGAATTTTATTTGTCTTTCCTTCATTTGTCTTTCTTTATGTTGCAAAGGATTGAAGTAATATTTTGTAAACACTTCGTCACCATTCACTTGTGTCCATACACAATCGTCTCGATCCGCGTGGAGTGGCGGGATTGTGTGCTCAGCACAATCGCTGCAGTTGGATGTACCTATCAGTCACAATGTAAGACCAATGTTGCGGAGGTCATCTCCCGGGACTCTGCACAATGGATGCCGACAAATTTACTTACGTTTGTTACACGTGAGCACAGAGTTGCTTGTCAGGTGAAATAGACTATATTTTAGATGTATGATTTTACGTCGCATAATCGATTGCTATTTTGCTGGTATTTATTAAAATATGATTCTTTAAATAAACGATAGACGTATAAATAAAAAATTATACGTCTACTGTTTATTTTAAGAAACGAGGCTATTTGTATTTTTAATGCAGCAAATTAATAAGCGAACTTTTTTTTAAATCTCGCTAATTGCTGCTCTAAATCAAAGCTCTCATTTAATTGTGTATATTTATAAAAAAAGTATTTGGTAACAAATCACAGTGCAAAATATTCCAGAAAAGAAATCTATTTACGCTAAGTATTCCAAAAATATATTTACGAACACATTGAATCGGTAATTCTTCATAGAAAGCTCATTTAATTTAATTTATAACTTATCGTTTCTTCATTTCATAATGCAATCCCACATCGAATATGGAATTGTGGATATGACATTTGAAATGTAATTCACATTTTCTACCTACTTTGATTATTCTATTAATAAAATCACTTATGGAAGCAGCAATCCGTAGAGACCACCAACATTGAGGAAAAAACAACTCGACTTCCCGCTTCAAAGATTTGTGTCCAATATTTAGATTGAATATAAATTGACAGGGAGAACGTTTTCTCTTCAAATTGCGAATGCCTGTAAATATTGGGTTCTAATTTTTTTTTAAATGTTTTACATTATAGAAGATTGGTACGCGATAGAAGTGAAACAGAACAGTTTTTGGAGTTTACTTAAGTTTTCAAACATTTTGATGTATTACATATTAAGGTTTCTGTGTTGTAAAGTGTTGCGCATTAAAGAAATTCAATCTATCTATCTATTTCTAAACATTTGACAACTTTGTTAATTTAGTTTTATTATGCAACAATTAATGGTCTGCAAATTGCATTTTGTGACCAGTGCAAAACTTACATACGTTTATGTAAAGTTAAATTTCGTAGGTACTCATTTATTTCAAAAATAATATCATTGATGTACCAAATATAAATTTTTAAAAGCGTGATAGGCTTTTGTTACGTATTGTCCGTGTAAATCGTAATTTTGACTACCAAAGCACAGCGGTCTATTCTTAAAAAAATATAATGGAAATGCTTTATAAATAAAATTATCAAATAACTTAGGAGGAAAATATTTATTCCCTGCAATCTCTCGAGTTGAATTATTTTATATTCACAAAAGATTGCTGTATAATTACCTGTTGCATCTACAAGTATAACATCAACTGCAATTCTTTCAGGGGGTCACCGAAATACTTTCCGGCGGGCTTATTGGCGAATAACGTTACCTTTGATAGATCCCACATGCCGCGTATAAATAATTAAACAGTTTGTTACCCGTGTAACGTCCCTGTTGGAATTCAATTTATACCGGGCCAAAAAGCGGCCATTAGGAAAAGTAATTAGCGTCCGATGCGGCCCTACCCAAGCTGATAAATATTGCAAATCTTGTCTCACATGGATAATGGACTTGAGCTGTATTATGCTACAGTTATGTCGGGAATTTGGGTTGTGGCCAGGAATAATTCAGTTATTTTATATTACGTCTGATTAAGAACCAAAGTGTGAAGTGTTGCGGTGGGTTAGTGGTTTTGTACGCGGCTCTACATGCGTGACAGATGGTTCAAACGGCGCGCACCTTTGGATTTTTCTACTTGCATTATTAAAACCTAATGGAGATGGTCGTTAGAATCGTAAAAAAAACTGTACGATTAAGTACCTATTTATTAATCTGGAAAATCAAATTACCTGAAGCATAAACCGACTTCAAAAAAAAAAGAAACAAAAAAAACTACCTAAAAACTGAAAAGCAAAAAATAATTTTAATAAGACATTCATCAAATGCGCTTATTGTCTAAGCCTATTAATTAAATTGTATTTTACGTGCTAGGTAGGTACCTACTAATCTGTTTGAAGTCGGTGCCAAGCCAAATAGTAGGTACCCAGATTACGTACCTACGTCCGCGGATTAATAAGTAACCCTTTATAATACATAATATTATTAGGATATATCATTTTTTATTACCTTTGGCTTGGCACCGACTTCAAACAGATTAGTAGGTACCTACCTAGCACGTAAAATACAATTTAATTAATAGGCTTAGACAATAAGCGCATTTGATGAATGTCTTATTAAAATTATTTTTTGCTTTTCAGTTTTTAGGTAGTTTTTTTTGTTTCTTTTTTTTTTGAAGTCGGTTTAATTTTTTTTTAAAAAAGTTTGTTTATTTTTCTATTTTTAGTGTGAATAACACGTTGGTAGTGAGTAAAACTCTTTCATAATAATGATAGCGAAAATACGAGTAAAATAGTAGAATTGTATTATTTGATAATATTAGGTATTCATTAAGTGTTCAGCACCATGGGTAGGAGGAGAATGCGTTTATGCACCATAACCGCAGGCTAGCTAGACCCGCGGCCGTGTGTGGGACTCGAGACCGAAGCGTCCGCTACCCACTACACTCCCCCGGTTTCTCCTTCACACCCGATTAGGACGAGCCGGTCTTAACCTTATTGGCTAGTGACCAGCCCATCCCCGGGTAATCATCAGCTTAGCTGCAAAGTACATGAAATACAACTAACGTTCCACATATTCCTACAACACTGAAAGAATTATCCCCTAACTCCTAACCGTTAAGGAGTTGTACTTTCCATCATCACCTTAGCTGCAAAAGTACATGAAATACAACTAACGGTCCACATATTCCTACAATACTGAAAGAATTATCCCCTAACTCCTAACCGTTAAGGAGTTGTACCTTCCATCATCAGCTCATCAACATAAAATGATGTCTATCGGACGCAAAAACTTGAATGGCTTCAGAAAAAACAAGTAACGCGTAGTGTGCGCCTATAAAATTTGAGGTTTTCTCTTGATTTTTCCGGGATCCCATCATCAGATCCTGACATGGTGACAATGGGACCACCTCGGAACTATGCACTTTCAAATAAAAAAAGAATTATTTAAATCGGTCCACAATTGACGGAGAAATCGACGGACATACATAAAAAAAAAAAAAAAAAATACATACAGTCGAACATATAACCTCCTCCTTTTTTGAAGTCGGTTAAAAATGAAACTTTTTCCGTATTGCAATTCTTCTGAATTATTATTAAGAAATATTTAGGTAATATCATTAATTCTTGAAAATGCAATCGCAAGAAATAGCATGTCAATACAAAAACATGACTTTTTTGATGACCTACAATGTTGAATGCAATTATAAGGTAGGTAGATAAATAGTTAGATCGGTATTCATTATTACACAAAACATTTTACAAAAAAAATAATATTCCAACAGAAAAGATAACTTTTAACAATAATATTTTACAAAAAGAAGTAATTACGAGTATTCTTTAAAACGTGTCACCAAAACCTATCACAAAATTTTATTGACTTTTCTTTATTTACTAGAACAGCCAAAAGCCTTCTGAAAAATAAATCGCATATTCCGAGGTTGCTGCTATTCCCCAACCTAATTTATAGCGAGCCTCCACAGTTCCCAATCTTACAGGAGTACATTTTTACGACAAACCACCCGCAAAATTACACACTGCCAAACATTGTCTTCATGAGAATTAAAATTAATTTTAAATTATTTAATTTAAAAAAAACATAAAAAGGGGTCGGCAGATTTACAACATAAGTCAAAAATGGCATCTTTCCAGGAGTAAAAAAACTTCATACAATATTAGTAATTTTAATATATTTTTTTGTTATAAAAATTATCTTAGTACTCACACCTGGCCATATAACTAAAGTATATTACTTTTTAACTAACATTTTGTGTGAATTACGTTGTGTGTATCAAAATTATGATGATTTCTTTGACTATGTGCTTTAGTCGGCCGACCCTAGTTTGATATCTGGGATAAATCATCCTGCATTGTAGGTAATAAAATTACTAAAACACGCAATGAAGTCTTAACCTACCAATAATTACCAATATCCTTGAAACAGGACCTAGAATAAGGACAAAATAAACATTTTCTATTCGGTCAGAAGGGAGGTGAAATCAAAGCAGTGTTTGAGGTTAATTGGAAAACAGCTCATAAGCAAGTTAGTTAGTTAATGATGTTATTAAACATTGACTTTTGCGTCACAAGTAGATGCTACTTTTAAGGACGTTTGAATTTATTGAATTGAAAAATAGTAAAAAGCACAGAAAAACCAGGTTCTGTGGTGAAAAGACTATTCATATTATTTTGGTATGATGCAGGGAAAATGTCAAGTTTCATCTAATAAGGAAGAAATTAAAACCATTCAAAAACCACCCGTGTTGCATCTATTAGATATTCCAAAAAAGTAAAAATAGAACTCATAAATATTCAAACATCTCAAGCCAGAATTTTACAATCTCGATGAATCTTTTTATGACTAAGCGACCGCAAAACGTCTAAGCAGTCAACATTAAACTTTTACGAAATTATGAATTCGTCTCGACAGTTGTCGTCTATAAATATGTTATGGCGCCGTTGTAAACAGATGTCCCCCGCCATAAAGAGTTAATTATCTAAGAATACCGACCCCTGTCGGCCGGGTGCAGGAATAGCTCTCCTGGGAACTGTTCTACGTGTTCCTTTTATTTTGTAGGCTGAAATGTTGCGATAAATATGGATGCAGCAACTGCTTTCGCTTTTATGACTTTATGAAAGATTAATGACTTTGGAATTGGTAGCTGTTATATTAGCAAAAAACCCCTCGATGGTCTAGTGGTTGAGGTACCGGGCCGAGATATCGGGGTCCTGGGTTCAAATCCCGGGTCGAGCTAATTTCGTGACGCTTTTTTCGGACACAGCTCGGGTTTGTGATTAACAATTCGCATTTGGCAAGCGTGGTGATTAAAACAGTGCCTACACATCATCGTAGCTATAACTTCATTTCAAAGATGGAGGCCACAGAGATCCATTGGATCTCTGTGGATGATGGAGGCCTTTGCCCTGCGGTGGACATTACCAAGCTAAATATGTACTTACAACTACATACTTGTATACTTTTTTACTTTTTTGTAGATACAAACTGGAAACAATCACACAAATTGATGCTCTCCATGGGATTTGAACCCACGACCTCCGGGTTTTATAGCCTTACTCTCTAACCACTGTACCACGGATCATAATTAATTCCATCCCAAAGATTTTGCCCTGTTTGTAACAAAAATATAGTAAAATAAATAAATAGTAAAATAAATAGTATGTACAAGTTTATCCGCCTATTATTTTTCTAACTACACATAGGAATGTAAGTATCTATTGTATTGTGAAGATGCTTAGCATAAACATTGTTTTACTATACAACCCATTCAAGAAATCCTTTAGGCTACTGGAATGCTCGCAGTAACATTGTGGAAGACATTTGAAACCACTTTTGTAAACAAAAGGTATTTATAGGCTATGTTGACTTTGATCAAGGTGGTTCTTGTCAAGGGTGTAAAAGTAAACCAAACGGATTAAACTTTTAAATGCTGTACTATATTTAGAACCGATTGGGACTAAAAGAGCTAGTAAACTAGAAACAACAATGGTAGAAAAAGAAACTATATCTCGTGAAGCAGATTTAAAAAATTAAACGTTTTCGGTATTGGATAACGTTACACACATCTAGGGTTGCCACCCGTACTTTATAATAAAGTATTGTACGTTATTTAAGGTAATTGTACTCTATACTTTATAAGAATAATAAAGTACGCGAAAATACTTTATTTTGCAAAATTTGATTTCTATTAAAGTCGTAAGTATTTTTCGTTAAACGAAATTTAATTATTAATGTTGAATAAATGTCGCCACTCGCCAGCGCCACATAAGCATTTCTGAACGCAACTTAACCTCAAATATTGTACTACTAAAACATAGATTTAGTACTAAAAAAATTGTACTTTATTATCCAATGTACTTTAAATGCAGAAAAAAAAGGTGGCAACCCTACACACATCGTACACAAACACAAAGTAAGGAGCGTAGGCACATGATTATGTTAGGGGTCTAAATTAACGAAGTTTTTACAAGTACTACATACATCCAGACACGGAAAAAACACAAATATAATTTATATTTTATTATTTGATGGATTCTAATCCATGACCTTTGGGGCCGCTGAGATTAATGTAGTATGTGATGCTGTCCAAAATATGTTTCTACTGATACTATTTCTCCAGACTAGATACTACATAGATAGGTCTCATCAGGTCAATTCTACAAAGTTATCTGTGTACTTACATTCCTAAATCCCTTGCTAGAATATATTTTGATGGATTTTCTGGTACATCGGTGACACAAATTCGTAGACTGCTTTAGCAATATTACGTGTGTATAATAAATAATTCTATTCAATAGATATTTCTGCATTATTCGCATTACTCGGTCTGCAACATTATAAATTCTCAGTAATCAGAAAATGAGAAACAAAATTTATTTTACTAAAAAATTTAACCCTTTTTCACTCGATCGTGATTGAGATCACTTGCGGTACGTAGAAGATCCGAACCTAAATCGACCTTCACCGGGTTGATAATAGAATGAAAAATATTTTATTATGAATTTAGTATATAATAAGAAAAAATAATAAAAATTTGTTGCCTAAAAAAATCCTGGACAGACTATCATTAATTATTTAAAAAATATATTTTTAACAAAATATTGCAAATATTGCATTATCAAGATAATTTAGATAGAAAAGATAGCAAGATAAAAAAAAATGCCCTGACTCAACGTATTAATCAACCCGGTGAAGGAAGGTCGATTTAGTTTCGGGTCTTAGACCAAAACCAGTAGACTGTCGAGATGTTCTTCTAAAAAGTATAAAAAGATAATTTTGTTTTATGGTTTTCATCCGGTTGATAGGTATATGGTTAATTTAGTTCAACTTATTTTAATAAGGGCTTTTAAGAATTATGTTCGTCAGTGACAAACTAATTCTGTGGGAACGTTTGCTTTTTAAAGACCTGGTGATAATTGACCATATGGTGACATTAACGACCGTTCAACTTCCTATTAAAACATATCATCTGGCGTCAAATGCAGAGACTAAAATAAACTGAAGTGCATTTAAATGTTTTATTGGTTTTATGTATTCATTACTCAGTATTAAAGTTTACAAGAATTTAACACGGAACTAACTTAAAATATAACTTCCCCTATGCACTCGTTGTATGTTGCTTGTATATTTCAATTATAAATAAATACATATCTCTAAACATTATTTACACAGCACCATCTAGCCCATTAGCATTAGCTTGTGCTATGGGTGCCAGACAACGGATAAACATTACTTGTATACTTTTTTTTTTGTAAATACATACGAGTACATTATTATACAATAGAAACACTCAGACCGATACAAACAGTTCATGCACACAAATGCTTGTACCGTGCGGGGATCGAACACGAGACCTCTGTTGTAATAGCCGACTTCTCGACCATTATACCAAATGGCTCGTCAATAAGATATGTTTGTGACTTATTTAATCAAAACTATAATTTATGGATTCAAAAGAAGAGAGATCACTCTCCGGTATCATATTGCTATCTCACCTCGCAGAATAATTGTTTAGATACTTACAATCAGGGGAGTTAGTGGGTAGTGGGACTAAAGTCTTTTATCCCAAGTCCCACATACAGCTTCAGGTACAACGAGCCTGTAATAATGGCGATTAAATTCATACTCTTATTAATTAAAATTGGTGTTGAACTACGTAAACATAAATTATTTCTAAAAACTACCCATAATTTTATTAGAAAACAATAACTGTTTGTAACAAGAATTGTAATTTCCTACTTAAATTTGTTATTTTAAATTTTATTAAACTTGTTGACCAGAGAATTTCTAGCTAATTTTAAGTAGATGTAAACAATGATTGACACTGGTAAACAAAAGGGAAGAATAAACAACACGTTTTTCTTAAGGAACCTTCTAGCATTCACGGGCTGATTTGCTCACTTGTTAATTTTAATATACGATTTAAAAATTATTATGTATATAACTTTTCAAAATTCTCCTAAGAGGCAATTAATTTTGACATTTCAGTAGAATATTTGAACGCAAATTGTCTGAATGGATATTGTAGAATAACATTTATCATTCATTTTGAATTAAAAGTTTCATTTGAGTTAAACTTCATTTCTTCAGCTAGATAATTTCATTGAGTCAGTTTTAATTAATTAGTGACAATGTATTTCGCAGTCACAAAGTGAATATAACGTACCGCCGCGCGTCATTCTAAATATGTTTGCTTTAATAATACTGTTGCTGTAAATTATACCTTGTTTAGTCTCTGTTGACAGAACAATTTATTTTAATAGGTTTCTGTATGGCGACACCAAATGATATTATTAGAAGCGCCGTTCTTAGCTTTTCGCTTGCAACTTGCAAGTCTTAGAATAATATTAGGTTGACGAGATTTTGCTTGTCGTTAAACCTATAATCTTAAATAGGTTTAACGACAAGCAAATCTCGTAACAACAAGCAAATACTAAGAAACTGTTATGATCTAGATAATGGATGAAAATAACTGCTATTTTAATATCGTAAGTACTGCTATATTTTAATTTACTGAGCTGATCAAGGAATTGATTTCTACTACGAACTATGGGTTTTGCTTTTTACTTGGCGTAGAATGGAAGAATGCATGATTTTTACCTCTTTAATGAGGAAAATACTTTTAAAAACCTTTGTCTACTGAGATGTTTGAGAAAGTATGTAAGACTCGGCTTTTGCCCCTCTGTCTGGCTTTCACTACACCCTCAAATGGGGAGTTGTCCGTCTTGTGGCGTTAGTCTGCCCATCAATTATTTTTTCCAGGCTTACAATATATTTTAAAAGTCGTACAGACACATGACACAGTTCTGGAGTTATTCCCATTAAATATATCTGACATGTTTTTTAAGTCTAAGTAAAGGTAGTCCGGTAGTCGTATATGAATATGAATATTTTATGTAGATTACCAATTTTACCAATACGACTTTTAACTGTGTCCTAAGCTGTCTGTCGTACCTAAATTTATTCTAAGTTAAATCTAAGTTACCCACGTCTCACACGGCCGCAGGTGTAGCTAGCTTGCGGTTATGGTGCTTAAACGCATTCTCCTCCGAAAAAAAAGTTAAATCTAAGTCATCAAGTAGTTTTTACTCTAAGAGTCGCATGAATTCCTTTTCAGCAATATTTACTTTGACGAAGCCTTACATGAAGTAAACCAAGGACTCGAATATTAAGATAAAAGAGAGTAAAAGATAAGTAAAAACGAGCTATGTTCAAGACTCAAGTATAATTTAGGCACCTGTGCTGTTCCATAACTCACGCTCGATTCGAATTCAAAATACAAACGTCTTAAGTAAAAACAAGTAGTTCTACTACCTATCAGTTACTACAGACTTTAGGCCCATGTAATTTTTCAACATGTCACTTATTTTATCATCTTTCGTCTCAATTTTTTTTACATAATCATCAGCACTTCCTTATCTGATCAGATGTTTTAGGGCGAAGGCAGTTAAGTGCTCATAAAAACATTCACTTTGCCTGTCCGCTGATCCGAGCTGGAAGAATCTCAGCCAACGCCGTCATTTATGTAAGGCATCCCATTACCGGAATGGCACTACTTGCGTAGGCAATTTTATTTTATGTCGTACCACCATCTACATGTTTTTATTCCTCCACACCACTTAGGCGGGCACTTCTTTTTTTAGAAATTACCTTGAATGCGCAACCTTTTAAATAGGAGTACTTAATTACTTCCAATACAGCACCTTGTTTCGTAATGGGGGTGGTTATGGCGTCTGTTAATGCAGGGTTGTAAAGAGGTGCTGGTGAGCGTAATTCAAGGCTTTTGAAATAATTATCTTTTTTGCGATGATGGATTTTAGCTATAAAGGTCTTGTTTTACGATGTAATTTACAACGAAAGTTTAATAGGACGATTACTTTTACTCCCAATTGTTACTTTATAATAGATCTTCTAGAGATAAGCATTTTAAAGCAATTGAATTTTAAACTAGGGTTTACTCTACATACGCGTAAATTAACATAACATATATAAATTACAACTTCGCATTCAGAAATAGTCATATTTTAAAATCGTGTTTTCTTATGGTGCGTCTATGCTTACGAAGCGAACACGAGCGGCGCACGAGCGGAGCACGAGCCGATCCAAAATTCGTATACTGTGGACGGACTTGGAGCCTCGAACGAGCGCGCTTCGAGCATTCGTTTCGTGCTCGACTGTGCTCCGCCCGTAGACAGAGAAAACTATAGACAAATTGCATACAAATTGATAGTATCTATCGCATTCACACAAGAAAAAGAGGGCGATACGGATAGACCACGTAAAAGAAAGAGATAGAACTACACAATTTTTTGTCTCGCACCGCGTGCCGGTTTTTCGATATTAAGGCTGAAACTATGCTCGAGGAGAGATCGTCGTAGGCTCGTGGCAGGCTCGTAAGTGCGTCCACACTTGTCACGCGAGCAGAACGGTTCGACTCGTGCTCCGCTCGTGCGCCGCTCGTGCTCGCTTCGTAAGCATAGACGCACCATTATACTTTAATGGGTCAAATTCAGGTAAGTATATTTTATAAACTTCTGCATATTTTAAGTGATATTTCATTTCAAAAATATGAGGTGTCTAAACTCTCCAAAAGTCTAGGAATAATATGCAAGCAGTGATAAAGTGGGTAATTTCCGATAGGAACGTCCAAACAGACCCTCTTTCGAGTGATTCACGACTTTCTGCGTAAATAAATAATATCTTATTCTTATTTTATTCACACATCACGTAGTCTTATGTTTTTCATAACATAAGGTAGATGGGAATGACTAGCAAACATGTAACGAGATGTTAAATCAACGTGACTTGGAGATATGATTCTTCAGTAAGAGTGAATGGTGTAGACGATTAATATTGTAGTCATAAGAAACTGTAAAAAGTTCTTAGGCCTCACATCTCATCAGGTGTTATATTATGTAGTTGTAAATTCATTCAATTCTTAAAGGGCAAGGATAATTATTATAAAATTCTTATTATGAAATTAAAAAAAAAATGTTTTACCAGCTATTTTGTTGTAAGTGTCGAAGTTAGGTACCTACATGAACAGTAAAAATATATTGCAAATAGTTGCCAAAAGGTTCAAACAATTTCCATCTGAAAAAACAGGTCTTCTTTACTTTTATTTTCTTTGTTCCAGGTAGCCAGCATTACAATACTCGTGACGATAAGTGATCAATGCATCAAACAAACAACTTTTATCGCGACGCAAATTCAGCTATAAACCTTGAGTCATAACGTTTCGTCTCCCGGCGACTTTTGTTTCGGGCGTCGAAGTGCTGCGTTTGTGATGTTGCTCGCTTCGCTCATAAAAAGCGGCCCTGCCAAATATACGGGAAGCGATGAGGACGGGCCGTAAAAGTGACTTATTTTCCTTCGGAGACACCAACATGCTCCTGACGATATACGCCGCACTGCTTCTCTGGAGGATTGACTGCGTCGTCGAGAGCACCAAAGGTAATTCGAGTATCCCCGATACAATGTTGAAGAGATTGCCAGCTTATGACGACAGTTTGTTTTAAGTGTTTTTCGCGTTTGCTTAGGTAAGACATGGCAGGATTTTAATCTTTTACAACAATAGAGAGCAACTTACGATATTTTCTACAGAGAATACGAAACAGTTAAAATACCGTTTTAACAACACACACACTTTATTTTTTTTTGTAACAATCGCAACACAGGAACCCCAAATTTTTGTTTATAATGCTATGATACGATTCTCTATTCAAAAAGGTGCCACTTAGTTGTTGTAAGCGAGCGTTCCCGTCGTACATACATTCACTTGGTATTGAAAGCTCTTCTGATGTTCAGACCAACAAAAAAATATCGTGGTACCTACAGCAATTCAATTTTTTTGAAACGATATTATTATTACAAATAAACTTCTAGTCACAGAACAAAAAAACAAATGTTAGGCCCCTGATGCATAGGGCAGGGTCACTACCAAATGCGCCAGAAAAATGCCTCAGTGCTGTTATTACGAACAAAATGTACAGCTTCTAGCTTCTCAACTTCTAGGACTTGACTTTATATACGAGTGTATCCGTTTCTTGGAAGGAAACTGACGTAATTGTCACATGGGTTGACAATGGCAGAGCGCAACAAGAATTCCGAGTATGACATACAATGCTTCGTAGACAGAAACACCTACAATACTTTGCCCCATATACTGCGTCACTCCACTAGAGAATTGGATTTGACTATTCCCCGTTAGAGTTGCCTATCGATAGTTAACCATCGATAGACTTTTGATAGTATATCGATGGTTGACGTCATTTTAATAATATCGGTAGTTTATGGATAGTATTGATAGCACAAATTGACTTATACAATCGATTGAATACAATAGTATCGCTACTAACGATAGTATTGGCTACAATAGTATCGATGCTATCGATACTATCGATGATATTAATAGTTTAAGCTATCGATACTTTCGATAGTATAGATACATTGCATTCAATCAATAGTATTAGTTTATTTGTGCTATCGATAAAATAGTATTGGTAGCACTATTTATATTGTTTCTAATTTTCAAGGTCAATTGTGAAACTCTATTCCCAATAAATTGTCAAAGACAGGGTTTGGCTCGTGTGTGTTGTCGGCTTTTGTCACTTGCTTTATTTGACTGCATTTCAAATGGTTCCTATGATACGCGATTCAACACGGACGAAACTGTTTTGTATTTAGATTTTTTAGGATTAATGCCTAAGACTAGAGGTTTTCTTTAAGACATTCTTCGAATGTATCTGAAAAAGAATGTGATTGTAGATAAACTATATCTGTGAACGTTACTGAATTGACACGTAAATTATATAGAACCTTTTTTCATCATGGCTATTATGGATTATTATGGACTAACTAACTGAAACCAATTCGATCATTTAATTTTAAAATAGATTAAATGAAAGAAAATTTAAGAATCTTCTATATTTCGAACAAGTATTTAAACTTCTACATCACCACAAAATTAAAATTTTAAAAAACAAACTACCAATCTCCCGCAGTCTGACAACCATACATTAAAGCTAGTGCTCCCAAGCCGCTAATAGCTGTATAATTTCTACGGGAAAACGTATTGACTCGTCTTGCAATAAATAACTGGCCGCAAAACAACGCGCATTAATACGCTACTGCACCCAAACACCGAACGAGCCGTAAAAATTTACGACCCTTATCTTGCTCAGAGAATTTACTCAAGAAAACCTTGTACGGAAACTTCCGGTGACATTTTTCGTTGCCTTCCACAAAAATTACCTGCACTTTTTGGTGATATTCGTGGAGGGAAATTTAATTTTGAAAGCGTCTGTTTGTTCTAGACTATCTGCTGAATGGTATAGAGTTTCTTTTGTAACGTGCCCCGTTTATAGAAATAGGGAGTGCCCACCTTTTCAAATAAGCGTTAGTAGGCGTCGCCACTGTCACGGAAGGTTGAAATAAAAGAGGTTGTAAGTTTCAGTGAGATAACTGTTTCCGTCTGAGTAATATAACTAGCTGTATGCTTTGTCTACGGAATTTAGAAGCATCAATGTAGAGGGTGCAAATATTTTAAAGATGTCACTTAGTTACTTACGTCTAGTTACATTAATAACGTTAAAATGGAAATCGACACACGGAAAATGTATAATTTTGAAATAAACAAACAACGTGGTCGCAGTATTCGCAGGTGGACTGCGTGTCTGCCAACTGATGTTATATAAAAAGAGGCATTTGTTTCACGAAATTACCACTACTTCACAATTAGGTACATTTTTATTGTTCTGGCTTACTTGTTGTATTACTTAAGCAATTAATCCAAAGTACACTTGTAGATAATTACAGTTTGAATAATAGAAAAATAAAGATTGGCAATCATAAAAATTACATAAAGCACTTTAGTTTCCTTTGTAGCCCAATTCAAGAAAGATCTTCAAATGAGACGAAACTGTAGAAATACGACCTACAATAATGTATTATATTCATACAAATAAAAATAAAATACACTGAGAACCTTAGTAAAACGTATCCATTATTAAAGAGGCCTTATAAAATTTTCGTGATCAATGTTTGCGATATCTTATTATTGTACACGGAAAATATAGAAAGATTGTATATTACCAAATCAGAGGCATATACATGTTTTACATAACTAATAAATACAAATTGAGAGCATTTAAAGGCAAACCGCCCACAATATGGCAGGACATTAAGGCGGCTTCTTTATTAATAAAATAGACCGTGGCCACTTACAATCAGGCTATTTACCTGCCAACTGAAACCATACAAAACAATATTAGACTTATTTACCATTTAAACAAACAGTAAACAGTGTTTCGTTATTCCATAAGGTTAACTGGTAGAGAATGTTTTTACGTTTAATCCGCCTTTTGTATTAATAATAAAGTTTTTATAAAACAATTTAAATCTTCGCTGAAATAGTGCTATATGCATTTAATTTTGGTACTTCAACAAGTGAGGATCAAACGTTCCTCCAAACAACAAAGGGGCTTGTAACTCAATCGCCCAATTGAATTGCAACATAAATTGCCTATTCAGGGATTGATGGCTATTTATAACTTCAAAGTTGTTTTATTGTAATAGATTTTCAAACGGAATGGAATTCAACTGGCTAGTATTTTCGCTTTTTGTTTTATTTTACGATTTGTACCTACATATGAATCTATACTATTTGATTCCGTTACAATTTTTGAATCCTGAACAAAAGAGGATAAACTAAGGATTTTTGCGGTACGTGTTTCAATGAGTAAACAAACTTTAGCGATGCAATTAAAGACCATCAAGCAACCACCCACAAGATAAATCTGCCGCCATAATAGCTCTGGCGGGTTTAAGAGCCTAACGCTCTAACCACTGTACTACAGAGGCAGTTAGCAGCAGTCAGCAGGTCTTCAAAGGTTATTGTCATTAATTAGGGACATTGATTGTTGTATTTTCCATTATGATAATATATTCTAAAGGCTTTAACGGTTCAATGTTGGGATAAATGAAACAAACATCCGCCCCAGGCTCGTGTTTACCGATGTCATCGTTGTTTCTCGCCTGTGGCGGGCAAACCCACGTTTTGTAAGCATTTATAGATCGACACGAACAGCTGACATAATGTTATTATACTATTTATGTTCTCATTTTATCAATATGAATGGATGAAACTGTATTATCTGGATTGAAGGGTTTTGTAGAAACTTAGCTTGGACTGTTGAGTTTAATGCAGCACTTCTTGAGTATAACTTTTTGAGTGAAAGGTACGACGAACAAAACAATTAAGTCTTAATTAACAGAAATGCAATCTATTTAGACAGCATTTCTGTTAAACTAATTCGTTTTTACGTACGTAAATTTCATTCTCCATTTTAGCGATTTACCATTGGTTACTGTGCAGGCCAATGGTAAATTGCTAAAATGGAGAATGAAATTTACCGTATGCCTGGTCTTTAGTCTGCAGAATACCTAGTTACTCTGCACTCTAACGGATTTCCGCACATTAACGGTAACACATACAATAAGAGAGTTGAAGAATCATAGTTATGTGTGTAGAAGGAGATTTAAGTAGAGGAAGGCCGAAAAAGAGTTGGATGGATTGCGTGGAGTATGGATGGAAATGAAAGGGTGCAATAATGAGCTGCTTTTTTCTTTACAATTGTGCACTTTAACGGATCGTATACGGAATTCCGCAGATTACCTAGTTAATGTGCACATTAACACATTCCGCACTCTAACGGTAACATACAATAAAAAGTTTCTGCCTAATGCCACTTTAATGTTGCTAACAACAAAAGCATAGAGATCTTTAGTTTCTGTTGTAGTATGAACAAAAGTCATTAAGTTTCCAGATGGTCAGAACTTACTAAAACCGCATGAAAGTTTCCATTAAGTAACTGCTCTGCCTAAATTTGTAATCTGATTTTTAAAATAAAAATCCGACCCGAAACGACGAGATAAAATTAAGATTGATATCGGCATAGTTACACCTGGGACTTACTTAATTGATTAATTTCTTTTAAAAGTATACTCTGTAGGTATACATTATTTTGAATTTTGATCTCAATGATAGCTTTAGGGAAAATTGGAATTAAATTTAGTTAGGTAAGCATTTCGCAACCGATTTAATGTAATGGTTTCCAAGCATACTTATTTAATATAAATGCTGTCAATTCACGTATAATATCCATGTGAACCAATATGCCTGTTTTTATTTGTTCTGGAGATTCCAGTTTATAACTTTGTTAGCTATAAAAAAATAATGATGAAACATTGATTTACCGCGAGATAAAACAAAATACCAAGGCTGATGAATATTAATAAATATAAAAAAGAAAGTGTCTGAACACTAGACACGTTCCTCACAGGATGGCAAGGCGTTGCTTTAAGTAATAAAAAATGTATACTATGATTTTGATTTAGATTATCCCACGATACTTTGCTTGGTTTTTTCCATTTATGTGTTCCAGGTAATTTAAATTTATTATTAGTTTATCTACGTGCTTATATTTTCATGTAATTTCATGTTTTTTTTTATAAAAACAAGTCGGCAGTAGTAATCAACAAATTGTTGTTTGTCAGAGAGACAGCACACTTGAAAAGATCAAAGAACCTTGACTAAGATTATTGTAGCACACTTGGCGATACTTCCCTCAATGCAAAGCAGGCCGTAATGGCTTCTTCAGATCAAGGAGATTGTTTCCTCACCATATTTTGAAGTTGTGTAGCAAAATATAACTATGTACAAATTTTTTTCCGCAAACGTTTATTCTCCAAGCTTAACACTATATCAATTAGGTTCACGCGATTCATACTCATTTAAAAATCACTGCATGCGCAGTTTATAGAATTCAACCTTTTGTATTTCCATGACAAGCACACATCATAATTTTTCGTCATTTCAGTAGAAATAATTGCATTACGTAGCGAACGTCTAAGTCAGAAGCTTCAGTTAAAAGTTTAACCTATTTCAACGCGTTCTGTGAGAAAATCATTTTTCTGGCTTGATGGATTCAGACAGGTTAAGCCTAAAACTAATTACAATTATTGAAGGCAACTCCATTTAAAACGACGAGAGGTCTCATGCCAATAACGCCTTAATGACCTACTGTACTGGTACCCAATATACTGGTCTACATTTTCTTAATTAACCGGTACAATTAACAAGACTTCTGAAGTTAATCAAAGGTTACCTAGTAACGGGGTTATATTGAAACTGATATAGCCAAGTTATATTCGGGGCCGTACTTGTATTGTTCTAAAGAACAAACGTAGAACGTTTTAGTAAACAAGACCTTGTTTTTGGAATGTTGTAGTAACTTTACCTCACTTTACTACAATTTGTAACTCTACGTGTATGTGCTAATTTTACATACTTTATTCTGATAAACCTATTTCATGAAGCATATTGACCGTCTTCGTGGAACAGTGGCTAAGTCGTGGGTTCGATACCCACCTTGGGTCTGGATGGTAGTAGGACTTTTTCAGAGTCCGACTGACTAGCTACCACCTCCACAGGGGAAATCTTGAGCCATAACTCTGGCTGTCTTCCGGCAATATTAATGTGAGAGCCAGTACACTTAAAATCAAAGGCTTGAAGATCAGATGAGCCTACAGTCTGGCAGCACATTGAGCGACGCTGGTGAAGTGTCCCTCAATGGAATAGGCCGCATTGACCGCTTACCATCAGGTGGGCTGCGTGCATGTCTGCCAAATGAAACGGTATAAAAAAATTGAACCATTATGCTTCTTAATTAACTATCTCTCAATGGCATGGGCTGCAATTACCACTTACTGTCAGATAAGTTTTATGCTTGCTGGTAAGCTAAAAATTACATAAAACAAATAAAGTGACGTATTCAGTAATCAATTTCAAAGGTTCTTTACTATTATAATCGATAATCGATGACCGACGATCGATGGTCAAGATATACATAGACACTAAACCGGTCGTAAAACAGTAAATATTCAGGTATGATATATGTACATATTTTAAACTTATTGTCCACAACATCACAAAAAAGTCACAGACCTTAAAGATCCACCGAGTGATAATAATGTCCATGCAATTAAATTTGAAACAATAGGAGAAATCAGAATAAGCATTTACATAAAATAATCAGGATTCAAAATGCCATGATAAATCAATAACGACACTGGTCCCTATTAAAATTATGAAAATTATCAGTAAACAGATTATTTATGTTTCCCATTAAGCGAAAGTGGGCAATTAACATTTTAATTTTAATATCCAGTTCAATGGGATTAATAGTAATCATTAACTGCGGTGTATGTTCGCGGTCTATTTCACAAGAGTTTGATTCGCCCGATAGTAATATAATTTTAATCATGGTTGATTACATGGCTTAATTATCAAATGTACACAATTGAAGAACGAATTATCAAAAGTGCCTCTTTTTACACTGCTTAATTCTATACTTTCTACTATTTGCTAATATTTTCAAGGCATAAAAATGCTTGTACACATACCTGACGCTTTGAGAAGAAGAGAAGAAAATAGATTAGTCTTATATCTTCTACACTTTAGAATGGCGATGCGTCCTTCTATTCATATTTAACTAGCGGCCACCCCTGCGGTTTAACCCGCGTGCAATTTTTTTGTCAATTATCCCCCCTTCCCCCCACATTTACGGAATCAAAAATACCCTTTGACAAAGGGTTTTTACCCGGGAAAAATGTAGCTTTCCAACAGTAAAAGATTTTTCAAATCGGTTCAGTAGATTCGGAGCCTGTTCAAAACAAACAAACAAACAAATCTTTCCTCTTTATAATATAAGTATAGATAACAAAATTGTTAAGGTATAGATGAATACCGAAAGTTAGTAATTACTTTTGGTATTCATCCATACTACCAAAATGTAATAAACGAACACAGGCAATACTTTCTAAGGACACTTCGATGCACCTTGTATACTTCAGAATGATAGTGCAGTTTCGCGTAAACGAATTTAACTACAGCAACGTCTCTCGTACCCTAAGATGGATGATGTGTCACTGTTATTGTCCTTGTTCATCCATACCAACAAGGTGAGACAAATGAACACAGCAATACCTAATAAAAGGACTTTGGTACACCACGTACGCTTCAACTGACGTTGTAATGTCGTTTAAATTCATTCAACTGTAAAAACGTCTCGTCCTTACATTATTTGGGTAGAAGCTAAGGCAATCCTTGTACTATGATGACAACTTAGAGCGTTTACTAAACCGCTCAAATGAAACTAACACGGTATTAAAATTACAGTACAAACACTGCAATAAGGAAGGGCGGTAAGAAATGTTGTCCCAAATTGGATTCGAAACCTTGTTAGCAAAGTAGATAACACACAATTATAAAGTTTTGGAGATAAATGGGGTACGATAGAAGTTGTTGTCTTTAATTTATGAATTATGCAAACTATTTTCATTGAGTTTTAAATATAGTTTGTTATTAGTTTTAATGTATATTTTACTTTTGTAGCCATTTAGTATCATTTAAAATCTAGTACTGGCTTCCATTGTATCATGAAACTAAACATTTCACCCTAACCATTTCAATGGCTAGCGATTTCTCAGCTCACACTGCATTTTATGTAGCTGCACTTGCACATTCCTAGAGGTGACAGACCTTTAATATCGCTTGTTTTATTAAGAATTATTTATTCGAAACAGTAGTATTTCTTAAATAATATTTTATAAATCTTTAAAGGATGGAAACATCTTTGGTATTGTAAATTTAGCTATGAGGTCTATCGCCTTACAATTACCCACCGTTTACGCTTTTTAACTGTCTCCGTGGTGTATCCGGAGTTGGTCACATTTTAAAGTGCGGAAATAATTCAAATCTACAAGTGTTTACGCACTCACTTGTGATATATCGCGCGTAGCTAATTAATCCTAAATATTGGGCTACAGCAGCTGAAACAAGGCTAGAGGAACATTATTATCATCAGGCGACATATACACTTTATAATAAAACAAAAACTTTTTAATGGTTGCCAAAAATTTACAACTGCTACAATTCAGCTCAATTCGATCATAGATATAACATACCTAATTCCACCCAGAACTTACCTATCTTTAGCCATAAAAAGTGTGAACGATTTTACTGCCGAAGACGTAAGTATATTGCTTCCTAATAAATAATGCGATTTTATTACCCAAGATTAGGAATCTG
The DNA here is from genome assembly GCA_949319885.1 of Mecyna flavalis. Classification (NCBI taxonomy): domain Eukaryota; kingdom Metazoa; phylum Arthropoda; class Insecta; order Lepidoptera; family Crambidae; genus Mecyna; species Mecyna flavalis. The sequence goes on along the minus strand of OX439408.1, from coordinate 11,374,751 downwards.
CTCCAGCTAGGGTTAACATAATTCACGTCGTAACGTTAAAGAGAGTCCTTGAACCGAAGCGCGGAAAACAATAAACAGCCCTTTATTGCCCAGCACAGAACAACAGGCTGCCATAAACTGGCCCAACTAGTGGATACAAATCTGAATTGTGACGTAAGCATAAAACATTCATATAGGAGCAGTGGCGGCCGCAGCGCGCGAGGTGTGCCCCAGGGACCGACAAAACGTAACGAACCAAGCTCCTACCATCCTTTTATGTCCCAGATACATTTTTCCGCGCGTACGAGGCGAGGCTTGTCTTCGGATAGATTATTTATGTTGTCACACCGCGCCCTTTGTGAACCGCAAAGGTGTGTTGATTGCTGCCCAACCGCCGTCAACCGGAAAACAGAATTACGAAATGGCTACCCGAACTGACTCCACCTTTAATATGTTTCTTCACCGATACAAAAGGCCATTAAATCAATCACGTTTTCAATGAAACAGGTATTAGAAAGAAATCCGAGGAGTCGCTTGCTTACCTACGGCAAAAAGTCGATCTGCGGGCAGGGCTTTTCACTAATTCTGAATTTAAATGCATGAGATCGAATAGGTTCACGCAGAGTCGCGCTGAGTTTTCCGATTGCCAGTGCTTTTATATTTTGGAGAAAAATGGGACTCTTGGTCGTTCTTCAACGTTTACAAAAGGAGTGTTATCAAAAGCATCGTTGGAGATTTACGTGACCCCCGAAGACACCCCTTTCTTTGTGAGTTTCCTTACACATTTGTAATAAAGTGCTCGAAGCGTATTCAGAACTTTAGATTAGAAAGTTTATGTTCTTCGTGACTTACCTTTTTCAAGAATGTTTAACTTGAGGAATTGTATTTTTCCGTAGATCATTGTCTTTAAGTGCAATGGAGCTTTTATGTTAGACTTTTTTTTCTATTCGTTTGGTTTTTGTTAGTTCCATTTTAATAAAAAAATAGTTTGGTTAAATTTCTTTAGCGGCAAATATATTACGAATATCATTTTACGCTAAACTACAATTGCGTTTTTATAATCGCATCAAAATAACGGTTTTATACTGCACCGGCTTTGATTGGATCGGACACACACAAGATAAAAAAAAATACTTCTATTTTGCCACTGTTTATTCTGGTCATTGAGCAAAAAATTTTGAAAATATTTTAATTGTTCAACAAATACAACAAATTACAATCAACTTCCATTTTCAAGTACGACAAAATACAATTTGTCCTAGATTAGCAATAATATGGTCCGTTGTTAGTAAAAATAAAGAAGACAATGATTATTAGTTTACAATAAAACTGAATAAGATTTTAAATAATGAAAACAATTTTTTATTGAAGTCGAGAACGAAAGCCAATTAATTAATACATCCAACTGTTGAGTGCGACGACTACATTGCATTTTCAACCCTCCTAAAATTATAAACAGACAGACACTGAAATATTACCCGGTAATTTATAACTGCAACATCTCATTCTATTTTTGTTTGAACCTCATTCGTCTTTTTTTACGCATGCAATTTGAGTATAATTTATTAGTGGTGTGAACATAACAGATGTCTAGTGCAGAGATGAACGGGGCTCTCAATAGGGCCGCGTTTTCGGTGTAAGGACCTTTGTGAGAGCTCGAGGGAGCAAAAAGCGTCACCTCCTAATTGTTTGCACATTTCGCGTCCCCTACACCACGTGCCGACGAAACTCGAACGCCCTAAAGTGTTTGTAGTGGGGAGCTTGTCGATACTTTGATGGCTAAAGTTTTTGGTAGCAAGTGGGGTGCGATGGACGATAGAAATATTTATAAGATGCCCTGAAGACGCAGTTTTTTGCAAATGGAGGGAATCCGATAAATCTGTAATCTTTTTTTGCCTGCTAACGACGACTCAAACATCTCAATGAAAACAGATCGCGTAACGAATCACAGGTTTTAGGAAGCAATCTCTTCTCTCTCTCTTTTTATTTTTCTTTGGTTTTAAACAAATAATTACCTGGTTTTAACCGATTTAGTAATAAATACAGCCCAATTTATAATAATATTGATATTTAATTATATACGCTAGCGTTGTGTAAATAATAGGTAAAATGAATTTTATTGACTTGTTACATTTTTTTTTTATTAAATAAAAATGATCTCTATTATTTTAACCAGCTCCGTAATCCAATAGAAGAGTTTACATATTATCATAAAAACCATAAAATTATTAATATACGTTAGATAAGACTTTACTTACTAATATTATAAAACCGAGTAAAGAATCTATCGTCACTAACTTGATGCGTTGATGGATTTTTGTCAATTTTTCAGGCTAAAACTACCGAACAGATTTAGATAAAACTTAACAGTAATCGAAGTTGAATCTTGAGTTTTTAAGGCTGTGTAGTTCCGCAGATGCCGCGCGTATGGTTTTTAAAAGCCACCTGAGACATACAAATCAGTGTTTTCAATTCTAAAAAAAATATATGTATCAGTTAAGGATCTGATCTAGTTAAAATCGCATTCAATTACATGTTTTTATAAACTTCACTCGATAGAAAAAAATCCCAATGTTACCCCTTTTTTTAACGATTTTCGTATTTTATGTCTAAGCTCCTGCCAATTAACATTTGAATTTTCTCTCAATTATAGCCACTAAATATTTACAGATAAATTCGCAGAGTTTGACTTGATAAAATTAGTGTCTCGTTTACTATGTTTAAAAAACTACGAAATGTGCGAGCGCGGCGCCATATTTGGACGTCGCATAATACAGACCTACAAACTTATCTGTTCCGGTGGCCAAAATTGGAACTACGTGAAATACAATGCAAAAACGATATTTAATGACAGTTCTAAATAGACATTAGCGACGCCGCCACCGGAACAGATAAGTTTGTCGGTCTATGCCTCTTTTATGTACTCCCACCCCCCCTTAATTACACGTCAAAATTAAATGGGCGAATTAACATAGCTTGCGAAAGCTGGTATTAAATTAATTTAAGTTTGTGCAATACATAATCACTAATTCTGGTTAAAATTAACAATGAAGATTAAATTAGTTTTGGTAAATTGATGTATTAGTAACATGATCGACATTAACATAACATCGATATATTCACACTATTGCCCGCCCTACTATTTCTAAATGCACACACGTGCTTGTCAAAATCATCAACTGCTCCTATTATGTTTGTAATCGGCATTGTTGATCAAAGTGGCCATTTCAGTCCCTTTTCTCACAAAGTATCGTGTTCCTCAGAGGAAATTACTTTTGAGTCCAGACCCCGGTTCGGTAAAGTGTTTGTATTTCCGTGATTGATTCTGTTAAAAATTTACATAGACTTACGAAAAAGTTGCCAATCGGTGTCCCTTTTATCTTAATCTTTTCGGTTCGTGTTCGGTGGCCTGTATAAATTTAAATTAAGGTATTTTTATTAATTCGCTTTTAGAAGTTTCTTTCTTGGTTAAGGACGGTGACTTTTAGGTACTATTTTAATGAATTGGCTTTCATTTGGGTTCGTATTTTGGAATCCATTACATATTACCTAAAACTTTTTAGGCCAATCACTGTATTTGGTACACTGACATGCTTCATCGATGAGTTGAGATGGTTAAAAAGGCAACGATCGGTCAAATGTGGCTTCAAGAGTTTAAATATAGACGCATTGATGACATGACTACAATAAAATATCGTCGCTTATTGTATTACCAATCCCGTGTTAATGAAAACTACCGAACCACCGACGCGTGAGAGCGCGAGGGGAATCTCTATTAGTACGAGTACATTGATACAGCGAGCCGGCAGTCCGACAATCCGTTTAAGGTGTAATAAATCACTGTACCACTCCCCTGTATCGAACCTATTATCAAGGGTATTCGTGCGTATTGTCTAGGAGCAGAGCCCCTCAGAGTACACTCAAACTATCGACTAGACGTGTCAAAAATTCTCAATTGAAATAGAACTCTAAGCGGTGGATATTAAGCAGTAAAATGGTTGCGGGAATTTGACAGATTAGGGTAGGTTGACGTGCTGCCGACTGTACATCGCAGATGTGCAGGCACAATTTGATTATGTCATTACCCAGGGCAGTTTGCTAGATGTCTGTAAGATAAACGCGTCATAACATTATCGGGTTCTTTGTAATGTAAAACTGCATCTGTTGGTTTAGCACTTTAGATGCATTGAAGCGGAATAGCTATCATTTATCATTCATTATTGTTTCTTTTGTGCGTAATGAAACGTTAATCACTGTCACGTATGTAAATGTAACTTTGTTCTAATAAACGTACAATACACAATTACACAGTAAAGTCAGTAAACAAAAGAGTCCGAATGTTACCAAAGTATAAGGCATGTATTTGTGTTTACCTTAACTGTATTGATAAATAGAACAAAAGGATAAACTATTTATTTTAAGTGTGTTTATGAAGATTGTTCATAAGCATTATATTACTAAAAATTGTTAACGTTACATGAAAACTTAGTTTATGCCATCCCCGAACATTTGTGTCCATGGACGTAAAATTACCATGTCTATTTAATAAACAAGTACTTATTAATAATGTCTAACAAGTTTCCGGTGTACAAGGTTAACTTAATTTAAGGCAGACAGAATACATATTAGTTTAGGCACTTTAACAATAGTGCTCTAGACAAAATAACTATAGAATCCGCCTATCAAGGTCAATTCCTTTCATGTATAGATTGTGCCTTATACAACACTGCAACCTAACCCTGATTGAATTGCTAAGTGCTTTCGCTTTGTCGGCCGTTATTGCTAGTGCCAAGAGCGAATTCGTCTAAAGACTATTGACGTCATTATAGAACATTTGACAGCCAGCCATCATAATATGATTTGGAAGACTTGGCTGATCATATGGCCACATCCCAAATATAGTTTGCTTGTCATGCATAATTAAATTATTTATGAGAGTGTATTATATTTCACATTATTTATTTATTTAATATTTTGCGGGAGAGTTTTTGTCAAATGTGGCCTGCAATATACTGGATGACTTTTTTTTACCGTCAGGGTTGGCGTGTAAGACAGTCAGTTTCGTGTTTTTTAATATTCTTTTTACGATATTATTTTTGAGTATTATGTTAATCAAAATTAACTTAGAATTAGGTGGTTAATAAGATTGGGTTATTTAAAAAAATATAAATTGTTTTTTTTTTTAAAGTAGTCATCAATACATATCATTTACCCAACTCACACGCAAATTTTCCTGATGGTAAAAAAGTCATCCAGTATGTAACTCATCTCCTTACAAAAATGTAAGGAACACAGAAAAAAAAATGTTATGATTCATTTAATGATAAATAGTATTACACCTTCTTAAAAAAAATGTGGTTCTGCAAGCACATTTATAAATGACATGTGTTAAGAGTCCTATAAAACGCGGCGTCTTGCGGCACTGAGTCATTTATGCGGGATTTAGGGATTTGCGTCGAACGGCTTCGTTTCATCAGTCTCGCTTAGCGCAATCACGGGTTCAATGCTCTGGGTACCTGTGAGCGATGTTATTACCTTGCTCTTGTAATCCACGAGACTTACAAGTATGGGTACAGTATCGAGGACACAATGTTCAAAATCAAACATGTACCTAAATACAATGTTCAAAATCAAACATGTACCTAAATCACAGATTATTAAATAGTTACTAACGCCTAAATGTTATTAAAATTATAACATTATTCAGGAAACAATCTGAAGAATGACTCGATTTTTTTTACCAATAAGAGATCTTCACTAACAGTATTTACTTGGTGATTTTCAAAGCCATTGGACCGATTTACGAAAGAAAATTATCAATTTAAGGAGTATTTTTTACGTAGAAAGGATATTATACTCTTAGATCCATCCGATATCTAAGATGGTCTTGAATATGGCTTAAAATAATTATTTAATTAGACGCTTATTTACCCCGTGGACAATTTAGAAAAGGTCCAAGCAAAGTCACTGGTGGAAGACTAGTAACTTTATAAATATTCTACCACAGTGATTACTTTAAGCTGACGTATCTTTACTCACGTAAGCTCTAGCGACAACTTCACATTTCAAACGGCATACGCGTCAAACATTTAAATGGGTTTACATTAGGCTTTTAGCGGGATACTAAGCTTATTTACCGCTACTTAGTCAGTGTTATGTTGATGTGGGGCGATTAGCGTCGAATGGCAACGTTTCATCAGTCTCGCGTTAGCGCGATCGCGTTCATTACTGTAACTATGCCGCAGTGAGATATATCGCCCTCATTGTCCGCAACTAACAACGCGCAGTTCTGGCAAACGGTCCGCTTTACTGACCTCAGTCACTACTACTGCCCGCTGTAAAATTAGAGTACAGTTAACCGAGTGAAAGTTTACATACATATTTGCACCGCAGTCACCGCAAGTTACATTCTTGAATATGCTTTGTTAATAAATGTCAGGCGAGCCTGTCGCAGTCCACTTCTGGGCATGGTCCTCTCCAAACGCAAGCCCTTCGTGAAACAGTGGCTAAGCCGCTTGGGTATAAAAACACAGAGGTCGTGGGTTCGATTCCCACCTAAGGTTTGGTTGGTAGTAGGGCTCTTTTAGAGTCCGACAGGCTAGCTACCACCCGACAGGCGAAATCTGCCGCCATAACAGCTCTGGCTGTGTTCCGGCAATATCAATGTGGGAGCCAGTACACTTGAAATCAGAGGCTCGAAGATCAGATGAGCCTACAGTCTGGCAGCACATTAAGCGACGCTTCCAGGCGAAGTGTCTCTCAGTGGAATAGGCCGCATTGGCCGCTTACCATCAGGTGGGCTGCGTGTCTGTCTGCCAACTGACCTACTTATATAAAAAAATCGTATTGCTTTTATAAACATTGTTTTTTATTTAGCTTGCACTTTATAACCTCGCTGCTGCTGTTCAAGACTGCTAGTAAATCTAATAACACATTATGAACGTGCTAATGACGCGCTGTTAAATATTTGTAATTCAGTCGCGCCGTTTAGGGCTGACATTCAAAGTAGCGGTGATATTGTATTTTATTATTTTTCATCCCACCATCTCGGAAAGAGTATTTTTAATCTTCAATATCTGAGTGGAAAAGCCGTTTTTATTCTCTAGAGGATAAAGTAAATTGAATTTAGAACATCGTGTGCACTAAGTTTGTGAATTAAAAAAAAACATTAAACCTATTTACTGCTACCTCTATGGTGCCGAATATATCATACAACTTTTTTTTAATTTGTTAAAAACTCACTCGGAACCTTCTTGGTGTTCTTTTTTCAATTTGCTTTTTTTTGCATTTAGTCATTTCCTCGCTGAGGTGGAATGAAAAGTTACGTGTTGCACTCGAGTGCAAAGATTTTTCACCTCGTGCTCTTTTGATTCCCTCGCTAACGCTCAGGATTCTAATTTTGAATCACTCGCTGCGCTCGTGATTCAATTTTAGAATCCTTCGCTTGCTCGGTCATCAAAATTGAACACGCGGTTAAAAAGCAACTTTGCACTCTTGTATAACAAATAACTATTGTCGTTTTTGTAAATATCTAACGCGAAGTAAGTACCTATGGAAATGTACTATGCTGTACGAAAGAACTTTCTTCCGTAAAATGTTTGGACAGCGGTGATCACTAAACTTATCATCTGCAGCTCAATCCCACTTGCTCGTTGGCCTTAATAAATAATAAAAAATAAATTTACAATAATATTATTTCCTGGAAACATAATAAATATAAACGTAATTCAAGCGCCGTTTTATTCTATGTATCTAGTTTCTTAATTTAAGTGAAACACTAAGGAAAAATTAATAATTATGAGCATTTAAAAAAATGTCTATTTTCCGTATGAAATATTAACCCTGCAAATTCTGTTAAAGACTGTTAGTTACTCAAATAACACTTCATGAGCGTGCTAATGACGCTAAACACTCGTAATTCACGCGGCGTTTTAGTGTTAAAATGTATCAAGGTAATTTGCGCGGGTAGTTTGAGTTCCGACATATTTATCGAGCTTAAACATAGCTATAGTTTTAACTTAGTATTATTAACTTTAAAATTATATTCTAGGAGCTTAGATACAATCGTAATTTTTTCAGGGTTCGAGTTCAATTTTCGATTTGAACAAAATGTATTTCGAATATTTCATGTCGTTATCGTAGTTTGGAGTAGTGAAAACCAATGTTGACAAGCGTGGTGAATTGGTGATTAAGCCTATTATGGTAGCGATATACCTCAGGTTTGTTTTTGCAATCATAGATATAAATAGTTTTTGCAATCATAGATAGAAATAGGCGAATATTATGTCACTATTATTTTATGTCTTTTCACAAGAGAAAGGTGAAGAACGCATTGATTACTTTTACTCGTATAGCAAACATTACATCAAGTATGATAGCCGATAAGAGTTTTTTAGATTGCATTTTATTTTCTTTAGTATAAAGGTCGATATCCAATGATGGTAATCAAATGAGGAACCCAAATCAATGTCGCCCCAGACACAGTACACCGCTCGCCAACCGTTAAGTGGCTCTATTAAATGATTCAGTAACTCAAGGCTTATTTATAGAAGGTGATATTAGTTACAGATGGGATTTGGATTGAAATTAAACGTTGCATTTGGGCCTTATCAATAGAGATAAGTATAATATTTGTAAATAATGATTTAATCTTAATAGTCAGCAGTCTTTTCAAAACTACTGTATGTATAGTTCTGAGATCATAGTTGAGTTATAAAACAACTAATATAGAATAAAAAAAATAATTATGTAGGACCATCCACCAGAAGGCTATTATATCTAAACCACTTAACCCCACGGTAATCATTCGGTGGCATCGTCACAGGAACGTAAGCAGTTTGTGTTATACTCGTAGGTATAGAATCAACAAGACGGCCAGGCCGGACAAGGCGAGCTCACTTAGCACGCCTTCTCCGGCCTGAGGGTTGACTTGCGGGCGGGGGTAGCTCCCCGACGTCCGCATTGCACAGGTCGCCCGAGCTAAGTCTGAGGGTCACCTTGTTTCTCGGGTGGCCCTCCCTAGGCGCCACCCCGACTTGAGGCCTCTCAAGTCGGGGTACCCGGGGATGGGCTAGTCAATAGCTAACGCTGGCACCGGCTCGTCCCAATTGGGTGTGAGGGGGAACCGGGGGAGTTTAGTGGGTAGTGGAAGCTTTAGTCTCGAGTCCCACACACGGCCGCAGATTTAGCTAGCCTGCGGTTATGGTGCATAAACGCATTCTCCTCCGAAAAAAAAAAGGTATAGAATCAACAAAGCGCACCTTTGGTAGAACAAGGGCAGAACTGCACCTTTTGCGATTTTACAGGAGAGCCATTTTAAGATATTTTTTGTATTGAATGTGGCCTAGCTCTATCAATATCATACTAAAGTTATTCTCCTTTGCATGACATAAACTATATACTATATTCTTTTTAAGTGCGTGGTTTACAATAATTAAAAACCAGTAGTTTTTTTGTAAAAAAATTTTTTTCTAACATAGGTGTACAATTGTGCCCTTGTTCCACCAATAAGTAAAATATTTTGTAAATGTGACCATATTTAAGCTTTAATTTGGCATCGTTTTTGACTAAAAACACCGTGTTTTTTGCGTAAATGTTGTATTTTTTTATACATTTAACATTTCACAGTAACTTTTTACAAAAAAAACATCAAAACTTAGTAATCAGTCGTCACATTTCGTCAAAAATATGAAATCTTATGGCCATTAGAAAATATCTTTAGAATCGCTTAAAAATAGTATAATAAAAAATATTATTATAAGAGAATAATATCAAAATAAAAGGAACATAAACCTAACAAAAAACCTAACAGAAAAACTATTTTTTAATAAAATTTTAAACAATCCTTTAGTAACAAAGGTTTTACTTAAATTGGTATTATTCTTTCTTAAAACTGTTTGGAATCACACATAAAAATAGGTTTAAATAAGATACCAGTATAAAACTTAAATTAACTTTACATATAAAAAATTATTTTAAGACCTAGGTCTTCCTAGGTATTCCTAGGAATAAAACAAATCTTGGACAGACAACGGCACAAATGTCTGAACGGCTTTGTCCTCCAAATTTTTAAATCATAAACAGGGCATAAGTGTGACAAATGTGGCCTTGTCACTCCAGAAATCAAAAACATCAAAGGGCATATTTAACTTTACGGCGTTAGCGCTCCAAGTGACGACTACATCTCTCCCCGCCGATGCCACAAATGACCAATGAGACTTTGTCGCGCCAACAGAGTAAGAAAATGGCCCCAGAAAGACAACGCCGCTTGTGCGCTCTGGCGGTTTTTTGAAGGAATTAAACGTGTGTCTTTGTCCCTTCAGTTAGAAGGTGCATTTTAAAGCATTTCTGTATACTTAACTCATTTTGCCAATTTTTGACAGTTGTGCCCTTGTTCTACCAAAGGTGCGAAAGGTACATACCACAAATATTATGTATACAAAATTAAGATCGCAATAAGCGAGTTCCATTAATTATTGAACGTATTGTACGTTTAATGGTTAATAGAACTCGGTTATTTCTCCATAAAAAAAATCGGGGAAGCATGAACGGTAGAGGTGATAGTTCCACTTCTCGTAGTTGCTTCTGAACTGGTTTACTCTTGTCCACACGGAGCGCTCACTGTCTGAAACTGATAAATTTATAGTGTGGTCTGGTATCTGATCTTTCTCAGAGTAACGCTGAAAGCCTAACTAATTACTGTCTTATCTCCAAAAAAGGTAGTATCATTTTTACCACAACACTACCGATATTTACGCTAGACCCCGTTCATTACCGGCCGCTGAAAGCGCCCCCGTGATAGATGACCCGCTCATCGAGAATAATGGCCGGTTCGGACAAGTTTCAGAATTATTTACCTCGTTCAATTACTATGTGGACCGAGAAGCGTGATCTAGGCAGCAAACAGCGAATATAACGCGAAAAAGGCTGAGTGCTCGAGTGAAAGAATAGCCGCGACTAGCAGTCTTAGAAAAATAAAACTTAGTAAGCAGCGGTAGTCTTTATTTATCCTCTGTTATTACACCAGAGGTCGCGGGTTCGATCCCCGCACGGTACAAACATTTGTGTGCATGAACATGTCAGTTTGTATCGGTCTGGGTGTTCCTATTAATAATATGTATGTACTTACAACAAAAGTACCTTTAGCCGTTGACTGGCATCAACAGTCCGAAGATGTCCAAAGATGTCCAATTGGCAGATAGATACGCAACCACAGCGGCTTAGTCCATTGAGGAACACTTCACCAGGAAGCGTCGCTCAATGTGCTGCCAGACTGTAGGCATATTTGGTCTTCGAGCAATTGATTTCAAGTTTACTGGCTCCTATATTAATACTTCCGGAGCATAGCCAGAGCTGGATTGGCGGCAGTGCCAGTCGGACTCTAAAAAAGTCCTACCACGAACCAGACCCAATTTGTGTAATGAGTATATTATATTAATATCTGTAATGTGAACAGAGAAGCGTAATCTAGGTAGAAAACAGCGAAAATAACGCGAAGAAAAGAAAGTTGAGTGTTTGAGTGAAAGAATATCCGTGACTGCTAAAATGGCTTAGAAAAATAAAACTTAGTACGCGGCAGTAGTCTGAAAACATTTATGTAAACCCGAGTTAATGCTAGGTTGCAGCTCTCGTTTTAAATGTTTTGAAGTTTTCTTAAAAGGTTGTTAAAAATAGAAAATGTGAATTGAAGCTGTTTTAATGTATTTTGTAGAAAGAGGATTTGTTTTTGTAATATTTTATAGCCGTCTTCACCGAGGTAGTTGCATTATGGAATCTCAATCTTTGACGATAATGTGGTGCGGTTACTCTGATTTGAATAATACTTAGACATCTAATTACTTAGAATTAAGCGTTTTATCATATTATTTTAAGCTATTTATCATATTTTAACTCATTAATGGTACAGTTTTGCATAGTACTTATAATTTTTTCACTTATCCAACACAGCTCGGGTTGAATTTTCATCAAACTCATGACTATAAGTATTCATAATACATAGTTAATATACGTAAAATTTAACAAACTCTTCTAGAGTTAATTTACTGTATTCGTTCACATAAACATGATTACTATAATTATTGGAAACGTGTCAACGATCGGCCGCCTGACAGGCGAAAAGTTGTAAACAAAAATAACCTTTATCACTCGATGTCGTGCAAACGACATTCGACCTTAACGTTGTGAACCAATTTCTGCCGACCGCACTTAGATGATACTGCAAAGTGTGGCAAAAAATAAGACAAGCAAAATGAGTGGGAAAATTACGGACCCATGATAAAACGAAAACAGTATAGCCAACGCTGATCAATAGAATGGGGTTCATTTTAATAGGTACTCTTCGGTAACATAAAATAGTTGATTGATTCAGATTGTAAAAAACTAATTTTTGACATTTAAGGTGGCACACAGACCTGAACTTTAGTTGTGCTTCAAGACAGAAAAAACTTGTAAATAATTGTAAATAATTTCTTGGCTGTCTACTTTAGTAATTCATAATACAGGTTTGACAATTCGAGTAATCAGTTCAATTTATGTACTAAATATTAACCAGTATTTGCTCAGTAATGCCGAAGATATTAAATTTAGTTACCGCGAAATTTACTAAGCCACAAGGACGTAGTTTTCATTATACGAGGTATTAATTTTTTGGCCTTAATTTCATTTTACACCAAGCAAAACTGGAAACTAATTACTATTCTGTCAATAGTCGTAACTGGTTTTCAGTTTCCACTATTTGTAAATCGTTTATCAGAATGTATATTTTCTCAATCCTCCTTTTTGTGCTAGTTGCAAAATGTTTTTTAAAAATATCTTACCTACAGCGATGATTTTAATTGGTAGTGAACTTGATGAAATTATGAAAGTAGATTTAACTTTTAATTTAGTTTTGGGAATGACTAAAATGCTTATATTTCTGTAGAATAGTTAAAATATGAAAGCGACAATTTTTCGTGAATGACAAGAGCCAACGCTCGTCAGCCTCAAGGAATTGTCTGTGAATGTAACTTAATTTGTCACCGTTCGCGAAAATGACAAATTGCCTTTCACTGGTTTGCCGAAAATATTAGTGTCTCTATTTATGAAGTTAGAGTTCGAAATTATCATAAATAATTCAAATATTAATAAAGCACAAGGATTTACCAAATTAGTAAAAGAAATTACAGTAGAGATATTTAATTTATACAATGTTTTACAAAATTATTTCGTAAGTTTTGCATAAAATTCACGCATTTGTCTTTCACATTTTGTTCACATTTGTCCAATAAGTCAGAGAAGCGATATTATGCTTTATTAGCTGCATGAGATTACAAATAACTAGTCTCTGTACCATGCTTTTCCAATTTTTATAAATCGAGCCAACAATTTTTTTTAAAGGATTAAAAAATTATTGTCTACTCACTCCAACTCTAATTTCAGATTCAGCCAGTGTCATAATAAATTTATTAAGGAATTCGGCGCCGGATCTTTCCCGTTTTTATAAATTGTTGACCCTTTTTATCGTCGTCGTCCAAATCCTCGGCTGGGGTGAAAGAATGCCGAGCTGATGTTTCTGGGGCGGCTACTAATCTCACCTCTGATTGCAAAGCGGTCCTTGCGATTTTTACGATGCTATTACTTCCCAACGGGCGGCTTCGATTGAGAACGCCATGCGACCCTATTGCCTTATATTCTTACTTAATTTAGAGGTCTCCGATTGGGAGATAGTAATTTTTGTCAATGTGGCTTGTGATCTTGTTTCTAGCCCCTTAAATGTAATATGTGGTGTAAAGTGCTAACTTTAGGAAAAAAGGGTATTTGGCTTGGCTTGAAAGGAGACATTTGATTTTATTTTTTAGTTTAGCCAATTTACCTTCTTATTTTTTCAACCCAATTTCTTTTGTCTTTTATTCCAAACGTATGCAGGTTATATTTAATTTTTCTTAATCTATTATTTTGTTGTCTGTTTATTTTTACCTTAGATTTAAATAACTCAGTAATCTTGTATTTAATTTAATTTTTTTTAGTTTTTGCCAGATAAGAAATACGTATTATGGGAATGGTTTATTTATGCTGTTAATACTACGTACTTGTTAATTTTATATACCCTATATGCAAAATATTTATAAATTAAATGTTTTTTCACTGAGTAGGTTCCCGGGGAAGCGGAGTAAATTGTTATAAAAACATTGCGTGGATAGTCATAATTACAGGCAAAATACATAATAAAACGTATTGTAATAGTTCGTAAGTCGATGTCAGTTGGTACAGCTCTGGTTTTGGTATATTTAAATTATTTCCGGCATCTTCGTAACGGAACTAATCCGCCCTTTATCCTGTGTAAAAGGGAAAGTTTGCTTGTTCGGCCCGATTGTTTGAATGTTGTTAGAATAAATCTAATTTAATTGAATGGGACTTTTTTCAATTTCGTTAGATTGAAAAACGTCAAATCTACTCGCAATTTTATTCCGTGGACACTCGATAAATATCCTGTTTTGTTTTTATTTTTCGAATATTATTTTACAAATATTATAGGTACACGTAACCTGTGTAAGGAGGAATTAATAGATATTTGTCACCATTAAAAATAAAAAAATATTGAATAGATTAAGAAAATTTTACTCAAAGGTTACGTTTGCAGGTTATTTATGTCCCAAAGCAGGGCAAAAACCTCCACCATTGTAATCAAGTTGACTAACTCGAGCTGTATTCGAAATATCCCGGGGATAAAATCTGACCATCTCCGAGTCACGGAGATGCATATTATGCTGCGCTGGATGTGCGGAGTTACGCGTAAAGACCGCATTAGAAACTCCGGCATTTACGGCAGCCTTCACATCCGTGATATAGCTGATAAACTGCAAGAGGGTCGCCTACGGTGGCATGGGCACGTTTTACGGAAACCGGCTTACTACGTGGGAAACAAATGTCTAGTTACATAATATACCGTCTCCACCTGGCCCCGGCAGTAGAGGAAGACCCAAGAAGTGCTTGCTTGGCGTCTTGGCGGATGACATGCATGTGCAATGGGCTCGCCACAGGGGATGCACAAGCCCGTTCATTTCATTCATTAACCGTACGCGAGTCCTCACCACAAGTTATGTCAGAAGTTCAGAACGTAGTTGTTTTTCATCTCACAAATTTTGCTTCTAATAGTCTCAGTAAAACTATTGTCAGCGCTGCGTAGTCTACAATTTTCTTCACTTATTTCGAAGGTGGATGGTTTTGAATCCTATCTTTAGTTTAGTTAATAGTTGATTTGAAGGTTCGGCCTGGAGATAGGCAAGTGAACGCCACAGAGCGAACACCTGTACGTCCTTTTCTGTTATGAAGAGCAAACTGACAGTATTAGTGCGAACGTTTTCAGTCCAAGTCTCACACATGGCCGCAGGTTTCGGGTCCTAGGGTTAGTCCTAGGGTCAAACTCAAGCTTATAAATCTATATATATAAATAAAAATGAATTGCTGTTCGTTAGTCTCGATTCGTTAGAACCGATTTGACAAATTTTAGTCTTGAAATACCTATTCGTGAAAGTCCAAGAAAGGTTTAAATGATGTGAAAATATATAAAAATTGCGAGGAAAATACTAAAGTTAGTGATACGAAGTTCACCGGGTCAGCTAGTACTGACTAAATTTTAATGTCGTTTTCAGAGTCACAAACTCTAAATCATTTTAAACAAGGAATATTATCAAATAAGAAGCTTAGAGCTCCAAAATGCTAATCTGTACTAGATGAAAGTATAATAATTATTTCCCACATTCATTTCGTCGAGTTTTCCTCTCCCTCGTTACACATCTTATTAGGCACAATATCACAGGAAAATCAGGTCCGAACTCACCCCAGTAACTTAGTAAGTGATTAGGGAATGTGTGATGTAGGGAGAAAGGGAAAAGGCGAGATTGTTTATTATGAGAAAATCAAAGAGCTGCCCGATGAACTTTGATTGCAAAGCTTGTTAGTCGAGGATATAGCGATATTCGCTTCGGTTTTCTGGGTGCAATGAAAATCATTGCGAGTTTGGGCTTATTATCGAGATTTTCGTGTTTCGATTTCGGCTTGTTCTGTTTGTCTGGTTTTATTTTTGTGTTGTTCGCACTTTTGTTACTAAGGCTGCGTTCTCAGTTGGTTAAC
This sequence comes from Mecyna flavalis, assembly GCA_949319885.1. Lineage (NCBI taxonomy): Eukaryota > Metazoa > Arthropoda > Insecta > Lepidoptera > Crambidae > Mecyna > Mecyna flavalis. Next base: position 11,358,662 of record OX439408.1, on the reverse strand, counting down.
TGTTAGCGGCGGACTGAGTGAGCCGCAAAGTGGCGAACTGAAATTCAATTTTCGAACGTCGCGCGTTTTGGTGGGAGTCGGCAGCTCACTGAGATAGTCGGCGCGCGTAACGCTGCAAACTGCGTACCTACAGTGAGCGCAAAACTAGCAAACTGTGGACACTCCACTTGTAATATATGAAAAGGCGTACTAAATCGATAAGCCACAAACTCAGTCTGCCGCCAACTCAGTCTGCCGCTTACAGATTGCCTACTGGGGACGCAGCCTTAGGAAAAATACTGATTGAGTGAGCTGGCTAAATATTTTTTTTGTTATTATAATATTTAAATCTATACAGGCCCCACTAACATTGCGTTTACCTTTGATAGGTATTAATTTACCTAATTCAATGGTCAGAACATTAATTTCATTGGTTACAATATTCTGATATTTTTTGTAGTATTCATGACGTAGTTATTTTGTGAAAAGAATATTTAATTATACCTCACACAAATGTAATGAGAATATTGAAGAGCTGTTGATTGATAGGTTTGATAGCTGCAAGTATTATTATATAGCGATATTTGTAGTTTTCCTCGATACAATGAATATCCATTGCGGATTCGGGTTTATTATTGTTTAGGATTTTCCGGTATGTTTTGTTTATGTAGTTTGATTTTTGTGTTGTTCCAGCCTATTATTCATAGAGCGAATGGGATAGCATTTTTTATGTCTTAAATATTTTGTTTGTTTGCATTAGAGTTATTTATTGTTAGTGTGGTGAGGATATCAGGCCATATTGAGTATATAATATAGCGTGGTAATTTCAAATAATCAAAATACGGTTTGTCAAGTCTGCGATTTGTCTTAGGCCCTTCACAAAGTAAGTGGTTGGATTGGAATGTACCACGCACGTATGGTTATTATACACCTACAAAACCTAACGTACATACGGAATCTTTAGTATTGAATCAAATCGATAGCAATCTTATTATATTTGAGCAATGTTACAAATAATGTACTTATAAAGCGACAAGCCTTCCGCCCGCGATTTCACCCGCACTTAATTTCCTTTTTCAAAAATCCGCCTTTACTCCACATTTCCGCGATCAAAAGTACCCTATGTCACTCGGGGATAGTGTAGCTTTCCAACAGTGTAAGAATAATTCAAATCGGTTCAGTAGTTTAGGAGCCTATTCAATACAAACAAACAATAACAATCAAATCTTTCCTTTATTAATATTATTAGTATAGATAGAAAGTTAAGATTCGATAGCTACCAATAGCTTGTATATCAAACATGTTACGGTGTTGCAGAATTATAATCATCATCATCATCATCAGCCTATATACGTTCCCACTGCTGGGACACAGGCTTTATCTCAATTGTGAGATAGTGTGGGCCATACTCCTCCACGCTGACCTAGTGCGGTTTGGTGGCAGAATATAATATACGGAGCTATTATAATAATTATTCGAATTTCATCAAAGAAAGTGCAGAGTATCAAGACTTAAGCAAATCTTTGGCTAGATTCGAGCAATACATCATCATCCTTCAGGGATTAATCCTATTGTATTTTGGGATGTGCTTCCCTTATCTCTTACCCTCATATTGGCCCATTCATCCGCCAGGCGGCCTTGCCTTTATGTTCAAGTAACTGAACTTGTTTTTGCACCCCGTTTGTTAGTTGAATCAGATAACTTTTCTGTTTTGAATTCTAATTTCAGAGCATCATTGCACTTGGATGTGTTTGTAGAAAATTTTGTTGCAGCTGTATCTTACAAAACCTAATGACCTTATCCAACTGAATGGTTAACTAGTTTTTTTAATATACTTCAACAGTAGGCAGTCAAGTACGCAGCCTATCTGATGGTAAGCGGCCATTTATAAGTTAAGTAGTGGTAGAATTGGTCTAAACGCCCCATCGAATTTACTTAGATATAGCTCAATACAATGAAAAATATGATAAAGCATTTGAAGGGTCCACTGCAATAATGATGAATGTCCTAAAATTTTGAAATTCAAACTACTAACGTCACTTGGTCGATATATGCATGCAGTTAATAATCACGTTCACAAACTTAGCAATATCGCTTATAGTTCCGAGATATTTAAGTTTTTAATATTGGCTACATGGCTAGAACGTTCAACGTCACAGCACAGGTGTTCGTTCGTAAGCCTGAGCTTTTTTTCACCGTTTATAAACTTAGAACCCAATTATGTCAAAACGATAAACAAGGGTCATAATTCATCATAAGTGCAGTGAACCCTTCATTTAAATTTCTAGCAATCTTACGGCATAATAAAAGTATACTATAATAAATTTCATCGCTCATTACTATGCACTGAAAATATTTTCTTTGCCTAAAATGTATTTTATTTCATTCCATACTTGTTATAAATATAACTTTGGTAAAAATTATATTCGCATTATTAATTTATAATTGCGGTTTGAAAGATATTTACGTTAATTGGTAACAGAAGCCACAGAATTTTGGTTTCATTTCAATAGTCTGCCGCCATATTGTTCGTAATAAAACTATTAGCGAAAATATAATTTCATGACAATATATTTTTATGAATATTAAATAAACGAATGACCACATTCAACGTACTTACGATATGCATGTGTTTAGGAATTAAAGAGACTCTGCATATAAAATAAATTAAATAGACGACAATTGTTTCAGTAATTAAATTTTTTAAGGTCGGCTGCAGGACTCACAAGCCTGCGGTTAAGGCGATTAGTGTCATCAAAGTGGCGACCTCGTTGAATAAAAAATCATATCCTACATATAATTAATACAAAGATTAAGGATTCCTATGTGCGTTTGTACAAAATGGGATAAAGAATATTTACGTTTTTAAAAAACAGGGCTCAAAATGTTTCGTATTCGATGACTACATCGAACTACCTAAAACGGCCGTTATTGACACTTATGGCTACCATAAGTGTCAATAACGGCCGTTTTAGGTACGGTCAACGGCACATCACGGTAAACACTTGCAGTTCGATAATAGCACTTATGCCCCCGACATAAGAGTGGTCCAAAGTGTAGTCTGACGTGCTTTTGTCTCTACTGTTGAAAACTAGCACAAAAGTAAACCATTTTAAGTGTTATTGTGTTAACGTAAAAATACCTTATACTCTTTTTCAAAAACACAAATTAGGATTCCTTAATCTTTGTATTAATATAAATGATATGATTTTTTTTAATGAGGGCGCCACTTTGACGACACCAATCGCCTTAAGGTACTTAAACGCAATCTCCTCAACGATAATTTAAATTCGTTGAATCTCCTACAAAAAAAGATACCTGGCGCCGTCGCCACGACAACACCGAGGCAGTAAAATGAATAACATGTATTCAGCCATCAGTCATTTGCAAATGACAATAAAATTGTTTGAACATCATCACAAGGCTGATTCAAATGTGTGAGTTGAACTTTGAAAACATAATTTCTGCTATCCCGACCTTTGTCAAAGTAATATACATAATGGATATGATGGGTTTGTTTCCGTATCGTGATTCCCGGAATAACTTCCCATTCATGCATTATGTAAGAATAATTAACTAGCGCACGTATTATAGATCCGCTTTTGTTATGCAACCGTATTGTGTTAAATTATTAAACCATAAATGAATGGTACGAAACAATCTGAAGTAACGATATAAAAATAATGCTGTAATTATTTTGCAAAGTTTTGACATAAATCTCTAAGCGACAAAAGAACTACGACATTAATTTGATTTTTATAATTTTTAAACCTGAGACTGTAATAAATCTAGTTAGTCTAAGATCCGAACTAAGGTCGATCTTCACCGAGTTGATAATAGAATGAAACTTATTTTATTATGAATTTAGCATATTAAAAACCGGCCAAGTGCGAGTCGGACTCGCCCATGAAGGGTTCCGTAGCAGCAAGTATCATCATAATATAAAAGTTCTTGTAGTTCTTTGTAAGTTTGATCGACGTTTTTATATTTGAGTTGATTGAATGAGAGGAAAATTGCGGTTTACGATTTATGACGTTTTAAAAAAAAACTAATTACTTGATCTCGTTCAAACCAATTTTCAATGGAAGTTTGCATGGTAATGTACATCATATATATTTTTTAGTTTTATCGTTCTCTTATTTTAGAAGTTAGAGGGGGGGTGACCAACATTTTACCACTTTGGAAGTGTCTCTCGCGCAAACTATTCCGTTTAGAAAAAATGATATAAGAAACCTTATTATCATTTTTAAAGACCTATCTATAGGTACCCCACACGTAAGGGTTTGAAGAAAAAATTTTTTTTGAGTTTCAGTTCTAAGTATGGGAAGCCCCAAAAATTTATAAACTAATTACTTGATCTCGTTCAAACCAATTTTCAATGGAAGTTTGCATAATAATGTACATCATATATTTTTTTTAGATTTATCGTTCTCTTATTTTAGAAGTTACGGGGGGGGGGGACCAACATTTTACCACTTTGGAAGTGTCTCTCGCGCAAACTATTCAGTTTAGAAAAAAATGATATAAGAAACCTTATTATCATTTTAAAAGACCTATCCATAGATACCCCACACGTAAGGATTGGATGAAAAAAAAATTTTTGAGTTTCAGTTCTAAGTATGGGGAGCCCCCAAAAGGACATCATCCACTTTGTATGGAGATTTGGGATAAAAAAAAAAGTTAGCGGCCAGAAATAAATTATGTTTTGTTGGAATGGGGACAGGTGTAGAATATTTTTTTTGTATGGCGACAATACTCTATATACCTTAGATAACGATCTATAAGTGAAATAAATAACATCGTCTTACCATTTTATGTAAGATCTGGTATGATTATTACTATACAATTTTCACCTGAACTACTACTATTTTGATCGCCTCCGCTAAGCCGCTAAGTGGCTAAGCCGCTCGGGTATAAAACCCGGAGGTAGTGGGTTCGATTCCCATCTAAGGTCTGGTTGGTGGTAGGTCTTTTTCAGAGTCCGACTGGCTAGCTACCACAGGCGAAATCTGCCGCCATAATAGCTCCGGCTGTGTTCCGGCAGTATTAATGTGGGAGCCAGTACACTTGAAATCAAGGGCTCGTCAATAGCCACAAGACTGGCACCGGCTTGTCCCCTTCACACCAATTTTTTTTTTTTTTTTTTTTTTTTTTTTTTTTATGTAATAGGGGGGCAAACGAGCAAGTGGGTCACCTGATGATAAGTGATCACCGCCGCCCATAAGCACCCGAGACCCCGTTAGCGTCACAGGCGCGTTGCCCGCCTTTAAGGGTGGAATATGCTCGCTTCTTAAAGGTATGCATGTCGTATCGGCTTGGAAACACCGCTGCGGGAAGCTGGTTCCATAGAACAGTCGTGCGCGGCAGAAAGTGTCTGCAGAAACGTACGGTAGTTGATCGCCACTCGTCCAGGTGGTTTGGATGAAACTGCATTTTGTGGCGGGTTGTACGGTGGTGGAATTTAGCAGCAGGAATCAAGCCAAATAATTCCTCGGAACACTCCCCATGATATAGGCGGTAGAAGATGCACAGGGACGCAATGTCTCTACGCAATGCCAGAGGATCTAAGCAACCGGCAAGACTCTCGGCACCGACAATCCGGGTTGCTCAACGTTGGATACGGTCAAAAGGAAGAAGTTGGTACTGTGGTGCTCCGGCCCAGAGATGACAGCAGTACTCCATGTTAGGCCGAACTTGGGCTTTATAGAGTTGGAGGCGATGAGTCGGAGTAATTAATAATTGGGTGTGACGGGGAAAACGGGGGAGTTTAGTGGGTAGTGGGACTTAGTCTCGAGTCCCACACACGATCGCTAGCCTGCGGCTATGGTGCGCAAATGCGTTCTCCTCCTAAAAAAAAAAAGTACACTTGAAATCAAAGGCTCGAAGATCAGATGAGTCTACAGTCTGGCAGCACATTGAGCGACGCTTCGTGGTGAAGTGTCCCTCAATGGAATAGGTCGCAGTGGCCGCTAACCATCAGGTGGGCTGCGTGTGTGTCTGTCAACTGACTTAGTATAGTACTGATTATTATAAAACAAAGATGATACCTATTAAGATTAAGGAATTGACATGACGAGCACAGGGAAAAAGGGGGCGGGGGGAGGGGGCGGAGGGCGGAGGTGACTGCTATATTAAGACAAGTTTTGACTTGAGTGAACCGCGTATTGTACAACTAAAATCCTGAAAACGGCTACTTCCCATTTTGTAAACTTCCCATTTGTTAAACCTCAATCTGTGCCTACTCAAAAGTTGCGTTTGGTAAACATTTTATTTACTTCATATATTTAGTCCCATTTCGATTGTTTACCAAATGGGACTAAATGTATGAAAAACGTATGTAGTAAATAAATGTTTACCAAACGCAACTTTTGAGTAGGCACTGATTGAGGTTTATCAAATGGGAAGTAGCCCTGAAAACAAATTGTTTTCGGTCTAAGGGCGGAAACTGTGTGAAGCGGGACCCGCGCGCGGTTCATACAAAAGTCTCCCGCGCGGTCGCGGCACGGGTCACTTTTGTATGAAATGAAACCGCGCGGGTGCCCGCTTTACGCAGTTTCAGCCCTTATGTCTTACTTGGTATCATATCTCCGAAACCAAATAGATTTCGACTTTGACGCCATAGTAAAAAATAATGGGGTTTATGTGTACTATACACTTTTGTAATTAAAATTGATGGCCGCTAAAAAAGAATTTTATCCCAAAATGGATGATGTCCTTTATTATTATTTTTCTATTTTTGTATGAAAATCTTAATGCGGTTCACAGAATACATCTACTTACTAATTTTTAACAGTATAGCTCTTATAGTTTCGGAAAAAAGTGGCTGTGACATACGGACGGACAGACAGACAGACAGACAGACAGACCGACAGACAGACAGACAGACATGACGAATCCATAAGGGTTCCGTTTTTTGCCATTTGGCTACGGAACCCTAAAAACATATTAAAAATGGGTTGCCTAAAAAAATCCTGACCAGAGTATGTTTAATTGTTTTTTAAAAATTTTTTTTTAACAAAATCCCAATTTTTTGCAGACAACCATATATCAACGTGTTCATAATAAAATAGCGCGTATGATGATATTAAAAAAAATCTATTATCCAATTAGGTGAAATAAAATCATTAAAAAAAAGAAAAATTGGTCGGGTCAGGATTTTTTTAGGCAACCCATTTTTAATATGTTTTTTAATATGCTAAATTCATAATAAAATAAGTTTCATTCTATTATCAACTTGGTGAAGATCGACCTTAGTTCGGATCTTCTACTAAGTGTATTTAGGAACATATAAAAAAATTAAAATGACCTGATTTCATCAAAAATGCCCCAAGACCCGATAAAACATTCACAATACCTGACAACCTGACTTGTGATACCTAGACAATTATAGGTATTTTTTTCATTAGAAAACGTATTAACGTAACGAGAATGTATTAACATTAATATACGCCGTACGTTAAAACAGGTACATTAAATTTTTTAGCGCTAACTATAGATGTTCTATGTAGGTAATATAAAAGAAGACTAGCTTCCGCCATTGGTTTCGCCTGCGTATAAATTGAAGCAAACTTGTTATAAACATCCTTACAAACTTTCGCTTTTATAATATTTGTAGGATTAGAATCTATCCTTTGAATTCTATAAGGTATGACTTTTTATTTAATAATAGCTCCACTTTGCGTCTATTCCGGCCTTCTTCATCCCAAAACCGTCAACACCGTGTATAAAATATATCGCGCTAGCACCTTAAATATCAAGTCTCCTTAAAAAGTTACTCATAAAGGTTTTGCCAGTGACATCCTATTTAAAAAAATTATCGAGACACTTTAACGCCGGTGTTTTCAATTATCATTTTACTTTAACCTACAAAGGTGACGTCACGACCAACGATCCCTGAAATCAGGTCGAGCTCTTTCCGCTCATGACTGGATTTTTCTTACTCTTTTAGTAGGGATTTACATATCTTCTGCTTAATCGTGCGACTGAAATCACATTTCGGAGTTATGAAATAGCGCAATAGGGTGGGAACCCATGCGAAAAGCAGGGTTGACATTTTTTCCCGATCGTCAACAGTTTTGGATAGTTTTACTCGTTTTCCTTGCTTACTTGGTATTTGTTTGAGGATGTTGATTGTTTTTTTGTAGTGAGGGGAAAACTTTTTTGTACCATACAGGAGGAAACATTGTTTTGTTTTATTATTAATGACATTTATAACATGCTTGACATAAAACAGGGAAAATTCTTTGAAAAATTGTATTTGACTACGAAGTTATTTCACTAAGATCTTAGATAAAGAGCAATTATTTTTACGAAAATATTTTCGTGTCTTAAAACTACGTAAATTATTTAAAATGATTGAATCCCAAGCTATAAAAAAAGAGAGAGGTGAATCGATAGATAAAGTGAAGAAAGGTCTCAAATCGTGTTTTTTATAAATAACAAGAACATAATTAATTTTTTTAAATGTCTAGACTACTTTAAGAACGAACGGAGCAGATAGAAACAGACAAACGGATGAATGGATGAAAACAAGGTTACTTTAAGTCGCCAGACTGCTCTGTTCAAGATTAGCTGATATTTTTAATATCCGGCCTTTTGTTTATTCTGCGTCTGATTGTTTAAGTATAAAAAAATACTGTATTATACGCGTGGGTAAGCTTAATAACACAAAAAACAAACGCACTGTTTAATATCTAAGAAAACTCCAATTTTCAAACTCATTGACAACAAAAGTAAAATGGTTTTTTGGGAAAACTGCTAACGTAATGAAAAAAGACGTGAATTGTCGTCCTCTCGCCTATTAAACACGCCCAAAACACGTAATCATGTGGCCGTATTGTTTCGGTTCTAATTTTTCAACGTGACACTGCGGTCGTGCGAAATTGAAAAAGTTGCTAACCCTACATGAGGCATATATCGTCTCTAATTTGAATAGGCGTAGGGTCTCGACCGCTCCCTTGACTGAAGGCCGACACTGTCACATAAATTACTACTTTATATGTCCGGTTAGTATATCACTTGCGGATGACCCTAGATAGGAACCATAAAAAATATAACTACGAAACGTGACCCCGCAGGAACGGAGAATGAAATTGGATAGTATTGCGGGAAGGAATAGATAGAATGTTACCGGACGTAAAGTAAAAGAGTTTCCAATTTATAAAAATAACGTACGAGAATGCTTTGAATATTTTCTTCGTCAGGCATAAATATTTTGTCCCTTGTAACTTAAAGTTGATATAGCATAGTGTAACTAGTATTCTATCGAACATAATACTTATCACGTAAGTTAACAAAAATACTTATTCAAACTTTTTAATTATCTTTTTAAGTATATGAATAGAATTCACTTAAATTGTTGACGAATATAGAAACCAACAACACAAGCATATTTAAAGTTACGAGTATATTATGTTTAAAATCCCATTGGATTTGTTTAACACAAAACTTGATATTTTACTTAAATCAAATCTGCGCCCACTGGCGTAATAGCTGACCTTTGAACATCAATGGATACACGTTCCATCTTTAATACATTTTAAACGCAATTATACATCTAATTAATCCAGTACGAATATCAGCAGCATAATGGAAAATGGGGAATAATCCCTGTCGGAGCGGAAGTAACAAGTTTAAGCGGAATACGATAATTGGAGGCGGGGCTGTTAATATTCGACATAAAATTTAATTACCATTACTTCCTCCCTTGGAGCAAGGTGCTGTATTCATGCGTTTAATGCAGCGGTGAAAGTTTTGCAACTTGGTCGAATCGATTCTACGAAACTTGCTAGGACACTTTTTATGAAACCTCTGTTTGCACAAAGACACGTAACAACTCGCTGTTCTGGTAATTTTAGTGCTAGTTTTTAATATTTTTCTTCTTAGCTAGAAACCTAATATTCTTTTTAGAAATATTTGTATGAAACGTAACAAAATTGATCACGCCTTTAAGGGTTAACTGTACCTTTTTCCGGTCAAGCGAGGGCATTTGTTCTCTACGGGCAACTCAATACGATACATTTACATCAAAATGGAGAAAGATAAAAACAAAAGTCATAAATTTCACTGGTTTTTTTTTTTAATTGAATCATGAAAATTATAAAAGTTTTATAAGTTTTTAATGCAAACTTTTGTTGTTTTTAAAGTTGTTCATACAATTTTCTAAACTACGTTCACTATTATTCATTCCTATCAATATAATTATTAAATGTAAATCTATTTAGTATAAAAAACAAAGGAATAATTGTACAATATGTTCCGTATTTTATACAACGGAAACAAAACGCTCTTAGAATTCCAGAAACTCATGCAAGGCATCCTTTAGTTAGACATTCGTATACTGACGTTTTCAGCAGTCTAAAGAGGGCTAATTAGCCGGTGTCATTACTTTAACAATTAGGCTGCGGCCCCAGTAGGCAAACTGTTAGCGGCTATAGTCGGCGCGCGTAACGCTGCAAACTGCGTACAGTGAGCGCAAAACTAGCGAACTGTGGACACTCCATTTCTAATATTATGATGGAAAGGCGTACTAAATCGATAAGCCGCAAACTCAGTCTGCCGCTAACAGTTTGCCTACTGGGGACGCACAGAACACTTAGACTTATTTTGCTTATCGTCGTTCATATATATTTTATTTTTTTATTCGTAAGGAACAGCAAACATTTGCGCATTAATAATTATGTTCATAAAAAAATATTATTAAATGTGCAAAGCCTCGGATTGCTGCTTGTATTCTGACGATTTGTAAGTGTTCTGTAGCGTATATAAATAATGAAACTTTGACTTCTTATACTAAGTGTACCTAAGCGTTTGGCCAGAATCTGGCCTGATGGTAAGTGTGATGCGGCCTAGGGTGCTGTATGCTTACCCAAATAGAGCTTGTTCACTCTGGACTTGAAGAGTCCCAAGTCATAGTTATCTGAAAATACCTTGGCGGAATACTTTGACTTTAGCCTCAGCCTGTTCCGAGTAAATTGTCGTGCCAACTAATTCCCTAACGTTAACGAAACCAACTATGACGCGTTAAATTTACTTTTTGCTGCCGTATTTTCACAACTAATACTCCTTCCGTTAAAAAAGTTTGTAGGAAAAAGCGTTCCGATTTTTTGCGAAGTCACCGCCAGTTCAAAAACACGAGGCCAACCGTACCTACGCTAGATTTTTTCCATGACACACCATATAGGCATATAAATAGATAGATTTTCTACTTAAAATATGTTTTTTTTTTCATTAGCTTTTCCCGCGTTAACTATAGGACGTTATCCCTCGGGCATGAGCGCCACCTTTGTATAAATAAACAAAAAAATAACCTATATCTATAGTAGAGGTTTTTCCTTAATGAAGGATATTTTACATCACTTTTTTAATGCAGTTGGCAGACAGGCACACAGCGCCCCTGATATTAAGCGGCTACTACGGCCTATTTCATTTAGGGACATTTTCGCTCAATGTGCCTTCGGATACTCGTGTTTCATGAAGGTCAAAACTCATATCACTTTTTCTCTTTCGCAGTTGTCAAAAGCAGTATGCGGCATCAGACCACATCTCCGCTCAGTAGAATCGGGCCGACGGCCTCGCTTCGTGACGCCGAGCCTGACTTCATAGGACCCATTGAAAACGTCACCGTAGCCCTGGGTAGAGAAGCTGTGCTCACCTGCTCTGTGTCAGATCTTGGGGACTACAAGGTACGTGGGATCTAATCTTCCTTTAAAAGGCCCTTGATCACGTACGTGTACGTACTAATCAAGGTCACCCGCGCGTGATTACCCTTAAGGCTAAAATCCTGTGCAGTATTTTCACGTTTACAAGCGCCGCTCCTAAGAAGTCACGATGCGCGTGCACGGTATATTTTTCCAAAAGTGATCACGCGCGGGAGACCTCGATCGTACATGCTTGCCGGTGGTGTCATCAGTCATGGTATGGTTCGTCGGTCTATGGTTCGGTCATCCAACTCTCATAGCACTGCCAACAGATAAGAAGTACCTAATAGCCTGGAGCTTACAGGGTATAGAAAAACAGAATAGAAAAGGGATCTATCTCACAATTGAGATAAGGCGTGTGTTAGGACACTGCTAGGGCAGTGGGAATGTATATTGGCTGATGTTGATAATGAAACAAGGGCGTTATACCTTTCATAACTTTCGAAACTAAAAGTACAAGCGATTTTATTTTATACAGAAAAAGAAAATTCGTCTATCTGTAGGAAAACTATCTAATTATTCTTTTTTTAATCTATATCTATGTCCAGAGATATTTATTTATTTATTTATTTATCCTCTTATAGTAAAAATCTTATTTCGAACATTGCACTCTCTGTACTTAAACGCACAATTATTTAACGTTTATCGCTATTTTTATCTGAAAGTGCACATTTAATTGCTCAATAAGACTAATTTATGGCGTAGATATTATTATCATGGTGACATTAAACCGAGCCTTTACACGTATAATGTAGTACAGCCTTCGATAAAATGAAATCATATAAAAGGCATAAAGTAACCCTTCTCAAGAGTCGATTGAAAGGGGAGATAAGTTGATCATTCAAGATAATTAAGGTTGTAATAATTTGATTTGGATATTACCATTTTATTGAGGAAACTTTCTTAGAAATCGGGAGTTTAGTGATACTCTTATTAATTAACGAGAATCGTAAATATAATATGTCTCAATCCTGGAATTGGTCCACGTGTAATTTAAATATTTTATAGCAGAAACAGAATTGGATAAAATTTCGGTTTTATTTACTTAAATACTAAATTACTTTCCAGAAAACTTATTATGTCATTAATGCATGTATTTGGAACCGCTCACCACAGCTCAAAATAAATGTTATTTCCATAATGTAAGGACTAAATCAATAAATACATATTCCCCTGCTGTGTAGCATATATGCCTTCTCATTATTAATCAAATCCATAGTAAATGGGGTTTATGTACACAATACTAATGTGTATTAAAGCAAACAGACACAAATCAGCAGCATTTGTCTCCTTAGCAAGAACAAACATAGTTCCGTGTTTCTGGAACGTGATTTTCCATTATTGAACACACGTCTCGTAGACATATTGAGTGAGCTTGCTAGCGAGGCAAACGCTATTCTGCAACTAAAATAAGTACCTTGCTTCTATTTCGTCAGAAATTTTCAATCAGTAGACGAAAAAGAAGTAGGTGAAAACAAACAAACAACAAAACAATTATATGAATTGTTAAATAAAACAATTAAAACGAATGGATGCCCGGTTCATCCACAGTATTAAAAACAAGATTACAAAAATCATAATAAATATATTATTGTGAAAATAGCCGACTTATAACTTTTATTAATTGACGGCGCAGGCAAAGCTTTTTTTGTTGACCAGTTTTAACAAGCAATTTAATCATATTATAAGTACTTAAAGCAAACAAATAACATGCAAAAATTACATGTATGTAATTTGAACTCACGTTCACGTTGATCGAAATGGTATCATGATATTAAATGTCATACATTTTTTCAGTTCCGAGTGTTTATGAAATGGAATATATCAAGACAAAGCTATATTAGTGGCAGGCAACATACGAGAAAGATATTTTATATCACACTTTTTTGCGTAATTTGAGTGCCAATTGGATCGTCTCAGCACCAGAACGATTACGAACCAGAGTAACTGCGTATTATTCTGCTAATATGTGTAGAAAGCCAATATTAATGTGAAATCCATCGTTAAAATTCGAGTTATACGCAGAATACTATAAATACACAAATAACCCCCATCCAAATTCGTAAAACGTGAAAGGTTATAAAAATAAAGGCGGTACGGTTTTAAGTAAACTTCGTTTATTACCGTTGTAAAGTGAGATTTTGAGACTGAAGCATATTCTTTTATATAGTTTTGAGCATTTTGATGGCGCATTTTATGAAATATTTAAAAGTGACATAAGTTTTATTGCTGCTTTTATATTTACTGTCTTGGGTTTGTTATGGTAAATTAAACCTAAGTAGAGAAGAGTATTTCAACTGCACTGCCACTCAATACATACATGCCTACAATATAATATGCTTAAGTAAGTATAGTCTTGGACATTTTGAACATAATCGTCATTAAAGCCGAAACCAAAAAGTCTTGTTCCACGTATAAAATTGGCAAAAATCAGTACTAAACGCTATGTATATGTATAATTAGAAAAATCTCTACCAACATAAACAGTAATGTCAGTCATATTAATGCACAAATACGAGTATGATTGTAATAAGCGGAGATCGATCACTCAGTACATGTTATTTAATTAATAAAAATGAGTTAAACTAAGGCCTATTGTCCACGTAAACCGCACATCATGCGCACGCTTTCGTCAATTGACGATTACAAGACGAATGCTTGCATTTTGCGTAGAAACCTTTAAAACTGTGTCCACGCTGCGGCACGTCGTGTCATCTTCACGCCATGCTTTCGTCATGCGGTGCGGCGCGGCAGCCTGGACACAGTATTGAAGGTTTCTACGCAAAATGCAAGCATTCGTCTTGTAATCGTCAATTGACGAAAGCGTGCGCATGACGTGCGGTTTACGTGGACAATAGGCCTAATCTAATACAATTTTAATATTCTCATCACAGCTCTATATAAATATGGGCTCTATGTATACATTTTCGCATTTTTACTATGTTCATCTTTCACCCCTCACCTTTAGTATTCGTTTGATTGATAGAAAACAATAAGTACCTCAAAGTAAAGCATTTGTATCCACTGTAAACTCTCGTCTCGTATCTACTTGAAACTATTCCCATTGGCACCCAACGTGGTGTAAGTTACACTTGCCAGTGATAGGTTTGGCATAACCCCGTTTCGGATTGCCCCGTAAACCGCAGAGCTCTACGCAATCCGAATATATCCCGAGCTCTTATGTCCACACAATAAGGTTCATATATGATATTGTGTAAGTATAGAAGATATGACTGGACAACAGACCACTAAAGTGCCTGGAATTTGGACGCGTTAGGAACGTGTTCAAGAGAGATGCACCCAATTCTGTTTTATTGGCATTGTTTGTCAACTTTATGGATAATGTGTCCAAATATCAATCACAGTGAGAAATAGATAGACATTGAGATATTAACTATGAAAGGTTTGGCTCTGTTAAGGCTATTAATGCGATACACTTAAATTAAATGGTTGAAGATCAGAGTATATTTTTTTTCGCACAAAAGGTGATGTTCATGGCAACTAAGACATAGGTCTTAGTTGCCATGATCATCACCTCCCACCACCACCAACACCACCATTCACCACCATTGCAAATTTGCCGAATTTGGCAGAAATCATTATATTCTTAGCGTTAATGATTTTGTCGTCTTCGAATATTAAAAACGTGTTTTTTATTTTACTCGTACACAAAAAATCGTGAAATGAACTAAACACTCTCAAAAACTGCACCTCTTTCGAACCAAAACCGGCCACGCCACGTCACGCATGAAGCAACCACATGAAAACACGGTCTCAACATTTGTCACTTGCGTCGGTGACAACGAAATATACAGCCAGAGCGTCGAAGAATACAACAAGCCAATATATTACGTGCAACCAAACGCGTCGCCCTAAGAAGACGATATTAATGATCCCTCGATTCCACTGTACCAACATCTTTTCATTTGCTTTACTCTTTTCACAGTTTTTTTTTTACCAAAAGAGTGGAAAGTGGTCTGTAAATAACCCTCGTTTATTGATGATCCATTTAGTGTCCTTCTCATGACAAATGAGCATCTTTCCCTTTGGAAACGATCGATCACTCTAATGACGTTTTAGTACTGTTCTACCTATGATGGCAATGACTGGATAGATCGCTTTCTTCCCTTCCAGCTTGACGTAAATTGCATCCATTTCAAATTACTTCCGGAGCTGAGAATAGATGTTGATGATACACAATTTTAATTAACTCCAAAAGTAAACTTATCGTGTTTTTTGGGCTCCCAATATTACCAATTTTAAATAGTTTCCAAGAACTATTTCTTATAAAATCTGAATTTAAAAACACCGAAATATCAGAAGAAATCAATTTCCAGTCCAAAAAGCAGTTTAATATTAATTGTTTAATTTACAATTGTTTTTTTTTCCTAGTTTATTGAGTCGGGAGGCTTTAACACATTTCGTTAATGCCTCTGCTGTTAAATCTGTTTTACATGAATCAATAAATTAATTGACATTCGCTTACAAGCGTTTTATTTTCATTCAATTACGTAATTATGCGATTGCAATGCTGCCAAGTTGAGAATTCTTAAAAAACCTTTATGGCTTACCATCACGAGGACTAATGCGAAAAACAGAAATACTTTGAAAATATTATTCGAAAGTAAACCAGAATATGCTTGGAGAGATCAACGTTCCGTTAATTAATAACACTGACTTCAGCAAGGAAGGCAGCGCTAAAGGTAAATACTTTATTTATATTGAACAACACTGCATACTTTCTTGGAAACATAAATATTATGGATACTAAAAGAGCTGCTGATAAATAAGCGCCTCGTTAAATGTACGAGTGAAATAACGATGTAGCCTCCACCCTCGTCGTTTATCGAGATAAAAACTTACGGAGAAAATTGTTCTTATAAAAAAATATAAGAAAACAATGCGATCAGTCAAAGCAGGATTAGGAGAAATGACAAGCGGACGAGATTTCTTTCACGATATTACGCTTCCTATAAGGAAACTGAAAGTTTTCGCCGCTATGAAGCTGGAAATAAGATATTGAGTGGCAGCTTTCCGCTTTCCGGAGATCACATTTTTTAATATCACTTAATGTCGTCGTTGTCGTAGTATCCACTTCTCTGTTTTCTTATTCGAAATGCGAAATATTTGTCAATACTGTAGTTTATTGTTCTTTGTTCTGTTTTACAACACTTAGGCGTTGACTTATAAACTTCTGTATTTTGATGTATAACATTTATTTTGGTAAAACTTATCCTATTGTGGACCTTTCCAGCTGCCAATATGCATAAAAAGTTGTATTCCCATCCTTTCTATGTTCAAGGTTGATTTTTCATCTTTACTTGGACGACCTTTTACATATACTCATTCTAATGTTCATAAAGGATACCATTGTAGTTAAAAAGAAGGCTTTTTTTATTGCACAAATGAAAGTACAATTGGCCTTATTCCATTTGGCATTCTCTACCATTATTGACATTATTTACAAAAAAGTAATCAAGCACATTTATCTGTTATTGATCGCCCACAGTACTGCCGTCTATAAGAAAAAAGGCCGCTAAATGACATTTGACCATTTTTCACTTTTTAATACCACTATATTTAAAAAAAAAATCTCTATCGATCTATCTAGGAACGGTTATTCTATCTTTCACCGTTTCCAAGATATTTTTTTTTAAAAAGCAGCTAAATACAGAAATAATATATTTTACATCGCTTAAAGGTGGCAAAACAGCTTTACTAGATTAGAAGGTAGCTAAATTACTTTAACGTTTGGATCGTCTGAACAATTTTACTATCAATGCTTAGCTAAAAAACAGTTCTAATTTTGCAAGAAGCTAAAAGGCAGCAAAGTATTTTTAGCGGCTTTCTAGCTTGGTAAAGTTCAAGTATAAAGAACCTTGCTTAAATGAATAAAAAGCGGCAAAGCTCTCTTAAATAACTAAAAGGCAGTTAGAATAATTTAGCGGCCTTTAAGCTTTGCATTGTTTCTACTTTTACAATAAATAAACTAGTATAAAAATCCATGTTAATCAGTACGCAAAGTAAAATACATAATTTTACAAAGCTTTGCATATCAAAAAAGCCGTTAAATAGCAGTACATCGCTAAAAAGCGGCAAACTCACAAGCCCCCGCACCCCTTATAACGGGCACGCTAGGCTGGCGGGGTGCGGCTGTTTAGGGAAAAATAAACTATACACGGATGAGGAAGTTCGCTGGTGTCGCGTTTCCCGCTAAAATCGTCACTCGACATGGCGGGAAGGTTTCCAAGGTACGTATTTTATTTAATTAACGAAGTTATTAAAAAAAAATTATAGCTTATAATTGGATTTCTTTTTGTTTACTGCAAAATAGTATCGAGCGAGATCGACAAGCAGGCGGCTTATGTTCTTGAGTCAAGCTAGCCGTAAAATTTTTCTATGAGCTAGCCACTATGAATTGAAAACTGAATGCAGTCGAACAAATATATTATTTATCTACATCCATACCCTAATATGTCTATTTTATAGTCAGGATCGATGAGCAAACGCCCTATATTTAGATATGAGTATCTGTTGCTGTATCTTAATGTTTACATTTTAGTATCGGTAACCGATACCTTAATTACGTTCAAATTTCGAACGTCTTCTTAAAAAGTAAAAATTAATAGGTTTTTTCGATTATCGAATTAGTCGATTAGTAATTTTTTAACATTTAATTCGATGCTGAAATTATAACAATCGATTTGAGAATCGAAATCAACTCGAGTCTAGATTGTTTATGGATTTTAAAAACTACACAAACGTCAGTCATTATGACAGTACTAACTTTTACATACAGATTATGTTGGTAACTAGGGCGTTTGCTCATCGATCCTGACTATAAAATAGACATATTATCATTATGAATGAAGATAAAGTTATGTATGTGACTGTACATTTATTAGGCATTAAAATACTCATGTGATCCTTTTATGAAACTCACTTCGTTCGTTTCATAAAACCACATTCGTATTTTAATGACCCTCATTATGCAACAGCCACATAAATAACTATTCGTTCCTCAGTCAGATAAGACGTATTTTTAAATATAAATTAGGTATGTACCTTAACAAAGTTAATTTACTTATTTATGTTAGATGTTGATATTTTTGAGGTCCATTATTTACGTTGAAGTACGGTATGTTTGCTCGAATTAATACATTATTTCACAGCTTATTAACGACAGACCTAATTGAACGGCCTTATTGGGGCAGTAGCTAAGGAATGTGCTTTTGAATGGTGTGATTTGGTGTATTTCTTTTAAATTATTTACTTACTTAACTTACCATAACTGATATAATAATAAATTAATAACTTATAAGTGGTTTATGTAACACGAAACAAAACCAAGTTAATTCTGAAATTTCTGATAGTCAACATTCAAGTATTAATTCGAAAGACCACAAATTTTAAGGTGTTAATGAAAGAGTATACTGATTCTCTTATGTTGTGTAATGATTTTCTTTAATATTAAGGAAGAAGAATAACTTTTTTAAATATTGGACAACATCACATGCATTGATCTGACCCCAAAGTAAGTAGCGTAAGCATTTGTGTTATGGGTATGAGAAATATATACTTAAATACAAATAAATATCCAGACACAGAACAAACACAAATGTTCATCACATAAGTCTTTGTCCTGGGTGGGATTCAAACCCACGACCCCTGGCGCATAAGGCAGGGTCACTACCAAATGCGCCATCGGGCCACTCAAGCCTATTTACTTCGTCTTTTCAGAGTTCATTTTCAGCCCTACGCGTAGTAAAGCTTGGCTTAGGTCGCTAAGCATATTCTTAACCTGCTCAGATGACTGTGCGAGGATCACGATGTCATCCGCAAAACGGAGGTGACTCAAACTCGGTCCACATTTATACCTTTATATTTCCAGTTCAAAGTTTGAAGACGTCTTCGAGTGCATTAGCAAAGCTTTGGTGATATTACATTGGCGTACGCCACTTTTAATAGGGATAGTTGTAGTACTACCTTGGACTTGGACAGACATAGTCGCTGACTGGTATAGGTTTTTCAGCAGGTAGATGTATCTATAGGGGTGTTGGCCCAAAAGGAGAGCGGGAACGAGGATGAGTCGTGTGCGCCTGGTGTAGCGCAATCGTCAACACCGAGTGGACCAGATGTGGTTACCGCAGTCACGCGAGTACGGTCTTAGGCCCAGGATTTGTTGTAAAAACCTTAGTCAACACCGCAACGCTGTAGTAATTCAAAGACAACTGTGTTCTACCCAGTCGAACGCTTTTTTGTAGTCTTAGAATGCAAGGTAAAGAGGTCGGTTAAACTCGCGGTTTTCTGTATCACCAGCTGCCTTAGCGTGAATATGTGGTCTAACGTGCTGAAACCACTTCTAAATCCCGCTTGCTCTTTAGATTGGTGTTCATAGGAAGAATACTCGTACTTTATAAATTTGACTTAGTAGTGGTAGCGTCTACTTTGAAGGTTTTGTAAAAAAATAATGATGATTTTGCTAGCCTAAATAGCAGTTATATGAAAGGGTTTGATAATTTACCGCTTTTTAGCTATGCATAACTGTAATCAAAGTTATTAATAAATAAAAGTAAAGCAGTTAAGCCACATAAACTTGGCTAAAAGGCGGCTATGTGTAGTTAGCCGCTTTATTGCTATGAATAAGATCAATATAACTGCTTTATAGTTATGTAAATGTGGCTGTTTTCGAAAAATTCACAACTATAAAGCAGTTAAAACCTTTTAGCCGCCATTTAATTTTGTACACCTTAAGTTATTTTTAAAAGTTTACAAAATTGAGGGGAAAATATGTGTTTAGTTTAAAGAATATTACCAATTGTCTAAATCAACAAATTTCATGTGAAAGTTGACAAAAAGACCTTTCTTTTGGTGTATGACACACATTTGTACATACTTTTATTAAGGAGTAGCATCGATTTGAAAATTTTGCCGCTTATTTGCTCAATAACTCAAAAGTAGTTTTTGTGATTTAGCGGCCTTTTAGTTTATAGACGGCAGAGTACTGTTGTATAAGTACAACAGAACAAGATAGGGCTTATGGCGCTGTATGGAAAATGTCCTACGACGAATATTCTTCCTAGTCATCCTATTGAGAATACGCATGTTTGCATATTTTCCGTATAAATATTCGTTTCTGCTCTTTCTTACCATGTTTTAATATATCCTTGTCCAAACGAAGCATAAAATAATCTCACAGGTTGCATGCATAGCTATTGGAATCTTTTTCGTTGCCATTGAGACTTGCTGTTCTTAAAACACTTCTCAAAGTTAAAGATGTACAATATATTTCATGCACTTGCCAAGCACTAGACTTGTAATCAAGTGTTGCTTGGAGACGGTTCTTGTCTGTTTCGCATCGTCTGACGTCTATTTTCATTTTATTTCTTTTAGAGTACTCCTATCTAAGGCCATGTCTTGAAAAGTCTGAGTGAGTCTCTTGCAGAATTTCCTCATTGCTATAGAGGCATTTTGCAAGTATTACTATACTCTGGAACTTTTTTGGCATGTACATAGTCGGTCTTCTTCCCTAGGCCTAAAACCTATCTCCGTAAGAAACGTAATTTCAATAGTATTAAAACACAGAGTTGACTTTGCATTTGAAACAATTGTATGAAAACAAACATTTATATAACAGATTTGATTATAAAATATCTCTGAATAAATAAATATCTCTGGACATTATTCACACAGCGCCATCTAGCCCCAAACTAAGCATTAGCTTGTACTATGGGTGCTAGACAACGGATAAACATTACTTATATACTTTTTTTTTTGTAAATAAATACATATTATACATAGAAACACCCAGACCGATACAAACAGACATGTTCATGCACACAAATGTTTGTACCGTGCGGGGATCGAACCCGCGACCTCCGGTGTAATAGCCGACTTCTCGACCATTACACCAAATGGCTCGATTATGAAGTAAGGAACTGAAGAATTAGTGTGCAAGGTATTAAATCAATGACAATACTTAATGTCTTTAAACATTAAAGGCTACTAACACCGCGAATGCTTATCACCATAGAAAGCCACCAGGTATTCTGAAATGATGCTAACAAGAAAATAAAATTACCTATATACAACCTTGAGACATTTGTACTTAATACACTTATATATGGAAAGAATAAAAACAGGAGAAGCTTATGTTTCATCTATTTTTATTTCATCTTATTTCACAATCGTTTATGATACAAAAATATCCTTTTACTCAAAAACACAATGCTCTTTGTAGCAAAATATTTTACATGATAAGAATACAGACACGATTGTCCCATCAAATCAATAAGCTAAAATAATTGGATTTGGCAAAACATTTCCGAAGACGTCGGAGGCCAATCGCAAAAACAGATATTGGCTTATGATATATGAGCGCGAAAGCTATTCCGAAAGAAGTGTTGGTGTCTAACCTAATAATAAAATATTTTGTCGCAAAGTGGAAACAAAAACAGAACTTATCTCACCTCGGTCCTTTTGTTCGTGTTAAGACGACTTTCCTGGGCACTGTATTACACGAGGAACTTCAGTGGGCTGTTATAATAAATCCTGCAAAAACAAAGGGAAAAAGTCACCCAAGTTCTTAAGGAAATATTCTGTTTAATTAATTCGACAACCGGGATTTCACAATGACGTAAGAATCGTCTTACACTCTAACATAGAAAGACACAATAGACAGTGCGAATGCGATACAACAACTTGTACATACGTACTAAAAAGCTAAATAACAGTCTTGTACGAAAACAGTGGAGTATTTCATTATGTAATGTGTTATGCTCACTATACAATTAAGGCTTAAACAATTTAAAATTTCTACTTCAGATTATTTCAACGCAATACGTATGCGCACACAAAAGTGTAACAACACGCACTTTAAACTTTGTTACTGCATTTAAGAAACTTGGCTTAACACTACTGTGCACTTAACAGTAAGAGAGACTGTAATTGTAAATCAGGCGGGGATGTATTTTCCTAAATGAGCGCGCAAATTTTACTGTCTACTCCAATTTGTTCCCGATTCGGCCTCCCGACCTATCCGACTGACAAATTCATTTGCATTAATTGCATTTCGGTGTTATCTCATTACATATTTTGTTTATTTATTTTTTTATAACGACATCATGATTTCGGGCAGCCAAGTTAGTCCACCGATTCTGTTATTTAAACGTTTAATAATCATACGGTTTTTAATATTTATGAAAAAAGTAAAGAGCATATTTACAATTTTAGAAGACTAGTGTATTTTCATAAAGATTGAAAAACCAAAACTCGACTACGAATAGCGGAATAAAAACATGTTTTATAAGCAGTGCTCGTATTTGTTTTCAATTCCAATCTACTCCCGCGCCCACTCAACCGAGGAAATCATTTGCATTTCGCTGAGGTGTTATCTCATTACTTGCTTAGGTACTTCCTCCCTTGTCATAAACTTTGTAATAATTCTTATGTCCTACGCTTCGTTCATGGATTGACGCGACGCCGCCAATTCATATTTATGGAATACTTTATCAGGTATTGTCAACGCTCGAGCTCTCGTATATCCATGGATAACTTCTTGAGAGCCTAATTTGCAAATGTTCGTTAATGGATTTGTTAACAGCCTCCTTTTATCTCGTTTGCAAAACCAAATAATTTCTTTTTAATTATCGCCTATGACGACGTTCTATACGTACTCGTATATTAATAGCTTTTAAACGTTTTTTTTTAATATTGAAAGGTATATGTAGAAATAAATAATATATATAAATTAAATGCTTTGTACGTATATTTAGTTGTTGGGCGTATATAAATTAAAAAAAAAACGACGGGTTGCACTCCGGGAGTGCCGGCAGAAGTGAAAACCTGAATATTAACGTTGTGCATTTTTGATATGTATTTTGGAATGGTTAGGGATTGAATTGATTGGTAGAGGTATAAAAGTATTTATGTGGTAAAATACAATTTTTATTTGTTGCGCTATCGTACACAAACATGACAATTTATATTACATTAAAAAGTTTATCTCTCAGAATTAATGTAATCAGAAACTTTTTCAGACTTATCAGAAACTCCTTGCTGTGACACTGAAACGCCATGTAATAAACGATGATAAAATGATTGACAACCGTCAATGTCATACTTTTTTGATTGACAACTATTTATTTTCTAAACAACGAAAACAAAGTTTGGAATTTACAACTAATTGCATACTGGAATCTGCGGATAAACTTTTGAATTTGGAGCAATCGGCCAAGAAATGATTCCCTTTACAGAATCCGCAGACTCCCGAATCGTTAATAACACGAGTGGTGTTACAGTAATCAACATGTCGCTTTCGAGTTTCGAGGATGTTCACTGGGAATTTGGGGTAACAAGCAGTAACAAGTCAAACTGTGTGAGAACGAGCCTCTTGTCGCAGGAAATCGGACAGCATTTCCAACTTCATACGACCTGATGCATGCTCCGCAGCATAGCGGATCCAAAGACTGCGGAGAAGTGGTGTTAATTTCCACAAAATACTGTTATATAATTCCGGCGAATAAAGATATTCCAAACTTTTTAAATGTTTTATTACGGCAATTAAATTTTGAATTTTGCAGGATATCAAATTAAGGTCTTTGTGGTCACTTTGTAGTATAGGAAGCATATAGGAAGCGACCGCACTGCGGCTATAATAGTAGAAGTCACACTTGACAGTTCATTTATGCAAAGAAAAATATACCTTACGCTAAAGGAATAAAACTCAAGAAAACAACATCAGTTCTTATTAATACAATTATTTACTCTACTCCTGATGTACATAAGAAGCACTTTTCTTTGCATAAATGAGCTGTCAAATTGAACAAAAAACCATTATTGTCTATAGACCGACAAACTTATCTGTTCCGGTGGCGGCGTCGCTACTGTCTATTTAAAACTGTCATTAAATATCGTTTTTGCATTGCATTTCACGTAGTTCCAATTTTGGCCACCGGAACAGATAAGTTTGTAGAAAACACGTGTCCGGACTTCAAATTTTATATGGATTTTCGATCAGGTCACGTGACACATAAATCCTGACGCGAGTTTAACATTTTTTCCCCATACAAAAAAAGTGCACAACGCCGCTAAAGAAGTTTTCACTTCAAAAAATAAGATACTAAGGTGTGTAGTTTTTTTTAAAAACCTCTATCTGGGCTTTTTGAATGCCAGTAAAATTCCTTAACGTATTATCTGCCGCCCCTTGTACGATTTTGGGGAATGTGTAGAAGAGGGTTCCCCATACCTACTAAAAACCTGGTGACGGCTATCTGGTGCGATGCAAGGAGATAATCGTTCCTTCGCAAATGAGATCACACTATAATTTCTCCTCCACGCTAAATGATACGGTCACTTGCTCATTGTACAAGCCGCCCCCGAAGCGACCCTGAAAAGGTTGGGCGTCTGCTTCTCGGGGTCACAAACGGCCCCAAGGCTGTTTCTGGCCTCCTACTATAGGCAGAGATATCTCGGAAGTATTCTCAATCCCCATACCATAGCTCATATTGTATATGTAGGCCTCAATGTGTGTATTGAATAAGTTTTATCATTTTGAGGAAGTAGAACATCGGAGATTTGAATTTGCTTTGTATAATATCAAAATTGAGACATGAGATTTTTTTAGACTAAGTAGTTATGGCTTATCCTTAATGATCCTAGGAAATATTTTTTATATACTCGCTTACTTTATAGAAATAACGTTGGTGATTACTATCAACCAGTACTTGACAAGCGCAATTATATTGAATAACTTTTAGTAATAAATCTCTCAACTGGTATATCAATTAAAATCAATTGCCGAATGACTATAAATCTGTCAATCGAGAACGGTACAACTATCATACATATTCATTGCCTTTTGTAACGTTCGTGATTATCCGGAAACGGATTTGTATACTAAAACATTTTTTTTATTACAAAATGGAACCAGATATTTGATTATTGTTATTATAAAGTTTAATAAACGATATTGACATATACAAAATCGCTCGGAAAAATTGTGTATTGCTATTATGCGTAACAACTATTCTTTTCATTTTAAGGTATCTTACAGAACTTTTAAATATTAAAATGGCGCATTCTCGTAACATTTTGGGCCTTTTAAACTACTTATTTAAAAATTTCACAATTCATTTTCAAAATCTGAGTTCACTATATATAATCTTTGCCAGCCCAGACAACATTATTATCTATTCACTTTTACACCAGAAAAATGAGACGTGAAAGCGAGCCGATTTAAAATTATGATCAGGGGCTGTTAGCATTCCCGTATAAAATGCAAGCTGGATTTCCTTATGGAGAACGAAAACCGCTGATGCAGCTACCTCGGAATATAGAGATAGTGGTCGATCCATTCCAGCCTTATAAATTTCCAAGTTTTCCTGGAATGCTTGATCGCGGGTTTATGGTAAGCATCCAGTTTTAAGTGGATGCAGTACCTAACAAAGTGGATGCAGCTAAATACTCGTTACGGAATTGTGATAGGGTTGGATCTTACTAAAATAATTTATTCGTTGATCTATTTTGTTTTTAGTGCTTCTTGATAGTGATAGTTGGCGCGTTTGGTACTGAATTGTATTAAAATGTGTCAAGTGTCGTGTAAACATTAAAAGGGTTGATTTTAAGAAACGGTTTAAAAATTTAATTAAATGAATATTAGTCTTACACGTATTACGACATATAAAAAAAGACGTCTGACTCATTTAAACTATTTTTAGCGTCATGAAAAGTTAGTAGGTACAGTTTGAGGTTTACCAAATGGGAAATAGCCAAAAAACTGAGTCATTGAGAATCAATGATATGTATGACTGAATGATGAAGTCATCAATTTACAATATATGTACATAGGTATTTACTATTCATCCAATATTACAATTTTAGATATAACAAATTACTAAAGGCAGGTGTAAATACATCCGATCTCACACATGATGTGCAAAGATTTTGCCTTTATTATAAAAGTACATAAAAGATAGTACAGTCAGCTTCAATAATATCTAAGCGCCCAATGTAGTCAAGAAATCTTGGCATTAAAGGAAAATTCACTGTATTTCACTCAAATAAAGCATGATTTTGAGTGACATAAAATCTTTGACAGTGTCAGTCAAAAATGTCTTATAACGCGTTAGTTATAAAATAAAATAAAATAATAATAATAAAAGGTACATTTTCCTTTGATACCAAGATATTTTTTATTACTTTGGGCGCTTAGATATTATTGAAGCCGACTGTACTACGACAGCTTAATTATATGATCGTGGTTGCGGCTAGGCAATTTCAGAGAATAAACCATAGCCCACGAAGCCAAACGACAATAGTTAAGTCCGGTATTAAGTTTCATGGGACATAACTTATAGCACATACATTTTCCAACGGCTTAGTTTGGGGCTAAAATGGTCCCAGTTAACAAAGGAAAAGCCCGGAGATGACCACACAATATTGATTAGGCTGTCGTTGTTTATTTATCATATTGAGGAAATAATAATGTTAACGTTCCGCTCGCTGTCTGCAATATGACACAACCTGTATAACGCATCCATCAAATTCATAAGCTCATTTTTTTCCGGAATAAAGTTCCAAAATCTATGAGAAATAATTATATCGCAAAAATGTTTGTGGGCGCATAACTTTAGAATAGCTGCACTAAATAATAGATAGTTTGAAATACATATGGAGTTATTTCGGAGGCAAAAAAATAAAA
Source organism: Mecyna flavalis (assembly GCA_949319885.1). Taxonomy (NCBI): domain Eukaryota; kingdom Metazoa; phylum Arthropoda; class Insecta; order Lepidoptera; family Crambidae; genus Mecyna; species Mecyna flavalis. The sequence goes on along the minus strand of OX439408.1, from coordinate 11,331,284 downwards.
AAATGTTTTCATTCCTAGCATATTTAGCCTACATGTCTTGTTTATAGAGTTATCTAATATAAAACACATTTGTAATATTTTGAAGAGATTATTTAAATAAGTGCTTAAAACTTGTTTATTTGTTACGCGGTTTTAAGACATAGGCCAATTATAAATATGTATGGTCGATGGTAAAGGTCAAGGATGTCTTTACATTATATCAGTCTTGAATTATGTAAAGACATCCTTATCACCATGAAGAAAATCTCATAGCCAGAGGTGAGGCAGAGTACTGTAGAGAGTCCCCTTGAACTATAATATCACTTTACTCATTGTATTTGGACTTCGTATTGTAGTCAACCGATACAATGCCCCTATTCTCTCTTCTAATGAGTGAAAATGTTACTAAAACAAAAATCTTTCCGGCAAAAGTATTTGTCATTCGCAATAAAGCTCTAGACCGAGAAAATCACGAAACTTAACGTTATCACGAGTTCGCCGATTGAATATTTCCCGGAACACTCAGAAATGGAATCGCGAAAATACAAACACATTTGGGAGAACATAATAAGGGTAGGCATAAATGGCTCTGTGGAGACTTACGACTTGGAATCGTTGCTGTATAAACAGTTATTATTGTTTTGAGACTTAGCTTATTTGCAGTTTGTCAACTAAAACGCGTTGCTGCTGAAGAAAAATTAAGGTTACACCAACTACCTATAATCAAGTGTTTCATGTTGCTTGACGCCGACAAAGGCCTGTTGGTTTTATGATATACTAGGCTTGTGCCCGCGGTTTCACCCGCGCGTAATTTCATTTTTCAAATAGCTCCCCCCCATACCCCCACATTTCCGGGATCAAAAGTACCATATGTCGCCCAGGGATAGTGTAGCTTTCCAACAGTGAAATAATTATTAGCAAATTGGTTCATTAGTTTCGGAGCCTATTATTACAAACAAACAAACAATCAAATCTTTCCCCTTTATAATATACTTCAATATTGTAATCGAAATATTTTACCATCAGAAATATTGGAGGAAGACTTATAGCATCCAGGTGATTTTGAAAGATCAGCGAGGGTAATCTTTTTAGCTTATTAGTTTCCAAATTAACGAATCAAAATCCGCTTGTACATCAAAAATTAAATCAGTGGATACCTTACGGAGCCCGGACTGTTTCGATACGGATTAAAATAAGCCGAGAACAAAGTGAGCCAATTGACTAACTCGCTTTTGGAGTGCTTCCCAGTCTTTATGCGAGTACATTCGAATTTAGCGTAATGCGATTCCACTTGATTTCTGACCGGCCTAATGGAAAAATTCACTTCATTATTTCGCGTTTTTTCCCTCCGCTTTAACTCATAAATTGTGCTGTGTGGAAATTTAATATACCTTTCCTACATTTACTATTCTGTGAGCGAGCGCGTTGAGTAGGTGCGATGATAAACATTTCAACGCACCTATATTGTTGTGTCACATTTTTCAAGTTGGAACCTGTGTTGAAACACAGTGTGAACCACTTATTTCCCTTTTTTGTCATCAACATGTTTCGAATCTATATTTATTATTATGCCACACTGAACAAACACTTCTATAGAATGCGAATACCTCAATTATCAAGTGACTAAACGTGTCTTAGTTACATATGTGACTTTACTTAAGCTTCAAAAAGCGAGTGCATTATTTATTCAAGAGAGAGATAACGCGTCCGAGATGCAATGATACATTATTAGTTCTCTTAAGACTCCGGTGGTCTTGGGGCCCAGTTTTTTAAAAAATTTTAGCCGTTAGACAGGCGCATAGTTCACCAGATGTTAAGCGGCCACCACTATTTAACATGTTGAGCGGCCTTCACCATAAAACGACGCTTAATGTTCCGCCGGCTCTATAAAGTGTACAAGCTATTTTTTCTACTAATCCTTTTCATTCTGCAGTTCTTCTGGACCCAAAACTAACCTTCACTTCTTCCACAGGTGGCGTGGATCCGCGCAGATGACCAGACCATCCTCACACTCCACACTCGTCTGGTGACGCACAGCTCCCGATACGCGGTGACCAACGACTCGCCGCGGTCGTGGCAGCTGCACATACGACCACTGAAGGTCGAGGACCGAGGGTGCTATATGTGCCAGATCAACACTAGTACTATGAAGAAGCAGATAGGATGTGTCGATGTTTTAGGTAAGTAATCGATTATTTATTTTAAACAGTAGTTATATAGCAATTCGATATCTGTTACTAGCATAAAATTAGTGGCGCCAAAAATACACTTAAAGTCACACTTAATCATTAAGTAAAGCGCACATTAACCTACCCTATTGTGTATTTTTGAGTGTCATATTATGTATGTGATGGATATTAAGCTGAAAATTGGTTCTAGGAATTTGATAGATTCGGGTAAGTTGATGTTCCCCTGGTACCTACTCCAAAAATAATGCAAGGAATCATGAACGAGAGTAACAAATACACACAGCGGGTCAGATCTAGTCTCTATACTAATATTATAAAGAGGAAAGATTTCATTGTTTGTTTGTTTGTATTGAATAGGCTCCGAAAATACTGACCGATTTGAATAATTCTTTCACGGTTCGAAAGCCCCGTGAACTAGGGTACTTTTTATCCCCGAAATGTGTGGGGAAGAGGGGATATTTGAAAAAAGAAATAACTATATAGACTGCGTAAAACGATAGTCAAGATGAATGAAGAAACGAAATAAGAATACCTAGCCGGCACGCGGCAGTGTCACAGAAAACGCTAGGAAAAAACCTTCAGAAAAAATTCGAAACGCTACATATTGTAAAAGAAAAACAAAACTTTTAATTTACTTTTTATTACTGTCAAACTTTTGTGGCACAATTGCCAGTGCTACTTGAACATAACAAAATAACCACGAAGGTTACATCAAATTAATAACGAAGCAGGTTAATAAAAGCTTTTAAAAATTTCATGCTGGCTAAATTATTCAGAAAAAATCTATAAGCCATTAAAGAAAAAAAATATTTAATTTACTTTTTATTGCTGTCAAATTTCAGAAACATTGTTGCCAGCTGTGCCTCTTTAAAATAAAGAAGGTCAAAGTCTTTTCAAAACTTTTTTATTATTCCTTAAAAAAAAAGATTTGCTTTTTATTGCTGTCAAATTAATCGTAACTCTGATGCCAGTTACATTGAAAAAACCAAGCAGGTTATTATGCAAATGTTTTATTTGATGCTGGCTAGATTCTTCAGGAAAAATAAATCTAAACGCCCTTAAAGGAAAAAGAAACAATTATTTTCTTTTTATTACTGTCAAAATGGAAATTATGCTGCTAGCGTTTTTAATGATCCAAAAAAGGTTGCATGTTATTTGAAAAGAATGATATTGAGATACAAAAACACGTCGACTACTAAAATATTAGTATTTTAATTAGTCGAAAGAGAATAAATATTTGGTCAACGAAACTACTGAACCGATTAGAAAAATTCTTTCATTGTTGGAAAGCTTAACTATTCTCGGGCGACATAGGGTACTTTTTATCCTGGAAATGTGGGGGGAAGGGAAGGGACGTTTGAAAAAAGAAATTACGCGCGGGTGAAACTGCGCGGAGGCGGCCGCTAGTACATATTAAATAAAGAAAAGTAATTCCATTACAAGACGAAAACAATGAGAAAAATAACACCATTCTTTCTCGTCTTTGAATTATTTTCACTTCTTCCTTTATCCAGGAAAGAAGTGTAAACTATTTCGAGTAAATGAATTCAAATAACAACGCTGGGCAGGAACGAAAACTAAGTCTACAGCAAACGCAATACAAGGAAATAATGGGCGCAGAGAACAAAATACTTCGCGGTCTGGATGTAAATTAAGCCGTTAGCTAACTATATAGATTCTATTTATTCTGGGTATTGATTTTGTATTATAAGAAATGGGAAAAGGAACCCTTTTCTTGTTTAAATGGCTTGTCGTAGAATGAATAAAGTAAAGTCGATCAAAGAACTTGAGGTGATTGATCAACGGCTTTTGTTATCTTTTTTATCTTTTCTATCCGTAGATTATAATTAGTTAATCAGGCACAGCCAATACATCTGGTTCTTAGGTATACTTCGCAAAGAAGCATTGGTCATCGGGCCGATACATCTAGTTATATAAATGTTTACTTGGCTAAGAAGCACTGCTCATTTTTCTCATCACTTGTGTTGGGTTTTTATTATAATTTGTGAAATGTACTGGCATGCTTCCTAGCAACGTTGTTATGGCGGCAGATGTTACCCATATGTGCTAGTACAAAAAGGTATTTACCACCAAGAACCTAGACAATTCGATTCGATTCGCATATTTTGGGTATGAGCTTAAGTTAAGGCCAAAAAAGTTACACAATAATACATACATTGAGAAAAACATTTATCAATGTATGCAAGTAATTGAAGGAGATATACAATTCTTCATCTCTTTTAAATATTTAAAATCACTTTCTTGTAGGCTCTGTGTTAACGTTATTTGTAAGCATTGAATCGACATCGAAATGTTATAAGGGAAAAGAAAATTTGAGAGGAAAACACATAAGCCGAAAATAATGTCCTCAAGATTCAGCCTTCTGCAATAGTTATTATTATAATATGGACAGAGTAATCGTACAACACCATTTCCAATGTCTCTTATAAATCAATGTCTCGGGCCCAGTGTTGCTTTGAATGTAGACGTGCCGCAGCCACAAACACTACACACATGGTTTAACATGTTTGAGAACAAGAACAAGCCAAGTATGTTTTGTCACTTGTGTTATTTTGTTGCCATTTGCTCGTTTGAAGGATAATGTGGCCTACTTTAAACATATTCCTTTTAATTTTTCTTATTTTGATGTATTATGTTATGTATCATACAATGTATAGACGTGCCCACAGAGTAGTAATATTATATTCTGTGCCCACAGCCACAAACATTATTCACAAGGTGTAACATGTTTGAGAACAAGCCAGGTATGTCTTAGTCACTTGGTTATTTTGTTCCCCTTTGCTACGGTTTCATGGAAAATACGGCCTACATTAAAATGTATTCCTTTTCTGTTTTCTTATTTTTATGCAGAATGTTAATTGTGTAAGGGTTGACGACAATTCGTTTATTTATTTAATTTCTTTTGTTTCTATTTTAATATTTCAAACTTGGTGATCAAGTGCTGGCTTATTTTAAATATGTAAGAAAACCAGTTACCAGTGTTTTTTTTTTAAGTTTTAGACCCTGAATAGCATGAATAGTTTGTAAATGAAGAGATTTATTTAAATATTATAACTTTTTACGTTTTACTTCTGCGAAAATTCAGTAAAGCCAGTTACAACTAATAGATGAATCTCTTCAATATTAATGCTAAAATGCCTAAATAAATAAATCTAAGCCAGATACCAAATACACTCGGCTAACAAGAAATTATAATATCTTGGCGCCCGCCCTGGAACATATTTGGCTACATAATTATCCTATTGAACCGTTTCCAGATATTTTCTTGGCTGTCTGCCTAAAAATTACCGCAATAATGGCCATAACGTAGCACATGTGCATATGAGACTGCTTAATTGTTGCGATATAAGAACTTTAGCAATCAACCTGAATGTTGGATAAACATTTAACATTTTGAAATTGTTACGATGTTTTTTATTATACAAAGCAGTTTCATTGTGAAACAGTATGAGCTTAATGAAAACTTTAATAGTGCTTGCAATTAAAAAAGTTTGTATATTTGATTATTGATATAATATTTCATTTATATTATTAGAGAATTTTTCTGGCTTAGTTTGTTAGTAAGAAGCTGGACGGCGCTGTGTGAATAATGACCAAAGATACTTATAAGAAAATTCAAGAGAGTTATTTAATGACTCAAGCCTTTTTTTATTAACTGAATGAAAACATTTTGATAGGAATTATTATTTTACCATTTTTCAAATAGTCTGACCTGCTCTAGTCGAAGAAAAACCGGACTTTAATACAAAATTTGGCAATTACAGTTAATATTATCTTAGCTTGGTTCACATTACAATAAATTACTATGGAAAATAAATCCGATTTGGGCCTAAATTCTGTTGGAAAATTGTGTACCTAAGGGTAAATATTTCTTAGATGGTATTTATAGACCGCCATTGTAGATTTATTAAACTACTACCATCATCATTTAATTTTCTATAAGAGATATTTTGACCGCCTCCGTGGAACAGTGGCTACGCCGCTCGGGTATAAAAACGGAGGGCGTGGGTTCGATTCCCGCCTTGGGTCTGGTTTGGGTGTTGGGCTTTTTCAGAGTCCGACTGGCTTGCTACTATCACACGACTGGCAAGCTATCACCCCACACAGGTAAAATCTGCCGCCATAACAGATGTGGCTGTGTTCCGGCAATATTACCTAATGTGGGAGCCAGTACACTTGAAATAAAAGGCTCGAAGATCGGATGGGCCTACTCTCTGGCAGTACATTGAGCGACGCTTCCAGACGGAGTGTCCCTCAATGGCATATGCCGCAGTAACCGCTTACCATCAGGTGGGCTGCGTGTATGTCTGCCAACTGACTTAGTATAAAAAAGTGAACTAGGAACGGAGTGGATTGCATTTACTCGGCCACAGTTATCCAAATGTACGTGTATTCTTACGATGTTTTCCTTCACTGGCTAGCTATTGGTAAATACGAACATAGGAAATTACTTTGAAGCGACTGCCGTCAGACCTCCATTACCTTTGACTAATTGGACTATTTTAACACAATTATCTGACTGTGGAGGATCCTGAATATTGTTTTCCCTTACCGCACCAAACTAGTATTATATATACCTAGGTACCTATATTGTACCGTAACCGTAGTTGTGCGTCGGTAGTTCAAAACATCAATTTCATGAAAATGCATGATATTAAGAATAACAAAAAAAAACCGGACACTATCCACACAGCGCCATCTAGCTCCGAACTAAACATTAACTTGTGCTATGGAAGCCAGACCACAGAATAGATATAAACGGACTTACATACTTCAAACATTGCTTATATAATTTTTGTTAATACATACATAAAAACATATAATTATCCCAGACCAAACAACAACAAACAGACATTTTTATGGATAAAAATTTTTGTAACGTGCGGGGACCGAACCCGTTACCTCTGATTTAATAGCCAACATCTCAACCATTACACCAAATCGATTGTTGAATCACAATGTTTAAGATTTTGTGTGGAAATTATTAAAATGGAATCTACGATTAATTATAAGCATTTATTTATTTATTAGTATAGTACACCAAATTAAAACCAGCATTAAAAATTTTAAGCTAAAATTAACAGAAATAATTAAATTGCGATAGTAACTGAATCGTGAAAATATTCAATTATGAAATGCTACGTGTAGTGCGGTGCGCATTTTGCGCTTGAACTAAAATGATTTAAGTAATTACAGTACAACGCAATACAAAAGCTAATTGCTTTCATTATGGAAGTTATTATATATTATTTGCTTTTAAACTTAAATATGTAAATTTTTTGTTGTGTAAATAAAAAAACAATTCTTAGATACTGTTGGAACTAAGTTAAAATCATTTTTCTGTTATTTATTTAAGATGACTGAGAAAAAGGTATCAAATTAATACTTATAAAATGGATTGTTTGGCTATTTTACTAACCTACTATCCAGCCATATGTGGAACAACTGCTGTGCTTTTGACCTACGGCTTATTCTATTAAAGAACAATTCACCATGAAACATCGCTCAAAATAAATATACATAGCACTCAATAAACTTTATGAACCACACTTAAATCAAATCAATTTTTATTGCATTTCACAGGAAAATTTTGTGTTACATTAATATTATAATATAGTGCCTATGTGATGCCCTGAAAGGGCATAGCAACTTTCTTGGTAGAGTGCTAGTACACATTTTATACAACTCGTTACTTGGCTTAAAAAGTATTACATTCTAAAACACATTATTAAAATTGTTATTTTTTCACCAAAACACTAAATGTGACAGTATTAGCAAATCATAGGCACAATGCAGTGATTAAAATGTATAATAAATTGCCCGATTCACTTAAAAAGTACAACATAATACAACTGTGTTTTTAAGTAGGGTAGACTGGGTACGATTGTGACAGTTTAAGTTTGATCAGCAATAATTTTGTTAATTTACCATTTAGCTGGGAGAAAAGTAACTTAAATGGTAATTTGCACATTTGTCTACGTAGGAATACTGGAATACTGTCCCCAAATACGATGTATCAGTCATAGAATCAAATCAGAAAAAAAAGGGAGTGTGTCACAACCGGCCACACCCCAAGGACGGTTGTGACAGCGGTTGGGGTCAGTAGTGACAGGCATAAACATGCACCAAAATAGTTTTTAATGACTTTTATTGTTAAAAAAATGTATCACAACACAACTTAATATTCTTTTAAACAAAGTTAACAAGAAATAAACCTACACTAAAAAATTTCGTACGTACACGTGCTTCGAGTCTTATATTTTAATTACATCTGCAATATAAATTATAATCTGTCCCAACGTTTCCGTAAACATTGTTTTATTACGTATGTAGGTACATAACAAAATGCTCCGACAAAAGGCAAAGACATTAATGGAGTCTCAAACGTTCATAGGAAAAACCCTGTAAATAAATAAACAGATTCCCCCGGGAACACGAAACTGATCTCAGATGGGCACGTAGCTTAATAGGCGAGCACTCACGTACGTAGTTTGTTGTGCGCCTATTACATCGGACGCTCCGTTCCGACCGGTGATTTACGGACGGGCCACTTCGGCCGAGCGCGAGCGTTCTAGTTTGTAGATAAGCGAGGCTGTTTTCAAACGTTTTTCAACGTACTTAACTATATGCAAAACGGAACGGTTTTTGAATGGCTCGATGGCGCTTTTGGTAGTGATTCTGCCTCGTGCCAGGGGCCTAAGAATTCAAACACTAAAATAAATAATCATAACATGACAAATGATTCTGTGTCTTGATGTTTATTTATATTTAAATGTACATTTATGATTTTGACTTACAATGAACCGCGTAAGTAGTCTCAAGGTCACTCAAACAGACGTCTTTAGGTTGTTGATGATGATGATGATTGGTTCCGCTCCTTATAACACTAGTGCTTAAGCAACATGGAATCAGATCACCATTGATGTATCACATACATACTAAATGTGATGTTGTCCGTATTATCTTGTTCAAGTGGTAGTGGAATCAAATTGTTACAACTACAGGCTACACATGAACTGAAGTGATTTGTGGAGGTGAGAATCTAATAGCGTATTCAGATTCAGATGTAGGAAAATTTGGGACACGAAACCGATGCGATTGCTTGGCATTGTGTGTTCGAACCAAGAAATTAATTGGAAAAAATGTTTTCCTTTTGAAATTCCCATGGCTTCAGAAAATAATGAAGGTTTATTTTACAAAATTAATACTCTTTTCATAAAGTAACTGTGTCTGCTTTTCAAGGTGCTACTTAGCCGTTTGCTTATTAATATAATTTTTAATAAAACACCCAAACTACATATTTACAAATAGTGCTTGTGTAAGGGATTAAGTTACCATAGTAATAATTATTTCATTAATATATGTATAAAAATCAATTTAAATTATTTTCCTCTAAACTGAATCAATATAAACCCAGTAACTTAAATTTAATTACCTGCTGGTAATATGATAATTTTAATGAACCTTGTATAGTACCCACTGGGATGCATCATTGCCTACGAGTAGAAACCGATAATTATTATTGATGTACCGATTACAATATGTCAATTAATGAAATGCGGAATCGAATAAGTTCAATTTACGATTCATAATTTTATCATGAGAGAATTGAACTGACCAGCATTTGACCAAAGCAAATAGTAAATAGAGTTGGTATATTCAATGTAGTTAACCTCCTTTCTGTGTTGTCTCAATGATATAAAGCGTTGCCGAATAATTAATGTAAATTAACTTCGATTAGACTAATATAAAATGGTTGCAATATTCGAACTTCGGTTTTTGCGACCATTTTAAATTAGTCTAACAATCTTCAGAAATATTAATGTCATATCGATCCAATAGATGGTATAGCTGTTTAAGACAGTAGATTCTTGTTAGAAGACAAGATATAGCAACATTGGAGCTAGTGAATTTTGTAGAGTTACTTATCAAAATCAAGGTGTTCTTAATTACACACCACACTGGTGTCTCCTCCCTTGTGTGGAGTTGTGTGTTGTGTTGAATCCCTAAGCTCTTACATAAAAAAAATATTAAAATAGGATTCTAAGATGCACTTTAGAATCTATATTATCCATGTTAGAAAATAAATCTTCCACCAGCTTCAGAATGTTTATCTACCGAGAAGAACTGCAAGCAACTCGATATTATTTTACTCTTTGCAATAAGTCTTCTGTTAGGTACTAAGTCGTAGTTTTTGCATCAAAGATAACAATAAACTATATCATCTGTGGTGTAGAGAGACTGCAAGCTGTGCTAGCGGTAGGTTGGTGGAACCAATATCCGTTCGAAGAGACGTGTTCTTGTAAGGCAACGTTTAGGTAGTTCGGGCAAGGTTGCATATAAGATATCCTGTTGCGAGATGGGGTCGGTTGGTAACAATTGAATGCCAAATGCTACTGCCGTGCCGGAATAACTGGGGCTTAAGGCTACTCGTATGTCAACCAGTAGACTGAAGTAGGCTTATGCTGTTTTACATTTTATTTAATTTGATTGACACACAAATACACGGCATACAGTATGTGCTAAAATGAGACATGACAATGGAAAGACTTTAAGGCTTTCTCCATAGACGCGGAGGATAATGACAAACGTCACAAATCATTCCAGAAATTAGAATTAAAATACAAATACATAACAAAATTAAATATACGGGATAAAAAAAATAAAAAGGTAAAATCGCTCGAGTGACTAACCGACATTCTTATAATACAAGTAAATATTTTTTAACGAATTAATTAGTTGCATTGCACAGTACTAAGCACAAGAACAAAATATTTCTCTCCCTACAAGCTTAATAATTTGTTCATAATACCAAATTCAATACCATAACACCATATTGTATCCGGAAAGAGTGAATAATTTAATTTACGCAGCAAATATTTATTAAAGATCCGTATCGTGAGATTTATGTATAAATCCAATCCAATGAACAGGGAAAAACGCGAATAATGTAGGTTTATTTTCAGGTGAAATTTATGACTTTGTAAGGTAGCTACAGTCTGGTACAGAAATTGCCGCCGTAGGGCGCCGCCGACAAAAATTTAAAGATAAAAATTAGACAAGTATTAGCTTTCGAATCCTTTATGTTTTGGTTAGCTAAAAGGCCCTCATTCTTTAAAAAATGATGTTACTATTTGTTTCTAAAAGAACAGTATCCAAAAAAGGGTTTAGTTTATAAAAATTATAAAGAATTTACTTATCAGTAATCCAGGACAAAACATCTCAAATAAATATGTATATGAATTAGCAAAATATTATCGCAATCTTTATACATTTAAAATACTCTTCAACATTTTTTAATATTGACTTCTAGAACCAACAAAAACATTTTTTTTTTATAATCTATGTGATAGAATATCTAGTTATGTATAATAGTTTAAATCAATGTTTCGTAAATGTAATTATATAACAAGAACTTATTACAGCGAATACAAATCTTCTAGTGTGATCATTTGTTCCCACACATCGCAAAACACTCTACTTAGGACTTAACTACTTAGAGACTTTTACTTTTTATCAGGAAGACTTAATCCGTGTAATGGCTGTGGCACACTTACGATGTAATGTGTTTGAATCCCAAAGGCCCTTTTCCAAGTGCGGTTAGTTCCAACAAAGCCTTGAAACTATTTTCTTGTTAGTGCTCACAACGTTTAACTATGTATAAATAAATAAATCTCTTTGGACATTTCAAACTGAACTATCTAGCCTTAAACTAAAACTATACTGTAAGTTCTTTTTTCTACTTGAGCTTTAGTTCTCTTTTACTGAGTTTATAAATAAATAAATATCTCTGGATATTATTCACACAGCGACATCTAGCCCCAAACTAAGCATTAGCTTGTGCTATGGGTGCCAGACAACGGATAAACACATGTATATTATGCACAGAAACACCCAGACCGATACCTACCAACAGACATGTTCATGCACACACAAATGTTTGTACCGGGTGGGGATCGAACCCGCGACCTCTGGTGTAATAGCCGACTACTCGACCATTACACCAAATGGCTCGTGTAGTATTAGTATGTATAATAATATAATATCATACGCAATTATTTTAGTGAAAAAATTGTTCTTCAATCTTTTTCTGACGTATGTATAATGGATAGTTTTGTGTTCGAGTTGTTCATACATAAATGATAGATAGAATTGATAGGTTAGAGTAATTTCATTCCCCTAAGCATATTATTTCGAGTTCGTTAACCCTTTCCCCGCCACGCTTTTTTCCGAAAATGGTGCCCCACACGCAACGACCATTAAAAAAAAAATTCCAAAAAATTATTAGGTTATACTCAACTCATTCAGGCAAGTAAAAATACAACGTTTCTTGATCATGTTTTTTTGTCTGATATATCAGACATTGGCGTGGTGGGCACGAAAATGGTTTGTCTGATATATCAGACATTGGCGTGGAAAAGGTTAAACATCATTACATAAAAATGTTCACATTATTTTTATTTCAAAATTCAATCTTTTCTTCTACAATTAATATAATTGAACTGTCGCGTGCAGATATGACTTATGAATAAGAAAATTTAAAAAAAAATTAAAGAACCTGCAAAGGCCTGTTACATTGAAATCGAGTGTCTTTCAGTGATAGGCAGTGTTCATCCTAGTTGGGCTGGTCAATAGCCACAAGGCTGGCACCGGCTCGTCCCAATCGGGTGTGAGAAACGCTTTAGTCTCGAGTCCCACACACGGCCGCAGGTGTAGCTAGCCTACGGTTATGGTGCATAAACGCATTCTCCGAAAAAAAAAAAGGTGTTCATCCTAGTCGGGTATAAAAGGAAAATCGGAAGACTTTAGTAGGCAGTGACGATAAGTAGTTCGATCGTCTTTTGTCTTGGGTCTCTCGTACAGACACAGGTGTCGATAGCGTTTTTTTCGAAGTTAAATGCGTTTAGGCACCATAACCTCAGGCTAGCTAGACCTGTGGCCGTGTGTGGGACGAAAGACTAAAGCGTCTTACTACCCACTAAGCTCCCTTGATTTCCCTTAAGTGGTACCCCGACTCGAGTGCCCTCAAGTCAGGGTGGTGCCTAGCTAGAGGTGTCGGTAGCCCGCGGCCATCTGATGCATAAACACAGTCTATTGCGCTCGTTGTATAACTACGACACTATTATTATATTAAACTACTGCAAAAGCGCTTTTGTATCGTCGACAATAGCTAACTAAATATTTTGTTCCAGTGCCTCCAAATATAGTAGACGAAGGTACCAGCGGAGACGTGGTATCTAGAGAGGGACAGGACGTCAGTCTGTCCTGTAAGGCTGATGGGAGGCCGCTTCCTCGCATCCTGTGGAGGAGAGAGGACGGCACCAACATCCAGCTGAGGAACGAAGTTGGAGAACTTCGTAAAGGTAAATAACAATACACTGTAGACATCTGATAGACGCCAAGGCAAGGCAACGTCGCCGGCTCCGTATCCGAGCAATTAATATTGTTTTTTTTTTAAGTATTTTGTTTTTACCTGGACTGAAGCATCGAGAAAAATATCTAACGCTCAAACTTGATAGTAGGGAGCCGCGACGTACTCATTTATTTACTTTGCTAAAGACCCCACAATTTTAATTTAAAAAAAAAGATCATCATTCAGTTTAAGTTCTGAAGCGTTATAATAAAATAATTAAATTATTCATAATAATTGTAAGTGTAAAATATCCAATTATGTACATTCAAGTAAAGTTTAAATACAGTCGTCGAATTTAAATTCACAACACTAAAATATAAAGGGCCAAATGTTAAATTAACTAGCTGTAACTCTTAACTGTGATATTAAAACCAACATACAGGCAAAGTTATATGGGAATATTTCTCAGCTGCAGTCTTAATAATGCTTTTTCTTCATAAACTGAAATGGCTGTTTGCGAATATTTTACGAAAAGCTGGAGTTTAATCTTTATAAAATATTAATAAAGGCCCCTCAGGGACGTTATTAAATTAATATTTGACTCATTCTTGTTTGAGTTTCATCTGGTTTTGATGGGACATCCTACAGGTTTTACATCAGTAAATGTAGAAATATGTTAATTAAACTTTTTGATGTATAGACAAATAGTTATGATACGTTACTTATGTGCAAATTATAATATAATTCGTAATAGACAATAGCTTATTTAGTTGTCGTGATATTATCTTCACGACAACTAAATAAGCTTCCTCCCTTCCAACGTAGAGAAATGTAAATGTTTTCATAATATTATAAAAGGAAAACGGTGGAAATGGTGAACGGTGGGGGTCCGATTTCCACTGAAATACAACAAATTGTTCGTTAAGGACTTTCTACGATCAAAAATTCATAAAATTTACCTGGAAACTTATCACAGAGGAAATTCGTGGAATAAACCAATTCATTTATAATTTACCTTATCTCTTAGGTAGAAACTAAGAGTTAATTTGCAGAAATTATTAAATATGAAATAAATAATATCAAATAGAAGAGTTTAAAATTTTTTATACGTATACCTACTATAGCTCGATTTTTTTTTTCGTCGTATCAAGAAGTTTGTTACAACCTTCTACCACACTGTACGCTTAAAAATCTTTAAGCCTTTGATTTCAAGTGTTCTGGATCCGACATAAACATTGCTGGAACACAGCCAGCCAGTTGAGGCAGATTTAACCTATGGGGATAGTATCTAACCAGTTGGACTTTAAAAAACTCATACCACCAGCCGGGCAATATTTTTTTTCGGAAGAGAATGCTTTTTAGTCCCGAAACCGACGGCTAGACGACTTATTATTGCAATGTGTAACAAGACGAGCAGATCGTAGTAAGCGCCACGTCTGCCCTTAGGCAGTTCAGTGCCAAACATAAGCAGTTACTGTCTGGCACCGCCCTGCACCCGCTACACCGAGACGACAGTTATTAGGTATCATATACCCAGTAATTTCACTAGCGACTTGCGGCCATGTGTGTGACTCGAGACTAAAGATCTCCCAACTCTCTCATCGCATCGCAAAGTGAAAAGCCGGTGCATCAAGCAGACACTAGACGGGACTCCAACCGACGATCACTGAGTTTTATAATCAAGCGGCCTAGATACTGTTCCGTGGAGGCGGTCTTATACATATTTTTTATAAAATACCGCACAAGAAATTCAAGTAAGTGAAGTGCGATGACAAGGAATAAAAATAATAGCACAGGGTACAAAGAAACCCCCATAGCGTAGAATCGTAAATTGCAACCGTCAGAAACGTTTATAAAAACTTCCGTAGTCCCCTAATTTCATCCGTTACTCTGCGGAAAACAATTATTTTATGAATATTCATGTTAGGCAACTTCGACCGCTGCGAACATTGTAGGGTTAAATACGTGGTCAGAGGAATGATATATTTAATAGAATTATTTTCTAATGCGTGTAATTTGAGTGTGGAAGCCAGTACATTTTAAATGGAGGCTCCAAGCTCAGTGGAAAGTGCTGCTGCATATGTGATGCTTCCCATGTAGGCTGTCTCCCCGTTTGTCAACTGGAAAATCATAAAAAAAGCATTTAATTTTTAAATGATAAAACTGTTTTAATGGCAAGTAAGCACGCAAGCACATACTAATTAAAAAACTTTCAATTCTCTCTATTAAATAAATAATAGTCTTACGTGATATAACAACCAGCTTAAGCTATCATATTAATATACTTAACAATGTATGATTATGATGAGGAATCAAGGTCAGATGGCAATCGCTCCATTGTAATAACCAGGCTTGTCAAATCTAGGATCATAGTCGAAGCGGACCCTGAGCTCCATTGCATACTGGATGCAATCGGGAATACGCTAGGATGATGATGATTATGATGAGGAATAAATATATATGTAAGTATGTATAATTATTATCTTTTGTGCAGTGGACATGTATATGGGTCCCAACCTGAACCTGACGAAGGTGGAACGACGACAGATGGGTGCATATCTCTGCATCGCATCCAATGACGTGCCCCCTTCTGTCAGCAAAAGGATAATGCTTAGTGTGAATTGTAAGTATATGTAATAAATTAAGCAATCAATCCATGTTTATAATGATTTTATATTAATTTGATGCATGTGCGTTACTGAAAATGGTAGAACCTTTTCTAATTTTTCGTCGGCAGTAAAAGGTCTATTTGAAAATTTCACACTGATTACGGTTAGAGTATCAAAACTCATTATATTTTTATATTTTTATGATTGACATTTGCTGCATTTAATAATATAATGAATTTTACTAAACTATTAAAAATATGCAAGTTATAGGTACAACAATAAATAAGTTGATTCAAATCGTGGCTTCATAAATTCTGCAGCCTTTTTTTTGTTACCTATAACAGAATACTGGAAGAGAATGGTTTGCAAACAAAATAAAAGTAGGTACAGCAAATAAGACTTCCATCTGCAATGACAGCATTTCCAAGAAATTTTACCAATATGATTGTCCACAGTCCCGCCTTCAATAGTTGTGTCCACAAAGGTGATTGGAGTGCCGACGAGTTCACACACGAAGCTAGAATGCTTCGTGGAAGCGCACCCTCAAGCTATCAACTACTGGCTAAAGGGTGGCGAGGAGATGATATTGTCTGGGTAAGCTTCAAAATATTAGTGTCATATACCATCATCATGCCAGATTCTTCTAGATTCAAAAGAAACAGGATTCCGAAGCCGGCTGTAGAACCACACTAAGAATTATTGCTTGACTATTTATAAAATACTAGCGGTCGCCCTCGCGGTTTCACCCGCGCGTGATTTCCTTTTTAACTATCCCCCTTCCTCCACATTTCCGGGATATAAAGTATTCTATGTCCGTTTCCTGGTTATAAGCTACCTCTCCACCAATTTTTAGCCAAATCGGTTCATCCGTTTTTGAGTTATAAATAGTGTAACCAACACCACTTTCTTTTATATAAACAGCTGAATACATTTTTTTTTTTTGGCTTTGACTTGATTTCAATCTTTCTATTCAATTAAACCCTAACTAAAATTCAATTATTGATAAAACACTGTTCATTCTGTCATGTTGTGCAAAACCAAAAACCATACCTTGTAGCGTTTGCCATAAGAGGGGTTATTTATAACAAGTACGGGATTCTTTTATTCTTTTGGTACTACGCTTATAAATACAAGAAAATTTGATTCACTAGACGTTTTTAAAATCTGTTACGTAATTCGTTACAAAATCCTTCCCTAATATGAGACGAACGAAATAGCCTTTCGAAGCTCCGAAGAAAGTGGGTTTTATCTTCAAAGTGAACAACAGCGTTATGCTTACTAAAAATTAAATTAATATTTCATCATCATGTTAACATCACATTATCTATTTCAGTGAAAAATACGAAATCTCAGAAGAACGTATCTCACCGTACCAGACGCGGATAGCGTTAACCATTTCTGACTTCAGCACGGAAGACTCCGGCACTTACACTTGCGTGTCGACCAACACAATAGGCAAAGCCGAGGGGACAATACGGCTTTATGGTAAGCAACACTTCCGTTAGTACCGTATTTAACTTTAATTGGACAATGTTAATTCTTCGTTGGACTAACACTGGTAGTTTAACGTGGTCATGGGAGGGTACAGGCCCCGGCAAACTTCTTGAATATCGGGTGCGGATTGCGCAGAACACGAATTTTGACCCGCCTGTGCGCTATTGGTCAGAAGACTCAGAAGTATACGTCTGACCGATAGCGCGCGCGGGCGTTCTGGATATTCGTGCGCGCTATTGGTCACGCGCAAGTGCACATGCGCGAACTTTACCCTCTCTCCGTCGACCGATGTTCAACAACTTTGCCGACGAAAACAATATTGGGTTCGATTCTCGGGTTAGACAAGTTTGTTTCAACTTTAGCGTAACATTATCACACAAATATTAACTAACTAAACGTAAGATTTAATATGTATGTACGAGTAGGTACTTCCATTCAATATGTGATTATGGTGGTGACACGATGAAAACGTCAAGCAGTAAATAGTACACTTGTATAACATTAGGTATCGCGTTTAATCCCGCTAATATTTTCAATTATATAAATATACGAATATATGGTGATTTAATTATCACGAAGCTTCGTGAAGCTTCGTGTTAAATACAGCTGCTGTACCTATTTCACACGAATTTATAAATGTGCAATCAATTGTAACTATGCAAAAGGAGATTAATTAGGGTATTTTTGTGCAACTTAAGTGAGTTCTGTGGCATTACATTGAGAAGATGTAAAGTAACTAAAATAACTATGCATGCAGCTATAATATTTTGAAAATATCCCCTTTCAAGTGCACTTTCAACATGAGTAGTAGCGGCAATAAATATTCGTTGTTACAAAGGCTAAACTTAAAACTTACCCCGTAGCTGAGTTCATGTAAACGACGGTACTTTGCTTTGAAGTGACATATTGTCAGAAACTACCCTAAAATGCATGCTAGTATTGAAACACGCACTTTCGGTTAACGACTGACAGTTTTTAATTTAACTTTGACACATCCACAGAACATTACATGAATAAATCATAGATGGCGCTACTTGTCTTACAGAAACATTTTGGTATATAATTATAACACCCCTACTTAACAAAATATTTCTAAAATTATATAACTCAAGTAACAATTAACAAACTTAAATTTTAATTAGGAACAAGACCTATCATTCCTAAAAATTTATAATGCTTTGCTGATAATAAACCCTTGGTTAAGAGATCAGCAGGCATTTCTAGAGTTGACACATATTTCACATGAATTACATTTTCCTTTATAGCATCTTTAATATAATGATAACGTACATCAATGTGCTTAGTTCTATTCAGAGACTGGTGATTTAAAGATAATTTCAATGCACTTTGATTATCACAATGCAAGTTAACAATGCTTAATTTACCTGTTATTTCACACATCAAATTTCTCAAATATGTGGCTTCTCTAGCCGCCTCCGACAATGCTACATACTCGGCTTCAGTACTAGATAAGGATACAGTTTTCTGTTTTCTGCTCTGCCATGATACAACTGAACCAGCCATAGTAAAGCAGAAACCAGTGTAGGATTTTCTGTCTAAAACATCACTTGCCCAATCGGCATCTACAAAACCTTCTAATTCTATATTACTATCTTTGCTATATTTCAAACAATAATGTTTAGTTTTTTGTAAATATTTCAACACTCTCTTAGCTTGATTAAAATGAGTTTCATTATAGCTATTATTAAATTGACTTAGGTAACTAATGGAATAAGCTATGTCAGGCCTAGACAAAACAGCTAAATACATTAGACTACCTATCAATCTTTGATAAGGTACATCTGATAAACAATTTTCAGCCTTTTCAAGATTCAACTTACATTCTATAGGAGTATCAATAGATCTACAATTGGACATTCCAAATTTATGTAACAACTGTTCTATATATTGTTCTTGATCTATTTTTACAGTATTTAATTTTCTGTCTACATGTACTCTCATGCCTAAATAGCGTTTTACACAACCCAAATCTTTTATCTTAAATTCTGAACTTAAAACAGTTTTCAAATTATCAGTTTCCTTTTTACAGTTGGAAAAAATTAAAAAATCATCGACGTACACAGCTACAATTATTTTAACATTCTCACAAATTTTTGTAAATAAACATGGTTCATTGACACTTATTTTAAAACCTAATTTACATAAACAATCTTTAACTCGCTTATACCACATTAAGGATGATTGTTTAAGTCCATATATTGCTTTCTTAAGTTTTAAAACCTTGCCTTTATCTGAACATTCAAAACCTACAGGTAGATACATACAAATATTCTCATTCAAGTGTCCATTTAGAAAAGCAGTAATTACATCGAGATGAGTAATGTCCATATTCCACTGTGTACTAAGAGCAAATAACATTCTTAGAGTTGAATGTTTCACTACAGGAGCAAATGTGTCCACATAATCAATTCCACTTCGCTGTGAAAAACCTTTAGCCACAAGCCTTGCCCTATATCTCACTTTATCATTCACATCAATTTTTTTATTAAACACCCACTTGCACTGCACTATGGAGGTATCACTTGGTATATCAATGAGCTCCCAAGCATCATTATACTCAAATGACTGCAACTCTTCACGCATGGCCAGCTTCCAATTTTCTGCTTCCGGTCCATTCAGCGCTTCTGAAAAGTCAATCTCCTCAGCACCAGGTAAGTTCTTTGATGTACACATGTTTGAATAACCAAATCGGTTTGGTGGTCTTCTCTGTCTCTTATCTCTAACTCCTTCACCAACTCCAAGACTTTGAAGCTCTTCTGATGAAATATCAGTTGATATGATGGAATCAGTTGAAGTATCCACATGAGTCTCATCTGGATCCATATAATCTGATGAATCATAACTTGGACTAGACGGAGATTCATTTATATTAGTATCCCCCACTGAATCTCTGTTCTCTATACTAGATTCTTGCACATTATGTGGTGTCTCAGTCTCTTCTCTTTGTGTTAAGTTCTGTTCATCATTCTGTATCCATATGGCATTTTCCTCTGGATTTTCAATTCCGTGCTTTCCTTCCATCACTATTATATCTCTCTTCTCAGTGACAACATTTCTTTTTGGATCATAGACTCTATATCCCTTTACGGTATCAGAGTATCCAACCAATATAAACTGTGCAGCTTTCTTATCCCATTTCAATCTTTGTTCTTTGGGAACATGTACCATCACCGGGCTTCCGAATAAACGTACATGGCTTAAGTCAGGCTTCCTTTGATACCACACTTCATAAGGTGTTTTGTTTACTAAGCTAGATGTAACACATCTGTTTTTCAAGTAAACTGCGGTATGAACAGCTTCCGCCCAAAATTTCTTTTCAAGCTTTGCCTCAAAAAGCAAACATCTGCCTTTTTCTACAACAGTTCTGTTGGCTCTCTCGCAGACACCATTCTGCTCAGGGGCATATGCTGTAGTCCTTTGATGAATTATACCTTCATTTGCCAAAAAATTGTCCATTACACCATTACAAAATTCACCTCCGTTATCTGTTCGAAGTATCTTGATTTTTCTGTTTTGTTGGTTCTCAACCATAGCTTTAAAATCCTTAAATCTCTGGAATACCTCATTTTTGTGTTTGAGAAAATAAATGAATGTCATCTTACTGTAGTCATCCACAAGAAGCAAGAAGAATCGTGAACCGCCAATGGACTTTACCTCCATAGGCCCACACACATCTGCATGGACTAATTGTAGTGTCTCCGTGCTGGTATGTTCACTATGGGAGAATGGCAGCCTTGTTTGTTTGCCTTCACAGCAGGTTATACAGTTCTCCTTCTTTGTGTCGCTAGGAGAAGAAAAATTCACTCCTTCTACGATGCCATTTCTCATTTTATTTAAATCGCCACTATTGATGTGTGCTAGGCGCTTGTGCCATAACTCTGCACTTGCCAATGCTGGTGCCGCTAACATACAATCTGTTGTTTTTAAATTCAACTTGTAAACACCATTAATCAAATATGCTGTGGCTACTATATCATTCTTCATATTTCGAATATAGCAATTATTACTTTCAAACACAACTTTGTTGCCGTTTTTTATAAGCTCACTCACTGACAACAGGTTTGTTGACAATTTTGGAATACACAATACATTCTTGACAGTAATCTCGTAGTTGCGATCTGAAGTAATTTTCACGTCCCCGGAGCACTTTACGGGTAACTTTGTACTATCTGCTACCGTAATTTCCGACATAACTGGCATAAAATTTGCATTTTCTATCCAATTTTCATTCGATGTCATGTGCGCGCTTGCGCCGGAGTCAATATACCACTCGCTTTTGTTATACTGTCCACTCAAGAATACCACACTAAACGCATTCGTTTGTTTGTTTTTCTGCAATAACGGACATTGATTTCTAAAATGCCCGTTTTCTTTGCATTTGTAACACACGATCACTTTTTTCGTTTGCATTTTAGACGCCATATTCGTTTGTTGTTGACAGCCATTTTTATTTGTAGTGTTGTGCCGCGTCTTCGAGTAGGGTCTATTTGCAGCGAATGCAGCGCCACTGGTGTCCAAATTTAAAGAAACTTCCAAATCGATCAATTTCGATTTTATAGAATCTGTGGTAATCTGTATTCCCGAATGTTCTATAGCCATGATCATTGGAGAATACTTTTCTGGCAAACCTGCTAATAATAATGATCCTATCCATTCGTCCGTTATGGCGAACCCGGTTCCTTTTAATCTTTGTGCTGTCTCGACGACTTGCGTTACATAATTAGTCATGGAATCACAGTTTTCTTGCCTGATTGAGATTAAATGTCGCAGCAAAGAGATTTTTCTTGAAAAACCGGAGTCGTCGAACATGTTTTTCAGCTTTGTCCACAGCTCAAACGAGGTCTTCGTTTCCTTGATATGAACGTACAGCCCTGAATCGATAGTCAATATTAACTTTGCCTTAGTCCTTTCGTCGTCTGCAGTCTTTGTATCTGCGCCGGGCGTCTTGATGTACTGGATCATACCCTCTAGCACCAACAAATTTTCTGCCGCGAAACTCCACTCATCATAATTTTCCCTCCCTTTCAGTTTGGGAACACTTTGTATATAGTTCAAAGCCATTATCTACAGAAAGTTCAGCGTTTTTCTTAAACTGTAACACGAATTACTTAAGAAAATCAGGACATTAGCCCATAACCTATTGAAACACGCACTTTCGGTTAACGACTGACAGTTTTTAATTTAACTTTGACACATCCACAGAACATTACATGAATAAATCATAGATGGCGCTACTTGTCTTACAGAAACATTTTGGTATATAATTATAACAGCTAGAACTTGTCACAGAAATTCTTACAATTTGCGTACTAGTGTTACAAATACTGTAGTTTAAAATAGCCACTATACCACGCGGTTTTGGTACGTCACCATTTTATTTCACTTATATAATAAAAGTATTTTTCTTATGAAATAATCAAGTTACATTGTATAATTTTGCTTTTTAACAACTTGGCCGCTACATTCAGACTTATAGGTACTCATAAACTTATATTATTGGACAAACAATAAGGCTGCTAACTGTGCGAACAAAAATACTACTGACAAAATCTTCACTGTCTACAGCAGCAAGTATGTTTGCAGCTGAAGCCTTTAGTAGTTAAAAAATATACATTTTACGTTTGTATGTAACATAATTTATCTTTGATTAAGATGACTTCTCAATCACTATACCAAAATTGGTGGTCAAATCAAAATTGCGTCACATCTTTTACAAAATTTATTACTCAACAGAAATAAAAATAACGACAACAACAACCACTACGACGACAACTACGACCACGACCACGACGACGACGACAACTACAACGCCAGCTCCAACAACGACGGAGTATTTCCCTCCTAGTAAGTAAATCCCTAACTACATACAATAGGGTATTTGACAACAATATTTTTATTTGCTTTATAAACAGTTTATTGAATAAACAGCACTAAGCTTTTTAAATTTTTTAAATATCTTTTGTATTTTCGGAGTAAGAGAGTTATAAACTTTACGATTAGACAAGGAGAGCGCTACATGCATGTGACGTCACATAAAAGTAACACCATACACGCGCCATATAAAATGTTGTTTTAGAAAGAGACAGATATACTGGAAATAAATTTCTTTGTAACTTACTTGATTTTTAACTGATTTTAAATATTTTTTCAACGATATTATACTTCTGTGTTGTATTATCGAATACAGTCACAAATTATTAAAATTTCAATTATAGTCAAATACCCTTACAAGTGACGACAGCTGGCCCGATGGTTTATTTTGTAGGTAGTCACTTTGGGGTTACATCAATATGTGATGTTGTCCAATATTTATATAAAAACAGCATAAATCATTAAATTTTGATAATTTTCTATGATATACAATCTTGATATTTAAAACAACTTTTAATACATTTTAACGATTAACGATGCCATTTTTTTGTCATCTTTGAAAAAAGCAAAACCGCATTTTTTATGCTGATAATATAAGTTACTTATTTTTCGTAGGATTCGTCGTGCCGCTTCAACCAGCGGAACAAAAGTTCTACACACCCGATGTTACAACATACGGTAAAGTACTCTTTTTTACATATTTTTTAACAAATCTTTTGGCTTTACGGAGATATTTTATCTACATTCATGACAGTTTATACGTATTATAATTGTTACTTGTGTATGTTGTGTGTTATTGTTGTTATTTTAAATAACATTTTTTATTTTTCTTTATAGACACTATGCAAAACGTTATCGAACAGTCCGTACTCGATAACAACTGGTTGCCGACTGCGGAATCAACGGGGTCCAGCGGCCATCAAGCCTTACCTCTCCGCATTCTCGTTCTCATTTCAGGGTTGCCATACTTCAAAAATATTTTGCTTCACAGCCTTGAAAAACTTATTTTATCCTTACATAGAAATTATATAAAAATACCAAAACAGGGTACAAGATGATAAGTTATTTAATATTTTTGTGACCTAATTATCAATGTCAATTTAATATTAATTAATGTAGTTTTTCTTTGACATTAAAAGTACTTACGCATTTTTATTGTTATTTTAATTCTTATTGTGTTTTGTGTACTTTTATTAACAATTAAATAAAATCACGAATTGTTGTAAATAATACATTTTAAGATACTTTTAAATAATTATGTTATTGAATATTAGTTGCGTAAGTTCGGAATTGTGATAGGTTAAGTCTTAAAATATGCTCTTATTATATTAAAAGTGAATACGTACATTTGACAAAAAAAAAGTTGCTCTGATCTTATGAAAAGTACCCATAACATGTAACTTATTATTTATTTAAACCTTTTTTACCTATCTCACATTCATTTACCTATTTAAATTTTTAATCCAATGTCACCAAAGATTCTTTGTCAAATTATGTTTTCTTATTTTTGTATGTTTTTTATACATATATAAAAGTATTTGAGCGTGACAGCAAAAACACAATGTAGTAATTGCAAGCCTATATGTATATTTTGTATATAACTATGTAGTAATAAATATTAAGAAAAAAAAAAGAATAGTAAGACGTGTTTGAAAAATACGAAAACTAATGTCATATTATAAATAAATAATAATTTAATATTATTTGTGAAGTATTGGGACGATATCAAATAACTTTGTACTTTAGTTGTGTAGACTCGAAAAAATCATACTAGCACTTTTTAAGTTTTACCTTTGCAGACGAATGATAGATAAAACATTTAAACGAATATAATTGCATCACATCACCTTTTGTTTTTAAGATATAAATATAATAATGTAATTAATTGAACACCTCTCTCGGCCAACGAAATTAAAATACCATTTACAGTTGAATCATAAAAAGGCATATCAAGTAATAAATTGTATAAACATTTTGTACATAGGTAGAAAATATGTTAATTTAGTGAAGTAAGAAAAAAATTTAGTTATTAAGTTCTAGACGCTCTCTTGACCTTTATTTCAATTATCTAATATTGCTCTGGAATAGGCCTTAACGCAAAAATAACGAGTAATTTCTTTGACATAAAATTCAATCTTACAAAATTTGTCTTTGAATTTCGCTGAAGTTTGTTATAAGCGTTATTTAGTTTTAGGGACAATGTTATGTAAATATTGGTTGATGAAGAACTGGCAACCCTAATTTATTGTATATTAGGTAGGTATCACATTAACTAATCACAGTTACCTGCCATAAATAATGATTGTACATAATAATTCATTAAAGAAACGATTTATAACTATTTGGACCTTTTTTTTAAACCCTTTCTGCAATGCCAGCCCTGCTAGAGTTGGTAAATCGTCACAAAGTGGGTACCAGCTTGTCCCCCTTTTTTCCCGTTTCGGGTAAAAAGGGAAAAAACGGGGTTTAAGTGGGACAAACGTCTATAATCCCGAGCCCCCCCATAATTATGTCCAAATGTCACTAATATGAGGTTAAGAAGCGTAAAGCTTTCTCTTCCATAACAATGGCAAGCCCTGCTTGATTAACAATACATCAAGAATTCTGGCAAGACCCCTACTCTTTTAATAAATGCATTTCCTCAATGGCATACTTTCTTAGTCCAAAAAAAAAATTTTTTTTTTTTAATTTCTATGGTCAGATGTGCAATAATCTCAACTAATAAATTAAGCGACATAATTTCCAGCCTTATTATGAAGTGATTAAAAAAAATTGAACAACAAGATCATCATCATCAGCTTATATACGTTCCTACTGCTGGGACACAGGCCTCATCTCAATTTGTGAGATAGTGTGGGACAAACTCCACCACGCTGGCCTAGTGCGGGTCATATTTTCATCAAAAGAAACTATTTAGATTGTAATATAAATTATTTAATTAAACCGACGACTGATTCTTGTTATGGTTAAGAAGTCATCTTTTACACCAATGGCGATTCGATCCGTACTGGACACACATTGCAGTGTTTACTATGACGATACACAGTTAGTATCTGTACATCCGTATATCCATCGTCTCGTAACCATATTAAAACCTATGTTTCCAGCCTAATAGGGCTAGACTACGCTCTAAGAATAATGTCCATTGATATTTATTTATTTTAATGGGATTTTATTTTAAACGGGCTCTGGCTTTCGAACGTCCATTGTCTGCCATTCTCTAACCTCAGAGTAAACAAATCAGAGAGATAATCTTAAATCAAATTAAACTCACCTTTTGTTTGAACTGGCCGCATCGAGCGTGCAGAGTCCAGGTTATTTATCGTCAACCTACGCAACACCTTTCCCGCACTCTTTGTGATGCAAATGTAAGACCAAAGACAATTTATATGCTAATTTACTTATCGTTGCATAAAATCGCATGGTTGCCTATTTATCTGGCCATGTAAAAGCATAGTTTACGTTGTTTTCTTTCTGTGTCACAAATTGCGAGCTTGAATGCACTTGATGTTTTAATTACAATGCTGTATAAGGCGATGTAATAAAAAAGAAAGGGATTATTTTTAAATATCAATTAGTTACTTTCACTTTGGAAGAATTTTAAGACATTATTCAAATTTTATTTTATAGTAATTTTACTACATTGCCTTTAGATACACGATATCAAATAAAAAGATGATTAAATAAAGAATTTTTCATTACATTTGAAACTAGACAAAATTAAAAAAAATATGCTTTTACGAATTTCAATTAGAGCTCTACTATTAGCAATCAAACAACGTCAAGAGAGAAAATCATTCCTAAATATCACACTTACTCCATCGGCACAATAAACCAGTTTTTCTATGTACGAGGGGCGTTCAATGTATTCTTGGTATCGGGGTGATATGCAAATAATATAGGTAATCTAATTATCTAATTTGCTAATGACACTATCTGAGGGTATAAATATAAAATTACACATAATTACGATTATTAATATTCGAGTTATTGCCAGTGAAAGGCGACCAGTAAGTCTGACGCCACAATGATAAAGAAAATCGAACATCGCGCAGTTATAAAGTGCCTTACCAAGCAGGGAAAAAGCAAAAAAAATCATTCATAAAGAGATGGTTGCTGTTTATTAAGGCTCTGCCCCGTCGTTATCAACCGTTCAAAAGTGGTCAAGTGAATTTAAAAGAGGCAGAGAAAGCATTGAAGGTGACACTCGCTCAGGCGGGCCCGTAAGCGCCACCACTAAAGAAAATGTGAAAAAAGTGGAAAAATTTCTACTTGAAGATGCCAGAATAAAAGTCAAGATGTTAGCAGAGATAATAAAGCTATCCGTGAGTACCAAACATGCTATCCTGCATGATCATCTTCACCTCTCAAAAGTCAGTGCAAGATGGGTGCCGCGAATGCTGACCGCACCTCAGAAACAAGTTTGAGTCGAATGCTGTAAGGAGTTTTTAGAGCTCCGTGGAGAAAATTCAACGAGTATTTTCGACCGGATTTTTTCTGAGGATGAGACGTGGGTTTATCACTATGACCCTGAGAGCAAACAAGAGTCCATGCAGTGGATAAAAAAGGATGCAGAGCCCCCAAAGAACTTTAATGTCACCCCATCCGCCGGAAAAATAATGACTACGTTCTTTTGGGATTGTAAAGGTATTCTATTGATAGAATATACTATAAAGGGTGAAAGCATCACGGCAACATCATACGCAAACACATTGCCTAATTTAAAAGAAGTAATTAAAGAAAATAGGCGAGGAAAACTGAAAGCGGGGGTGTTGTTGCTTCATGACAACTCGCCGGTTCACACGGCCCGCGTGGCGAAGGCTGCTGTACGAGAATGCGGCTTCGAAGAAATTAATAATCTTCCGTACAGTCCAGACTAGGCCCCCAGTGACTACTACCTTTTTCCGAATTTGAAAAAAGATCTTCGTGGAAAGCGATTTTCCGACGATAACGAACTGAAGGCAGCCATTAATACCCCTTTTGAAGAGAAGTCAGAAGAATATTTTTTAGAAGCTTTAGAGAAACTTATTTCTTGATCTAATAAGTGTATTGAGGTTCTAGGGAACTATATTAGAAAATATATTTTTTTCAAAATTTTTCGAGTTTTCTTTCATGCCCATACCGAGAATACATTGAACGCCCCTCGTACGTATACGTTTTCTGCTAACAGCGTTTCACAAGTTACTCGCATTTTTACTAAATATTTTATTTAGTCACAACATTTCTTTGTAAAATGAGGGACAATCTGTTTAACATTGTTACGATCAAAACGATTTTCTTAATTACGAGCTTGACGGCGACTTTGTAAATAAGGAAAGTGACAAAAATCTACTAAAGAACCATTTATAATTTCGCAATAACGGAGTTGTCAGGTCAGCCTGCGCTCCGTAATTCTTTGTTTCGATGGAAGCAGTCTCATTGGGAAATCCATCAATTTAATTGTTCGTCATTATTTTTAGCGGAATTTCTGTCAGAAACCTTGGGGAAAATTGTGTACGTTTTTAAGAATTAGCTAATTGCATTTGATAATGCAAAGTTTGCAGGAAAAACATTCGCAGGTAAACACACACACATACAAAGAATGTTGAGAAAAAATAGATAATTAATTAAAATCAATCTTTAAATGGAAACTCCCTACAAAGTGTTGTTAGGAATTAAGGTCATCGAACCTTTACACGAATGGCTTAGTAAAATTAATTTATGTGTCAATGGCAAATTACTGGTATGGATACATATCATATTATACGAGTATACCCATACAGTGGGAGAGACTAATCTACAGCTGTTACAAAGATCAAGGTAGACATCACGAGCTGTCATAACTAACACCTTACAACACAATAAAGCGCTTTGGCAATTCCAAATTAATGCTCTACTTCTGTCGTCGATGGTACTGCATATAATCCATTTTGGCACTAGGAACAGGGTCTCACTCCGCAGTTTAGATATATTCAGAGAGTGCACAATTCGGTGGGGCTACGACCTTGACCATAACGGCGATTTTAGCGCGAATCGCGCCGATCTCGCCGCTATACACGAGGGATGCTCGTGGACGAAATAATATATTGTGTCCCAGTACCAACGCGCGTTATGTGTTCGCGCGTATAGATTCTCGATGAATTCGCCTTCCTGGACAAGGCCTAAAGCTTCGCGACGAAATGACTTTTCAGGACAAGGCCTTATGGCGAGGGCTGTCGCTCGGTTCGCACGACGGACAAAGTCAAGTCGCGCTCGCGCATACTAGAAAAACTTTCTTCCGATGGAATTTTTATGTTTACAGAAATATCCGTGCCGACGTTCGCAAAGAATAAGTATTCACGGTTCGCGCGCGGTTTAAATTTTTTGCGGTAGTGTAGGTATATTTTTAAACCTAAATTCGACTTTTAGGGTGTGAGCCTTCTGTACGTTAGTACTATTAGTTATTCCGTGCTAGAAGTCAAATGTAATCCACCCAGGCATTAGTCACGGTGCGGTCGCGTGAAGGTGGACCGATACCATCTCTGCTTTGTTCCCGTCGCGCGTCAGACGGATGCGAGCACGCCGCGCCGTGAATGTGGAATACCAACTAACTTCATTTGACTACACTATTTTGGAGACCATATTTGCAGCCGTAACTCAACTCTGTAGCCTCGGTTTGTACCTACTTGTTGAGAATATTGCTAAACAACTTAGGTTTACAACTTTTTTTTTAATTAATGATCTTACCCTCAATTAACTGCGTATTTGATTAATATTTAAGTGCATAAACACTACCTCAGACCGTGCTCAGTCCTATCAAAATATAACAGAACGGTTTAGAATTTAGATCATTGTATTATTTTTTCAAAGAACAATCAATGCCGTCGGCATCGAAACAATTTAATTCATTTCATTATAGCACTATGAACGTATAATGAATACGTGCTTAGTACTGTATTATGTAAAACATACGTTTGTAAATGTTTATGTAAATTAGACCGCAATAAATAAAATTCGTCTACCGAACTACTAGCGTCAGCATATATTATAATTTAATCATATATTGAAATAGAAGACTGCAGCTGCAACTAAGAAGTTGCAATAACCAAAACGTCTTAAAGCATACCATTCAACTCAATTTATAATAAAGCTTATTGAACTTTCAACTAAACGGGGGCGAGAACTAGCCGCCTTCCTATTACATAGTTACTCTGTGGCCCGGGGATGGCCCACTGATATCATCTTTCCTTTGTTCTGGCCGCGCCGCCGGCAAATATGATGGCATTTGCGGTTCAATTAGGAAACGCAAACTAACTTGGTTGGATATTCGAAAAATTTACGTTACCGAGTATGTTACAGTATTAATCAACTAGAATTTATAGAGATTAATATTATTTCTGTGAATGGATAATTGGACCTTTGTAATTCATAACTAAAACCTTTCTTTACTTAAATTAAATTTTTTATTAGAGGTTAAAGATGGTATACGGGTATACAATACAATACTTTTTGTCTAAAACAAGTAATTGACAGGAATATAATTATGTTCAAAACAACTGCAGCAAAATATTTAATTCTTTTATCGTGCTTGTCAAGACAAGTACCAGGTTTGAAGAATAATTTTCGGAGAAATCTCGTTTTTTTAAGCGGAGCTGGCAATTAAAATGATTTAAATTAAAATGAACTAACTAAACTTGTTTTGGTGCCGAACAAGCAAAAAATGTCTCTTCATAAAAATTATAACTTAAAGATTTTTTATTAATATTTCCCGTATTTTACTACTAAGCTCGCGTAAATATTCTCTCTTTGTCTCAATTCGCAAAAGATTACGTAGGTACATACCTACGTATTACAAAATTATTATAGAAGTTATTCAAATTCACGGCAAACAAACATATCATTTACCATATTTTATCTAGTTAACGCTTGCCTAAATCTATTCTGTAAACCTACATAAATCGTTCAAAGGATTGCCTCTGCACAATGGAATATTTTATACCTAAGCTACTGTGTTTAGCCCTCGTATCCCGCCTCGCCCAACTTTTCGAATCAAAAAACCTTATTAAAATACGATGTACGCCGAAATCAGATTTGAGGTCATTTTTATTTCTAAGGAATAACACACATCTACATCTACACTAATATTATAAAGAGGAAAGATTTGATTGTTTGTTTGTATTGAAAATGCAAAATGCTCTTCAACTTCACACGACGAATGACACCACCGCAAGTCTCGATGGAGTGTTATAGGGATGCAAAGTGTACTCTTCCAAAAATGCTTTTTAGACACAATACAAAATACTAAAGTTACGTTTTATTTCCAGGTCTGTTTAAAAATGAATGGTTTGGCCCCTTGAGAGACTAACTTGAATTCTATCAGGTAATATTTTTAGTCATTTATAAAATTAGAAAATAATTGAAAATACTTCCTGGTTAACTAAACTATATAGATACCCTCTTGCTTAAAAAACCACACAAACTCGTTAGAATAATCTTTACTCAGTTTGGATTAACGTCCCACAAGGCTAAGGCATAAGAAAATTGGTAGCGCGCATATGTTTACATCCTTACTATTACAATTACTTTATGCATAATTGATTATTGCGTTCAAATAAGCCTCGCCTAATAGTAATCACCTAATCCTAATTACACTAGTGAATTATGAAGGAATACTTGCAAAGAATAGTTTTTTTTTCTTGCACTATTTTAAAGGGAAATTGATTGAATTTGGTATATCAGCAACCAATTATTATAAATTTTAGGATACTATACTCGTAAATACATGATGATACATTTTGGTGATGGTCACCTATAAATAAGACATACTACTACTACTACTACTACTAAGATGGCGCAGCGACCCAAAATGAGTCTTGGCCTCCAGCAATAAGAATCTCCACTCCAGTCTATTTTGCGCCAACTCTCGCCAATTCTCGACGTGGAGCTCGCGCAAGTCCTTCTCCACCTCGTCTCCCCAGCGGTACCTGGGACGACCGACCGGTCGTCGACCACTCGGTCTTCCCATGTAAGCTCTCTTCACCGCCCGATCCTCACCCATTCTTTCCAGGTGGCCGAGCCAGCGAAGTCTGTGAGCTTTAATTTCGCCGATGATATTTGGCTCGGCCACGAGATCTTCCAATTCTAAGTTTTTCCTTCTTCTCACGGTGCCATCCTCCGCTCTTGTCGGCCCCAGAATCTTTCTCCAGACCTTCCTCTCTGCCACCAGGAGTTTGGTCTCCTCTTTTACAGTGAGTGTCCATGCCTCACAGCCATACATGAAAATTGGTCTTATCACCGTCTTATAGATGCACTAATACCAGGGAAGAGGAGATAGATATCCGGATTCAAAACGCCCTCCGTTGTAGTGCGGCCTTACACAAGGTTCTGGTGTCTAAATTTCTCAGTAAGCGCACTAAAATAAATAAGACAGAATAAAAAAAAGTAAACGATGTTCATTAAATAGATATTTTTTATTAAGATTGTGCTCCGAACTAAAAACAAACGATTTTTCTGCAAATATTCTCTTATATTTCTAGACTAACTTTTAAAATGAAATTGCCTTTCAATATTTGATTTAGTCTTCAGTTAAGGCTCTTTTTATTTTAGACAAATTTTGGATATACTTGTATAGCTTAGCAATAGTCAAATTGACGTGAAGTATTTTCTTTTCTTAAATGAAGGCATTATGTTATTTATGAAATGTTACAAAATTAGTATTTTTTCAAGTTTGGTGTTAATGTTCGATGTAAGGTCATAAATATGTTATCATAATCAAAACAATTAATCAATAATTAAAAAATAAATAATGAAGAAAGTGTGAAAAAGAAGGAATTGGCCATAGTTTTTCATTAAAAAAAAATCTTTTGCAACATGGTCAAGATTTTGTTTCACTGCCTTTATTCCACTATGGCTAAACGCTACGTCCTACACCCTTCAATTTTCCTCATAAATTCCGTCCATGTTTAAACATGGCCAGTGTTTAAATTTAGATAATTACAACGGTCCCGGATTCGCCTTTGGCAACTAACCTTTTACTCGGATTGTGTTTGAGTTCTATTCAAATTACGTTGATGCCTTGTGAAAATTAATTCCCGCCGTTTACGCTATATGTAAAACAATTATGAGGAAAAAATGCGTTCTGAATTCAAAGCTGTGTACATGTTTGGTATTGCGATGCGATTGTTTTAGACCCGTAAAAAGGATTTGTCGGAATGGTCGTGCCGCCATTGTATGGACCTTGTATGGGCGCAAATACATTGTAGATTGTAGGTAACTTATTGTATTTCAAATTTTATGGTATGGTTTCAAAGAGCCACGCCTGGTGTTAGCTATATTTTTGTAAAATTTTAACGTTAACGGAAAAGGATTATCTATTTTGGTTTAACATTTATAGTTGAATTTAATTAACAGTAGCTAATCTAACTCTCATATTATTAGTTTAATAAAGATCAGAAGCAATACCAACGGTGTTTTTTGATCTCCGAAAAGCAGTGATCTCAACAAAATTATTTTTCGAATCCGAATTATAAGTACTGAAAATTGCTATATTTTTTTTTTGCAATTTGCCCATTGATTTGAATTTCAATTAGAAAATTAGTCCCCATAGACATTTTTCTTAAAAAATGGGCAATGCATCTGATTCCCAAATCGGAGTTGTAGTGGTGATAGGAAAATAAAAATGTCCTAAAAATGGGAAGGACTTAAAGATTTAAAAACTTTTTTATAATCCACAAGTAAACGATTGAGAATAAACTTAAACAGAAAAGAAAAGCGGCCAAAGAAAATAAATCGCGTAGCTTTGAAATTCGATGTAGCTTTTCCTTGAGGTGCTTTAATAGATGTCCTTAAAAATCCAGAGACCAAGGAAAGTACATATACTTCGTTTTCTTTTTGTAACTCTCCTCGTCGATACTTTAGATCTGTTCTGTATAAAATATTACGACAGTTTCAGAAACTATATGCTTTAATTTGTAGTAAATGGAATAACAGAAAAAAATATCAGCCTATTTAATGTCCCATTACAAGACAAAGGCCTCCTCCTTAAAAGAAATCAGGGCTTAGTCACAGTGATGGATACGGGCCTAATCAATACGCAATATTATATTTTGGTTTTAACTGCATTTGAAAATGTAATGAAAGTAAATTCCAACAAAATGTAAGCGATAAAGTAAAAGCTCGAATATAAGAATTTGTCACAGTTGTTCAGATAATTATATTATTACTTGACGATTTACAAGTCTTTTTGTAGCCTCAGAAATTTTAAAGTCCGTGTGGCTGAAGCCGTCTGCGAAAGCCAAATATAATTGAAAAGGGTTGGTGGTGACTACTATCAAATTTCTGCCACTATAACGGTTCTTCCTCTCGTCAATTTTTTCGTCATTCGTCTTACCTGTTTGTTCCTACGCTAACAATATTTGTTTTTTCTGAAATGGCTTCCACTCAAGAAACCTGCGAAGCGGCCATTATTTCACTGGTCTATGTTCCTTGTTAACTGTCACTAGAGCTTGTACTTTTTTTATAAAGAGTTCTTGTAACCGCAGTTATCGTATGGATATTTTATTGCATCTACCACGTTACCTGCATTGCGATTTTTGCGTGTTACACGCAATAATCGCAATGCAGGTCATTTTTAGTTTAAATTAACATGAAAGGAAAAATTATTTGATTAAATGACAAGACATATCGACTTCCATGAAAACAGCTTATTCTTTCTTCAAGGCCCGTCAATGCAATCTAACGATACCTCTTCTGTTGTAATTGTCTACGAGCTACGGTGATCACTTACCATCAGGTAAATACGTATGTTTGTCTACTTTTTTTTAAATGAAATAGAATAAAAAACATTTAAAACTCCTAAATAATGTAGCCTACTGCTTATCAGTGTCCAAATTTGAGTCTGAATACATATTTCCGTTTGGTCCTTATAAAAAAAGCGGGATATTTTATAACCCTTTGCAGGTTGTCACTGGGTCAGGCCCATCGCACCCGTCACACAGCGCCGACACTTCCAAATAAATAAATTACAAGTACAAGTGGTCACGGACCGTTCCCCGACCCAACAAATAGAACAATTATCCATCCCTTTGCGGCCGACGTATTTATTATTGAAGCAAAAAGGTGCGATGTGTAATGACGTGACGGACTCGAGTCTTCTGCTTCTATATCTGACTGGACTCTATTTTAGGACTTCCAAATGACTCACAAACCTGAAGGCAGATTTAACAAAGTCTTTTTCTTAGTTTTAAAAATAGGGTTCAGGAATTCACTATACGATGTATCAAAACAAATTATTTTTCACATAAGTTTATTGAATTAAAATATCTTGGGAGAGCTCGTAAATGCCTAGTTCTTATTTCAACCATTTGAGTTCATATTAAAATGAGACCCAACCACGAATTTAAGAAAGATAAGAACACATATTTTTTACATATTTTATTCTTATTTCACTATCTACTTAAAAAGGACATCGGCAGAAATGGGCTCGATCTTAAGCGTTCGTTCCACTATTCAAAATATAATTAATATTCGTTACAAGATTTTTAATATTTAAATTCAATTTTAATTAATATTTTTACCCCGGGATAAAAATATAATCTAATAAATGAAAATACTATTGGTTTTGTAGTGCATCCGGTGTGTTATGTGCATAGTGCATAGTACGTCCGGTAGAATAATAATAATGTTGCTAGTTAAGATACTTAAATACTGATTTTCCGATCAGATCCCATACAAAATATGACAGCTTAGAATAGAGGCACGATAATTTTCTGAAAAAATTATGGCAACAGAAAAGTCAAAAAAAAATCAAATGTCATACAACGTCTGTCAATCATTCGTTTCTGTTTGTTTTGAATAACATATGTGAATAATTTTGTTTTGTCGTTATTGTTGGAATGCTTGGTTTAATATTTGACGACTTTCGCTACGTTTAAATGACGGTTTCAGCTAAAACAAACGACCTTAGCTTTTCTTACAACGGATCCAGTGAACTCGACTAATTCTAATTTCTAATTTAATTTAAGAGCATCGCTCTTGTCGGTGGAGCAACTTCCACTCTTCTCTGGACTCTGCCAGCACCTTAAGTTCCCTATACGTTTTAACATTAACTTTTTCCTGTAGCTGTTGAATGTAGTTTCTTCTTGGTCTTCCTCTTCCCCTTCTTCCTTCTATTTTCCCTTCTAATATAATTTTGACGTAACGGTCATGGCGTATAAGATGTCCCATCATTTTCCCTCTCCTAATTTCAATTGTTTCCATTAGGCATCTTTTTTCCTTAACCATTACCAATACCTCCTGGTTTGTTATTTTCTGCATCCAGCTTATTCCCATTATCCTTCTCCAACACCACATCTCAAACGCCTCCAACCTCTCTCTATCCCTTTGTGTCATTGTCCATGTCTCGCAGCAGTATAAAGCGATGCTCCATATATATAACTTTACAAGCCTTTTTCTTATCTTTATGGAAATGTTTGATTTAAAAAGATGTTTCTTATTATTAAATGCTGTTTTGGCTATTGCTATTCTGGTTTTGATGTCAGGTGTACATCTGGAGTCGTTAGTTATTATACTTCCTAAATACCTAAATGAATCTACTTGTTCTATAATTTGGTTTTTAATATG
Organism: Mecyna flavalis; assembly: GCA_949319885.1. NCBI lineage: Eukaryota > Metazoa > Arthropoda > Insecta > Lepidoptera > Crambidae > Mecyna > Mecyna flavalis. The sequence goes on along the minus strand of OX439408.1, from coordinate 11,294,169 downwards.
TATTGGTCTAGTTTCAACGGCAAATTTGGACGTGGTAAGGACTTTGGTCTTCTTTACGTTAATTTTCATCCCACAATCTTCGAACACATCATCCATCTCGAGAAGTAAGCTCTGTAATTGTTCTGTATTTTCGGCTATTGCAGCTATGTCATCAGCGAATCTAATAAAAACTATTCTTTCTCCATTAATTTTAACCCCTCCCTTTCCTGATTCTATAATTTTCTGTATAGCTCCTTCTATGAAAATATTAAATATAATGGGTGAGAGAGGACAACCCTGTCTTACGCCTTGTCTTATTTTAGCCCTTGCTTTCTCTTCCCCGATTTCCACAATGGTCTCTTGCTCCCTATATAGCTCGTAAATAATCTTTCTATCCCTGTAGTCCAATTTTATTGCTTCTAAGGCTTCTATCATTTTTTCCCAATTTCCCAATTTCAAGTGAACTCGACAATTGGGGTTATTTTTGTAGAAATCAAAATCATCCTATAACTATTTTTCCCAGAGAGTGGATTTATAAATTGTAGTGTATTTGGAATATTACTTCATTTTCTACATAATAATAGTAAATCGGTAAGTGTAATTCATAAAAAATCAAGGCCCAACGTTCTATGGATGTTCGCCCGGGTCCTTTACAATTTAAGATTTTAATTTAACTACAATGGATTATAAAGCATCATACTCTAATGATCTATCTTTTGCTTAAGACGTGCAAAGTTTTCCAAAATAAGTAAATAAATGTCTCAAGATTGAGACTTCGAAAATTTATACTTATTCGTTTTCGAGGTTTTCGTCTTCGAAAAGAATTCGGGTCCTTCCCAACACTAGGCGTATAGGAACGCGCAGCTATCTACCGAAAAAGGGATTTCCTACTCGTCAGATTGGAGCCTAATTGTGGCTGAAGTAAATTTAGTTCGTATCTTTTTGTTTGAGATGGGCAAAGGCTGCTCTTATAAATATTCACGAACGCTAGGAGATAGCTGTCTAGGCCACGTCTAGTAAGACGTTATTGGAGAAATTATGCTTTCAAATATCTTCCCGTTGCACAATCTACTTAACGTAAGATCTAGCTCCTATGAAACATAGACAATTTTTTTATTACTTTTTGCCGGGATTAGGGTATTTCTAAGCCAAAATAGGTCAGCAGTTTGGTTATTCATCACTGCTTTTTTATATGCTTTATCAGTTCGCAGATAGGCACCCTGACCTGATGGTAAGCGGCCAACGCGGCCTATTTCCATTTCTTCACCAAGCTACTGCTACATTTATTACTTACGGGAGCTTAGGAAAACCAAAATATACAAAACGATTAATATTTAAAATTGACTTTTTCGGTATCGACCATGCCTACTTTCTGCCTGCTACTTCAATTGAAACAAAGGACAGGAATCGATCAGACAAACAAAATTTTCAGAAGTACCGTCCAACTTTCATGATTGGAGGGATAAAATGATGTAAGAAGAATATTTGTACTGGAAGGTTATTTGTTCCGATTTCCCGTTCGTTTCTTTGAACGAAAACGCTGATCGCAAAAGTTCCACGTTTTCTATTTGCCACTAAGTTTGTTTGAATTTGTAACAGGGATATAACTGTTCGGCGAGCTTAAATGGCATTTCCCAGCAAAGAATATGGCAGTTTCAAAGCGTGATTCTTAATGGGTAAGAATGAAGATAGATAATGGCATATTTTTTTAGTGTATGGCCGCTTATAAAATAGTGGTAGACCGGCAAGAGGGAGTCAAGAGATTGTACTCAATATTGTGTCTGTTTGACGCTATAGTTTGGCGGTAGTACTCTACCAATTAGTTGTTAATCATTTCCACAGTGAAAAACCTATTTTTATTTATGATAGTTGCTGAAAAACATATTACATATTAATTGGTTCCACTCTAAAGTGCTAGCAGACGGCGCCAGGGTTCAAATCATAGCATAGACCAAACATTTGTTATTTGGTCAATTAGTTAGATAGTCCAGAAGAGTCTGGCGGTGGAATACCAATACCCCTCATTATAAGTACGTAATGTCGTGTACCTAAGCTACACTATCCCCGCGGGACATAGGGTACTTTTTACCCCGGAAATGTGGGGGTAAGGGGGGATATTTGAAAATAGTAATTATGCGCGGGTGAAACCATGAATGCGTGCGGCCGCTGGTTCATTTAAGAATTAGAATCCAATTAGTTGAAGAATGAATTTTATTACTCAAAAAATTAAATTAAATATCTAGGTCATAATACTATCTCTGAAAATATCTGCAGAAATCACTCAGGTATTTAAGTTGGGAGCAACTGCGGACACAAACAGCTTTAGGGGCCGTAGTGCATAAGTAAACAGGATTCAGCGCATACCCCTGTTTTATTAGAAAATCCATTCCTTTGCTAGCGACGTAGTACTTTTGAAAAGGTAGGTAAACTTACTGATAAACTTACTGAACTGATAACTGAGAACCAGTGCATTTAAAATTTAAGGCTCTGTAATCAGACAGTATGACAACATATTGAGCGATGCTTCTTGCTCTTGAATGAATTGAATGTGGTGAATTGCCTCGCAAAAGAATAGACCGTGGTGGCTGCTTACTGTCAAGTAGGCAACGTGTCTGTCTGCCATCTGCAAGTAATATACAAAATAAATAAGACAAAAGAAAATAATTCTCAAAAACGTTCTACATAATCGGTACGGAAAAAGAAAACGGCCTTACTTTTCTTTATTCACTATGACTATCTAGTTTTTATGTTTCTGCTAGCGAGCAGTTTTAGTTAATCTCGTACCGTGATTGAGCGAAGCGAAGACGGTTCGGGTAGCTTACGTCGTTTTTTTATTTAAAATGGGACGATCGCCATTTAGACTCTAGTTAAAAATAGACACGATAGGATGTTACTCCATATTTGAAGACGATTTGAGTAACAAATGAAATCAACGACTATTATGATATTTAGCTTTTGAAGGGATTGTACTTTTCCACTATTGATGATTGCTTAAGTTTCTCTTTTTTGTTAATTCTTAAAACACGTTGAACGGCTGAAAATCTGTGTATAGACAAAATATGCTTGGGATCAATCGCATCAGAAATTATGAGATCTGCAGAGTATCAAAAAATTATTAGTGACTTATTTATGCTGATACAGTAAAAGCTATTGTTAATACGCAATAAACTACAGTTTTATTGATTATTGGACCAGTTAATCGCTTTGTGGTCTACCACTGATGCCACATTTTTGCCGCATTGATACTGGAATGTGAGCACTAAAATGTTTATGATAGAGAAGTTAAAATCCGTTATAAATACTATAACCATATAAATTATACAAGTTCGGTACGCTGCCTTTTTTTAGTCAGAAGCTATCTGTCAAGCGTACTGACATTTTCTCAAAGCGAACAAGTACAGTTGGTCGCGAATGTAGCAAAACACTATAAGATCCTTTAGTACTATCAATATGTACATAATAATGCTTACTGATACATTGAAAACAATCACATGCATTCACCTCGTGGTATAAAAGTAATTGGCCAATGGCGCATTATTGTTGGTGATCCTGCTCTGTCGTGGAACAGGAGTCGTGGCTGGGTTCGATTCCCACTTGGGAGAAACATTTATGTGAAGAAGATTTAGAATGTATTTAAGAACATTTATGGGTACCTTGATTTTTATTCCCATAAGTGACTACTCACTTTGGAGTCCGATGATGTTGTCCAATATTTTTTTAATAAAATCGTCTATGCCTTCACCGCAGTTTTCATTTATGAGATTAAGTTACTAAAGCACAAACTTAGCAGTGTTATATAAACGCTGTGCTTGAAAACGTTTTGCTAATTTATTCAACGAGAATGTAGGAAATTAAGGCAAGTCTGTTTATGACAAGGAAAACTGTTTTTTTGAGAAGACTAATTACCTACTCGTAAGCTTAGATGTGGTTGAAACAGAATAAGCTAAAGGAATAAGTTTAGCGGAATGCTGTTTGCAGCATAAAATATAGCAAGGGAAGTAGAATTTTTCTTACTAAGAGGCAAAAAATGTACAGTCTAAATAAGTGCAGTTAGGATTTTTTTATGGGTTCTTTCTGTTACGTCCATATAATGTATTTTAGTATTTTTTGAGTTTAAAATTTTAAATATGCAATATGGGTGTTACACGACAATTATTTAATTTAATTATCAAATAAACTGATAATTATGTACTATTATGTATCGTGTATTATGTACTTAATATTCCATCATTCAGCAGTGGACGTCTTGTGGCTGATGATGAATGAATGAATGAATGAATTCCATCAAAGGTACCTCAATCCCAAGTAACAGCACACTAAGCGGAAGATTTATTAGGCCCCATTGACATTATCATTCGTGTCAAATGTGACATAAGCATTACCGCGACAGTCCCAAAAAAGGTAAAAGGTAATTTCGTACGCGAGAATCCACCGTACGCCTTACGGCTTCCGTGTTTCCTTCCCATATCTAACTATAAATTAGCGTTGGCTTGTTGGAGTTATTTTTATCGCTCGTCCTTCTGAACAGCCACTACCATTTAGTGAGACATGGTAAGACCCCGCTACAGTAAATGGACTGGATTTTGTTGCCCGTTAACTACCGACCTCGGCTTTATATTTTTCACTTTTACCTTTTTCACTTTGAACACAGAAACATGATACTGGACGCTTAAAAATAAAGTTTGCTGTGGACGCACGGAATGGTACATTCGCCAGAAGAACGTTATAAGAGGAACTGTTTGTAATTAAACGGAATTGAAGTCGGATGCAGTATTAATTGTACTGAATTTAAATTAGATTGTCAAAGTGGTGGAAATGTGCTCTCACCTTTATTTACTAGTTTTACCTGTTATTTACTACATAGTTCCTTGACTTACTTGACTTAATGTCCTATGACCCCGAGGTGGGGCAGAGGGCGTCCACAGTAGTTCTCCATCTCGTTCTGTCTTGAGCTTCACGTTTGACTTCGCTCCACGTCTTGCCGATTTTCTTGGCCTCGTCTGTTACAGTGCGCCGCCAGGTTTGCTTAGGGCGGCCACGTTTTCGTTTTCCTTGAGGATTCCAGTCCAGAGCCTGCTTGGGGATGTGATCGGAGTCCCTTCGGAGAGTGTGGCCAATCCAGTTCCACTTGCGGCGCTTGATCTGTTGGTCGATCGGAGTTTCGTGACAGCGGTCCAACAGCTGTTCGTTGGATATTTTCTCCGGCCAGTACACACCGAGAATTTGGCGAAGACAGCGGTTGACGAAGACCTGAAGCCTGTGCGAGATGACTTTGGTGACCTTCCAAGTTTCGCACCCATAGAGCAGCACGGATTTGACGTTGGACCCGAATATCTTGATTTTAATCCTTCGAGTCAGTTTCCGTGATTGCCATACGGGTCGAAGTTGGGCGAAGGCACCTCTAGCCTTGGCAATACGCGAAGTGATGTCTTCTTCAGTACCCCCAGTTTCTGACACGACGCTCCCGAGGTAGGTAAAGTTGTGGACTCGTTCCACATCCTCTGCTCCAATCCGTAGCGGTGTGTTGGTCTCTACTCCAGATCTCATTTCTTGGGTCTTTCGGCAGTTAATTTTAAGTCCAGTGTAGCCCGCTTCCCGATGCAAGTCGTCCAGTTTTGTTTGCATGTCTCGGTGTGTGTGGCTCAGTATGCAGAGATCGTCGGCGTAGTCCAGGTCTTCTAAAACATCGGTTATTCCCCATTCAATCCCGCGTCGCTTGTTGTCATAAGCGCGATGCATAATCCCGTCTAGGACAGCCAGGAAGAGGAGAGGGGAGAGTAAGCAACCCTGGCGGACGCCCGCATGTACCTCGATGTCTTCGGAGATAAGACCTTCGTGGGTGACTCTACAGGAATATTTCCTGTAGATGGCCTTCAGTAGCTCAACAATCTTCTGCGGGACACCAATGTCGGAGAGTCGGGACCATATGCTTGCCCACTTCAACGTATCGAAGGCTTTTTCGAAATCTACAAAGGTGAGATAGACCTCCCTTTGCCATTCTGATGCCTGTTCTAGAATGATACGAAGAGTGTTTATTTGGTCGGTGCATGATCGGTTCGGGCGGAAACCAGCCTGCTCCTTGCGAAGGAGAGGTTCGACGGCCCCCGATAACCTGTCCAGGATAATCTTGCAAAAAACCTTAGACGGTATCGAGAGCAAAGTGATACCTCTCCAGTTGCTGCACTGGCTAAGGTCCCCTTTTTTTGGTACGGTTATTAATAGCCCCTTATTCCAATCGTCTGGTAGTTCCTCTTCTGTCCAGATTTTTGCTATGAGAGGTGTCAGAGCTTCGACGGCGGAGTATATGTCGGCTTTTAGCATTTCCGCGGTAATAAGGTCGAGACCCGGAGCTGTACCAATTTTTAGGGACCTTATCGCCTTAGCCACTTCGTCGCGAGTTGGTGCGTCGACATTTATTTCAAGCAACCTCGATGGGGGGGATGAGTGGTGCGGTATATTAGGCGTGGGTGGTGTTGTACAGCGAAAGACTTCCTCGAAGTGTTCACGCCAGCGTCGCAGTTGCCCTTCGGATGTCACAATAAGCTGCCCATCTTTAGATTTTAGAGGCTTCCTCTTGGGTCTACTGTTTCCTGCCAAGGTTTTTGTAGCTTTGTACAACTCTCTCAGATTGCCAGAGTTAGCAGCGCGTTGGGCATTATCGGCAACAGCGTCAGCCCACATTCTTCTGTCCTTTCGAGTGCTGCGGTATATTTTCTTGCGAATCTTACGCTGTTGCTGTCTGAGTTCGGCTAGAAGTGACTCGTCGGTGGTTTGTAACAGCTTTAGATGTAGCTCTCTGCGGTCGTTAATAAGCTGCCATGTGGTTTGTGACATCCAGTCCTCGCGAGAACGTGAGTTGTGCCCTAAGACTGAAGAGCTGGTTTCTGTGTAGACCAATTTAATGCGATTCCACTCTTCGTCTACTGAGTCTCCATCAATTTTGAGGTCAGAGAAACGGTTTCTGAGTTCGAGTCTAAACTTGGTGCAGGTGTCAGGGTCTCTGAGTTTGGCGACGTCGAACCTTCTCCCTACCTTGCCAAATCCCCCGGCTGTTCGTGCTACCGCAACCTTGAGGCGCAGCTCGGCAACAACCAGATGATGATCGCTGTCGATATCAGCACCTCTTCGGTTTCGGACATCGAGCAACGAGGCGCGCCATTTAGAACTAATGGCAAGGTGGTCGATCTGGTTTTTGGTTATGCCATCGGGTGAGTTCCATGTGTACTTGTGGACATCTTTGTGGATAAATAGTGTGCCGCCGATGGTCAGGTCGTGATTTTGGCAAAACTCGAGAAAGCGTTCCCCATTCTCGTTACGTACTCCAAGTCCCTGTGTGCCCATGTGTCGCTCGCAGTTGGTGTTTTCGCTCCCCACTTTTGCATTCAGGTCTCCCATGACGATAACTATGTCCTGTTTCTTGATGCCGTTAAAGGTGGCATTTAGTGCGTTGTAGAACTCGTCTTTAGTATCCTCTGCAGATGTGTTGGTGGGGGCGTAACACTGCACTATGGAGATCTTTCGGGCTCTTGAGTTGAAGCGGGCCCAAATGATTCGGTCCGAGATCGGTTTCCAGTCTAAGAGGCTTTTCTTTGCGGCATCTGAAAGAAGTAAACCGACTCCGTATTCGCGGGTGTCCTCCTCACTTTCCTTGCCGGAATATAGGAAAGTCAAGCCCTTAGACGTTGTCAGTTCACCGAAACCATTTCTACGCACTTCGCTGAGACCTAGAACTTGCAGGTTGTACCTCAGCATTTCTGCTTCTGCTTGGGCCAGACGGCTGTCGTCGCTGAGCGTTCGTACGTTCCAAAAAGCAACTCGTGTCCGTTTTTTCATGCCAAAGGTCGTTGTTAAAGAATCGGTCCGGTTTCTTACTGTGTTCGTTTCGTTAATCAGTTGGTTTTTCGGGCAAGCGGGTGATTAACCTACTGTACCCTAGCCCGGCGGTGGGGCTGCCACCTTAAGAGCTTCCGGGCACGCTCGGTTTTGTTCGGGTATCCTCCCTAGTGATGGGATTCTGTTTTGAGGCGCAGAATATTCGCCTTTCGCCCTGCATCCTCAGCAGCTGCAAGTCCTGGTAGTGGCACGCGGAGCGTGTCTGCAGCAGGTCCCAGGGTGGACGACTTCGGACGTGGATGACGCGGACTGGCCGGGGTTCTGTTTAATTGGTGTTCCACTACTTAACACTACAGATGGTTTCTTGGTATTTTATAGGTAATGCCGACCTCACTACGTCAGCGATTCCCACCAAGACCGTGCCCCGGCTTCCCACCCCACAATAGTTCCAGTGAGAGATATTTACTTTACGGAGTACTTTTATTCTAGTGAAATTCACAGTCCAAGGAAGAAAACGATTAAATTTATTGGAATAGATTCGTATTCCTAGAATAATTTTTCATCTCTGAAACATCAAATTGATTAGCGGATTTTCCGTATGATAGCGGTGGAATGACGTTGTTCAAAGAATTTTATTAAGAATCATCGCTCATATTACTATGTATTACACATCTAATCTTTAATTTCAAGTATAGCTCCAACATCGATATAACTGGAACACAGCCAAACTTAATGATAAAAGGCTAAATCCAGTTTAAATGATGTACCAACTAAGCATGTTATTAAATAGTGCACAATTTCATGCACAAGATATTTGGATTGTTGCACTCAGTTATGAGAGAACAAACATGTATCTGTATCCAGTTCTCTGAACCTAATCTTATTGGTCCTATGAAGATCAGCTTTGTACTGAACTGCTGCACTATGGTGGGCATAGGCATTGTTTTTCCTTCAAGCAGCTGGAGTATCCAAAAACGAATTCTCGATTTAAAAGGTCACGGGACACAAGGCTGATCTGAGAGCTTTAATTAATAAATTTAAGAGGCTGACATATTCTACATTGGTACCTACAAATTACTTCTCCCAAGCCAGCATTTAAACAGTTACTAACTTCGTTAACTGTAAAAATATTTACTACAGTCGTGAATTTTACTGAAAACATTTTCGCTGGGGCGACGCTATAATTATTCTCTTTATTGCCCGACACTAATTTTCAATTAACAAAAAGGTAATGAAGTAAAAAATATGACATTGCTAAAGAAATTCAATCCCCATTTCTGCGAGAAGTAACCAGAGAAATCCCAATTAAAACTAACATTATGCAGAGTCTAAAAAGCGGTTAATATTTTCAGAAGTTCCGCAAAAAGGTAGACTCATCGTGGGAGGAGGGGAAGGCGACGCGAGCTCAAGGAAATTGCAATATCATTTAGTCACTGAGACAGAGTTTTTACCGCGTCGCAAATGCATGTGATAAACGATCCATCCAACACGGTAATCGTGGCTTCGATTCGCTTACCGTTTTAGAGTTCTTTAGAAAAATCTGTAAAGTATTGTCGTCGCTAAAATGATCTGAGTATTTTCTCATAGAGAAGGTCTTAAAACTGCTCTAAATTGTAGGTGCTAAGTATAATAGCTATTTTAATTGTCACCAAAAGTTGACATTATGTAGCCATTATTTACTAAGTAAAAAAGTGTTGAAGGCGTAAAAACTGACACTTTCGATCACCGGTTTTCCGCAACACGCGGGCGGCGGCTGGCTAGTGACGTGAGCTCAGAGGCAGACAAATCGGCCCAAACAGACCAAAGCCGTTGTAACTAGTATAGCAATTGATGCATTGGTTTTCCTTTGTATTACAATGGAATGACATTTAAATTATGGTGGCCACTGTTCTAACATTATTAGTTAAATGGTCACAACTATTGACTCTTAAAGAGACCTTCACGGTAATCATATCAACCCTTTAATTGTTTGAATGAAATTCCTCTCCAAAACACACACTAATTAGCATTATAAGGATTAAGTTTCTTCTAAACAAGCTCGATGAGTAAGGTAAAACGGAAAAAAATTTTCGATTGTTCAATTTTAGTGATTTTTCCATAAAAAATAAAGCTTTATAAATAAGCAACCGCTTCTGAAGCTGACTGTACTTTCTAGATTTTATTTTATTTTCTTAAATTTCGTATCCTAAAATCCTAACACTTAAAACACTACCAACAACATTCAGTCAGACCATAAACAATATCTGGGTGGTTTTAGACGCGTAAAAACTGCCACGCTCGTTCACCTGTTCGCAACAACCCGCTGGCGGTGGCAAATCGCCCCAAACAGAGCAAAGCCGTGTCCGTCAGCTTTAATTCTCGTGATTTTTTCCGAAAACGCATTCACATACAGCACAGCGGAGAAACGAATTGATGGAATTTTTTAATTTTTTCTAGTGCGTTTTTTTGTCAACAATAAAATTAGATTTTAAAAGTAACTTAGACGGATCAATTTACATTTAATGCAAATCTACAAATCGAAAACTTCTTTGAGTTTTTTTTTATCACCTGTAACCGAAGGCCAGCGAGACTGCCGGCCGTGTGAAGAAGATAATATACATAAATACAATTAGTCATTATTCTGTGAAATATTCTTCGAGTTTGTTTACCACAGTAAAAAACACTTTACCTTCTAGGAAAAGTTACATAATATTTTTTGGAATTATTCAAAAGAAACCTTTGAATGATAAACAAAAAAAAAACACTCAATAAAATACAAAAGTCACAAATATAATCCAAATTGAAGATAATAATAACATGAAATTGCTCGTAGAAAGGGCGAAAACGACGATAAAAATGTACAAACAAGAAATATTTTATAAAGTCTAGAACTAATAAACTTTGCTCAAAGAAAGAATTCCATTCATTTCATAAATTTAAAAGCGTTTGATGTCTTTTATATACTTAAGTCTATGTAAATGTAATCAAACCGTAAATAGTTACTTACTAACCGATAGTGCCACAAAGAGCGTAATCAATATTCAATCAAAATTGTTTGAGCGCTAGACAAAGGGCGAGCGAGTCTTATAAACAAAAAATAATAATTCCCGAGCGCTTTTAACGAGTGGTTTCCATTGTGTGTTTTTTGATTAAGCCCCTACAAAAAGGAATTGCTAGTTCTGTTGACTTTAGCTCCAATCACGGGCCACGGTTCGATGGGCAGTGTTCGGAGTAATACTTCATCGCTGTACAAAAACTCTGACAACCAAGTATTTTTTGGAATTGATAGCGAAAACGAATGGGTTATGAATTTAGTTACACTGTGGACTTTCATAGATGTATTTGAAAAGCGATTGCGTAAAAATATACTCGTAGTTTTTTATGAGTTAGACGGTTTTTTATCTACTGTGGCTAAATGGAGAGTTGGAAGAATAAAACATTTAAAAGACCTAATACTACATCGATAGTTTCCAATCTACGAGTATCAGCGAATTTCGTGTGCTTTGTTTAATGGAATAGGTCGAAGTGGACACTTACCATCAGGTGACCTCCTACAACCCAGCTCTGCAGCTGCGTGTCTGTCACCCAACTGAAATGATAAAAAAATATAAATTAAATTATGACGAAATGAATCTGTATTTTTATATGAAACAAAATTTATTCATAAATTAAAAGCAAAAAGTACAAATGATTCGCATAAATACACAACACATTGCATCGGCTTGTAACCAACGCATATGATCCAAAACACAAGCAACACATCTTTAATTTTATAATTCATACCGTCAACTTCGTAACCACTCAAACATCAGAGAAGGGCAATTACAACCGAGGAGTTCTCATCACACGTCATTCAGCAACGTGCCATTAAACTTTGTCTAGACACCCGTGCACCCATCAGCTGATGCTCAAATGAAGCGAAAGCGCGGTTAATTTATTTCCCTGATACTCGCCGCGTTGGTACCATGTAAAACCAACATTTGAGCGCGTACTCATTTATCTTATTCACTTTACACAAGGGCGTAACTGTAGCGAGTTTTACATTTTAATTTAGGCCGTGGTTTTAATATGTCAGGGAAATGCTCACTGCCTGAGTTACGGTGACGCGATGATTTTTCACGAGGATTTAATATAAGATGTGCGTAACATCTACTTTTGTGGAGCTGGGGTATTTTTAAATTGCTGTAATTTTGCCGGTAATCTTTCGGAGGCGGTATTGTGCGGATGCTACTGAGGGCTTAGTACTTGTCGAAATTAATTAAATGTTCAAATGGAGGCTGGAGTTTCTACTTCTCTGTCGTATTAATTTAGTATCTTTTAAAACGATCTCCAACAAAAATAACAGCTACTGACAAATTGTTATTGTAATATTAATAATGCTCAACTATTCTTACATATTACGTTATAAATATAATTACAGCTGTAGAATTTATTATTCCCGATTGCATCCAGTATAGAGCTCAGGGTCCGCTTCGACTATGATCCTAGATTTGATAAGCCTTGGTTATTACATTGGAGCGATTGCCATCTGACCTCCGCAACCCTACAAGGGAAACCAGACCTACTTAGAAGATAGTCGGGACCAACGGCTTAACGTGCTTTCCGGAGCACGGAATCATAATTTTTTTTTTAGTGTTTTAATATTGAGTAAAATTACATATGCATACCATAGTATGAACCATAGTTCTTAAGAGTAATATTTGTTATTGCATCATTTATATAAAAGAATCTGCATATTCATATTTCATTGTTGAGCAAATTCCACCTACACTACAATTGAACTCAAGCTCGAATCGAATTAATCGTAATGGATGAACAATATTCAACAAATGGAGCATTTTACTTCAAACTATTCCTTTGAGTTAAGTTAATAAAAATTCATTGAATAACAGAAAAAAGTTATAGTCTATAAAGAACCAGCTTTATTATTCATTCAAAATTACAGATAACTAGGATCCAAATATTTGTTTGTTCGTTATAAGACAACAGGTAATATTACTTGTACCAAGTTACAAGGCATGCGCTCTTGCCGCTTACATCTTGGAATTGCACTAAGAACCAGTGTCGTGTTGTGTTTTAATTACTGTCAAACGAATAAATAATATAATTTCATATATTATTTTATTATTAATGCGAAAGTAACTCTTTATTTGTTAACACTGGTTTTGATCAAAATTTTTACAATTTTATTGGCACCGACTTCAAACAGATTAGTAGGTACCTACCTAGCACGTAAAATACAATTTAATTAATAGGCTTAGACAATAAGCGCATTTGATGAATGTCTTATAAAAATTATTTTTTGCTTTTCAGTTTTTTAGGTAGTTTTTTTTTGTTTCTTTTTTTTTTAAGTCGGTTTAATTATTTTTTTTAAAAGTTTGTTTATTTTTCTATTTTTAGTGTGAATAACACGTAGGTAGTGAGTAAAACTCTTTCATAATAATGATAGCGAAAATACGAGTAGAATTGTATTATTTGATAATAATTCAATTCAATTCAATTCAATTTACATATTTCATTAACAATAAAATTGTGTTTGAAAATATATAAATTACAATAATTAAGCATAAGTTAAATAATAAGGCATTAAATAAAATCACATTACACTCAAATTAAAAAACAATACAATAGGAATAAATACGATTAATTAATAAATAACAATTTATAACTACATATTACAATAATGTCAAGATCTGAATAATTTATACAAATGTCATGCTCAATCTTTACATAATAAAACATAAAAATAAATTTAAAGACTAGCTGTTTACGCATTGGTAGTAAGAAAATCCTCTAAACTGTAAAAGCACCGTTCCAACAAAAACAGCCTCAGTTTTTTCCTGAATTCAGTCTTATATACAACATTTTTCAATTCGACTGGTAGCTTATTAAATATCCTAATTGACTGATAATATGAGCAATGCTTTGCAACGTTTAGGCGCGGCAGAAAGGTATTAAGAAAGTCTTTTCTTCTAGTCTGTTCCCTTATTTTTCTTTCCTCTTCAGTTTCGTGTTTGTGTAGGTACTTGGCAAAATAACATAAAAGGACGTATATATATAAGCAAGGTACAGTTAGTATCCGGAGACTTTTATAGTATTCCCTACATGAATCCTGTTGCTGTATTCTCACCATGGTTCTTATAGCTCTTTTTTTGCAATACAAAAGCATGGTGCATATTATATTGGTAGCTGCTACCCCAAAGCAGTATGCTATAGCGAAGTCGTGATTCCACAAGCGCGTAATAAACCATCTTTAACTCAGTCATTTCTACTTCATCCCGCAAACTTCTCAAAACATAACAACCAGTGCTCACTTTACTTTCTATGTCTGCGAGCTCGTGTTTCCAATTAAGTTTATTGTCAATAGACACACCTAAAAATTTGACAACGTCAACTGTGTTTAATTTCACGTGATTCAAGTAGCTGTTTAGTTTGTCCTTATTTGATGCAGTCGTTTGAAACAGCATTACATTTGTCTTTTGAGCATTAATCTTCAGACAATTGATTGTAAACCAGTTGTTAAACATCTCCAGTACCTTGTTTACATTTGATTGTAACATGTTCATGTCATTAGCAGATTGTTAGAATAATATCAAAAAGCTTGTGTACGTACCCATTGCATTACATCTGTTTAATCTATGCATAGTCTATGATACAAAATATGTGATCTATGGTGTTCCTCTTTTTTTCAATAAATTGTCGTTGGCTAACAAGCATCCGAACTGAACGTGTTTTAATAGGTTATGGGCCCAGACCTCATTGAAATAAAGTGAAATAAAGTATTGCGAGTGTAACGTGCGTAAGTTCAAGCAAGAAAATGAGCACCAATTATATCACCAACGTGCCAAAGTTGAAAGGACGCGAGAATTTCGACGATTGGGCGTTCGCCGTAGAAAACTTGCTGGTTCTGGAAGGCGCAGATAAGTACCTAAAGGGATCAGGAACAGAAGCATCAGATGCAGCGGCAGATGCAAAAGCACGAGCAAAAATAATATTGACGATTGATTCATCATTATTTGTGCACATAAAGGAAACAAAGACCACGAAGGAGTTATGGACAAAGTTACGTGCATTGTTCGATGATTCAGGATTTTCGAGGAGGATTACTTTGTTACGTCATTTAATTTCTATCAGATTAGAAAATTGTGAAAATATGACAAACTATGTGACACAGATTGTTGAAACATCTCAACGTTTATGCGGCACAGGATTCGCAATCAACGATGAGTGGGTAGGGTCATTATTACTAGCCGGATTACCAGAGCGTTTCATGCCTATGATAATGGCTATAGAGCATTCCGGGATTCAAATAACGGCCGATTCAATCAAGACAAAATTACTTGATATGGAATCGACAGACGTAAATGAAACGGAACGTAACTCAGCATTGATAGCAAAGTGGCAAAAACGGAAATCGAATAAAGGTGGCAGCACTAGTAAATATGGCGGACAGACTTCAGTTAGCAACTCAAATGTCAAAAGTACAAAAACAATCACATGTTATAAATGCAACGAAACCGGGCATTATCGTAACCAATGTCCATTAATACGAGAAAAAACAGAAAGCAGGAAACAGAGTAACGCTTTTAGCGTTGTTTTTCTGAGTGGATCGTTCAGTAAAAGTGACTTTTACATCGACTCCGGCGCCAGTATGCATATGACGGCGAATGAAAACTGGTTGAAAAATCCCGTGCACTCGGAAAGTTTACCAGAAGTAATAGTTGCCAATAAAACAAAGGTTCCCGTTTTATGCTCAGGAGACGTGGAGATAAGGACAAGTTACAATTATGACATAACTGTGAAGAATGTTTTATGTGTCCCGAGTCTTACGACAAATCTTTTATCGGTCAGTGAATTGATAAAGAATGGAAACAGTGTGGTTTTCGAGTTCAATAAGTGCCTAATAAGAAACAAATCAGGAGATTTAGTTGCTGAGGCAGATCTTATTGATGGTGTTTACAAACTAAATTTAGAAACACAGAACTGTTTTTTATCATCAACCACAGTGAGCGGAGAAACATGGCACAGGCGACTTGGTCATTTAAACAGCAATGATATGAATAAAATGAAGTGTTGTGGCTTAGTAGATGGGCTGGATTATCCTGATGTTTTCACAACAAGTAAGCAAAATTGTGAAATATGTTGTGAAGGAAAACAGTCAAGATTGCCATTTACTGCAGGTTCGAGGGCAACAGAAGTACTACAAATTATTCATTCAGATATTTGCGGCCCGATGGAGACCCAATCAATAGGTGGTGCGAGGTATTTTGTATTGTTTATAGACGATTACACCAGAATGACCTTCATATATTTTATGAAAGCCAAGAGTGAAGTGTTGAGCTGTTTTAAGGAATTTAAGGCCATGGTGGAAAACACTCAAAATAAAAATATCAAAATCTTGAGAACAGACAATGGCTGTGAGTACTGTAGTGGAGATTTTGAAGGGTTCTTAAAGAAGGAAGGAATTGTACACCAAAAAACAAACCCGTACACCCCGGAACAGAATGGGCTGAGTGAGAGGTCAAACCGGAGCATAGTGGAGAGAGCCAGATGCCTGCTTTTTGAAGCCGATCTGGAAAAGAAATTTTGGGCAGAAGCTGCAAATACAGCTGTCTATTTAAAAAACAGATCAATAGCGGCAAATATAAATAAAACTCCATATGAAGCCTTCACAGGTAAGAAACCAGACTTGAAACATATACGTATATTTGGCAGTCCTGTGATGGCTCACATACCTAAAGAGAAGAGATGTAAATGGGACAGAAAGTCAGAGAAATATATACTGGTGGGTTTCTGCGACAATATTAAGGGTTATAGAATTTATGACCCAGTCAAAAACAAAGTCACAACTAGTCGAGATGTTGTGATAATGGAGAAGCCAAAGAAACATGAGACTGTATCTATATCTATAGAGGCCCTAGATTCAGTGGGGGAGCCAGAGGAATCTGAGATAGAATCTGTGGTAAAATCAGAACCTCATGAACAACAACAACAAGAGGATAAAAACATGCAAGAAGAGGTTCAGAACTTACCAAGTGAAGCAGAAAACTCAAATATAACGGCTATACCTAATGTAATGCAAAGAGAGAAAAGGCAGCGGAAGAAACCGGCCAGATATGCTGATACATACTATGCTAATATATGTACTACATCTACAGATGGTGAGATGACATTTTCAGAGGCTGTCAGCGGCCCTGAGAAACAACAGTGGTTGCAGGCGATGGCAGAGGAGCTCAAGTCATTTAAAGACAATCAAGTGTGGGAGCTTGTTGATGCTCCAGACAATGCTAGTGTAGTGCAGTGCAAGTGGGTGTTGAAGAAAAAAATGGACTGTGACAATAAAGTGAGATATCGTGCCAGATTAGTAGCTAAAGGTTTCACGCAGAAGGCTGGTATAGATTATACAGAAACTGTTTCACCAGTGATTCGACATTCAACCCTGCGTTTACTTTTTGCTTTAAGTGTGCAGTTAGATATGGATATAACTCACTTAGATGTTTCAACAGCCTTTCTTAATGGTAATTTAAAAGAAACTATTTTTATGCATTTGCCAGAAGGCTTTCCTGTCACTGATTCTAATAAAGTGTTAAAATTAAAAAAGGCTGTTTACGGCTTGAAACAGTCATCATTGGCTTGGTATCAAAGAGTAGAGGAAACATTGTATAGCTTAGGATATGTTAAAAACAAATTAGAGCCTTGTGTTTTTATGAAGAATCATAATGATAATAAGAAAACAATTGTTGGAATTTATGTCGACGATTTCATAATTTTTTCAAATTTAAAGGCAGAAACTGATATGTTAATAGAAGCTCTAAGTCAGAAATTTAAGATAAAAAATCTGGGTCAAGTGAGACAATATTTAGGCATGAGAATCAAAATAAATAAAAGTTGTAATCTTATTACAATAGATCAGGAGAATTATATTGAAGAATTGTTAACTAAGTTTGATATGTCTGATTGTAATAAAGCTAATACACCTATAGAGAGCAAGCTAAATGTTGAAAAGTCTAATACTTGTGTAGATAAATTGCCTTATCAGAAACTAATAGGTAGTTTAATGTATTTGGCTGTATTAACACGCCCAGATATTGCCTATGCTGTCAGCTACCTCAGTCAGTTTAATAATTGTTACTCCCATAGTCATTGGAATTATGCTAAGAGGATTTTAAGATATTTGTCAAAAACCAAAAATTATTGTTTGAGGTATTCAAAAGAAAAGCCAGAATTGGAAAGTTTTGTTGATGCCGATTGGGCTAGTGATGCAACTGACAGACGTTCATATACTGGATTCTGTTTTATGAAATCCGGATCTGCTGTTTCCTGGGAAAGCAAAAAACAGAAAACAGTAGCTCTAAGTAGTTGTGAGGCAGAGTACATGGCCCTGTCAGATGCATGCCGAGAAGCAATTTATTTGCAAAATTTAGAATGTGAACTGATTGGTAGTTGCAATAAAATTGTATTGTATAATGATAGTCAGAGTGCATTGAAGTTAGCAAGTAATAATTACTCTCATAAACGTTCTAAACATATCGATGTTAGATATAATTTTATTAGAGATGTAATCAGTAGTAACAAAGTTGTAACAAAATATTTGCCGACTGCTAGCATGCCTGCTGATCTATTAACTAAGGGGTTGTCTGTAATAAAACATTATAAATTTATGCAAACACTTGGAATTGTTCCAAAATAGATTATTGTTGTTTGTCAAAAGAATTTATTTTGATTTGTATGTGTATTCTTTTTGATATAGTGGGGGTGTTAGAATAATATCAAAAAGCTTGTGTATGTACCCATTGCATTACATCTGTTTAATCTATGCATAGTCTATGATACAAAATATGTGATCTATGGTGTTCCTCTTTTTTTCAATAAATTGTCGTTGGCTAACAAGCATCCGAACTGAACGTGTTTTAATACAGATATTATGGCATTTGTGTCGTCGGCAAAAATAACTAATTGAATTGATTCCGTAAAATTGTCATAAATATATTGTATTAAATCATTCATAAAGATAATAAAGAAAATAGGCCCAAGTATGGATCCCTGGGGAACTCCCGCTTTGATTGGTAGCAATTTTGATCTACATACTTGTTCTGTCAAATTTCCGTCGATGTTTCTAATTTCGACGAACATTTTCCTGTTGGTCAAATATGACCTAAAAATATCTAAATTATATTAGGTATAATATTAGGTATTCATTAGTGTTCAGCACCATGGGTAGGAGGAGAATGCGTTTATGCACCATAACCGCAGGCTAGCTAGACCCGCGGCCGTGTGTGGGACTCGAGACCGAAGCGTCCGCTACCCACTACACTCCCCCGGTTTCTCCTTCACACCCGATTAGGACGAGCCGGTGCTAACCTTATTGGCTAGTGACCAGCCCATCCCCGGGTAATCATGAGCTTAGCTGCAAAAGTACCTACATGAAATACAACTAACGTTCCACATATTCCTACAACACTGAAAGAATTATCCCCTAACTCCTAACCGTTAAGGAGTTGTACTTTCCATCATCACCTTAGCTGCAAAAGTACGTGAAATACAACTAACGGTCCACATATTCCTACAATACTGAAAGAATTATCCCCTAACTCCTAACCGTTAAGGAGTTGTACCTTCCATCATCAGCTCATCAACATAAAATGATGTCTATCGGACGCAAAAACTTGAATGGCTTCAGAAAAAACAAGTAACGCGGAGGCGCAGCCTATAAAATTTGAGGTTTTCCCTTGATTTTTCCGGGATCCCATCATCAGATCCTGACATGGTGACGATGGGACCACCTCGGAACTATGCACTTTCAAATAAAAAAAGAATTATTTAAATCGGTCCACAATTGACGGAGAAATCGACGGACATACATAAAAAAAAAAATACATACAGTCGAACATATAACCTCCTCCTTTTTTGAAGTCGGTTAAAAATGACAGTACGGGTACCGCCGTTTTCACAAAAATCAATCTAAAAACCACTAAGGTGACCGCCGTCCAATTTACATTAGAGCTTCATAGAAAGCAGCCTTACTGTCATTCTGTAAAGGAGGCTTGTGTTTCTAGTGTCAAAAATACGTGTACAGTAGAGCGTTTAAGCATTATTACGGCCACCACCGTACTGTCATATAAATTGACAGTACGGTGGTGGCCGTTGGTTTTGTATGAACGTTACTAGGACGGGCGAGTCAGTGACGATTTTTAAGGAACCAAAAAAATGTATGAAGATTTTACTGTCATTCTGGAGTAGACCACCGCGCCCATACCGCGCCGGAACGTGTTAACAACAAATTTCTAAATAGTCAAATCTGAATATGAGATGGTAATTTAAAAATTAAAATATCATTTCCTGCTTCATACTTTCCGTCGAAAAAGCAAGAGAAAGCCATTATTCTGTAAATCTGTTTCATTATTTTCCTCGCAAGCATACTTCTAGTTCATTAATAAGCAACTAGTTGCAGGTACAAGTTGCAAGGTGTGCTCGCAAACTTGTCTGAGGCGCGCAGATAAAGCACGGTTTGTTGTGTTTGTTCGCGATACGCGCTGGTACTAGCATCAGTAACCAAGGGGTCGTTAACTCTTGAAGATTTAAGTATTTCAAATAATATAGAGTGTAGAGTATGGACAAAAATGAGTATATTTCTGATTTAAATGATGAAGTTCACTGTTAAATAAAGTTTCCTTTTTCTACTTTTAAAATATTAAATGTTACAACTGTGACATTTTTCAGCTTTTGATAATTAGTTTTTCCGATATAAAACAGATAAACAATCAAATAGAACTTTCTGTTACGACTTTTTAATGCACACACATACCGTAGACAAAGAAACCGAGAAGTATCGACATTTACATAGATTCCAGAAAAAAAAAATTAATTTCGAACTTGATTGTTTATTAAATATAGGTATGTAGATAAAAATTGTTTAACAAAACTGGTTTACTTGCCGGTACATTTAATTCATTGAAATAAGATTCCGAGAATACACTGAATATCTAAGAATTATACGCTATTTCTACTTGATTTACATTAATTAATAGTTTTTATTTTTCTTGTCTTCCGCATCGCCGGACCACTGTGCACATTAGGTAATACAAAGATCATTAGACGAGTTCCGCTATAAATACAAGCTTGCGCGCCATAACCCTCAAGTAAACCGCTTAAGACTAACGTGAAATTAACCCGGAACCGCTCCTGCAACACAGATTACTCCCAGAAAGTTAAAGTTGCCTTGAATACCTGCCTTTAAATCATTCTATAGCTTTAAACTTGCGGAAAGCTCGCAATTTCTTCCTGATTGACTTATTCTTACGTTAGTAATACAAAATTGTTTTTTTAGCTCCTACCGAAACTTACAGTTAATTTATGATAAATAGAAGGGTACTCATTAAATTTCTAAATTCGTAGGTACACGAAGTTTCTATAGGTACGGAACGCACGTGGCCTCCTTTTGCTACGGTATCAGAACAGCGATATTGCCTTAACACAAAGGATAACATTAATTATGTACAATAAAACCTACAGGGCAGAGATTGGTTTATACAAATCGCAAAAAGGTATGCATATTACAGTACACGAGAAAATATTTACCCAAGCCACCTGTAACCTAAACATTAAATCATATTTTCGTGCAAATAAATCATTTTGTTTTTCGACGCCAGCTTACGTCGGTCATTTCTCTACTCTATTTTTTACTTGCTGGCAAATATACCTCTTTGGAGTAATATTTATAATGACATAAAGATAGAACCGTGAGGGTAAAGAGAAAACTGTTTTGCAAAAATATTTTGCTTACGTTGCTTATATCTTAGCGCTCTGCCCTATTTCTGTCTGTAATAGTCGATTCTTATACACTACAAGTATTTATTATGTGCAAGTTTGATGTAGCGACATCAGACTTTGGATAGGAAAACAACCCGAAGTTTACGAAACCGTGACGGGCAGAGCAACTCTGAAGGACGTCAACTTGCGGAATAATGTAACCGATACATTATTAATAGAAAAAAGTCAATGCTATCAACTATCCATAATTCTGGCGTAAGCCATGAGTCAACACAAAATTAGTCACGTGAAAAGTGAATAACTACAGAACTTTATTTCTTTTACGCATCTAAAGTTAATATAATTTAGTATAATATAATAGGATGATAATTGATATAAAACATCAAATAACGAGCTGTCCCGCTATCCCGCTGTCCCGATGCGTAGTGAGGGCACTCGTGTCCTGGAGAGCTCTCGCGCGTCCGCGCCGCTGGCTACCGACATCGAGGACCTTCATACTTGTCTTGTGCTTGTTATTCAATGACATTTTTACACAAATAAATTATTATTAGAGATATATTTTGTGATATATTATATAGGTTAGATTCGATATAGCAGGAAAATGATTTTAATTGCTATTTTTAGGTTCCTAAAGAAGCAGAGCGCAGAGGTGTTCTGAGATCTAACGGGACTATCAACTCGTAATAAATAGTGATGAAGTTTTGTGGAATTGACATACTAGATTTCTCCCTCCCACTGCAATTCTTCAGGAACCTACTTAGGTATGCACTATACGAAACGAACGATATAGGAAAAAATGTGAATGCACATTTTACTTCACTTCAGATAAACATGATGGGCGCTATAAACCACTAAAGCTTGTTTCATTGAGGGACCCTTTTCCCTTATCAGAAAGCGTCAAACTCTATGCTTCACTATAGGCTTATCAGATATTAGCAGCTAACAATTTCAAGAACTGAATCTTAAATGACTTCTAGGTTTTAAGATTTCTTAAATAGTCGCAACAAACACACGTGCAAATGCATATTTCCAGAAGAGTAAACATCTGCAACTGGAAATTCAGAGAAAATAAATTCTCTTACACTTACTCAAATTTTCCACTTAATATAGTAAGAAAGAAACTTGCGCAGGCGACGACATAACGGGAATATGTGGGACAGCTGTTCAGGCAGGGTGGAGGCGGCAATTCCTGAACGCCAGTAATGAAGTAGGCGCTATGCATTCCTGGCACACTGCCCAGTGTTGCCAAGCTAGCCTTACCAAATTACTAGAAATCTTACAAAATGGTGCTAAATGGGCAAGTTTTCCAATAAGCACAAAAAACTTGCTAGAAGTTGCTAACGCAAGGAATGTAGATTACAATACAATAACAAATTCTAATGATCATTTGTATTTAAATATAAAATGGTTTTGTAACTTTTTATTATGGTAAAGCGCAACATAAAGAGGGGAATTCTCGGCTAACGGTGACATTTAAACATACCATGTACATAATGACCATCTTAGATCATTTTTTGTTTCGCGACTCGACCCTACTCTATGAATTCCGGTAGCTTAAGCTAATTAACGTCTGATCATAAAATTAAAGTATGTTAAAAGTTTAGCTAGAGTTTTCCTAAAATTGTAGCTGTCTGGTACCAAATAATAGTAAGATCCAGCTATAAAGTAGCTAAGTTGGTATCACTGGCGCGCTGCCCGTTGCAGCGAGTGAACGTTTCTAGTCATCGCCGGCAGTCAAGGGTTAGGGGAGAACAGCCTGTTAGTGCCATTGTCAAGCAAAGACTATTTAAATTAAGACACCAGAGCAACTGATAATTATTAATGCAAATGGCATTTGCATTTAATTATCCGTTGTTATATAATGAACTTTGATTATTACGTCTGCAAATTTTAAGCATATAAGCAATTATGCAATAGCCACTACAGAAGGAAAAGAGTCTAATTCTTGTTTTTTTCTTCAGTTGGTGATGGTAAACTTACACTGCGGGCTATTTCATTGAAAGACATTGAATCTGGAAGCAACCCTGTAAGTAAGTCTCCTATGATCTTTGTAACGTAGTTGATGTCATGGTTGTTGGCTCCCGTATTCGTATTTTCAAAATTCAGCCAGTAATAGATTTTACCTGTGTTTTAGTTGCAACCATAGCTTAACTAAATTAGTATCAACCTATAAAATCCGTTATGTTATGTACAAGACGTGTGATCATTGCAGAAATGCAATATTGCTGATTTTATTTATATGTTTCATACATTTATCCGTCAATTAAAATATATAATGTTCATGTTGTACTTATTTATACAGCGTCATGATTTGTTCTGTGCTTATGTCCCAGATGCACAATACTCTTAATTAAATATAACTATCATTAGCTGCAAAAATATACCATGACATGAAAAAAGTACTTGTTAATTTGTTTTTTTTTTCAACCTTCAGCTCAGTAGATACGCTGAAATACATTATTTTATCGTACATCTACATTCATCCGAACAACGAGTTCGTCCCATCAGCAATCAATACAAAATTGTTTCGGTTGAGTCACGACAAAAAATTTAATAAAAGTAACGTGGATCCGAGATGATATTGCAAATTGGTAACAATGGATATTTTTCTTTTTTCCTTTATACATGGGGACTTGGTGTGAATATTATGTTTTCGTTCTATCGAAGCAATTCATCACGCAGCAATCAATGAAGCCATCAGATCGTCCACCATTTTTAATTTGGTTTTTGTGTACGCTTTTGATTGTTCATATCGCTTCCCCATCTACTGAGCATTTATTTTAGGAACACTCTTTTGAGACTAATTTGCTTTAGCGACAAAATAATTTTTTTTTCGATTAAGAATAGTAATTATAATATTGTCCTCCTAGCCAATTTTCGACTAAGATGGCATCTTCATCTTTACGATCAATCTACTACGCGGATATGTGCAGGACCAACGGCTTTACGAGCTGTCTGAGGCCCGTGCTGTGTTTATCATCGCCAACTTCCAGACTTCTAGATCTAGATTCTTTATACACGCTATAAATAATTTTACTACAGACGACACTTGTTAAAACTCCCAAGAGAACATCAACGTTTAGGCCGGAGGATTTCACCGCACTACAAAAGCGTAGGACTCAGTAAGAAGTTGGAAATACCTACTCCCGGAACTCGGAGTAAAAGCCTTGCGGTACCCTTTAATCGAATTTCAAGAGAAACTTCTTTGTTGAAAGTTGTAAAACACGAGTCTCTACAATTTCCAACACTTTTGTCCCGCAACGGGAAACGTTTATCCGCATACAAAAATGTTATTTCAAAGAAACAATTATGAAAATTTCCAACGGAGCAAGTTCTGAGACGCAACGCAACAAATATCTGAGGGTTAAGTAATTTTATAAGTTGTGAAAGTTCCGTAGTTAGCAATGTGGGAGAACATTGCGGACTTCCCGAGATCTTCCTACACTGGTTTGTTTTCACGTTAAAATTACGGACTTAATAAAGGCGAGCTATTCTAATTGATCAAACTTAGATAGTTTCCGGATCAAGTTAGCTTTATTGGAAATTAATTAAAGCCAATTAGTGCTGGATTGTAATTGGGATCAATTTACACGTTTCGGGGCACATTGTCGATTTAGCGGGGCTAGGATCAAAATCCGATGAGACAAATGTCATCTATTGTAGCTCAATGGCTCGTGTGAGGCTTTTGAGCTACAATAGATGACAATGTGGACCGGTAGCAGCAATAATTCAAATGAAACAGTATTTTATGGAAAATAATTGTAGTATTATTTGCTTCTTTCTACAATATTCTGCAAACCTAGCACGAAAAAAAGACCCAGCGTCTGGTGTTTTCTAGCCTTTTAGTAAAAAAGTAATTAAAATAAGATTTATAATGTTAAATCATGCTTGTAAAAAGTGTGAGCAACAAACATAAGAATAAATTAACCCTTTAAACATGATATTAACACTTCTCAAGGATACTATTATTGAAAAGAAAATTATACGTACATTTTAATATACGGGAAGAGGAAAAAGATAATAAATTCACGTGTACACACATAATTTAAAACGAGATCATATTTATTCATTGTATCACTTATGAATTTGCTTGTGAAAAAAATAAATCACAATAAGGTGCTTTTTGAGTTAATTTTATTACTTACACAAGTAGCAGTGCCAGAGGCTCAGCTCCGTTTTTCCTACCTTCCTCCATTATACTTGTACTCCATGTACGCTGTGTGAGTAATGTACAGAGGTATTTATTTATTTATTTTATACTTATCTCAAAGGCAGGCTGCGCTTTTGTAACCCTTATAACAGGTGACAAATTGACCATGGGCGCCTCATCTTCCATAGAAAAGTTAAAAAAATGTTAATCAACCTATAGATAATATCGGTTTTACAAAATCGAACAGATGCGATAAATATTTCGACTGTTGTCTCTTAAGTGTAAATAGCTTTTAAGCCGCCATTATCAGTAAATTACGGGTACCTCTGTATTCAAAAACAAATGACATTCTAATATATTATGTAATTGCTTATGTAATTGCTAATATACATAATTCCACCGTTGTCTCGCAAAATTGTTCAAAGAATCGAGTCGTCGACATACCGGGTTGTTTGCGCCTCCAGTTAAAACGGTTGTGGCATAAGCGGCCCGTCTTGCGTAAAAGCTAATGAATAATTTCTTGTAACCA
Source organism: Mecyna flavalis (assembly GCA_949319885.1). Classification (NCBI taxonomy): domain Eukaryota; kingdom Metazoa; phylum Arthropoda; class Insecta; order Lepidoptera; family Crambidae; genus Mecyna; species Mecyna flavalis. The sequence goes on along the minus strand of OX439408.1, from coordinate 11,267,929 downwards.
AAGAGTCTGCTTTGACTACGGAGCGTGCAGATGCGGTATTTAAACTTTGCTGACTTTGTCTGCACCAATAAGAAAACTGAACGCCATAATTTTTATTGACTAATTCCGCACGCCTACAGATTTAACATAAATTTTGTTTACTCAACGGCATGTTACCTTTACTAGGTACAATTGATCACAAAAGTTTGTTATAAAATAAATCTTGAAAAGACAACTGAAAGTTGTTGCTACATAATACCACACATTTCTATTTTAATTTTGGTTACTGTAATTAGGTACAGGTTTAAATAGCAAGTGGTCGCAATTGCTATTATTTATTTGATAAGTTAAGTTAAATTAATAAACTTTCAGCTTAACTTCTATTGATTGATTTTTACATACATAGAAAATAAATATAATAACAACATCGCTCATATAATGATTCAAAAAGAAGTTATTGTAAATCTTACCAGCCCAAAACATCAATCCCCACATAATCTAGTTGAATTTATATAATAATTATAGCGGTCGCCCTCGCGGTTTCACCCGCGCGTAATTTCCCATTTTCAACTATCCCCCCTTCCCCCCAATTTTCCGGGATAAAAAGTATCCTATGTTCTAATCCCGGTTATAAATTATAGGTACGTGTGCCAAATTTCATGTAAATCCGTTCATCCGTTCTTGAGTTATAAATAGTGTAACTAACACAACTTTCTTTAATATATTTAGATTATCCTCATACTTTTTTATTTCCCCTTTCCTCAAACGAAATTAAGTCTCGAGAAATCCTTCTTCCGTGCAATGGACGCTCTACTCCGATCATACATCCATTCAGGAAATTTTGAATTTGGATCGTCATGCGCGTTAATTGAATAAGTTACACAATGGAAGAGTGGAGCGTACGGTCCACTTCGAGGGGGATGTTTGCACCAAAGATGTTGTTCTGGCGGCGAACTCTCAAACAGATGTTTAGTCTAAAATTACTTTGGTGTATATTTTATCAATTACGAGTAATATTAAATCAATTGATCTTTTACGGTAGATCTGTGTCTTCGTTGGTATTACAAAGCTGTGAAGTTTTAATTGTTTTCTAATAATATTACTTTGTCAATGGCAAACATATCATTTTCCCGATGCGCCAATGGTCGTGTGTTCGAAAAAAAATATGTGTTAAACATTTGTGTTTATCCTTTGTGTCTGTACCTCTTTATATTAATAAGGTAAGGTAGGATTTCTGATACGCTTAACGATGCTAAAACTATGTACTTATTTTGGCGTCGGTTCAATGTGTCGTATGTAGTTCAATATTTACATAGTTATATTTATATTGTTCTGGATATCAAGTGGTTCAATAACATTCTTTATTTATTGTCACGTGGAATACCGCAAGCATTGTAAAACTTGAAGCAATTTTGTAAAGCGTAAGTAAGTGTCCAGTTTTATAAGAGCTTTTTATAGCATATTATCTCAAAGAAATTTTAGCTTTTAAACAATGTTTTAACTTTAAAAAAAACGAATGGTTTTAGACACACTAGATACACGTATACGATACTATTTCAGCAACGTAACATTTCTAGAAAAATTTCGTCGCCCATAGCGCACGGCAAGTGACGCCGCCACAAACTTGCACATATTTTTACGGACCCCTAATAATTGAACCCTCACACGGACCCACCCGCCGCATTGCGGCTGCCAACTGCAGCAGACAGCGGTTAATTTTAAAACGAATCCGGAAGACAGCTATTGAAAAAATGCACACACTCACCGGTCGTCTGGTCATCGAACAATGTAATTTACCTATTATTTGTTTTGGAGAATCTTGTGGTGTAATCCACCTTGATCACATCAGCACGTTATCTTCTTATAAATAAACGCACCGAGCGCGGCTTGTAGGTAATGTGTGCGCCATAGTATCAATACGCCGTACGCAGACTCAAAGTCTTAGGCTGGTTTTAGTGTTATGCGGACCGTCAGTACGGATCACTCCTCGTAAAGCTAAGTAAGTATTAAGCTTCTAGGAGCGTTTTAGAGTAATGCGGACGGGTCAGTACGGACGATCGTCCGCGCGGATAGCTTCGCAGCTGCTGCCCGGTACGGAACGCTCTACGCGGAGTGATCCGTACTAACGGTCCGCATAACACTAAAACCTAAAGCAACGCATAACACTAAGCCTTAGGGTAGGTAGTAAAAGAGTTTTTTTTGTGCGGAGGAGAATTTGAATAAGCATCATCAGGCGTGCAGAACTCAGGACTAAACATGATGGTCCAGTGAGACGGTCAAGTGAACAATCAGAAGGGGGCGGTTAAACGAGTAGTGACTCACTTAACCGCCCCCCGTCTGATTGTTGTTATATAAGCACATTATAAATAATAATCATCACTAGACATAATTCGCGCCGTCTAACCTCAAACTAGGCATAATTTATGCATACTGTTAGATAACTGATAAAATTATACAACTTAATTATTTTTTAAATACATACAGAATATACAAAGAAACACCCAATATGCATAGACTTTTTCATGCAAACTAATGTTTGTACCTGTAAAGTTGACTTGACATCCCAACCATTACCACCAAAGTGGTCGTAAATTTTATTTAACATTCTTCTCCTGATTAAATAAACATTATACTGGTATGGTTAACCAATTTAACTTATTTGTTTTTGAATAGCACAATAACGGAAAACCAATATCAATACACAAGAACGTTTGGTGACAGTTGCGGCAAACCATCTGGCCGTAACCTGTATCCCGGGCAACCTCAATACTGGTGGCTATATCAATTAATTTTAATTGTTGATATAGCCGGGGCCAAATAGTGCGGCTAACCAGAGCTGAATGCGTTTCTCTCGCGAACCGCAAGATTGAGAACCTGCGTCAGTTTGGATCAGGAACGGTACAGTTTACTTTACTAAAGGGTTGGAAGGTTTATTCGTTTAATGTCTTGTTAATCTTCGGTGTAAGTACTAAGTACTAAGTGTTGGTTGAGTTTTTTTTTATACTTAGCCCGGCAAATGACCCCACTTCACCTGATGTTAAGTGGAAGTGAAGTCCAGATGCGAGGACAACAGTGATTATGTTACGATTCTTCTAAAATTTTCTAATAGGTATATATGTCGTGGCCATATCGTTGATTTGCTCACTTCATGAAATGCTCGACCAGTTCGTGAAATGGTCGCATTTCATGATACCTCAATAGCGAAATATTCCATATAAAATTAAATATCTTCCCTAGTTTTGTTTCCGATGTTTCTCAATTTAGAAAAATCCATCAGCTCCTTCTGTCATTACTCATTAGTCTGTAGCTACTGCATTACTTGTTGCTACTTGATGTTTACTTAGTAAGGGATTGCTACACCTAAGAAATATGCTTAGTTACTTATTGTTGTAATGACCTGATTGCTCAACAATTTATTATACACAAAATAGTTTGACAGTGTTTTTGTTATCAAACATCAAAACACGAATACGTAATGCGTAAAGAAATATTGTACTAACCATATTTTCAACATATAAATATTTTCATCCCGTTGTTATAATTTAACCGCCCGCAAAACTTAACGCTATATAAATCAGTTTGAATACAACAACGGCATTACTTCCACTTAAACCCGTTTCATAAAGCAATCGTATTTCTGACATACAATAACTGCACACAATAGAAACAGAGTACACCGATAAACGCAATCGAGACCTCAGCATGAAGTTACGAAACAAATCACAATTGTGCCAAAGCGGAAATTGGATAATAAATCTGTTTGTTTTACTTTGTAATTTCAACATAATTATTTCAAAACCTTGCTCCAACGGTTCGTGAATTCGGTGTAATTTTGGACGGCGGTTATAAAATTAAATTAATTTGTGCTTTATCGAATGAATTTGTTTTAGTTGCCGATGCCGATTTTCCTGACGACTGGCCGTGCGAATGGACCAATGGAACTATACCTTTTGTTTTTAACTTTTTTTCAGTTAGTAAGTACCTATGCTTAACACCACTTACTTTACTTTTCTTTGCGTCACATAGAGCGGTCGATTGTAGGGATTATTGACTTTCGTGCTCTTTTACAACAAACTCGACAATGAAAGAGTAATGAGGCCTGTAAGATTTTTGACCTAATAAGTCTTTCCCTCCGTTTATCTTATGGAGTTCTAATGGCAGCAATAGTAAAATATTACTCTAAACCTTAGATTTAATTCATGCTAAGTCTGACGTAACAAAACGCTCAGTTAGGGATGGCGACTCTTTCCGAAAAAAATCGATTTTTTGAATCGATTCGAATCGTGACCCAATGAATCGATCCACAAAAAATCGAGACCAAAAAGATCGATTTCTGAAAAATCGATCTTTTTTTCAAGTTGATTTATAATGTATTTTAAATAAAGATCGGATATTCGGATGCATATTTACCTCAAATTGAGGTATTGTCATAACATGGAAAGCACTTTTGTATCGATAAAATCGACTTGATCGACAAATTTAGTTTTTTATTATTGAGTCAAATTGGGTGTAGCTATATTTACTTATTTTAAGGTGCTAATATGGAGTGCACTTTTGTATCAAAAAAAAAATTTGGGGTTTTGGATTTGACAAATTAAATTTTTTATAACAGAAATAAAGATTGCCTCATATTTTTTCTTCAATTTTCAAAAGATTTTTATCATACGAATTCACAAATGACGGAGAAATGGCCGGGCTTATATAAAAAAATACATCCAATCGGATATATTACCTCCTCCTTTTTGAAGTCAGTAAAAAAAATGCCACCATGCTAAAGACGTCAATTCCCACCGTGATATCGACTATCTAGTCGAATCTTCGCATGTACTAATTTCCCGGAATCGCGGGATTAATAAGGAAAAAATATTTTTTAAGAAGGCACTTCCATAATATTGTAGCAAAAATGAACTTTAGGTAAATAATTATGCATCCGAATATCCGACCTCTAATGAAGACGCAACTTAATGAAGTAAGATGAACTAAGATGAAGAAATGTCAGTCACAGATACAGACAAAAGTCAAAGATCACAAACGTTACTTAAAGAAAGGCGCAGGAACCAAACATTCAGCCATTTCGCGAGTTTTCGAATAATCCTTTAACCGGCAGCCAACTCGCACGCGCACTCTTATAATACGCGTACTTACATTAAATTAATTGTAAATATGTACTTTTTTGGTTTATACCAAAACATAAAATAAAATCGAATGTCGATTTTCAAGGGTGAAATATCGATTCACTGAATCGATTCAGTACTACATATCGATTTAAAAAATCGATCTTTTTGGCTCAAAAAATCGATTCTTCGATTAATCGATCTCAGATCGCCATCCCTACGCTCAGTTTGTCTTTCCAATAAGCCTTAACAAAATGCAAACTGTTTAAACACCACTGAATGAACGGAATGAATAGAATACCGTTTTCTCTGTCAGTTGGTTCTGACGAACTGAGATTATGATAAAGCAGCCTTCAATGAAACCCGCACTAAGCTCTATAACAGAGAATAATTAACGGAACAATATTATTATAAATAACTGGTTCCGGAAGTCTCCTCAATTTCAATAATTTTTATTAAAAAAAAATCTCCGGATTAATTTCAAAATAAAAATTTCTCAACAGGTCCTCGAAGATTGATCAATCTTGTAACCAAAGGACATAACTTCCTAGAAAGTCGATCATGTCTTAAATTCCAAGAATACAATCCCGTAGTAATGGCTCGTAAGAAGAATAACACATATTTGTATTACACCTATTCAGGTGTTCTGGAAAACTGCTGCCTTCCGTATTATTTGGAACCAGTTGGAAGAAGGGTAATAACTCCATATACATTTTTTTAAATCTTATACATGCTTTACTAACCATTTATATTATTATACCTACAATTCGATGGCCCTTATTAGTGAAAAGTCTGCCGCTATAATAGTTCACGCTTTGCTTTTGGAATAATACTTCATCAGGAAACGTGTGTTATACATGGACTACATGTCGGTTTACGATCTCCTGTGAAATAAAATCATGAAAAAAATAAAGAATATTTGACTCAAAATCCTTCACAATGCTATCTTCGCGTCGGCGATTTGTCTATGCGGGCTATACAGAATAAAACCTCTGACGATTCACAGTTTCAGCCCGATTTTATCCAAAACTACCCGTGGGTTAGACAAGCGGCAATCAGTCTGTTGCGTTTTCTCTGGCTACGATTTTAGCTTTGACGTTTACAGGTCTCATTTTTGACACATGGATATATTGTTTTGTTTGGTTTAAGGCTAGAATGCCTTTACCAGTTAAATTTCCTAAAGGGATTCGGTTCCTCTTTTTCTGATGTAAAAGAAAAACGGGAGGAGTTTAGTGGGTAATGGGACTATGATGTGTGCTGTTATGATGCTTCAGCCTTGGCCGTTTTATCACTACGCGAAACCAACACAACATAATGTTGTGACACCTCCAACCGCCATACTAATGTATTGCAGACAACACAACATTCCTTGCGAGTGCGCGCCCGTGACAGTCGTGTTGTGTTGGAGTCGTGCTAGTGAAAAAGGGATGGACAACACGACATCAACACAGCTTTTAATGTTGTATTGGTTTCGCGTAGTGAGAAAACAGCCATAGAATAATAACGCATTCTTCTAGGTCAAAAAGTACTTTTATAAACGTGCACATTAAAAACACCTTGATGAATTTTTAGTTAGCCGTAATCTTGGGATCCTGTGTCGAACAAAATTAAAATCGGATTTTTCAGACACATCTGTTGTTTCTGATGTGATACGCAATTGGGAAGGCATGATGTTATAAATCAATCCGGCAACTGGGACCACGGTCCGAGTTCAATGTGGTCCCATTCGCCGGATGCCTCAAGCTATCATTGTAGCGATATCTTGATTTCAAGATACATAGATGCTTTTGCCCAGCAATAGGACATTAAAAAAGATCCTTTTTACTTTTTATACTAAAAATATTACCAAAAATTAAAATATTCCGCTTCACTATTCATCTTGTTTGTTCGACAGCTAGTTCTTATAACGCCAACGTGCACATTACCGGCTGAAGTGGCCCACGCCACCCTTCACGGTTTGGGTCTCGAGCATCCAAAGAGGGAGCCTTTCTTGGAGACAAGTGCAAGGACCGTGTTATTTCCTACCTATTGTCCGGACATGGAAAAGAAAATGAAAATATTTGGCCTGATCTAAAAAAAGAGTCTGGAGTTTTTCAGTCAGCAGAATTTCTTTCATATTGTCGTCCTATTTGCCGGCTTCAAATTAAAATTACAAATATTCTTTAGTACGATAAACGTTATTTAGTGTATATAAAACTACATTTGAAATTTTCTAATGTCAATTTTGATATTTTGCGAATTAATAAAAATTTGACAGATAAACTACGAGAAACCTATATTTATGTGACAGCGGTAAATCTGGCCCTTAACGTCGTTCGATCGGCAGTTTCAAAAGGGAAAGCTATTTATTTCAAGATTTAATCATAACGCTAATTAAATCCGTAATTAAGTTTCTTTTACAAGTTCATTTACGAAGTTCATTAAAAGCAACAAATCTGTCCGTAGACGTCGAAAATATTTAGAACTATGTCACAAACAAACTCGGGAAGACTGCGAGTGAAATATAACCGAAATAATTAAGGTTCTCGTCGAATCAGTTCGTTTTATCCAACAAGTTTGTAAATTATATTCCGACAGAAATCGAGTTTCCGGAGCTAGGCTTGTTTCAATTTCATCAATAGCGAACGATTTTATATGGTGAATTGATCTTTATTTCTTTTTCAAAGATGCTATTATTATGGCCCGAGCAATAGATGCTGTGGCCAGTATGAGATGGTCTCTTACTTTCTGCTAGGAAGTGTTTGAAGTGCACACGCTACGTTCTAGTAGTAATAGGGATGTCAAAAGTATTTTTTCTTATCACTCAAGTAGCCCTTATTAAGAAAATTCCAATCAAATATTTTTTTGAATGGAAAGATGTGATATAAGAAATTTATATACCAAATAAAATTAACTTGGCGGGCTGGCACCGAACCTATTAGATATTATAGACAGATATTTTTTTTATTATTGTTTATTTTGTTTTCTTTTTTGACTCAATGGATCTACTTCATGTATGTTCGTGCTGTTCGTTATTATTTTTAAAATTGTCCATCGCATTACACAAAATTAACATTTCGTCTAAAAGTATAAAGGATTTACGCATGAAGTTCAGTGCTGTGCGGGGGCGGCACTAAAGAATACTAACTCCCGCCCCATCTCTTGCCCATGGGTGTCGTAAGAGGCGACTAAGGGATACTTTAGCAGAACATCTGCTCTTCAGGTGGAAGACATCCTGTCGACCGGTTGCTGTTACCACCATACAGCTGCGAAAAACCTGCCAAGTGACTCTGGCCTGTCTCGGTCGGGTCGCGTTCCAGGTTCAGCACTGTACTAACCGGAGCCAGGGGGACTGACGTCGTGGCGGACGCCGGACCAGTGGAGCCTTAGCGGCGGTATTGTGCGGACGGAGTGGGTCGGCCCGCCGGCCAGGGAGACCCGTAGAAACGGTGGTGCCGCTGGCCGCCCGCGGCATAGTACAGGGGCCCGACGGGGGCTAACCACCTCCGAAGGCTGCCCCACCAGGTCGCGCATAATCCCGGGGTGGCTCGTCGTGCCGGGTGGTGCCCGGTTAGAGTGGGGCCCGGCGACCATCTCCGGGGGGGTACGGGGGCCCTTCCGTCCGGCGGACCGGCTTCCTTTGTACCGCACTGTCCATTACCAAAGCTGGGCTCCTCGCTTTGTCTCGTTTTCGCCACGGCAACAGTCACCTTTTTCGCGCCCTCCCTTCCCCCTTATTTTCAGGCGGGGCGTGAAGCGGCATCTATGCAGGCCTTCAGGGTGAGGGTGACTGGCTCAATGGGTACTATGATCTATTGAGCCAGTCAACCTTATATTTGGACCTCACTTCCGCTTACCATCAGGTGGAGTGAGGTCATCCTGACTGCATCTTTGTAAAAAAAAAAAAAAAAAAAAAGTTATTATGAAGTGAAAAATAGACTCGTCGATTGAAATTTCAATTTATGCACTGTGGGTAACCAGTGACCAAATTACTTTTGCAACTATTCGTGTTGATGAAATAACAGAAAGTTAAATAGAAGTCACCGACATCCCTAAGTGTTCGGCGCAATTTCAGGGGTCTCTCTAACTGGGCAGGTTATTGTCTGATAGCAGTCTGTCTGGGTCGATAAGATCGCTTTGTTTGCACATATCTCCAGATGTCTTTCAACCATGACGTACTAAGCTTCAATCGCTATTTCTGTGTTTGGGTACGTTGGTTTTGAGATTACTAATACATGCGATGATCGACGTCCTGCAGACATACTAATACTCGTATATAGCCTTATAGTATCTCACCGTATGTCATGTGAATGTACGAGATTATATCCGAAACGTCGTCTTAATGCCACTTGCAAAATACACATGAACCACTAGCACTATCTACTAAACTCGAATAGAAGGATGAATAGATAAGTAGGTACCAACCCATCCTTTAATACAACACAAATTTAAGTGCGTGGATAACGATTTTTCTGTCAATAAAACACTCACATTTGTGTTCCTCTTTACTAGATACTAAAATCGTAGTATTCGTAGTGATACGGTGCGAAAAGGGCAATGTATACCCCTCACATAACACCAGCGAGAAATAATAGTGGCAACTATTGTGTTTCGTCTGGTTTGTGAGAGTGCCGGAGGCCTCCACCCCCCATGCCCCCATAGGCCGGCAACGCATCAGCGATCCCTCTGGGGTTGCAGATGTCCATGAGCGGCGGTGATTGTTCACCACCAGGCGACCTGATGCCGGCTCAATTGCCGCCTCTGAAATTTAAAAAAATTACTAAACTATAAATTTATGTATGTATTTTTAATTACTCCGACTCACTACTTAATTTAAGTCCCTATAGCAAATAGTACAAGTATATTGAATACAATCCATCAATTACTTTATTACAGTAACAGAGACTTTCGGATTGTGACTTTTACAGGCTCATTTTTAACTTTTACTTCATAAACTATTCACATTCAAATTTTAAAACTGAAGACTGTCGTCGAATACCCGTAAAATGAGTTTTGTTTTAATGTTTTTGGAAGCTTATTCCCTGAATACTCTCTTCAGTGAGTAAAATATTACCTATCAAATAGAATTTTTCATTTTCACAAACTCCTGAATTCAATTCTAAAAGTTTCTAGTTACAACTTGTTTTACAAATGAATTACTAAAATAAGAAACTTAGATAAGTTTTACCTTTAGAGAAAAGTTTTAGCAGTTTATTTAGAGAACAAATAAATATTACTTTAACAACTAAAAGAATTTAAATATACCTACATGGAGCTTTGGCAGTCTTGTGACTACATTTTCTATCATTTGGAATGGCAAATAATAATGTACTAAAGTAAGGAGGTTATCTTTAAAGCTAAACTTAAACTTCATTGTTGTTTTTCTGGATTGTGTTACTTCAGTTCAGAGCAAAACGTTTGTTATTAGTGACTGTAGGCAACATTAGAAACTTCTATTGTGTAGCTTTTAGGTAGCAAATAAGTAAACTAAAAGATAACAACAGTGCTTTATAGAACAAAAGTTAGTTGTTGATGGACGAAGATATAGATGATGGTATTAGACGGATGATGACATTGTAAAACGCATAATTATTTTAAAAAAGGCTATTATCTGTTGAGATTCTTGCGGCACTTCTTCTCAACAGACCATTCTCGACAAGGTGCTGGTAGGATAAAAAGTTTTGACGCGCAAAAGAATTTCATGGTAAATAAATACTTTGATTTTGAAAAAGTACAAGCCATTGCTTAAGATAATATAGTATTAATATCTTCCGATGCTAGACACTAGGTTAATCATCACGCTTACTTAATGCAGATTAAAAAAATATTCGAGTCCAGATATAAAAGACTAAAAAATGACACAAAATTTAAAAAAATACCACTTGATTTTCCTAATCTGGCTCGATGGCACATTTTTTGGTAATGACTCTGTCCTCTGCCTCGTTTAAAAAAGATTCAAACATTCATGTTCTTGATTACATTAAAATAATGCAAAATTCATTCCACTACAACAAAAATAAGTATAAAAATCGTATTTCTCGGCTAGTTGAATACGTTGAATAAAGTTTTGTTGATAACGAGTCTATTCAGTACAAAAAATTGCGTTAAATTGGAAAATCACTGAGCAACGTCGTCTGAGAAAATTACGTTTCTTTCTTCCAGCAGGTGGTTTGAGGCGAGATATTTCATAATATTATGTCGAGAGTAGTGCCACCGCAAATAAAAACCTTTCAAAAGACTGGACGCATCCAATAAAGTTAGGAAAAAATATCTGTGTTCATTCGCTTCTCCATAATGCTTTTATTATCCTATCTCGAAGTAATGCGAGGACTATAGCAAAACATAATTTTAGTTTGACAATCAAATAGTACAGAATATCTTTGTCTTCACTAATGGTTTGTGAAGAAAGCTTTTACAATCTGATGCAATTTAAATAATGTTATTTTTAACCGACTTCAAAAAAGGAGGAGGTTATATGTTCGACTGTATGTATTTTTTTTTTTTTTTTTTTTTTATGTATGTCCGTCGATTTCTCCGTCAATTGTGGACCGATTTAAATAATTCTTTTTTTATTTGAAAGTGCATAGTTCCGAGGTGGTCCCATTGTCACCATGTCAGGATCTGATGATGGGATCCCGGAAAAATCAAGGGAAAACCTCAAATTTTATAGGCGCACACTACGCGTTACTTGTTTTTTCTGAAGCCATTCAAGTTTTTGCGTCCGATAGACATCATTTTATGTTGATGAGCTGATGATGGAAGGTACAACTCCTTAACGGTTAGGAGTTAGGGGATAATTCTTTCAGTATTGTAGGAATATGTGGACCGTTAGTTGTATTTCATGTACTTTTGCAGCTAAGGTGATGATGGAAAGTACAACTCCTTAACGGTTAGGAGTTAGGGGATAATTCTTTCAGTGTTGTAGGAATATGTGGAACGTTAGTTGTATTTCATGTACTTTTGCAGCTAAGCTGATGATTACCCGGGGATGGGCTGGTCACTAGCCAATAAGGTTAGCACCGGCTCGTCCTAATCGGGTGTGAAGCAGAAACCGGGGGAGTGTAGTGGGTAGCGGACACTTCGGTCTCGAGTCCCACACACGGCCGCGGGTCTAGCTAGCCTGCGGTTATGGTGCATAAACGCATTCTCCTCCTACCCATGGTGCTGAACACTTACTAAATACCTAATATTATCAAATAATACAATTCTACTATTTTACTCGTATTTTCGCTATCATTATTATGAAAGAGTTTTACTCACTACCTACGTGTTATTCACACTAAAAATAGAAAAATAAACAAACTTTTAAAAAAAAAAATTAAACCGACTTCAAAAAAAAGAGAAACAAAAAAAAAACTACCTAAAAAACTGAAAAGCAAAAAATAATTTTAATAAGACATTCATCAAATGCGCTTATTGTCTAAGCCTATTAATTAAATTGTATTTTACGTGCTAGGTAGGTACCTACTTATCTGTTTGAAGTCGGTGCCAAGCCAAAGGTAATAAAAAATGATATATAATAATATTATGTATTATAAAGGGTTACTTATTAATCCGCGGACGTAGGTACGTAGTCTGGGTACCTACTATTTGGCTTGGCACCGACTTCAAACAGATAAGTAGGTACCTACCTAGCACGTAAAATACAATTTAATTAATAGGCTTAGACAATAAGCGCATTTGATGAATGTCTTATTAAAATTATTTTTTGCTTTTCAGTTTTTTAGGTAGTTTTTTTTTACAGACTTTTATTTCTTTGATTTAATCCCAAATCCACTTACTATACTGGCGCAGCGACCCGAATCGAGTCTTGGCCTCCGATAATAAGCGTCTCCATCTTGGTCTATCCTGCGCCATCTCTTGCCAGTCGTCCACACGGAGCTCGCGCTGGAAGGATGAGGTCCTAAAGGACTTTTAGGACCTCATCCTTCCAACGGTACCTGGGGCGACCACATCCACTTAGATATCAAAAAAATCATGGTAATCTGAGTATTGGGATAATACTCGTCTATAGGTACTAATAATATAATAAAGAGGAAAAATTTGATTGTTTGTTTGTTTGTTTGTATTGAATAGGCTCCGAAACTTCTTAACTGATATAAATAATTCTTTCACTGTTGGAAAGCTACATTGTCTGGTGAACATAGGGTACATTTTATCCCGGAGATGTGGGGGAAAGAAGGGAAAAAAAGAAATTACGCGCGGGTGAAACCGCGATCAGAAGGCTATATCCTATAAAATAACTTAATTTTTTTACGCATTGGGTGTTAAAAGGAATTCAGTTTCTTGTCTCATGACATGTCTTCTGTATTCTCTCATGTATTCTAAAAATCTAATCTGTAGGTACTGCTAAGGGGATAATGGTAAAAAAAATTGCCGTTTATGAACGCTACAAAAAATATTCAGAACTTCATTCAGCACTTGTTTTATTTTCAACTCCATAAGACACCTACAATTCAAATTAGCGTCTCGTTAGAAACTACTTGTATTTATCAAGTGAGTGAACTCGTAATCCGAGACGTGTCGTAAGTTGCCTGCGCGCAGCGAGTCTGTTCATTAGAGTCGCGAATAAGTCGCAGTTCGTAGCTTCATTACGGCTCGTGTCGTGGATTACTGCTCGTCGAAGCGTATATTTCGCTTTGTCTCTTCTGATGCCCAGACACAGAAGAGTGTGGGATTTATTCCACGCATTATTTACATTATAATATTTTGAACAGGTGGAAATATTACCGTAAGAACAATTTTAGAAACATATTTTCCTATTCATATACGTCTTTCTCTCGTGAGAACCGCCCCCACAGGTGAAATATGCCGCCATAGCAGCTCTGGCTGTGTTTTGGCATGTCGGAGCCAGTACACTTAATTCCAAGGCTCGAAGACCAGATGAGCCTATAGTCTGGCAGAACATCGAGCGACGCTTCCATGGAATAGGCCGCAATGATCGCTTACCAATAGGTGGGCGGCGTTCCAGCCCGCCAACTGATCTAGTATAAAAAGAAGAGAAAAAGTCCTGCCACTGTGAACGGATCATTTAGCGGCACCGTGAAAAAAAAAATCCAGACAACGGATTATTAATACCTACATATAGGTATGTTCCTCAACCAATAATACACCCGCATTTGGCGTTTCCGTTAGGCGCAAACTTGTTATGCGTCAGACGCCTGCAGCCAATCTGACTCCGCACGTCGACTCGTCGTTCCGGGGATTCAGTCAGTGAGGCCAAGAGGGTGCCAGGCACGAGTGGTGGGCAAGCTAGCCCAGGCATAGTATTATAGGTATATTATACTTCCTTTTGCAAATATATTGCATAGATATTATATGTAAATAGAACCACCCAGATCGATAGAAGCAGATATTATGTCCATGCGGTAATAGAACACGTGACCTTTGGTCTAATAGGTGACAACTCAAATAATACACTAAATCGCTAATCAGATACACTTAATCACTATTACACTTAATCGGTACCTCGAACGTAACACTTTTCTGCTTTTGGTTTTAGCAAGGTTTAGTGACAATTTAAGTTAGTTACGTTTGCTTCAGCAGACAGGAGAATCATCACCTTTTCGGTATGAATAGAATTCATTAAAAGTTGCTTCAAAAGTCTGGTTCGAAGGAAATTTTTAATTTTGAATCATGCTCAGTCGGTAGCAGAGTCCGTTCATTAGCATCCCGAATCAGTCTCGCTAACACGATTACGTCGAGTCGCGTATAGCCCAATGTTTCGTTTCACCTCGTTTGGAGGAAGACCGTCTAAATGTTTAGGAATTTCACAGACGAAATTTCAGATCTGTAATGTGGGGTTTAAAAGCTTCATAAGCCTGGATAAACAGATTGTACGATGTTAAGTAGCAGATCTCTATGCCACAATTGACTTCGAATATGGTATGACTTACTTGATGATGCGTTATTAATACTTAGTGACAAAATCCTTTTGTCGTCGTCTAATTAAAGTACAGAAATAATAGTAAGTTGAAACTAATACTTATAATAACAGCGCTTCACGATATTTACATAAGTACTTTATATTTCTATATACGGCGACACAAAAAATGTAAACATTTGTATCCATTTCAATTTATGTAGTCAAATTACAGAATTATGACCAACTCAAACTGGGCAAGTTATAAAATGAACATTCATTCCCAATTTATGATAACTTAATTTCGATAAAAGTACCTGATATTTATTTTATATAGGTTGCGTCTCTCAGCATTAATTTATTTATTTATAATCGACATTTGAAATCTTTAATATAAAACGTCTATTTTTATCTTATTAATTAATATTATGCCTTTCATATTTCTAAAGGTTTAATTAAGCTGGCAAGGTCAAAGTTAATTTGAACCCGAGATTATTTTATCGCGATCATACTTGTCCTATGCCAAATCTAAAGAAAGACTAAAGAGAGTCCTGTGGGATTCTTGGAATAACGTAGCATTATTTGCTATGAGATAAGATTAGATACTTCAACGAAATCCTTCCTGTCGTTCAGTTATACGTTTTAAAGAATACATGGGCTTATCCCTGGGTCGGTGAGTAAATGATAATAATTAAATAATAATTAAAGAAAATATTTAACAGTTGGGTGTCTAGACGGTGGAATCTGTCTGACTAGCACGTTTTTACGCCTAAACTGCTGACTAGGTCTTGAGAAAGGACATATTATTATGCTACTTTTTATCCGGGGATTATGCTAAGTATTGTTTGCTATGATATAACAGAAAAACAAGAGATTTTTTGTCCTTTTCTTACATTGCAATGAAGTAACTGATCGACGTGATTTTTAGTATGGAGATAATTATGTACTTTGGAAGTTAGAAAGTCACATAGGTATTTTTTATCCCTGAAAAATATTACAGTCCTACCAGATGACGTCTGTATATAGTCGACGCGTGAAGCCGCGTGCGGAAGGCTAGTTACCCATAATTGTAAAGAGCGGTTATATTAATGATAAATCCTCTTACCCCCAGGCCCCAGTGAGACCTTTACGCTATTTTACATAATATTTCGTATTCTAAACACAATTATGTTCAACTATACCCTCTCTATTACATGCTTAAAACTTGTATATTCCTTTGTCTGCCGCTTCTTGACATGAACTTATTGTCAACCTAAAGCTAGCACCCTGTTTCCTGGCGGCAAAGGGAGAATAATAATATTTGCAAATTGTCGTGTCTTGCAGAATACGGACAGATTTAGCAAAGAATGTAATTTCGCCTCGACGGAGTGAGAGGCTAAACTGTTTACATTAAAGTGACAGTTTTGTCTGAACTGTTATTATAAATGCGAGTTAACTGGCGACTGAGTCTGATAAGACCGCCTGGTGTATTTAAATCTAAGCCTAGAACTTACGCCTTAACGCCTCGATGGGCGATGGTTTAAGTACCGGGCCGAGATCTCAGGGTCCTGGGTTTAATTCCCGGGTCGAGCTAACTTTGTGTCGGTTTTTTCAGATACTGCTCGGGTTTGTGATCACCGATTCGCATTTGGCAAGCGCTGTAATTTAGCCAGTACTCATCTTTGTAACGATAACTTGGTTTCAAGGATGGAGGCCTTTGCCGTGCACTGCGATATTAATAGGCTGCTACTTTTACAAGGGCTTCGATAAGTCAAGAAAGAAAAGAAACGAAAGGTGTAGACAGTTTTTTCTATCGTAAATGCCAAAAAATGGTAGACGTTCGGTTATCTTAACTTTGTTTTTGTAACCTTTGACGACCGATTGGATGTTATTTTGAAAATACTTCTTAAAGTGCAAATGGGGCAAATGCCGTCCATCATCGAAATAAAGCCACCTTCTCAATAAAGGGTTGCTCAATTGACCCGCCTGCCATGTGAAGCGGTGATCAACCCCAAACTATAAATAAATAATCTCTGGACATTATTCACACAGCGCCATCTAGCCCTAAACTAACTACTAGTTACTGATTACAATTGACGATGCCATTAAGGCTACGTCCCTAGTAGGCAAAGTGTTAGCGACAGACTGAGTTTGTGGCTTATCGATTTAGTACGCCTTTCCATATACATATAACAAATGAAGTGTCCACAGTTTGCTAGTTTTGCACTCACCGTACGCAGTTTGCAGCGTTACGCGCGCCGACTATCTCAGTAAGCGGCCGACTCCCAGCAAAACCGGTTGCTACTTTCGAAAATTAAATTTCAGATCGCCACTTTGCGGCTCACTCAGTCTGCCGCTAACAGTTTGCCTACTGGGGACGCAACGCACCTAATGTTCATTTTTACTAACTTGAACAATATTCCGAGAAAGTACACGGGAAGTGAGACCAGAGTTACACGGCGGCAGAACCGCAAGGCATAAGTTGGCCTAAGTGATATAAACCTTTCATTAACCCACCTCGGGGCTTCTAGTTGGAGTTGAGCGTTCGCTTCTGTCGCGCTTGAAGTGTGAAACAGATTATGAACTTAGGTGGTACTGGAACTGACTAGCGTCGAGTCTTTCCTTATTCGATGTGCGAAATTTAAAATACTAGCCTTCGGACCATTTGCGTGTACAACGTCTTCCTGCAGATAAAATAAATAAAAAAGTAAATATCTCTGGACATTATTCACACATCTCGCCATCTCGCCCCAAACTAAGCATTAGCTTGTGCTATGGATGCCAGACAACGGATAAACATTACTTACATACTTTTTTTTGTAAATACATACATAATAAATATAGAAACACCCAGACCGATACAAACAGACATGTTCATGCACACAAATGTTTGTACCGTGCGGGGATCGAACCCGCGACCTCTGGTGTAATAGCTGACTTCTCGACCATTACACCAAATGGCTCGTCAATTTCTTTTGTCAATTATCCCCCACCCCCCTTCGCCCCACATTTCCGGAATCAAAAGTAAAGACACCAAATGGCTCATCAAAAATAGCTTATATCACGCTTCAGCTTCCAAACTATCTCCACATCAAAAAATTCATGTCTATCTATAGCTTAACTGTTTTATATTATTTTAACATTATGTTTCTCCCAAACTCTAACAAAAATCAAAACATACCTACTAGTAACACGAATTTAACTAATTCGTCATCAGATAGAGTTTGACTAATTAAAGCGAAACACATATGTATTCATAATTAATAAATCAATTCTCGGTCTCGTATATAAACGTTACATGCTTAGTTCAACGTCGAAAAACAATATTTATATACTGCAGTACTAAAGTTGATTCGTAAGCAGCGCACTGTTTGCTGACGTCGAGTGTAAAGCAATCAATCAACGCTTGAGTTCAATCTCCGAGTACAGGCATTTCTCTCAATACGTATATTTAATTAAGATCTCTTTGCCGCAGCAAAATATTATGTATTCCATACTTCAATCCTTCCTACTTCCTACTAATATTATAAATGCGAAAGTCTGGATGTTTGGATGTTTAGATGTTTGGATGTTTGGATGTTTGGATGTTTGGATGTTTAGATGTTTAGATGTTTGGATGTTTGTTCCTCAATCACGCCTAAACGGCTAAACGGATTTAGATGAAATTTGGCACACGTATAGTTTATAACCCGGAATAGAACATAGGCTATAAAATTCCTACGGGAAACGTCTCATTCCCGCGGGAATATCAATTTTGAAACTACTGAACCGATTTGAATCATTCTTTCACTGTTGGAAAGCTACACTATCCCCGGTGAACATAGGGTACTTTTGATCCTGGAAATGTGGGGGGAAGGGGGGATATTTAAAAAAAGAGATTACGCGCGGGTGAAACCGCGGGCGGAAGGCTAGTAATTTATAATTTTTCCATACTATTCAATGTGCTGATGATTGCCAGCGCTTATTTCTCTTGCCTCTGAAAAAAGCCATGGATTGTTTGAATCAAAAATCTACCAGCCGACTTTTAAACCATTACACCACAAACAAATTTTCTTCCTGAATCGAAATTGAACCTAGGATCCTGATACTACGGCCTACTTAAGTCACTAGACTATCGAGGCGTATTTTTTTTACATATATTACGTCAATTGACAGACAGACACGCAGCCCACCACACAGACAACGCGGGGGGGTTTAGTGGAGTATTCTTTGTGCACCAGTCTTTATAAAGACTGGGGCATGAATTGCACGAGTCCCACACTCGGCTCGCCTTCCCCAGGCGAGTTATGGTGCCTAATAGCATTCCCCTCCACAAAAAAAAAGGTAAGCGGCTACTGCGGCTTATTCCACTGAGGGGCACTTCGCTTGGAAGCGTCGCTCAATATGCTGCCAGACTGTAGGCTCATCTGATCTTCGAGCCTCTGATTTCAAGTGTACTGGCTCACATTAATATTGCCGGAACACAGCCAGAGCTGTTATGGCGGCTGATTTTACCTGTGGGGGTGGTAGCTAGCCAGTCGGACTCTGAAAAAGCCCTACCACCAAACAGACCCAAGGCGGCAATCGATCCCACGACCTCCGTGTTTTTATACCCGAGCGGCTTATCCACTGTTCCACCGAGGCGGTCAAAGTTTATGTAACATTAAACAATCCATTGAAAATTCCTGTAATATATTTTATCTTTTAGTATCTATTACCATAATTTCATCGTTTCTATGTAACGGCAATTTTCCAAGAACACAAATAGTGGCATAATTTAATGAAAAAAGGTTTCATCTAATTTTGTAATGTAGCCGAAGTTTGAATACGCTGAATTTGTTCAAGTAACCTTGTACAAATCCTCAAAGAAAAGGGCCTGAGCTAACTGAATTTTATGAACCTTTGTTCTTCTTTTCACAATTTAATATCGAAAACCTGTGCAACACATGTAGTATTTCATAAGAATATACTTGTAATTCTGTCTGCTGTTTGTTTGATTAAATAAAAATTTATAGGTACATGTTAAAATGAAATACTTTTCATTTACAGTCTGTGTAAGTTTTATTTCTACTTTAAAGCATGAAATGGAAAGGCATGTACTTGCTACATCATACTTTATTTATTAATTTATAGTGTTAAGTTGCACTATTTTACATATCAATTATCTTCAATGATTGAAATAATTGGTAATGGCATTGCGTAATGCCCCGCGCTACCCTATGACTACTGACAACCAAAACAATAGATACCATATAAACACAATACAGCTGCCAACTCTATTTAGTATTTGCTCTGTGAGAGCAACTTACGATACAAATGACTGCGAATGTTGTAATTATGTCCTCCTAGCCGAGTTTTCGGCTACGGCGGCCAATCTTTAAGATCTTAAGATTGTTATAACTAAACGTAGCCTTATACAGCGAATCGTAACTCAAGTATAGATGGAGTAACATCCAGTCAATCTACCCTTAGCCCAATATCAGCTACAATCAGTAGTTAATACTGATTGGCTACCCAATCATTTTAATTTCGACCTTAATATCTCACTTACTGCCACAATTGGCCACAAAGTTAATCTTATCTGTGAAATAGCTTGTTGCAAAACTAGGGGTTTAGAATAGAGAATGTTGCTAGAGTGCCCTAAAATGGGATTGACTAGTAAAGTGATTGTTAGAAAAGAAAAAGCCTTTCGTCTTTTCATAGTATAAATAATATATTTTCATAACAAAAAAGTAATCCCTTGCCTGATCCATTGCTCCTTTGTTAATGAAAATGGGACAAACGAACACACTTATGAAATCAGGTGGACTGCGTGCCTATGAGACACTGAAATAAGTTAAAAAAACACTTTCGTATTTTTAATTTATTTATATGGATGCTCCTAATGTGCGAGACGCTGCGTTATTAACATAAAAACATTTCATCACACTCAACCTATAAAAGCTTAATTGAAATCAATATTACTACTATCCGATTCAGATGCTATTAGGATAATACCTTTTGAAATGGAGCGAAAAGTGTCGTCAACTGCGCTTTTACGTAACGTCAGCAACGCAAAATAATATAGTGTAAGTCATCACGCAGTTGACGTAATTTTATCGTTAAATTCCAAAAGGTATTATCCTAATAGCATCTGAATCGGATAGTACTAGTTTCATTATCTCGCGCTCATAAACAGGAGAACGATCTGACGTGTCTACCTG
The DNA here is from genome assembly GCA_949319885.1 of Mecyna flavalis. Classification (NCBI taxonomy): domain Eukaryota; kingdom Metazoa; phylum Arthropoda; class Insecta; order Lepidoptera; family Crambidae; genus Mecyna; species Mecyna flavalis. The sequence goes on along the minus strand of OX439408.1, from coordinate 11,246,834 downwards.
AACGTCAATTTGGTAATTCGCGTAAATTAAACTGTTTATTAAGGCGTGTTACAATCATCCCCAGTTACCGTGTCAGCAGTGATTCGATAAAATAGATTCTGGATACTTCGTAAACTATTACGCATTCCTCACGAAATTAATCCTTATCGCATTGACAATAAGGACGTACGAGCTAGCTAGATATGTCTATAATTACATTAATGTCTAGGCCCTCGCATAAAAGCCAATGGGTCGGTTACGCTATATGAAGACTGGAATCGTTTTATTTTACTGTTATTCGGCATTTTATTCCTTTTCTGGTCAATAAGCTTGTTATTAAAAGGGGCTACGCTGCCTGGAATGTAATCGTATAAAACACCAAACAAAAATTAAGCTAATGTTTATTTCCAATTTAGCAGATGGGATGGAGGTTCAACTGAATTTCATGACTTTGCACATGAATTTACATTCAATATTATATTAGTGAAACTTTTCTGGTACTTAGATTCTCTTAACATTATATCTTTGTAAGATTTCTGTTACATAAGAAATCATTTAAAGAAATAATGTTTAAATAGCTTCATATCAAATCAAACAGTTGTATGCTATAATACTGATAATTATAATAATAGAGAACGACATTCCGAATCCGGTGGTAGAGTCACTCTGTGTAATTGACGATTCATAAATACTTATACAAGTTTACATGAATAAAGAATATTTCATTTCATGGCAACGACACTACCAGCCACACTACCAGTAGGTAGTGTCGTTGCCAAATGAACGACACTACCGCGCCTTTTGACTTTGAATACTCCTTCCAAAAAGACACCGGCCTTTGGGCCGTGATATCCCGTAGGAAATACAATAATATGTAATACTTAAAATAAAATAAAGATCCTTATTTAAGCCTTTAGACTAAAATTTAGCATGAATTCGATAGTAAAAAATCTCTGGCTTATATTAAGCCAACTGACACCGGATATGTATTTTGTTTGAGGAATGTGTAGTGAATTTCATTCCATTTTACGCAGAAGTAAGTTTTCACCAGCGAGGTAGCATTAATTTAACGGTGAACGTATTTAAAAATATTTACTTTTCCCTTTTAGATTGAACAAATATAGCCATCCGAGTCTGCGGCCCAATGGACAGTCGTGGTTTGTATAAATCCCTTTACCTGCATCCGAAAGGCGGATGAAATTGGATTCATTACTGATTCAAAAAGGTCAAACCCGCGATATTCAATCCAGGACTCGGTGAATTGCGTCGTTTACCGGCAAATAAAGCTGTGTTATTCACACAATGTATATTTTTACGGTCGCCCACGCAACTTGTTTGCGGTTTGCAACGTACTAATTGAATTATTTGGTTCTTTTTTCGGGATTCGCGGGACTGTTTTGTGACGAAACTTATTTGAAATCAGTAGGAATTTGGTTTAAAAGTCCGATGTAGTATTTTTATAAAATCCTGATAAAGTACAGGGGTTCCAAGTTACCATGGTAACAGTATAACATATTTATTAAAATAGTTAGTCCATATATTGTATTAAAAACAGTTGAAAAATGTCATACATACAGCGCACAACTTTAACACATTAGAAACTTTATATCACGTATTACTTTGTAGTTCGAGCAGTGTTGACAGCCAAAAAGTAATTCTGTGTTTCACAAATGAAGCTTGTCCCAAAAGTTTGAATTAAATCCAGCTTAATTTCAGACAATATGCGGTCAAAACCGAAACTGGTAACAATCCAGTCGAAATTAAGTTTTCATACGAAAAATTTGTCAGTTCCAAAACTGTTTCGTATTCAACTGGCGAAGTGCGGACTTGTATCGGTCCGGCAAAAATTTATCTCACATTCGAAGAGGAAATAAGATTATTTTTGCAATAAACATCTGCAGTTGAACTTGCATTTTGTAAGAACAAACGTACAATTATTATCTACCTATTGTTTCGCAAAGGCAATCGCGAGTTCACTTCACGTTTGTCGCCAAAAACGTAAACTGTAAATTAAGTAGACAATTTATTGATCCCAGAGTAATCAACTTGTGGAACATGGAAATTAGAACTCACGCAAACGCAACCGTCTTCAACGCAAAACAAACCTATTAAAATTTTAGTTTAGCTTTCATGTACCAATAAACCACTATGAAACGCCCTATTGAACCCGAAGAGAACTTTGTAATAAACCTAATTTTTTTTAAATGTGTCATGGGCATTTATGTCTCCAAAAGTGTTAACAATATAATAGTGTTTCATTACTAAAGTTACTTATTTGTACTTGTATGTATAAACAGTTCAATTAGATTAAAGTTATATTTTGTTTTTCTATATCTATACTATAATATTATAAAGAGGAAAGATTTGTTTGTTTGTCTGTATGTTTGTTTGTTTTGAATAGGCTCCAAAACTACTGAACCGATTTGAATGGTTATTTCATTGTTGGAAAGCTACACTATCCCCGGGTGACATAGGGTACTTTTTGTCCCGGAAATGTGGTGGGAAGGGTGGAAATTTGAAAAAATAAATTACGCGCGAGTAAAACCGCTGAGGCGGCCGCTAGTCCTTAATATCTTTAAAACGTGACCCTTTTATTTTCTCTTTAAATATTTTACTGCACAGACCTTAAGGTAAGAAATTCTCTTTCGTACTTTCAAGATTGCCTGTCATCCGCAGAATTCGGTGGCTGATGAAATGGGGAAATGTGACAAATAAATTTGGATTTTGATTTGCCTAAGGCATTCGTTTCTTTACAGATACTATGTATTTGGGTATTTTAGTTTTAGTCGTTACGCGGTTTTGATGCGTCTAAATTGATTCTAGTATATTTGATGTTTCATTTACTAGCTCATTGGACGTTTAATTATATTTGAATTGGATTCTAATAAGGGACATGTTTTAGGAAATACATAGTTTGACATTTTAATAATTTATTAATACAAGTAATAAGTTATATTATAGTTTATCCGTTGTCTGGCACCCATAATACACATAGGTATAAGCTTTATGTTGAGTTTCGGGCTGGACGGCGCTGTGTAAATAGACATAGTGTAGAGTAATTTATTCATTTAATTATTGATAGGTGTTCACAACCTAGATTGTTATTGAATTTCGCAACAGCTTAGGTCTATTGGTATCAGTTTGTGAACCGATTATAATCACGTGATACCCCTGGTGTTGCAGGCGTTCATAGGCTACGGTAACCGCTAACATCAGGTAAGCCGTATGCTTGATTGCCAACTTTATGGCATAATAATTTTTGACGCAACAGTTAATCGCGATGAAAACTAAGCCGATGCGTTGGCGAGTCTATTAGTAGGGTCATATATTTGCACACATTATGCAAATCCAGTGCGCACTGTATGTGCGCGTCATCGTTGCCGCGTGAGCCCTCGTTTGTCATGATAATCTACAGGAAGCTACAACCATTTCAATTTACATATATATTCGACTGATTTAGCGGCCGGCCCTGGCAATCTTGCATTGTTTTATCCCGAACGAATTACTGTTTATATACGTGGAATTTATGATTATGGAAACTATGTTTCGGCGTGTTTCCTATTTCCGAATATGGGATGGAAAAGCCGGCAAACAAACACCGCAGGTGGAATTTACTGAGCAAACTAAATCCTGTATTACATATTCATATTGTTTTATTTCAAGCTAGCTTTATGTGTATTTTGATACAGTACACCGACTGCAAAAGAAGGGTTTGACATTACCGAAATGGCTCATTATTATGGTGACATAAAATTACTAAATCCTACAATGCGCAAATAATTTTACAGCCAAATAAGCTTTACTGTATACGTGAAATCAAAGAATGAAAGATCAGAGTAGCCTGCAATATGATAGAACATTAAATATTTCACGTGAAATAAGCCATAGTGTCCCCTAATATCAGGTCAACTACGTGTCTGTCTGCCGGCTAAAATCAATAAAAAAAGAACTAGTATCAGACAGTTGTATTCCATTTTAAATTACTTAGATAAATAATTATATTTAATAACTTTGAAGTGTTAACTACTTATTTACGCTTTTGTGTTGAGTTTAAGAATTTAAGCAATACGATTTCAGAATTTAGTTTATTGTAATGTTCTTTTGTAAAAAAGCTTTCGTTACAATCCATTTAAATTTAATAAAAAAATATCGTTTATGTAAACACTTACCAAAACAACAAAATAGGTTCCACGAAATATTTTAAATACTAAAGCAAAATTCTTAAGGTCTTGCAAAAAGTAAGAATTAATTTTTTTTAATTTAAGTAATCCTATGTCCGTCTCCGAGCTCTAAGCTACCTCTCCACCAATTTTCAGCCAAATCGGTTCATCCGTTATAAATAGTGTAAATAACACCACTTTCTTTTATATAGTTTGAGTTGCAATTGTAGTTCAATGCTTTGGAAAATATTTCTTGAAATCATTTCAAATCGTCTTTAGGTTTATGAGTGTGAAAATTTATGTAATTTTTTTTGTAGACCGGTAAGAGAACCCTAAGCTCAATAGAAATATTTTTTATAATAAAAAAATGAAGTTTTTTTAACTAATAAAAAAATAAACAACTAAATACAACGTAAGTATTGAAAGAATACCGAATACCCAAGTTTTTCTTTTAGTTAGAAACTCTAACTAAATTATTCATCTAAATTGCTGTTTCGTTAACTCATTCCAAGTTAAGCCTGAATTTACTGTCCGAATGAGTAAATACAATTGATATTTATGGTTATTTGCTAACTCGTCCAGACAGTGTTTATTTATTTGTTAAACGTTATCTTAAAAAAGAATTAGAGTCAAACAAATACTAGATTATTTTATATTTATTTAATAAGATAAATATACCTAACATGTAGGTAACTATTAGTACAACTGCCTTTTAGCCATTTCAAAATAATTTACAAGATATATTTTTCAATAATATTTGTTTTTTAAGACAAGCCACTATTTCTGCCTGCTTTAACTATGAACATAAAATTTAGTACAATTTTATACGTAGTATTATAAATTATTTATATTGAAAACTAATTGAGCGGATAATTAACGTTCCATTAGAATTAAAACAACTAAATGTAAAATTGTACATACAGCTTGCAATGGAAAGTATATAGCTATTCGAAACCCTTCATTTTAAATACCTAATTTTTAGATACAACAAAATGGTGTCAAAATCCGCCATTTTGTGATTTATAATGACCCTAGCTAGCCAAAATGTTTCAATCCATTTTGGCTAGCTAGGGTCATTATAACTTTGGTCCATTGATATTATTATAATAACTATAATAATGATCTCGCAATGCCAGTCTACTCGTAGATGAGTTTAATTGACCTCCGTTTATAATTACAGCAATTTTTCTCTTCCACAGTATCTTTTGTCAGTCAAACATCAATGCAAACAGGTGTAAGCTCGAATCATTTTTGACACTAATTACAATGGCCTCACGTATCTTCTGTTCAAAATCATTGTTTCGACCCAAATAACCATTTGCGTTTGCGAAACGCAGGTGCCAGCCATCTCGACCTTGCTTACACCTTAACATCTTTTCGGCCATTTGCGACACATATCGTTAATGCTGAGAAACATCACAGCCACTTAACTCTTATGGTGATTTCCAAAGTAATGCCGGAAGGCTTTCAGAGGTGTTGCCAAACAGGTCGGAATAATGGACGTTATGGTAGAAGAGATTAAGTTGATAGAAGGATCACGGTGACAAGGTAACTTCACGACACAGAATACTGTTATGATGGTGCATTTGGTGGTGCAAATGCTTGTTTATGTCATTCAATACAAAAATTAATAATACTGATAGTTCTCGACAATTAAAACATCAAAATTAATACATACTTACTGGATTAAAATGATACCATAGTAAAATTCGTTTTTAAAACGTTGTAATAAAAGCAAAGAGAAATTCAGTATCGAAATAAATGTCATTTTACAAAGGCGTAAAATATAAACTTTAAAACATTAACTATCAAATACACAAGCCTTTCATTATTTAGAGATTTAATAAGAATCAACTCAATAAAAGGTTAACTATTTTTAGTTAACTACTTCTAGAGGTACCTTTTAATTTATACGGAACATACATTGCGCTAATCCGATTAGTCATTATTTCTTGTACACAAGTACTTTAAAAAGGTACGCTTGAGCCATCACATAAAATGTTCTTATGAACTTTTGTTTTAAGATTCTGGGCCACAGCTTAGAACCACTGTCTCAATATACTATCAATTTATCGGGACTGTAAACAAATAAACTGTCCATATAACAGCTGCGAAGAAAAACAAAAACCACAAAAATGTCATTGTAACATTAAAGACAACACTGTGTTTGGATCTATGTTAGTCGTAGCAGCTCTCTTCATTACTGAAACGAATGCACTGCCAGCAAAGTTGCTAAGCGTTGTCATTAACGTGGACAAGGCTTCTTATCAAAATTCTGTCGACTTATATGAGTAACATTACGTTGTAAGGCTTTAAACTTCTCAGTCAGCTTGAGATTAAGATTGTTGTAACATAATCGAAATGTCATGAAGTAAGTACACACTTGTTCTACATAATTAATATCACGTTACATTGATTGTTTTGTTTTGCGTATACTACGTAACTATCAAAGCTTCTTCAAAAACATAACTTAAGTTCCATCGTCTAATATTTTTCAATTTCATCACTAAATTAATTATTATTGGAGAATCATCCAGCAAGAAACTACATACATCCAGCTTCTTAAAGGTTTATAACATTTACACTGAACTATGATAATGGAAAATTGAAATTGAAAAAAAGAACAAAATAATTTGAAAATGTAGTTGTTCATACTTCATTAAAATGAAAGGAATATCCACACCACTATAGACGCATGAATTGTAACTTATGGTGAGAAAAATACCGCTGTCACTAGCGCCAAGATTATTAATCAAAACCATTTGATACAAGAAAAATACGCTTTTTCCTCCTCACTGGAACACCGCCATCTTGTTTAAGTGTTTTTTGCCACACAAAATTAATGGTGTTACAACCGATGAGAGTAAATAGAAACGCGCAAATATAATTTATTCGAATTTGAATGAATGTGCTGGCACAATGGTGACCAAGTTATTAAAAGATCTGCAAGTGACAAGCAAAAAAGTATTTGCGCATTTTGCAGAGTTAAATTAAAATACAAATTAAGTTTAGAATAATTTTATTTCAAGGGTTTAAAGAATTCATTAATTTTTTTCTGAGAAACGGTTTTTAATTTAGACACTATTTGTACTTTATTTAGTTACCTTCTCTAAAGCCCGTTATTTCGACACAAATTTTCTACAATCCTGCTAAACGGCACCCTCAGGCCTGAGTAATAATGCGAATTTTTTTACTTTTTACCGTAGAATATAAAGTGTAATAATTACTCATAATGTTTTTAATCCAAGCTCTCATTTTACTATCTTTAGCCGTGGCCTTGAGGGTCAAGAGGATTTTGGAGAGCAACTCTTGATAACGTACTGTCTGTCTGTTACGCTTTCATTTCTACACCACCGCATCAATGTGCTCGGCCGTGTCGTCGGGAGCGTCGCAGTGATGACACTGCGGCGTCTCCTCCCGACGGGGGACACGGTACAGGTAGTGTCCGAAACTTCCGTGTGCGGACAAAACCTGCGACAGCCGGTAGGTGAGGCAGCCGTGCCGGCGTTCCACCCACTCCCTCAACACCGGACGAATGGCCTCAATCGTCCAGTGGCCGGCACTTGGGGCTTGGAGAGCCTCCGTCCATTTGGCCAGGGCCTCCTCCCTGGCCTGGACACGACCCAGCGCCACCTCCTCCAAGCTGGGTCGTTCCCCCCGCATCCTTGCCGCGACCCGGATTCGATGCACCTGGGTGGGCCAGAACCAGTGCATCGAGTTCCCACGGCGTTGTGCCTGCTAAGACGCAGGCAGCCCCGTGGGAAACTGTGCGGTAAGCCCGTACAGCCCGAGTCGCGATGACCCTCTGCGGTCTCCGCAAGAGGGCTTTCAGCGAGAGGGAGAGGCTCTCCGCCCAAACAGGGGTTCCGTAAAGTGCCATCGACCTTATCACCCCATGATAAAGCCGACGGCACCCAGGTCCTGGACCCCCCACATTGGGGAGGACCCGCCCGAGGGCTGCAGCGGCGGCACACAGCCGTGGAGCGAGGAGCTTAAAATGCTCCTCGAAACTCCACCGGGGGTTCAGGGTCAGGCCGAGGTACTTGAAGTGCGCCTCGAACGGGACCCGGACCCCCTCCACCCGGACTTGGAGCCCCCGTGGGGTCCTGCGGCGTGGGGCGATTCCACTTTGATCACCTGGGTGATATCAACCAGACTCTGTAGTATCTAGGATTTAATGAGGAGGGGCGGCGCGACAGAGCCCAGCTCGTGTCACGCTTCGGTGGTGTGGTGCACTACTCCCGCGGCCGCACTGCGCTTTGACCCCGGCGCGACAAATTAAAAGATGACCTTTTTTTTTCAAAACCAATCTGCACACACTAAGTAAAGAGATTTTGCAAAATTAAAAAAATACGTGCATTACTGTTATCGATAGTTTCAATCAGTACCCCCATCACTATTCAAAAATAAAACGTTGGTGCGCTTTGAGGAATAGTTTAGTTGCGCTTAATTTGTTGCGCTTAAAAATGGTTGCGCTTCGAGGAATACCTCTAAAATTTGTATTTTTCATGGGAGCTTAATGAATTAGGGATAACAAAAAACACTAAAATAACACTAAAATTCATAATCAAAGAACGAAATTATATGTATGGCTATATTTCAGCCTTTGCCTTTGAATAAAAAGTAAAAAACATAAATAAATAAATAGACTCGAGTTTTATAAGTATGCACTCGAATCTAATTAGCAAAGCGTAATTGGATTGCACTAGAGAGTCTCAGAGTGTACAGCAGAACACTTTACTCGGCAGAGCAAGGTCTGTTTATGACCTGTTTGTAGCATAGATAGATAGATAAATAATTTATATTAACCACTCTGTTAAGTATATTTGATTTTGCCTCCATTCTTTTTGCGTGAATGTCATGACATACTCTACAAATAGTTTTTTGTACAGCCACATTTAATGTCCAACTACAGGGCGGAGTTACAATAATGGTTACTAGCTTTATCACTACGCTTGCCAAATATGGATTGGTAATCACAAATCCGAGCTGTGTTTAAAAATTCGACGCAAATCTTGTGTGCTTGCCCTATGGACCTGGGGTCGTGGGTTCAAACATTCAGGACAAACCTTTGTTTTTTCTGTATTTGGATGTTTATCGGTATTTAATATATATTTGTGGTCGCGTCCTTGATGTCAAGTGTACTAAAAGATAGGCCGTATTAGACACTTACCAAAAGAATACATAGTTTAATAGGCTATTTGACTACTGCTGGAAAATAGTTTTATATTATTTATTATTGCATAAAATGCAAACCGTTTTAATATTTCCTGGAGATCTGTCGTATATACGGAGAAAATCAATGTTAAAGTTTGAATTAAAAAATTACCCGCCAAAACGCAATTTTTGACAGATGACGTCACAAATAGACAAACAACAAACTCAACAACAAACTGTGAAATAGTTTTGAAATTTATTGCATAAATAATGGTTTATAAGTGGTGTGTTGTACCCAAATGTACAAGTACATCGATAAAGACTCCGGAAAAACTATTTGTACCAGTTCCTATAGATCCTGAGAGCCGAAAAAAGTGGTTGAGTGTAGCTCGTCGAAACCCTGAAAGCATTGGACCTAATTCAAGTGTTTATATGTGTGAAGATCATTTTAACGTAAGTAATATTTGTATTGTTGCGTTAGTTTAGGTTACGTTAGTTTAGGTTACGTGAAAACAGTGCGTGACACCAAAGAAATGTAGGAGTTAACATAACCTAAAAAATGCTGTCAGCTCGCACAAAATGTCTCTCCATTTTATGCACAGAACTTTAAATAAACAAAACTGTAATAACTAGGACGGTTGGGAAATAACGTAAATAACACGTAGATCGCACGATCAATATAAAGAAAAACAGAAAGCATGCACTGAACTAATGTTTACATTTTTTGTGACGTCATCAAAGTTGCAACCAATCACAGAGCGTTTTCAATCACGTGATTAAACCACAAAAAAATTTAAATTTCATTTATGTTTTTTATACAGTAAATGACCTTATTTTTTCAGAACATCCAATAAAATATGCTTTTTACATTACATTTTATTAGGATGACAACAAATTGTTCCATATTTTAAACACAGTCAAATAGCCTATTACATGAGCGTTCAATAAAAAAAAAGCTTATAAAAATACTTCAAAAAAATTGAACCAAACCCGAAGTCACCAATATTTAAAAACCACATAAACGAAAACCTCAAAACATATTTTCCTAAACAACTTCCCAAAAATTCAACACGAAAGTAATAAGAACTCTGCCGGCGCAGCTCGAATATCTTAGCCGTTTTCGTTATTCTCTAAATGAAACATAACAGATCGTGGAATAAGCCGAGTCGAGATTCGCACTCATTCTTGAGTTCTTTCATTCTCCAGTTCGACTCCGGAGCCCACGGGAGTATTTGTCAGCCTGCTCTGCGTAGCTTTATTTAATTTTTTGACTCATACATAAATAATTTCTCTCGTCTTCCGGCCGCTTAGGGCGCTTAGCTCCCGCAAAAAAGATTTACACAATCATAAAGACAAAAAGAAAATATTGTTCAAATGAGACTCCTGGGCTTAGGACTATGACATGACATAGAGTTATGTGAAAAAAGGAAATCGATATTCAAGAAAATATACGGTAAATATTTTAATAACAACGTTGTCTCTTCCTTGCAAATGGACAAAAGACACAACATCAAAGTTATGAGACAGCTAAATGATGACGAACTTATCTGAAAGCAGTAAAACCTGCCCTATTTATTTTTTATTTTTTATTTATTTATTTTACTACACACAACAAATTACGATCATTAAAAAACTAAGTTTAGAGTAGACAATTTTGATCTGGATTGCAATCCAAAAATATGTGTAACTTAAGGACATGCAGTAAGGAGGACGTGTTTACTATTATCCAGTGACCTTCAAGCAACATACTTAATTAAAAAATACCAAAATTTAAAATAACACCTGCAAGCTAAGCAGATGTGCTTGCCTCTCAAATATATAAATAATTAGTACAACTAATAATTAGAGCCGGCACACGGGTGCTGGTCAGACCAAGCATCGAGGCCAAGCCCTTCGGGTGTGAGATAGAGGATATCCTTTATTGTTCTTATGTAATGAGTAAGTTTGGGGGTGAAGATAGCTAACTTAATGTTGTCTTTTGCCATTTCATTATACTGACGAGCCATTCTGACAAGAGGACTGTAAAACGAGGTGTTGTTTTTAAAAGTTTGTAAAGCAAATATATTGGTTTTGTTGAGCCTACGACCACTATGTTTAGATGATCAGCTCCAATAAAAAGAAGTAGCAAAAAAAATTTAGATTTACTAACACATACACACTACCAATATCTACATTATAAGTACTAGAATACGACTACTACAATCATCTGCTCGTACTAGACCGACTGAAGCCAATTTAAGAAAAATAACTTTGTATTACCTATATTGATCATTGTAAGATTTAATTGTAAACATACATGATCTTAAAACTACGAGTTACAACTAAAATTCTGAAAAGCAGACGTCACTCCAATGTACGAGAGTATGAGGCATCACAAAAGACTACTGCAACACCAATTCCGATGAAACTTTAACTTTTTGTTTCCCACGAAGTCTGTAAACGATGCCGTTATTCTCATCAAGTTAATGCAAAAATACATCCGCACAAACAAGATGGAAACTTCCGTGGTTACCGCAGAAATCCATTCCGAAGTTAAACAGATCTTTTTGTTCCGTTTTTTTGCTCATTGAATCCGGGAGAAGTTTTTGTGTCACATTTTTAAGGATTATCACTGGGTTCATTTGGGAAGTTGGGACATTACAATCGCTAGCTAAAGGGCCAAGTTGAATTCGCCCGCGGCGGCAAGAGTTACATCCCGTTTGTTTTTAAAGAATATTACGCTTTTTTCTTCCCCACCATTATGATGATGAAGAGTGCTATGGTTCAAGTTTCATTACAGTTTTGTACTTTCCAGCTTGCAATGTGATTTCTTGGTAAATGAGACACAAATTATCTTACATCTTAAGTTTTTTTTTTTAATTTTGCAGGTCTTTGTCAGGGTTGTGACGTTGATAATTTGTATAGTATTGATTGCTATTAGATCGAGTAAGTTCAAAATATTCGACACAAATAACACAAATATCTGTTGATATTATGTTATTGTTAAAAAGGTTGAATAAATGTAATTCTCAGTTAGATTGTCACTTAAAAATTAACGAACTCCAATTTGGCTTTAGGCCACATCTATCAACGGAAAGTGCAATCCTGAGCTTAAAGAGCGCTGTCAGGTACTACACTGGGAGGAAGACACCTGTGTATGGAATTTTTCTTGATCTGTCCAAGGCGTTTGACCTGGTCGTGTATGAAATACTATGGAAAAAGCTACAAGAGATTGGATTACCTTCGGAGTCCATCTCGCTATAACGTTTTTGGTATGAGAACCAGCTAAACTGTGTAAAATGGGCAAATGAGTACTCGGACCCTTATAGGTTAGCCTGTGGTGTGAGGCAGGGGGGGTTAAGCTCTCCTAATCTTTTTAACCTCTATGTAAACGCGCTGATTGAGGGGCTCAGCAGCATGAAGATCGGATGTCATGTGGGTGGCGAGTGCTTCAATAATATAAGCTACGCGGACGATATGGTGCTGCTGGCCCCCTCAGTCAGCGCCGTTAGAAGGATGTTGGAATATTGCGAAACCTACGCAGTTGCCCATGGCTTAGTGTACAATTGTAAGAAAAGTGTGTACATGGTTTTCAAGTCTGGTAATAGACTGCCTGACTTTGTGCCTCCCATCAGGCTAAATGGGTCACCCCTCGTTAGAGTGAGACAATTTAAATATTTAGGCCACATAGTTACAGAGGATCTAAAAGACGATGAAGATATGGAGAGAGAGCGTAGGGCGCTGTCGGTAAGGGCTAATATGTTGGCTCGCAGATTTGCACGATGTTCTGGGCCTGTTAAGGTTATGCTATTCAATGCATATTGTACATCTTTCTACTCGTGCAGTCTGTGGGTAAACTACACCCAGAAATCGTACAGCGCCTTGCGCATTCAGTATAACAATGCCTTCAGGGCATTGTTGGGGCTGCCGCGATACTGCAGCGCTTCCAGCATGTTTGCGTACTCAGGGGTTGACAGTTTCCCAGCCATCCTGAGAAAAAAAGCAGGCTCACTTTTGAGACGAGTTCGTGGCAGCCGCAATAATGTCCTGAGGGCCATAGCCGACAGTGGGGACTGTCCATTCGTCGAGCACATGTGCCGTATCACTAAATCTAAATTAAACATTAAGTACTAACATAGGTGATAAGATTTCATTGTTACTAACATTCTCTAAATTAAACTTTAAGTACTAACATAGGTGATAAGATTTCGTTGTTACTAACATTCTCTGTTGGATCATAGTTATCTGAATAAACATTATTATTATTATTATTATAAGCTAAAACAGGAATATGTATGAATCCTTTCAACAAACTTTTTATAGCTAAGTGTAATCTTAACTTCACCACATAAAAGTATTACTGGAAACTGTAAAACGCAACGCGCAAAAACAATATTTAAACATATGTACCTACGGAAGATAAAGCAGAAACAACACATTTTAATCGCCCGTCACGACCACGGACATGTCCGCGGGCCGGCCGCGGCGGATTACTCAGTCGCCGCAAAATCCGTAAAATCCGTAAAGTCTGTAAAATCCGCAAAATCCGTAAACGCCCGCTCCTTGAGCGCGTCTGTGAACTGGGAAGTTTCTTGGATCCCGCCGTAACTTCTGTTGCCATTTAATAAAGATTAACTTTTTAACAAAGTTACCGTTACATAAGATAACAATAGAAATTGAATATGATGGTTCCCTTGTTCCGCTTTAAGATCGACAAGAATACATCAGACTTCTATGAGCGTGTGATACTTCCCTGATCGAGCAAACTTTTTTTCTTTTAGTACATTAATTATTCTGAACTTTATTTATTCTGAACTTCAATGATTACAAAATGACCAGTACATTTTAAAATACATTGATTTATTGCATAAAATAATTATCTAATCGAGTTAAATTAAATACCCTCATGCTATAATCAAGAAGCAGCTAAATAATAATCGTCTATTTGAGGCTTAGTGGAGAACTGGGGCACATTCAAGCAGTTTTGTTACTTGACATTTTGTGTCTAGAAATTTTCGTATTATTGTGCTAATATTCATCGCCTAGATTATAGGCCTGAAAAGGTTATCTCAATTAGCATTAAACACAATTCTGTATTCTACGTTAATCGTCAAAACGTTAACCTCAGAACCACATTACTGTGGCCTGAATAAGGCTCATTTTGACTCTGAATATAAATGAGGACTTTATTTGGCGGTGTGCTCAATGGTTGCAGTTTTGCAACTATATTGGAGCTTAGCAATTCATGTCAAAGCGGGAATAGTTTTGTGGCTAAATGGAAACATCGCTGACTTAAGTTTTATAAGACTTTGTAATGAAACATCTAAAGATTGCCGTAATTCGATGTTTCATTATGATTTTTATTTAATTATTTATAGACAAAACCTTAAATGTACATTATCATTTCTAAAGTGTCAATAATAATTGGCTTCGAAATTGATTAAATAAGAGAAAGTAAGTTTTCTTAATAGTGAATATATCTACAGTAGATATAAAACTTACCTACTTCTTTGATTAAACAATAACAGTTGTGTTGCTGTACTATAATTATATATGTGCCATTTTGTGGACTGTTTGTAAATGTGTATTACGTTAGTGACTTCACCAAGAAAAAAAATCACGATATTGTTACTACAAATAAATCAATGTGTCAAAAATAATAAGGCATAATAATAATTTAAGTTATAACATTACCACTTATAATTGAGTTTACGTAAACTAAACTGAGACCAAAAATGGCCGCGTCACTATTTACGCCGAGTTTAGCTGAAAAAGACTTGATCGCACCTTCTGAGAGAACATTCTATATTTCAGATAAAAATGTTCTAAGATCCATCCCTCCTTAAAAAGGGCTAAGGCGAAAAAATCCTCAGAGGGAAAAGACTCAAGTAGGGTCCAATTCAAACACGTTATTTAAATATTTACTACAGCGTACTCGGTTTTAACGACCTCTCGTTTTATGCAGATTAGCTAAAAGAAAGGCAGTACCTAATAAACTCTTTCTCAAAAGGTGCAAAAGTGTCCTTATTTGGCCGCTCTCCCCTATAATACAATATTTCATTATGCAAACTCGAGACTAAGGACGAGTATCTCGAGCAATTTCCTTGAGAGATTTCATGTCATCACTTTGCCTCTAACTCATTATTATTTAATCTGTTCTTCAGTAAAGAGTTGGGTTAACAGGGCATTTTAAGAGGCTGCTTTGTGGTCAGGTCGGATACAAAATGCTCAGCCGTTTTGTTTCGTGTTTATAGTTAAGTTTTCAAATAAAAGTTATAACACTAAAAATATTTTCACCGCCTCCGTGGAACAGTGGCTAAGCCGCTCGGGTATAAAAACACGGAGGTCGTGGGTTCGATTCCCGCCTTGGGTCTGGTTGGTGGTAGGGCTTTTTCAGAGTCCGACTGGCTAGCTACCACAGGTGAAATCTGCCGCCATAACAGCTCTGGCTGTGTTCCGGCAATATTAATGTGGGAGCCAGTACACTTGAAATCAGAGGCTCGAAGATCAGATGAGTCTACAGTCTGGCAGCACATTGAGGGACGTTTCCAGGTGAAGCGTCCCTCAATGGAATAGGCCGCAGTGGCTGCTTACCATCAGGTGGGCTGCGTGCCTGTCTGCCAACTGACCTAGTATAAAAAAAAATATATTACTTCCCAGTATCCGAGCACTTATTGATCTTTTTATGTGCGTGTTAACCACAAGTTGGCGGTGACGGAAAACATCGTGAGGAAACCTGCACAATCGATAGGCTGCGTAACCTTGATCCAACTGGTCTGGTTCCCTTGTAAAGGATTACGGAGGTCAGATGGCAGTCGCTCCAATATAATAACTGGACCTGCCAAATCCTGGATCGTGGTGTAAGCTTACCCTGACTTCTTCTTCTTAATCGGTACCCCAATGCTGAGGATCGTGACTCCGATTGATTTTGCCAATGGTCTGCCTCCATCCCTCCCGGTCAATAACCTGATGTAAAGCGTCGCAAACCGGTATCTCTAGCTGTTCAGAGATGTGATCTGCGCATCGTTTTGGGGTTCTTCCTCTTGGCCTCTTTCCCTCTACATTCCCCGTCACTATCAATAGCTCTAAGTTATTTGCGCCTCTTCTGGCGATGTGTTACCCTGACTAGTTCTAGACAAAACGCTTGGAGAAAAAATTAAATTCTATTTTTATCTGTTTTTTAACGTACGTTTGCGTGTTATTGGTTTAAATTTCTTATATTTAAACAAGAGATAAAACTATTTGTTGCAGTCGTGTATTGCATGAAATTTAAACAGCTTTTAAACTGCTTCTGTGTAAGCCGACAACGCGTGAATGCTACATTTTGTATTAAACCGTTCGATGCGCTTAACACGTCATGTTGAAATATCGCGTTGCTTGAATATTTTATATTTTTAAAGTAGATAACCATCAAAAGCATGTATAATAAAATGATGTAACGAATATTGGATTTTCACTTTCGCGAATACTTATACCGTTTTATCCATGTATCGTGTTAAATTGTGTATGTGAGCTGTCACTTCATATGCGTTACGTCGATGATTTTGAATCTCTACTAATATTCTATGTTTATAATTGCCACTAGCTCGGCAATGACAGAAAACTTTGTTAAGAACCTGCATTGTTGCGTCCAAGTTAAAGATGCATCGTATTTTGTTACGTTGCAATATTCTGCACTGTTTAAAATGCAACACCAAAATGTACAAATTGATTTGGTACACATAAAATTGAAGAGGCAAAGATAGCCTAGCGTGGCAGTGTTAGGTTTCCTTGATAAAGAAAAACGGCAGATCCACCAATCTGAATGAAAATAAGCCTACGGCTTAGTATAACATAGGCCCCTGGCAGATTGAGGTCCATAAATACACCTGCGAATTTTTCACTCGATTCGAAAGCGTTTCTTCCGAACATATTTTTTTACTCATCAACACTTATAAATCTTGTACAAATCCTGTCTTCCCTTTCCTCGAAGCTTGGAGTAAATCAGACGTGTGCGTTTCACGTGACAATGCATTCTCTCGATTTTACGATTTCACTTAGTAATCGAACGATTCGATTATTTCAATTCGTTAAACACGCCTGGGGAACGAGTTGATTGCCGCCGCGCATGTAATTGGAAACGTTAAATTATAGTCAAGTAATATATGAAAAATTCGAGTCAATATAATCATGTCCCTTGTTACTGAAATGAGTTTAACTATAATCTTGTAATAGCGCGTTCCGTAATTATGTGAGTATAGTGGATCTTCCAATCGATTGAGTCTTCTGTCTGGGGACCTACGAGTACCTCTACCTTACAGAAGACCCAGTGAAGTAGCTCTTCGTAACTGTTGTGCTAAGTTTCTGCCGGTGAGTAAGGTCTCCAAACATCAATTCCTATGGTGTTGGCAGCGAGAAAAAACATTTTTTTTAAATAAATAAACCAATATATACACCTTCTCAATCTTCGTTTTTCTTAAATTTCACAA
Source organism: Mecyna flavalis (assembly GCA_949319885.1). NCBI lineage: Eukaryota > Metazoa > Arthropoda > Insecta > Lepidoptera > Crambidae > Mecyna > Mecyna flavalis. Next base: position 11,229,091 of record OX439408.1, on the reverse strand, counting down.
CTAAAAGTTCAATATTGCCTTGTGGGTTATAACTTATAAGTATCCATAATAAAAATACTATTAATTTATGTCATACAAGGTGACAATAACTCGATAATACCTAATCACAAAATATTAATAGAAATATATCATGTTAGGTACCAGACGTTAAAGAAACAAGATTAATAATATAAATGATTATTATTAGCCTGAAGTAATATATTACGGTACATACACCCACATAAATCTTAGAAACTTATATCAGAATAATATCTTATATAGCGTACCTACATAAGTTTTCGTTTATTGAATTATTGGAAATATATTTTTATATTAAGAAAAACATTCCGTTTTATCGGAATATACCTACGTGTGAAATAATTTGACTTGACAAAGAAATTTTTTTTTTTTTTTTTTATGTTAGAGGGAGGCAACGAGCAGGCGGGTCACCTGATGGTAAGCAATCACCGCCGCCCATAAATACCCGCAACACCAGAGGAGTCACAAGTACGTTGCCGGCCTTTGAGAAAGTGATATGCTCGTCTCTTGAAAATTACCATGTCATAGCGGTCCGGAAATACCGCTGCAGGGAGCTGGTTCCACAGTTTGGTCGTACGTGGTATGAAGTTACGAGTGAAACGTATGGTAGTAGATTGCCACTCGTCAAGGTGATGAGGGTGAAACTTCAGTTTGTGACGAGTTGTACGGTGATGAAACCCTGCAGCAGGTATAAGTCCGAACAATTCCTCCGAACACTCCCCATGGTACATGCGGTAGAGAACGCACAGAGATGCTACTTCTCTCCGCAACGCCAAGGGATCGAGCTTAGCGGAAAGACTCTCGGCGCCGACAATTCGATCGGATCGACGTTGAACGCGGTCAAGTGGAAGAAGCTGATACTGCGGTGCCCCGGCCCAAAGGTGAGAACAGTATTCCATATGGGGCCTTACTTGCGCCTTGTAGAGTTGAAGACGATGAGCCGGGGTGAAATACTGTCTCGCTCTACCGAGGACACCTAACTTTTGTGAAGCCAACTTGGCCTTATCTTCCAGATGACCGCGGAATTGAACATCACTCGATATGTTAACGCCGAGAATCCCAATACTCGGTTTGGCATTGAGAGGAGTGTTTTCAAATAGAGGGGATATGGCAAAGGGGGTCTTTTTTGTGGAAATGAAAACAAATATGGATTGAAATGAGGTCAAAGATGAGACGACCGTAAATAAAAAATCTCCATTAATAAAATTACTATCCTCACCATGACCATCCTATCCCATGAGTAAGAAAGTACTTACTTCGCTTACTCTACGACCCGAAATAGGTCTTGGCCTCTGATATCAAAAAGCGCCAGTCAGGCACTTGAAGTTCTTTTAAATCTTTCACAATTACATCCACCCAGCGATATTTGGGACGGCCAACCAGTGGGTGGATAACAGCCATAAAGTAGTGTTAAAGTGGTGCCACACGGGTGTTGCGGCTGCGCAGCGCTTCGTCGTCGCAACGCATTTATCCCAACGCAGTGAATGCCAATGAGCGTTGCGTCGGCGCTGCGTCAACGCAGCTATTATGCTATTAGGGTGATGCCACGCGGGCGCGTTGCGCTGCGTTACGACGACGCACCGCAAGCGCTCGACGGAATGGGTGCCACACGATCCGATGCGTCGTCGCAACGCGCTGCCTTGTCCAAGCGCGGTGTCGGAGCGCTGCACCACTCCCCCCGCTTCGTCTCTCGGCTACAAGTCCGTTGCGCACGCGTTGCGGCGACGCGCGTCGCCACAACGGAACGTGTGGCATGCCCTTCAATTTGTATGAAATATAACGCATCGACGACGCTCCGTCACCGCAACGCGCCCGTGTGGGATCACCGTTAAATACTCCGCTCCGTCGTTTCAACGCAGCTCCCTTCCACACCTCGTCTCTCTCCTCTCCTTAATCTCCTTTGCGTTGCGCGTGCGTTGCGTTGGCGTCCATCATTTCAACACACACATCGTGCGGCATGTCGTTAAGATTTATATGTAAAATAACGGAACGTCACCACTCAGTCGACGCAGTACTAACGCAGCAAAACGCAACGCCCGTGTGGCACCACCATTAGTGTTTGTCCTTCTTTTATGTTGAGACATTGAGATGTAGCAATGAATTGACATAATTCTTGGTACAGGGATAGTTTGGGAGCTGGCCAGTGATATAGGCTACTTTTTATCTCGAAAAAATCTATATATTCCGGGATACATTCCTATATTGTCCATGTAGAGTAAGGCTTATCTGTATATATAAAAGGAAGTGGTGTTAGTTACCCTATTCATAACTCAAAGACGGATGAACTGATTTGGTTGAAAATTGGTGGAGAGTTAGCTTAGAACCAGAAGACGGGCATAGGATACTTTTTATTCCGGAAATATAGGGGAAGGGAGTAAAACCGCGAGGGCGACCGCTAGTTTATAGTAACGACTAATTTGAAATATTTTCCAACTCAAACCATCATAAATCTTGAAATTTCTTAAAAATACTAGTTATCATCTAAACCTGTTACAACCTTAGTGCTCGAGTGTACGTAATGCTACGAGGGGAAAATAAATTAGCTATCAAGGGCAAATTGAATCGTGCATTTTGGCAGATTGTTACCTCCGGCCTGCAGGCGTCAATTACCCACGGGGATGCTCGTACACGTTTATGTGCTTAGGAATATAAATGTACTTTCGATAGAGGAAATGACAAAATTGGAAACAGGAAAAATCATTTTGTGAGAGTTTTTCCGGACCAGTTTTTCCACTGACAGATAGGTTTGTGATAATTTATATCTAAGATATGGATTATTAGATTCTATCATAAAAAAGAGAGCATTATTGTTATTAAACAAATAAATTATCACGAATTATTTAGTAGTGGTGCTGTTTTACAGTAGGTACAAATGGGCCGGCTCGTCCGGGGAAGTACCACCCTCTCACATAACACCAGTGTGAAATATTAGTGACTACTATTGTGTTCCGTCTGATTTGTAAGAGTGCCGGAGGCCCGGCATACCCCCATAGGCCGGCGACGCATCATCAATCCCTCTGGTGTTGCAGATGTCCATGGGCGGCGGTGATTGCTTACGATCAGGCGACCCGCTGGCTCGTTTGCCGCCTCTGACAAAAAAATCACGAACCTATGTGCCAGTCGTAAAAAATGGCTTCAAAGGCCGGTTCCACCGCAGTTAAGTTTGTGATATTTATTTCTCTGACAACTGAATAAATAATGCAGGTTTTATTGCTTATTTGTAATAATTAACTTAAATCAATAGTAAAACTGTCCCTTAATGTTTTATTGAAAAATATATAACCTAAATTGAGATCGGTATGCGTTTTTAATATAAGCGGTCTTCTTTCTATGACAAAGGGTTCTTCAGACGAGGCGTGAAGAGGCATTTTGTGGGCCGGCAGAGTGAAGGTGACTGATGCTACGTTCCTTATGTTGCACCAGTTGTCCTCTCGTTTAGTTAGACTTCACTCCCACCAGGAGTTAGTTACCTTCTATTTAACACCAGGAGTGGGTTCATTTGCCGAGCTAAATAAAAAAAGCGGCCTAGAGCGTAGCTATAGTCTGTTGTGTAGTGTTTTAGAAGTTACAGATTCTGTTTTCGTAAAAGGAAGGTTTTAATCAACAACTGACAACACTGTAGTAAATGATATTATAGAAAATGTTACGTGTTTCTTATGTTTTTAGAAGACTTCATTGAACCCGGTGCCTTAATTTAAATACTACAAACTAGCAAGCGCAGCCAATCTATCGTTTTTGCAGCACCCAGCGGCCGGCGCCAGAAAGCAATTAAACACTCTGTACCTACTTTAATTACCGAACTTGCACTGTTTAGTTCCGGCAACGACTCGCTAAGGAAATTTATCGCTTGACGAGATTGATGCTGACCGGTTACGACCTTAATGAAAGTTTGGAAACAAACACAAATGTGTAAATTTTAATTTGCTAAGAAAGTAATTACTTTTACGTTTCGGTTGCGTTCTAATTTTGTAACGATCGAGACTGCAACATTCACAGGTAACCAAAACTGGATTTAAAAAAATGGTAACACTCTTCATTTTGGAGTTCCTAAAGCTAATGGTGCCGTAGAAGGCGCGTAAAGCCGTTGGTTCTAAACTTGATATTTGTATGGTCGAGTTAGCTTTTGGTAAATCTCGTTGTTGGCCAATTGTTGGGAGGAATGCACTAACGACATAAAACAATCGCAAAAAAACTACAATCTCTATGATGAATTCCAGGTTGGATGAGTGATCACCAGAAACCGATTCCTCTTCTCTGCGAGATACATTAGCCCCAGATGCTATAACAAGATCCCATTTCCAAATAACGAGTCGTGACAGAAGCTTGAATAGACTTTCAGTTTGAATGAAAAGCTGTCTCAAAGAAATGATGTGACGTCATCAATCACGAACTAGAAAAAGAACACTCGAAATCAGAAGAGGCTAACAACGTGCACACAAACAAATTTCAGCGCAACCCCCGCCGAGTTCTAAACCCATTTATGTATCTTTGAGCCTTTAACGAAAAAAGTTTCGTCATAATTCCATTCTAAGTAAAAAAGTAAACAAACAGAGTAAAGAAGGCAATCAAAAGTTACGTAAACAACTTTTCGACGCTTACGTGGAGCCTCCGAAATATCTTAAAATATTATGTTAAATCTTAGAGAGCCGGGGGCAAAACAGTTCCGGATTCACCTTTGTTAGGGCTGCCCAATTTACTTTTTTTTATTTATAATAAAAGACAATAAGAAAAAAGAATTCATCTGGAAAGACCTTGGAAGACCAGTGGCATTGCATATGCATAGCCAGCTATTAATAAAGCAATACACGTCTTTTTCTCATCTTATGGGAAACACTGCTGAAGGTAGTTGATATTTACGTTTAAAGTTAACGTTTAGTTTCAAGTCCTAAACTCAGCCGTAAGTATTGCGTCTGCACTTTCACTTATGTCACACTCTGGTCTTAGTCCCACGTTGTATTATTAGTACATGGTTTTGATTATATTATTATGATGGATTTCTGAAAATATTTTACACCTCAACAACCTCTGTGAGAGAATTTTAGGAGTTATCATCGTCCAAGCCCTACATTCCTACATTTTTTTTAGATAGATGACACAATAATATAACTCCTTTATATTAAAGTAAACAATTTTCTTTTAAATATATGACTTCAGAACAACTTCGTTTTGATCATTATTTTTGTCGTGTTTGCTATTGTTTTCTAGAACAAGTTTTGTAACCCGAATTCGTTTACCACCATTGGCAGCCCTATTCGCTTCCTAAATATATTACGATGTTCGGAAGGCTTAATACGGAAGGGAAAAACTTGATGTTTTCCTCATAGAAAAGTAATGACGTAGGTATTCGTATAGTTACCGTAATGCTGCTAATTAAATGATGAACTAATGATGCTTAATTAGAGACTCATTCAACATTTTTGTGACGGATATACGTACTCTTCATTAGAGAATGCTAGCCATTTATCAAGTTAAAGCGTTAACAACTTAAGCAAAGTGTACGTAAAATGGAGGAATGTGATGTGGTCCCTTATTAAGTTTATGTCCGCCTCTGTGGAACAGTGGCTAAGCCGCTTGGGTATAAAAACACGGAGGTCGTGGGCTGGGTGGTCCATTCCCGCCTTGGGTCTGGTTGGTGGTTGGACTTTTTCAGAGTCCGACTGGCTGGGGTGGTAACCCCCACAGGTATAATTAATCTGCCGCCATAACAGCTCTGGCTGTGTTCTGGCAATATTAATGTGGGAACCAGTACACTTCAAATCAGAGGCTCGAAAAACAGATGAGTCTACAGTTTGGCAGCACTTTGAGTGACGCTTCCAGGTGAAGCGTCCCTCAATGAAAAAGGCCGCAGTGGCCGCCTAACATCAGGTGGGCTGCATGTCTGTCTGCCAACTGACCTAGTATAAAAAAAATTGGAAATATTATATCCTTTACATACGTTCTATTAAAACCTGTAACATGTACATAGGACTTATGAGAAATTGTGCGCGGTTACAATGAAATGATTCCGAGAAAAGTAAAGGTGGGCTTCAACTTTCATTTCGCTGAAATAACTACAATTTTCTGACATAAATTGTTAATAATATATTGAAAATATATTAACCCCATTCGTTTGCAGCGTTAAAACTGGGCGTAAGGACAAAGCGATTTGCTTTGTCTTTTTCAATATATACCTGGGAGTGTAACTCTCTTGGATCCGTTTTTCCTAACCATTATAACTTGGGGCTCTTTAAAACCAGAATTAACAGTTTTTTTTTCTAAGCAAGCGCGCTCCACCGTAGACAGCATAGTTTACATCTGACAAATTAGTGGTCAAGGTGTTCGTTTGAATCAATATTCAATAATTGGGTCAAACTGTGAACGTAAATCGAATTGAGTAACTCAGAATATGAATTGAAGCTTTTTAACACGAATCTACGACGAATTACAGCAATTCCGATTAGGAACAAGTTTTCTGCTCAGCGTCGCTCGCATTCAGACAAGTTTAGGAAAGTTTATTAAATACCTACTATCAAGTCACTGGGAACCTACGTAGTTATGTGATTGAGGCAGGAACACCGATAGAATGGAATGGAATACCAATAAATTTCGAAAGCAATTTGAGTGGATGGTTGTTTAAAGACCGATCGCATGAATAGTTTTCATGGAACATTCATATACACGGTCATATCTTATCTATGTTTCGGTTCAGGAAATTTCATAGACCTGATCATTTTCTAACGCACATTACTCAAGCACCTTGCTTAGTTTTGTACTATGTATACGTGTCTAACTTTTGCATTATAAGGATTTTACATTATGATGCATTAAGCATGAGCAAGTTCAAATTACAATCTTTCTTTTTGAGAAAATATAAAATACTAAATGACACGTCCGCCGTTATTTGATAGAATAAGCAAAAGATGAAACGAAAATGTATTTTGTGCGTCTTGAAATTGGCAATAGACAATTTTCGTTAATTAATTTCATAATAGGAGTAATAATGTAATTCTAAAAACTATAATTTTTACCAGAGTGTTTCATTAATTTACCGTTAGACCCATTCCGCCTCTTACGACCAGAGAAATGTGACGCAGAATAAATTGTTTATTTATCGCTAGCTAGTGTACATAATAAATAGGCCATTAGCATGGATATCTAAGAAATTAATAAAAACTTTCTTTCAAATAAACCTTGTCTCTTCTTGCAAAAACCCAGATATTGAAAATCTGAAGTGAAGTCAAAAAATATTTATCTGAAGTGGTTCTAAGGATAATATAATGTGCGCTCATATTTCGGCAATTCGCTTTTATTTATTAAGATGGTTAAACTTGGTTGTGACTGTTATCTAAGACGGCTTCATGTTTTGTACTATTTAAATAAATTGCTGAAGTCATTACCCTACTATATTGAGCGTTAAAATACTGACCGACTACGAGTTGTGTTGTACTTTATTTTGTGTACTCCACTAAGTGTGCCCGCTCACGTCAGACTTTTGTATGACCGACAATCGGTGACCGACTTTATTTCTATGGTATTTCTGACCGACTATTTGTAGGACAGTACGTTCTATTTGTCACCTACAAAAAGTCGGTCACCGATTATCGGACGTGGGCGGGCAGCCTTAAACAAGTGGAGATAACAAGCATCTAATGCATTATTTAAACGCTCACAAAAGGATTACAGTACAACTCGCCTGTTCCTGACAAGCAATTAATTAATTAATTAAAATAAAACAATTAAAATGCGTAAGAACGCTCCGACGATGTTAAATGGGCCTGTTTAATGTTCACGTGGAATAAAGGGTAATTTATTTACGTTTCAATGAATAAATTATGGGAAATAATAGTGTCAAACTTCACCGGTTATAAAATAGGGTAATCAGGCCTATTTTATAACTGGTAAAGTAGGCCTGATTAACCTATAAAGTAAATTATTATATTAATTGGTATTTTTGTAAATGTTCTTCATTTAGTTTCTTGGACAGACAAAGTTAATTTTTAAATAAAGGTAGCTGCGGGTTGGTAAATTGAATTCAGTTTGCGAGAGTTTTAAATAAGAAAATACTGGAATATAAGGTTTTTGTTATTTTTACTCCTCTGAAAGAATATACAAACAAAAACGGATTTTCATTGCATGTCTTTGTTTATATACAGGGATTTCCCTGTAAACATTCGGAAATGTAATTGCAAACAGATTTTAAAAACGTGACCTTATTCGCAGAAAACGCATCCAAGTGTAAATTACTTAGATAGGGGCGAAGGGCGAACCGTATCGCTTAAACAGTTCTGCATATGAAATTATGATATATCGCTTATGAAATTTCTACAGTGACCCTTTTTTGATATAAATCATGGATGGATAGGATTACCTCGGCTGTATTTTATGTCGCATCCACAGAAGGGCCTGGCGATGTGAAATATGGTGTACTTAGTCTAAGTAAGGCTTGAATGATGAATTATTTATCATTTTCATCTTCGGAATGACAAAGAAAATATCCTCTGGAGATAATTCGGGAAAAACTCGAGTGTTTATGAAGACGTTTGGTGGGTGTATTAATAAGACAGCACGCATAGGTATTGCATAACTGTGAGAAAGAATCGGGTGGTATGGAACGTTGTTTTAAAAGATAGCTTTACAATGCATGAGACCAATGTTTTATTTTTCAGCGGGCATAGAGATATTCAAATCTAGATTTTATAATCTATTTAATAAAAAGGAATAGCTAGAATATATTTCAGGATCACTGGGCAAAATTACATAACATATAACAAATTTTTTCTTACTGTGTTCGTCATTGCCAGGACAAGGTTCGTATATGTTACCGGCAATGTGTATAATGCAGGTACTCTATACAAAGCCTAGGCAATGTATAAAACACGTGGTGCCCTCGGGAAATGTATGAAATATTATGAACATTATTGTTCATTATATACTGGCAATGTGAAAAAGAAATAGGTCTTGGGCTTTATTTACTTACTACCTATCTAATGACGGTCAAATGAAAGGTGTAAATCGACTTTATTCAAATTAATAATAATTATGCTAGGTCAAGAAATATTTATGATAACTTAGTTTTAACTTGTTCGACCACCGGAGGATTTGTTTTTTATTACTAAATGAGTATTAAAAAAATAAAAAAATGTTACTAGATCGACGATCGAAGGAATGAATCAAACTAGTGGAAATAATAATTTATTTTCCGAACCATCCTTCGTCGCCTGCCTGCCCGCACGTCCCCCCTTGCTCTCGTCATTTCATACATTACCTGCTGCGCATTCAAACCAATAATATTTCATACATAACATGCACGTTTTTGGTATTCTACTCGTATACATTGCCTAGGTATTGTATAGAATACCGGATTATACAGATTGCCGGTAACATAAATACAATAATTTTCACCCTAGTGAAACGGAGGCGAGCAGCCAACTAGTTAGTAATTAAATTTAAAATCCTTTACCATTTTGCCTTTGACATGGAAGGTTATAATGGTGAAAAGTGCCTTTTATTAAAGAAATCCCACAAATTCCTGTAAATTAATATAGTGTATGTACTCCCTCATGACACAACACAGGTTTCCATTTATTTAATTAAAAGATGGAGTGAAGTCTTCATAGGCTCGGCGTGCTCCCAAAGGAGTTATGAGCCAATATTCTAGCAACTTTAAGGTTTCGAATCGTGTGATTTTATACCACGTATGATTTTGTTAAGGATAATATATTTTCTCTATCTAGATTAAAATAACCCCCTTTTGATAAAATCCAATCTGGGGCATTGTAATAGAACAAAACCGCATCCCTGCTTACTGCAGGATATCGACTAACAAAGTGAGGGATTTATGTCCAAAAGACTTTCTCCATGATTTTGTTATCTTTAAGTTGTATTTTTTCTGTTAAGAAATAAGAAAGAAAGAAAAACATTTATTAACTATACACAAACATAAAATACACAACACAAATCTCAGTTACAGCCTAGATTTTGAAACTATGGTTACTTATAGGGTTACTAATAGCATCAATTTTCAGGATGAAAGCTGTAGGCAACGATTGGCTGTAGGTCCCACTCCCGATCTGTCCCTGGTCGTGCCATAATACTAATACGCCGAGCTAAGTAATAAAAATATCACTTTAATAGTGGTTTCTGATATTTACGCGATTACTACTCATCCGATAAAACAACTTTAGCACTTTTTTGGATCCGTTTAAGTTGTTTTATTTAACTAAACTAATATTTTTAGGAAAAATGTTAAGTGCGTGAACAATTCTCCCATTCAACATTTTTTGTTATCTGAACCAAGACAAAAAATTTTGAAAGGGACGAGATTACTACAATTAAATAGGATAAAAAAATATTATCTTGTAAATTTTAGCTTAATTAAAACAAAAGCTCTTTACAAAATTACCAATCGATAAATTATAATGAAGTTTGCGTACCTGCCGAATGAATAAAATAAATGCTTAATAATATTCTCAAATTGGAACATAAAGTTGGCTTTTAATAGACAGTTAGCCCTATTCCCGAGTTAACGTTGGGTTGAGTCGCCAACTTAGTCTACAAAGTTGCGATGTCGGAACTAATAAGTAAATGCTATGCGACTAACTAACCATAACCAGTGGTCCTTAGATTGCGGACTAGACGGCCACGCTTGGTGTCTGCATGCTATTCGTTCGTCAATGCTATCAAAACTTATTGCTTCTGATCTGTATCTGTGACCTTCCGTAGTGGTGGTTCCTAGCCCGATTTTGGCTTTTAACTAACTAGGAATCTTAAGCTCAAGTGATCCCGCAAGCACAGGTGTACTTCCAGGTATTACTTTGCTCTCTTAATCTGGTGACACAATAATTTGATACAGCCATAAAGACAAAAGTTTTTACTGTTACTTAGCTCTAACTAAACAACTGGTGCCTACCAAATATGTACTATATAAATTACTTAACCCTTTCCACGCCAATGTCTGATATATCAGACAAACCATTTTCGTGCCCACCACGCCAATGTCTGATATATCAGACAAAAAAACATGATCAAGAAACGTTGTGTTTTTACTTGCCTGAATGAGTTGAGTATAACCTAATAATTTTTTGGAATTTTTTTTTAATGTTCGTGGCGTGTGGGGCACCATTTTCGGAAAAAAGCGTGGCGGGAAAAGGGTTAATTAACGCTCTTTCCTCAAATTATGAAAATTGGAGGTATTAATAACACCAACTTTCAAGTTTCAGACGGTCCCTGTCGGATTCGGATTTTTAATTTACAACAACAAAAATTATCTCAACCGGAAACTTAGCATTGCTATCACTAGTAGAACTGAAGGCGATTAGTTTCGTCAAAGTGGCACTGTCATTGAATAATAAATAATATTCTACTTTTTTTATGTTTGGACTAAGCCAGCACTTGATCACAGAGTTGTCTGATGTTAAACAACTATGCGGTCTATGATGGAGCGCGCTTACTTACTTACTTATATATTAATACAAAAATTAAGGATTCCTACGTTGCGTTTGTACAAAACAGAATAAAGATTATTTAGGTACGTTATTAAAACAGGGCTCAAAATGTTTCATATTCGATGTAGTAGCCATAAGTGTCAATAACGGAAGTACTTTTAAAAACTACAACTAAAGAAACACATTTGAAGTATTATTGATTTGATGATTGACGAGCCATTTGGTGTAATGGTCGAGAAGTCGGCTATTACACCAAAGGTCGCGGGTTCGATCCCCGCACGGTACAAACATTTGTGTGCATGAACATGTCTGTTTGTATCGGTCTGGGTGTGTCTATGTATAATATGTATGTATTTACAAAAAAAAAAAGTATATAAGTAATGTTTATCCGTTGTCTGGCACCCATAGCACAAGCTAATGCTTAGTTTGGGGCTAGATGGCGCTGTGTGAATAATGTCCAGAGATATTTATTATTTATTATTATTATTTATTTATTGTGATAATGTAAAATGCCTTATACTCTTTTTAAAACACAATATAGGATTCCTTAATCTTTGTATTGATTTAAATGATATAATTTTTATTCAATGAGGGTGCCACTTTGACGACACCAATCGCCTTAAAATATTGTTATATTAGGTACCTATTATTTGTTTTTAACGAGCGAGCACACGTTCAAATACGCGAACTTTAATAGACTACATATAAGTGCTTTCGAAGCACAAGTTTAACACATGAAATAGTATCGAAAATTTAGTAGGTGCATTTTAGCCAAATTATATTCGAAGTTCCATCCATAAAGCCTTAGTATCTAACGCCGCCGGTGCCAAACCCGTTCGCCAAGCGCTAATGTACTGGGACATGTAATTTCAGTTTTATGTGCCGCGCTCAAATACAACTCCCGTGCAATTTGTCTTTGAGTTTAGTGCGCAGGGAACGAGCGATTCCCATCTGATCAGCGTACCCACAGTTACAGTGAAGTTAGCAGTAAACTAACAAACACAGGTGGGGTTACACCGTGCTTGCTTATTATGTAAGTAGGCAATGAATGAACAAGGATCAGAGCGATTTTACTAAGAGCTAGATCGACTGTATTTGGCAATCTGAATCATGATCGTTTATTTAAGCATCTTTTAGTTTCGGCACGGGTGTTGACAAAAATATATCCGAATGTCTCGAAAATTTGCTTTTACACATAAACTAGCTTTCCGCCCGCGGTTTCACCCACGCGTAATTTCCTTTTTTACAAATATCCCCCCTTCCCCCCATTCATTCATTCCCGGTGTCAAAAGTATCCTATAACACCTGAGGATAGTGTATCTTTCCAACGGTGAAAGAATTATTCAAATTGATTCAATAGAATAGGCTCCGAAACTACTGAACCGATTATTGATACAAACAAACAAACAATCAAATCTTTCCCCTTTATAATATTAGTATAGAAAAGTATCTGCTTATTAATAATTTAAATCAAGTCTTCGCTACAATGATTCTGGTTAAATGAAAAAATGGCGATCACAAACCCAAGCTGTGTCCAAAAAAAACGACTAACTTTTGCTTTGCCCGGGGATTGAACCAAAATCACGGATATGTACTTAAACTTCAGATCTAAATATATAGTTACTTAAACCACTAGACCACACTAGACCAACAAAGCGTTTGTGTAAAGTGACTATTGTACCAAACCGGAATTTTTATACGATTAGGTGCCATGATTATTATTAGTATTGCCTGTATTTTGATCAGTTTTCGAGTACAGTTTCCAATAATAATCCCTTGCAGAAAAACACACGTTTATTGCTAACCGTATAATTTTTATTCTTCTTGTTAGCGTTAATGCAATCGTCATGTTCGCAAACGCTACTCTAACCGTATACGAAAACTTTACGTATGAAGCCGCTGCCGCGCTGTTAGAATTTAGTGACGTAGGGAAAATGGCGCTTCATTACCATCTGATCAGCATTCCTGCAGTACTAATGAAGATAGCGGTGAAGCAAATTACCAGTTACATACTATTATGCTCTGTAAATAACTTGATGGCCCATTTTACAGTAAGAGCACCAAGAAGAGGAATTATTCCGATCTGTCACCCTGCTTTGTCCCCTTGGGGTGACAGATCGGACAAAAAAGTTCGATCTGTCACCTCGTCGGGAACAGGGGGACAGATCGAACTTCATTCACCTCCTCAAAGTTTTATCCTACTACTATCCTACTACCTACTACCGATAGGGGGACAGATCAAACTTTTTTATTCCTGTTTGTCCCCCTTATCAGGTAACTGGGACCGCGGTCCCAGTTTTATTTAGTCCCAGTCGCCTGAATCCTCAAAATATGGTATAGGTATATATTCTTAAGTAAGCAACCTTTTATTAACATAAAAGACAAAATGGTTTCGGTTTATAATCGGCTTTATTTATATAAATGATAAATATTCCTTTTAATTGTCTAATAATTATTAGTCTCATAAATCACGAAAGGTACATAATTATTACACAATCAGTCCTATCACGAATATAATAACAACATTTTTGTCCGATCTGTCACCCCAAGGGGACAAAGCAGGGTGACAGATCGGAATAATTCAAGAAGAGTTTGTATCTCATTTAGGCCAAACATGAACATATAAGTAAACATTATATAAATAGTATGAAATGTATTATTTTTAAGGAACTTACTACCTGTTTACTGTGTGGCAGATCATTGTTGAATTGTATTAATTTTATCTAAAGCGTTTAACCTTTTGGACGCCAAAGTTGTCACCTGCGGGCCCTGTACGCCAACGACGACAGTACTTGACAAAAACCCTGCATCTAAAAATATGAAATAAATATTATATTTCAAACGATTTCTAGTATTTTTTCTTTACATTCGACAATAATACATAATTGTAACCCAGCTCTGGCGTACAGCACAAGACAGTGCGTTCGTAGCTTGGCATTCAAAAGGTTGTCGACAATTAACCAAATACATGAACAGGAAGCCAGTATACTTGAAAGGCTCAACGATCAGTGGAGCCTACCATAAGAAGTACATTAAGCGATGTTTCCTGGAGAAGTATCTCTTAATGTAATAAGCCACTACTATCAGGTGGCATGAAGGCCCGTCTGCTAACTGAAGGGAAATAAAAAAGTGAACAAATGTGCGATTTATCCTTGAGCTTGATTGATTTGATCCTTTAACAATCACATCTAAATTTATGCGCCAAGCACTCAAATACAAATCTATGCCATTTTTCTTTTAAAAGTATGAACAGATAGTGGTTGGGAGTTTTCTTTAGTTTTCTTTTACTTAAAAGTGAAAGTATTTAAGAGGTCTAAGATAAAACCTATTAAGTTCGAAATATTGTAATGAAAAGAAAAGTATTTCAAGAACTATAAATACCTACTATTTTAAATACTAAGTACACAAGTTACGACCAATCATATTTTTGAATATATTTCAAAATTAAAAATGTATTAGGTACATAAAGATGTGTATCTTTCATCTTCTAACGTTTCAAGTGTCTTGGCTCCCAGTTAATATTGCCGGAACACAGCCATAGCTATTAGTTTGCACGGCGTTAAGCAGTAAATAGTATACTTGAACTACATTATGCGTTCAGACTTGTTACTATACTCGTATTGTTCAGTGTATATAAAATAAATATAATGACAGCAATATTTCTGGCCTCAAACTTAGAGACAACTTGCTGAACCCCGTAAGCACAGTATCTAATTAAGTATAATTGTGACGATGCAAGACATCGATATTTCAAAGAATATAATTAATAATAAATAAATATTCGCGAGATCGATTGTTCGAATGTCGGCACTCGCTCGACGGTGACGGGAGTAGCTTTAATGAAATACCTAACTAGATTTATTAAATCATGACAGATAGGGAAAAAACGCTTGGCGAATGTATCTTAATTTCGAAGTCGGGGGCTTGTCTTGCATGGGACATGACATTGAGGTTTTTGAAAATCGTGTTCGTTACAAATATGAAATAGAATCAACTTATAATGCTACCTATAAACCATATCTTTTTAAGTAAAGGGTAGTAATTTTTTCACGCACCACAGAGCAAGACACGATTTCACATCGTGAGCGGTCATAAAAACCGCATACCATTTAAAATATGAAACTACCGAAGTTTAGTGGATGCTAAAGTGGCTGTTACCATGTAACAGGACTCGTTCCTCTTTTAACTTCATCCTCGATGTTTGCCAAATGGCCAGACCAAATCGTCCATAACACGAAGTTTTCCTTTTTCGGATCTTTTATGTAGGGAAATTCAATTTCTATGACATGGAAAATCTCCCATGCATATCGGCTTAAACATTTCGTTTTTGCTGAGAAACTTTTTGATAGTTTCCAGTCCATATAACGGTTTTGATACATTAAATTACTGATTTGGCATTATGATTTAGTTTTTGGATATAGGGATTATAGTTATAGGTTGGATTGTTTAGTTAGAACAAATAAATTGTCGTTTCTTTTAGGTATCATAAATATACAGGGTGTTCGGAAGAACGTTGAACATACGATAATGGGGGGTAGTTGGGGTGGTTTGTTAACTAACTAGCTCAAAAGATTTCACCTAGGTCTCAAGATTTTTTTTTAATTATTTTTTTTATAAATTTCTACAATTTTTCGGTTTTGTACCTTTAAACCCGTCTAACTTTTTTTTTAATGACCAGATCCAAATAATTTTTTCATTATTGGAATCTTAGTGATTGGTAGGTTCCTTTAAATAAAAAGTTGTAAATTGCACATTGCTAGAAACAAAGTTATGGGCCCTCAAACATAAAATAAGAGTTGAAACAAATTTTGAATCTCAACTTCGCGTAGCATTTAAAAAATAAATAAAAGGGATGGATGACTTCTGATTTGTTAAAAACATCTCCAAAGTGTGAGCTTTCTAACGATATGTCGTTTGTTTTGATATCTTTTTTGTAACCAAAATTATTCGATGTTTTCTACCCAGGCGGACCATTTCGACGAAAATTTACATACGTAAAAACTTAAATGTTTTGCGAAATTTATCAATGCAAAGGTCAAAATAACGATTTACTGGGATAGTGACATAAAGCAGGTAGATTTTTTCTCACTCTTGCACAAATAACGGCTATCTTTTCTCTCTTTCACTCTGTGTGGAATGCGCGGCGAGTGACGCTTCCCAAGAAGGTAATAATAATAATGTTTCACTCTAGTACACACACTTACATCGTAGCTTTCCTCTCTTTCGCTTTCGGAACAGACGACTCAGTGTAAGTGACAGAACCAAAGAGGACAGAATTCTTAGTCGGGACTTAACTGCCTCTGCGATCATACGTGCCCTTTGTGCCTACTCTTGTTACAGTTATCTTCGTTTTGTTTTATTGTTATCAGTTGTTTTGTTAAGTTTTGTTATTTCTGTTACGTTTGTTAATCGGTAAAATGACTTCATTTACCAATGAGGAATATGCGGACATTTTAATGGCATATGGAAGAGCTAACTCCAATGCGCGTAGAATTTATCAAGAACGAAGATAACTGTAACAAGAGTAGGCACAAAGGGCACGTATGATCGCAGAGACAGTTAAGTCTCGACTAAAAGTTCTGACACTTACACTGAGTCACCTGTTCCAAAAGCAAAAGAGAGGGAAGATTCGATGTAAGTGTACTAGAGTGAAACATTATTATTATTACCTTCTTGGACAGTTAAGTCTCGACTAAGAGTTCTGATACTTACACTGAGTCGCCTGTTCCGAAAGCGAAAGAGAGGGAATGTAACGATGTAAGTGTAATAGAGTGAACATTAGTTTTATTACTTTCTTGGGAAGCGTCACTCGCCGCGCATTCCACACAGAGTGGAAGAAAGAAAAGATAGCATTTATGTGTTCAAGAGTGAGAAAAAATCTACATTCTTTATGTCACTATCCCACTAATTTGTTATTTTGACCTTTGCATTGACAAATTTTGCAAAACATTTAAGTTTTCACATGAGTAGATTTTCGTCGAAATGGTCCGCCTGGGTAGAAAACATCGAATAATTTTGGTTACAAAAAAGATATCAAAACAAACGACATATCGTTAGAAAGCTCACACTTTGGAGATGTTTTTAACAAATCAGAAGTCATCCATCCCTTTTATTTAATTTTTAAATGCTACGCGAAGTTGAGATTCAAAATTTGTTTCAACTCTTATTTTATGTTTGAGGGCCCATAACTTTGTTTCTAGCAATGTGCAATTTACAACTTTTTATTTAAAGGGACCTACCAATCACTAAGATTCCAATAATGAAAAAATTATTTGGATCTGGTCATTAAAAAAAAAGTTTGACGGGTTTAAAGGTACAAAACCGAAAAATTATAGAAATTTATAAAAAAAATAATTAAAAATAAATCTTGAGACTTAGGTGAAATCTTTTGAGCTAGTTAGTTAACAGACCACCCCAACTACCCCCCATTATCGTATGTTCAACGTTCTTCCGAACACCCTGTATACAAAGTTTAGTAAAACAAAGATCTAATTTTCGTGTTAATTTGGATTTATATGTCTGGTTTTCGTGGTTTTTACAGCAAAAGCATTTCCGAATAGTGACAAAATAATAATACATAGTTAGTTCCTTTAACCTTTTCCGTTACGTTTCCTTTAACCTTTTCCGTTACAAACTTCCTCGCAAGCATACCACATAGCACATGTTCTACACAAGCAACAGAAGATTTGAAGAATAACACTGTCCTAATTCGAGATGTGATTAAACAAAGATACCAATTAAGTAGTTAAAACAAATAGTTATCCCGTATGCAGTTAGCACCGAAGTGTTCTGTTTTAGTTCGGGAGTTGAGCTTAAGATATGTGCTTGCCAAGAAACCCGGTAAGCTCATTAGCAACAGTAGTAGACGCTGTAAGTTGCGTTCAACAGTAGAAGACTATGTATTAAGGCGCATTGTGCAATGTGCATGTCGAGTGAAAAATTAACTAAGAAATTACTTGAAAAAATTATGGAAAGAAAACGCTAAAGAAATTAAATCTGCAAAAAAAAACAATTCAGTAAATAGTTTACTTCAAATTATAGTTCACAAAAGTTAATAATAGTTCATACATTTTGTTTCACGATATAGCACCATAAAATAAAAATCCATCCATCTATCCATTATTAATAATTATTCAAATTAGGGATAAATGCAGAATATAATAAAGGTTAATTTAGTACTGAATGAATATAAAAATGCCTTTAAAAATAATGAGAAAAACATCATCGTTAACCTCTTATTTACACGCACCAAAGATTACTAAAATTTCTAAGCGATCATTAAATTTTATAACGTGAAAATTATTCATCGTAGAAATTCGCCTTCAAACTTTGTTGGAGGTTTATACGCTAATTACGAAGGTCGCAGCCGCAGGATCGAAAAAAAACCGATTTACTTTTAAAACTAAATTTATTTAAATAAAAGTATTACAGTAAAACTATTTCCTAAAACTAATTGACCCGATCGATGCTAGATTCAAAGTGACGCCGATGACGAAAGTCCGGTGTTCGATGGCTCGATCACGTTGCATGGCACGCTGCAGTGTCAGCTATTCCTTGGTTTCGCAATATTTCGGTGTTCTAATTAGGGCTGCCGCATCAGCGATCCTCATACAAGTAAAATACGTAATTCCTCCACCCCTAGAACAGCAACTATTTGAGGACTTTGAGCGAAAATGTTGCTGGTTGGCTTCCATCCTCTGGTCCTCCATGTCTTCCTGGCTTCCTGCTTTCAGGTTGAGCTGGGTAGTCATATTGATGATTTACAGGCGCTGTAGTTTCAGGAACGTTGCGTCGTCTACAGGTGAGTAACTCGTAGCGTCGTAGCACAAGTACAATAATGAGTGCACTTGCACTTAGTAGCACGCCGTAGAAGGGTATCGTAGTATGGTATAATTGAGTTGACGGCTCGTTGATTTGTGACGGCGTTTGTAGCATTATCTTATCTTGGATGCTGTGGAGTCCTTGTAGATCGATTGACCGGAGATTTATGTGAAGTGAGTCTGTGTTTCTCTCTTCAATATTGGGTATCTTCATTATCTTGATCGGTTGACCTTTTATTTCGTCATTATCGTTGATGATGGTGAATTCTGGAGTTCGCAGATAACATTTTATAGGGATGCTGACCAAGTAGCTGCCTTGAAGCTGGGTGAAGTCTTCTCTTCCGCAGGTGAGTTGAACCTTTGTTTGATGTGGTAGTGAGATGACGTAATGTTGGTCATCTAGTTTTTCCATAGCTTCTTTATAGAGAGTGATGGTAGTTAACTTGCAGGTTTTCTCTAGAGATTGGCTCGAGATGAGATGCTGGATACAGTCAGGAACTGTGCGAAGCTGATGATTGACTTTTTCTTCACAGAGATAGCCGTGAGATAACTTCGGACATTCTGTCTCTATGTACACGAATGCATTCTCGTTAGTTGCAATAAAGGGATAAGATGGGATAAGGGCTTGGTGATTTTTATTTGGGATGATGGATAATCTATAAAGGTCATACTGATCTCCTGTAACTATCGGGAATTTAAAAACTAATACTATCTCTTTACCTATGTAATAAAAAGCGGGCTTTATAATATCATAAAATTCCCGTGTCTCTAATTCTAAGATATTATCTTTACTATATATTTTTCTAAGCTTAACTAACATATTACTTAAGATATCTATTTTTAGCATTGAATGATGGGTGCTCGATGCACGAATAAATGCTAATATATTTTCTATACTAAATAATTCATTTAATATATCTACTACATTTTCGCTAATGATTGCCAAAACTTGACCAAACTTAGCGTATTTTATTAAACTTTCACCTCTATAACTGTTTCTGTCTAATAACAAATCCGTGGCTGGCGTGAATATGTTGACAAGTCTAAAATTGCAATTTTACAGGGCGGCAGTTTTAAAGTTTGGCGTCGCCTGGTAAATCAGGATATTATATTATAAAATGGCTGTGCCTTTGAATATAGGTATTTTTTTCTGATCTTTCGAACGGTGTAAGCCTCATTGCATAATTCAGTGTAGTTTTCTTTGAAAAAGACTTGTCAATTCATTCACCAACGACTTATCAAGTTATTCACCATATATTAAGGATAATTTGCTTCAAGTTAAAATTAATTAATTCACAATTTTCAGTTTTTCAGTTTCTTTTTCAGTTTTAACACTTTTCAGTTACACTTTTAAGACATAAGATTATTTTTCAGAACCTGTTTTATTAACATTTTATCAAATTTTTGACAAAATAACATCTTTAAGATAGGCATTTAGCTTGGAAATTTATTTTCTCTTAAAAAGTCAGTATATTTATGTTTTGTTCTTCTTTTCTTAATTTTATGATCTTCTTCTTCTTCTTTTACCTCAAATTCTTTTGCTTTTCCATATTAAAAAGTATTTAGTTTTCTTTTTCTAGATCAGGATTCACTTCATCGATGTCTGTGTAAATGCTCTTACAATCAGTATTTTTTAGGTTTATGTAAAATTTATAAAAAGATACGTCAATTAAATCAGGATCTTTGGAAACTGGCCTGTCAAACCGATGACAGCTGTCGAAGGAATCATGCTAGATTTTACAAGGTATAAGAGGGATTTTTTGGAGGTTGCCAAAGAACTGAAATATTTAAAAACCCTCTCTTAGTGGGAACTTACACATTTTATGTAACCCCTGCACGAAATTTCAAATTTTCATTTCAATTGACTCTGCAACCTCCCTTGGGGGGTGAATTTTCTTAAAATCCTCTTGTATTTGAATCTGACACCGAAACAAAAATATACATGTAAACAAGACTTACTTTTAAAATTACAAAGTTTTATACAAACTTCCTAACCCCTTTTAACCCACTTAGGAGGTGGATTTCCAAAAATTACCCTCCTAAGGGGGAACTAACGCATTATAAAGAATCCCAGTACAACATTTCAAGTGCCTATGTCTTGTAGTTTGGGCTGGGCAATGATTGTCAGTCAATTGGTCAGTCAGTCTATGGGTTTCATACTGTTTTATAGGGCAGGTGGAAGTTTACTCTATACAAATAAAGATGAAACTGACCCTGGGAGGTAACTTCCATAACCCCCATTATACTTGTTTAAATCTTTGATGATCTCTGCGACAGCTGTCATCGATTTGACAGCTGTTAAATTTCACAATTTTTGTCTGACAAATGTATGAAGAGAAATAACGTTCATGATTGTGGGTTCCCGCCCACTTAGAGATGTTCATTGCTTTTATCATTCGCTTACACGTAATAATCGATTATGAAATTTTAAAACATCGGAAAATTTTCATTTTGTTTTACTCTTAAAACGTACCATTTTATAATAAAAAATCAATTAATTTGATTAGAAGTAATTCGTCAATTTCTTTTTATTTATTCGACCATAAGACATCAAAATATGTACTTACTTATGTACTTAATCTGACAATAACCAATAACCTTTATCTGTAAAGTCCTGATAAAAATAGGTGTATCTCTATGTGATGGACATTAAGCTGAAATTGGTTGTAGGAATCTGACATGCATGGTTGCATTGCTGCAAACTGTATGTACAGCCAGCGTTTCGTCAACCTACTCAAATGTATAGGAAGCTGAAAATTTAGGAAAACAAAAAAGAGCACATGACATTTGTGTTACGAGCTTGTTTTAATCTAAGGTTACGAGTATCAAAAATAACGAAGTTACCACAAATTGGTACTTAATTACATATTATTAACATCCAGACACAGGACAAACACAATTCTTTATCACCTAAATGTTTTCGCATAGTCAAAGAGCATGCCATGTGTCCTTTGTTTAAAATTACTTTTATTAGAGGTCCTCAATCGTTCAGTGTAGATCGATAGAAGAATCGATTACTTACGAATCGAAATTTTAACATTCGTTCATGGTAAGACTACGCCTCTAGAAATGTCACTGCGACACCTGTCGCAGAGATCATCAAAGATTTAATAAAGTATAGTGGAACTTACACATAATGAAGCACCCCTGTACAAAATTTAAAGTTCAAAGTCTTCACCCCCTTTTTAATTTTCTCGGGGGGTGAAATATTCAAATACCCTTTTTTAGTGGAAACTCACACATTCTAAAGAATTTGGTAAAGGACTATGCAAAGGAGCGTCCCCACCCACCAACAGATTTCAAACGTATCTCTATTTATACCTCTTGCCATACTGATCTTTTTTTTGTATGACGACATCCGCCGTAGGAATGGGGATTTCACGCAAATCGAATTTGAATGTTGTATTTTCAAGTATTTTTTGACACCGTTAATTGTGAAAATAATGTGCAGGCGATCAAGAGTAACCCCCCTGGCCTAAATAAAAGTGTTCAATCAAAATATAATCTTCAAAAATATTTTACAGCCGAGTCTACTTGAATCTAGACACTTACAGTGCAATTCTGAATCTTAGGCGTACGGCGTAAGCACGGTTTTATTGTTTTTGAATACCCCGTCATTTTTTGGATTAAAAATGGTTATTTGTCTATATATGGAATGTCATAATTATATTAAAACTAGTGCCAAGTCTGTTGGTGGGTGGGGACAGAGCCCATACAACTTCTTGCGTTGTTCTTTCAAATTATATGTTTAAACCCCTCTTTATCTGCCTTGGGGCTGGATTATCAAAAACCCCTTTTTATTTTAAACTGACACCAAAGTAAAAATCTATAAAACTAAAACATTGAACGATGCTTCCTGCTGAAGTGTCTCTCAATGAAATAGGCCACAGTGGCCGCTTACCATCAGGTGGGCTGCGTGTCTGACTGCTAACTGACTTAGAATAAAAAAAAGGGATGAAGTTTCATACAAACTATGAATCCTTTTTTTACTCCCTTAAGGGGTGAAACCCCCTCTTAGTGGAAACTTACGCATTATAAAGAATTCATGTACTAAGTCCTAGGGTCTTGAAGTTTGGGCTTGGCTTTGGTGAAATAGCCGACTTCTGGCCATTACACCAAATGACTCGTCGAATCGGAATATATGTAGATAGAGATATATACATTATTGTTATATTTGCAAGTAAAATAAATGCTGTTTTGGGTCTATGTTGGGTGTAAATTGAAAACATTTACTGGGCATTTACTCCATTCGTCTATATACGTCCACGGCTACAAATCATCTTTCCATACGTCCCATTACTTACCAGAGTTATTGAACGTAACGTACTTCCATTCACCATTACTATAATTTTATTTTTATTATTTGATTCAACAAATTCGTTTCATGCAGCAACTAATTCAATTGCTTTCATAAAGAAAAAACCCACATAAAAATTCGATTGGGGAATTTTCCATCTCTTTTCTCAGTTGAAAGTAAAAAATATAAAATATGTTAAAAATTTAAGAAAAAAATATTTATTACAAGGCTTTTTTTAAAAAACACGAATTGATAACTAAAATATCTTCATTAGTTATTATTCATATTTTCGCCGTAAATCAAAATTTTTTATTTTGATTTTGAACGTTTTAAAACTAAACAAAATTTGGCAAGTATGTAGATTTAAATCATGAATGTACATAAATTGTGGTTTGAATTTTAACAATTAAACATATCACGTTTGAAGTTGCTGGCATTACGCGGGAATAACTTGACAACTCGACCTAACAACCTTTGATTCAACCTATTTTAACCGGTCCTAACTTAATACCTGAACATGTCAATTTATGTTAATTTGTGTATGAAATTCGTAAATGAGTAAGTCTAGTTGGATATTTTTGTGCATTGTGATATGAATTGACCATACATTGATAAATCGAGTTGTGAATCATTATTCATAGTTTTATGTAAAAATATTATTTGAAAAGTCAATATGTCTGATGGTGTTCAGCAAAAATGTAGTTATTCAGTTGTGAACGACGGCAATTTTACAGCCTTTTTTCAGCATTTTGAGCTGAATTTTTTTTCAGGGGTGTGTCATGGCCACATGAAGCCATTAAGCCAATAAAAAAAAAATCATGCAAGTCGACTTATCAATGTATTCACGCCAGCCACGGAAATATAAGGTGTCGTTTATAATACGTTGATTTTCTACTAACTGTGAGATGATACTAAAGTGTTTAGACATCCATTCTTTACTATAACTTATATGATTATTTAACTCAAAGGATAGCTTTTCCTCGTTACTATACAGCGTCTTTATGGCTGTATCATACTTGACTGCATCTGACTGATCTAAGTTGCCAGTTATACTTATTACAATTGATCCTAAACCATCTATAAGTCCTCGTTTAGACCGGCTCGGTTCTAAACTACGTAACTGTGTGAAAACGTTATCTATCTTTATATTTAAGTAATTTATTTGTAGTTCAAATAAAGCAAAGGTATCATTTGGGAGCTTAGATTGAAAGGTTTGTACTTGTGACTGCAATATAGAGATTTTATCTTCGATGTCATTTAACTGAATGTGCTGTAAAAATGTATGATAATGGGTAGTCAGTCTAGTCGGTCCAAGTTTAAATGGTAAAAGTCCAGGTCCGTCGTCTAAGCTTTCAAGTCTTATCTCCTCGGGACTTGTCGCCTGGATCAGTAGCAGCAGAATCCTGTAACAATTTAGCATTCTTGGGCACACGTTTTAATCTGGACTTGGCCACGGGACCACGCTTTTTACTGGTATATATATGAATAGGTAAATCGGCTAAGACTTTATCCTGGGTGTACCTAGGCGCGACTTTTTGTCTAGAAGCCATAGGGTTCCTAACAAAAATCTGTTGTTCCGGTAAGTATAATATTTCAGGCTCACGGGTTTTATTTCTATTTTCTATCAGAGCTGTTCGAGTTGCTAAAGATGATTCATTTATTAAATTATAGACAGTTTTCATTTGCTCTTTATGATTTAATGAATATTGTTGCATTAAATGAGGTACGGGGTCTATATCAATGGGGTCTCTAGGGTCAAAGTGACCTGTTATGAGATCAAACGGTTTGCATTTGTTAAAGCTATGAATCGAGCTGTTATAGGCTATGATAGCATAAGGCATTAAATTTATTATAGGCTCGTCTTTCTGTTTTAATTTTAATATACGCAAATGTTCGAGTAAAGTCGAGTGAAAACGTTCTATGTTTCCATTATCGTTTGGTGAGTGAGCTAACGTTCTATGGTGAGTTATTTTATGTAACCGTATAAATTCTGAGAATAGCTGGTTAGTAAACTCTGTTCCATTATCTGTCACAATGGTATATGGAAGACCATGGTGAGTAGAAAACTGTAACAGGGCTTGTAAGATGCTGACTGCTGTACCATCTCGTAAGTGGTAAGCTTGACCGTATTTAGAGAAAACGTCTATAAACGTTAAATACTTTTCATTTTGGGCTGTGAATAAATCCATGTGAATGGTTTCGAAGGGTCTGGTGGCTGGTGGTACTACGTGAAATTGCTGTCTGATGGGATTCCTGTCATATTTAGCCTGGCCACATATAGTACATTCTCCTATAAATTTAGATATATGCTCTTTCATCTTAGGCCAAAAGTATCTTTTAGAAAGGGCTAAATAACATTCGGTAATACCTCTATGGTTTGTCTTACCATCGTGGTAATTACGAATTATTTCCTGTTGTCTAAGATATTCCTTTACATTTTCTATTTCAGATTTTGCGAGAACAAGATTTAAAGATGAACTCTTAAATTTATCTTGGATGATTGGAATAACTGAGTACATAGCTAAAGGTGGGTTTATAAGTAATGCAGTTTTAACCTTGGGATTCACATATTCTTTAATCGCGTTAATAATGTCGCTTTCTAAGTTTGATTCACTAACTTGTAACGAAATACGAGTATGCGTCTCAAATGGCTTTGTCACTACGGGCCGTCGTTTGACGTCACCAACTATAGTGATGTGCAACTGTCGATGAAATCTATTTATAGGTTCATCGGTAATGGGGACTTCAAGTATGGGATTTTCATGGCTAGTGTGAATGGTTTCAGTATCCGAATTAGAACGAGAGGCTGGATTTTCTGAAGGATTCGCGATTATTGAACTTATCTCCTCGTTATTTATCTCAATCCTAGACAGAGCGTCGGCATTGGTGTTACTCTTGCCTTTTTTATAGATTACAGTAAAATCATATTCACTTAATTTAAGTCTCCATCTTGTTAATCTGGAATTTGGCTCTTTGAGATTCATCATCCACTGTAATGGTTTATGGTCGGTGATGATCTTAAATTTGCGTCCGAAAAGGTAAGGTCTAAAATACTTTGTAGCCCATACGATGGCTAAAAGTTCTTTCTCAATGGTGCTGTAATTTATTTCGCTTTCATTGAGGGTACGTGATGCATAGGATACTGGCTTATCGGATCCTACTGGTCCTTGGGACAATACGGCTCCTATAGCAAGGTTGGATGCGTCTGTAGTCAATATGAATTCACGGTTAAAGTCTGGGTATTGTAAGATTGGATCGTTTGTTAAGAGTTTTTTACACTTCTCAAATGCCTGTACATAGTTTGAATCAAAGGTGATTTTTTTACCTTTCTTCAAACACTGTGTTAATGGTTTTGTAATATGAGCAAAGTCTGGGATGAATTTACGATAATATCCTATAAGTCCTAGAAATTGTTTAATTTGTTTAGGGGTCTCTGGCATTGGATATTTTTCTATGGCAGAGATTTTATCGGGATTTGGTTTTATACCGTCCCTGGTAATTATATGTCCTAGATAACTCGTCTCCAGTTTTAAAAATTCAGATTTATCCATCTGTATTTTAAAATTGGATTCGCGTAATCTTTGTAGAACCTTTTCTAAGTTATTTATCGACTCTTGTAGGGATGTCCCAAAAACTATGATGTCGTCTAAATAAACTAAACAAATTTCATTTTGAAGGCCTTTTAACACATTATCCATAACTCTCTGGAATGTGGAGGGAGAGTTCTTGAGACCCATTGGCATACGTAAGAACTCATAATGCCCATTTTCTACGTTAAAAGCGGTTTTTGGAATACTTCCATCATTTTTTTCCAGTTCTACCTGGTAAAATCCAGATGAAAGGTCGAGGGTCGTGAAGTACATACACTTTCCTAGCTTATCTAAGATGTCTGTAATGTTAGGAATAGGGTATTTGTCATCTATGGTCTTTTCATTCAGTTTACGGAAGTCTACTACTATTCGCCATTTCTTTTTACCTGATGCGTCTGCTTTCTTGGGCACTACCCATATGGGAGAGCTCCAAGCCGAAGTGGAAGGTCTAATTATTCCCTGTTCTAGCATCTTAGTTATCTGATCGCGTACTTCCTGGCGATGTATAAACGGATAACGATAGCTTTTTGTATAAATCGGAACTTCATCTGTGGTTTTAATACTGTGCTTTATTTTATTAGTGAAAGTTAGCGGTTCGCCTTCTAAATAAAATACGTCGGCGTAACGTGAACATAAAGACTCTATATTAGCTTTTTCCTCGGCGTTCATATGATCGGTTCTAAGGCGCGATAAGACTTCGCGTGCGCGTGACGTAGGCGACTGTCTAGTACGCGTGCACTCGATATTAAAGACTTGCGCTTGCGCGGGGCGATCTAAAGAAAATATAATGTCGTTATTCGTTGTATTACTGACTTCTAATACTCCGCGGTTATTTTTAACAGATGTAATGCATTCATGAATTAAACAGTTACAGATTATTTGTTCGTCGACTAAAACATCACCGTCCGGGGCGTTAATCGGGATTCGTATCATCTTAGATGTACCTGCTGGGATGATATCCTCGTACAGATTGACGTTACGAGAGTTGTACATTTTAATAGGATTAACTGCAAACTGAGTTGATAAGGTTTTATCTTTAAGATTTATATTGGCTTCCCATTTTGTAAGCAAATCTAAACCTATGAGACCGTCGAAATAATCATGGAAACGATACACGAACAATTTTATACTATCCTGGTCATTGAATTCGGGGAAAGAAGGAAGTGTGATAGAATAGTCATTACGACTGGTAGCATGGACGTTTGTTACTTCAAATGGATCGTAATCTAAAGGAAAGTTACAAAAGTATTTCTCTACACATTCGGGACTAATAAACGATTGATTGGCACCTGTGTCTATTAATAACTTAAGCGGCGGGTTTGATATTTGAATAAAAGGGAGTTGCCGTTGCGTTTGTAAATTCAACTCTATTTTAACTTGTTTGACGGGCCAGCTATCTGAAAATCCTGCTCATCAGAACACGAAACCTGATAGTCGTTCGAACCGCGAGTGGGCTCGTTACTTGACTCTACCTTTTGTTCCTGATAACATGAACTACTAATGCTCGGCTCGCAATACTGAACTCTGTTGTCATAGTCGTAAGGTACGTCATAGTTAGTATAGTCGGTTAAGTCATTGTAATACTCCTGGTCATAGTAATAGTCTGAATTATAATATGAATCGTCGTATGCACATTCATTTAAATTAACTTCGCGACTTTTAAAATAATTATTTGGCGGTGGATTGCCTGACTTTCTCCAATCATGCCCGGATATATTAGGGGGCAAAGCCTTAGGGACAAAATGCTGCACTCCGCTCATTGGCTTCGGAGGCTGCTGGTGAGGCTGGTGCCTGGGTTGTAACCTGAACATATGGCTTTGTGGGTTGTACCTAGGTGGCGGTGCACTAAACATTTGTTGAGTGCGCGAGGGCATATTACGGGGCTGATTATAAAAGTTACCTGGCGGGTTAAATTTAAAAGGCTGCGGATGCATTGATAAGCGTTGCGGTGGCGGTAGCGGATTGAATCGCTGCGCGACCGACGCTGACATATTAGGCACATTATAGTTATTAAATTTCGGCATTGAGAAACCTATAGGTAAGGCAGGTGGTGTGCGAAGGCCTAAATGTTGCCTTGGCACCGTATCATTACGTTGCTGAAGGTAAAGAATATTTAATTCCTCCTGCACATATTCTAGAGCTTTCTCGATGCTGTCTGGCCTCATACACCTTATACGAGATCCAAGCGGTTCCTTTAAACCTCGTACAAAGGCCTGCATGGTCAGTTTCTTATATAAAGTTCTCTTAGATTCAATAGTGGTTCCTATTGTCTCATGTAATGTGACGTAGGTCATTATTGTACTAAAAAGACTTTGGCAATGATCATAAAATTCTTGAGGGCTGCTATTACCTTGAGTTGCTAATGAGAGATCATTGTAAAGGGCAGTTTCATCTCTTTGATCTGCAAAATTATTTACTAAGACACCTCTTATCCCGGCCCAACTTTCAGGAATGCCGTTTGAATTAATTATGGTTGCGGCAGGGCCTGTGATTTTATTTAATATTCCGCTTAAAAGACATAAATTATTTAATTGACTTTTAGGATCATCTTTCAGATAGTCTGCACACAATTTATCACATATCCTAATAAACCTAGTTAATACGTTTGCGTTCCCATCAAAGTCGGGAACAAGGCGTAAGGCCTTGTGAATTAGATCTGGATTAACTTCCATTTTAAATCTAACTAAATCTGCGTTTTCTCTCCGACGAGCCCTATCAGATGTAGGCTCGCTGGATCCGGAGTTTCTCGGATGGAAAATGGTGATTAACTATAGGGATAGGAAGCAACACGAGAACGATTCAAGTGTACTTACATGAACATAGTATCGGCTCTCTTCTGTATCGATGGCTGGATACTTCCTCTGGCTGCACCTTCAGGTTCTGGATTCTCGAAGCGCGACTTGATAGCCACACGGTGGGACTCGTTCGGAAATCTTCTTTTAACGGAGACCGACCGCGAGAATCCTACCGACTGCGCCAATTACGAAGGTCGCAGCCGCAGGATCGAAAAAAAACCGATTTACTTTTAAAACTAAATTTATTTAAATAAAAGTATTACAGTAAAACTATTTCCTAAAACTAATTGACCCGATCGATGCTAGATTCAAAGTGACGCCGATGACGAAAGTCCGGTGTTCGATGGCTCGATCACGTTGCATGGCACGCTGCAGTGTCAGCTATTCCTTGGTTTCGCAATATTTCGGTGTTCTAATTAGGGCTGCCGCATCAGCGATCCTCATACAAGTAAAATACGTAATTCGCTTGTCATCCTTGTATTCTAAGGGGAAAATCGCATTAATTCAAAAAGATAAAAACAAATAATTATTAATTTCGTTAACTAATCTATCACGTAAAAAAATATTGAATAAATCTATGTATATAAATATTCAATTTCACAAAGAATTACATTTTATCCATTATATAAAATACTTTCAATCTCGATAAAAGACCCACTTTTGAATTCCACGCAGGCGAAATCGTGAGCAAAGCTAGTAATAAATAAAGCTATGAATGAGCTTAAGATATTATCTGCTTCGCTTAGAACCGAGAAAGCTTATAAGCAACACCATCAGAAGCTTAAATATCCACAGTAGAAATCTTTCTTTGGACCAATTATTACCAAATAATGTTGTATGAGGTTGTATGTTAGAGCACGAGCATGACAATGGACTGTTGCCACAGAATTTAAAATAGTACTGTTGCTGCCAACTTTACAGCCGTATAATGAAAAAAAATACCTTGTAGTTTCTGGTTGAAAGCACATAGAAACATCACTATTTTAGCTTTTTTTTATATTAAATAAATATTAATTAAAAAAAAATTAAAAGTAAGGTAAAACATTGTTATTTTTTACAGTTATTACATCAATTTTTAAACTGAGAAGAAACGGCTTTACATTCGGCGCGTTGTTTCTCATCGATTTAATAAATTCAGTACTAACTCCAATATTATGTAGTACAAAATACATAGAGCGTAATATATCGACTCATTTTAATTTTATATTTGTATGAAATCCTATGAAACCTCGGATTCTTGACGGCGTCGAATCAAATGAATTGAAGGAACTCATAATTCGTCAGATGTCATTAATATCGGCATGTCAGATAAGCGCGACCGCGTACGATATGCGATCGAATCGATTAAATCCATACGTTACTACTTGTATCCCTTTCTTGTAACTTAAGCTACTTGAACTTAAACCTTATAGGTACAAAACTTTTTTTAAAAAAAATTAAACCGACTTCAAAAAAAAAGAAACAAAAAAAACTACCTAAAAAACTGAAAAGCAAAAAATAATTTTAATAAGACATTCATCAAATGCGCTTATTGTCTAAGCCTATTAATTAAATTGTATTTTACGTGCTAGGTAGGTACCTACTAATCTGTTTGAAGTCGGTGCCAAGCCAAAGGTAATAAAAAATGATAAATTATATAATAATATTATGTATTATAAAGGGTTACTTATTAATCCGCGGACGTAGGTACGTAATCTGGGTACCTACTATTTGGCTTGGCACCGACTTCAAACAGATTAGTAGGTACCTACCTAGCACGTAAAATACAATTTAATTAATAGGCTTAGACAATAAGCGCATTTGATGAATGTCTTATTAAAATTATTTTTTGCTTTTCAGTTTTTTAGGTAGTTTTTTTTGTTTCTTTTTTTTTGAAGTCGGTTTAATTTTTTTTAAAAAAAGTTTGTTTATTTTTCTATTTTTAGTGTGAATAACACGTAGGTAGTGAGTAAAACTCTTTCATAATAATGATAGCGAAAATACGAGTAGAACTGTATTATTTGATAATAATATTAGGTATTCATTAAGTGTTCAGCACCATGGGTAGGAGGAGAATGCGTTTATGCACCATAACCGCAGGCTAGCTAGACCCGCGGCCGTGTGTGGGGCTCGAGACCGAAGCGTCCGCTACCCACTACACTCCCCCGGTTTCTCCTTCACACCCGATTAGGACGAGCCGGTGCTAACCTTATTGGCTAGTGACCAGCCCATCCCCGGGTAATCATCAGCTTAGCTGCAAAAGTACATGAAATACAACTAACGTTCCACATATTCCTACAACACTGAAAGAATTATCCCCTAACTCCTAACCGTTAAGGAGTTGTACTTTCCATCATCACCTTAGCTGCAAAAGTACATGAAATACAACTAACGGTCCACATATTCCTACAATACTGAAAGAATTATCCCCTAACTCCTAACCGTTAAGGAGTTGTACCTTCCATCATCAGCTCATCAACATAAAATGATGTCTATCGGACGCAAAAACTTGAATGGCTTCAGAAAAAACAAGTAACGCGTAGTGTGCGCCTATAAAATTTGAGGTTTTCCCTTGATTTTTCCGGGATCCCATCATCAGATCCTGACATGGTGACAATGGGACCACCTCGGAACTATGCACTTTCAAATAAAAAAAGAATTATTTAAATCGGTCCACAATTGACGGAGAAATCGACGGACATACATAAAAAAAAAAAAAAAAAAAAAAAAAAAAAATACAAACAGTCGAACATATAACCTCCTCCTTTTTTGAAGTCGGTTAAAAATATGTAATTACAGTGCGTCGAATGTGTATGAACTTTTTTTACCCACCAGTGATTTACACGGCGCGTGACAAATAACGCGCGCGAATCTCCCGAAAGCCCGCGTGCGCTATTGGTCAGAGGTATGCTTCTGACCAATATGTGTCGTGTTCTGCGCAATTCCCACCATTTATTCAAGAAGTTTGCCGGTACCTGTTTATATAATATTTATCATCTCATATTATGGAAAACATTATAATATAAAATCTTCTCAATTTCTACGAACAATATTTCTAGTAAAAACTTCTCAATCACTACAAACAGTATTTCTAGTACCTAAACACTTCGCCTTAACGTTCAGTACAATATCGAGTTCAACAAATTCTCTCTAATTGCCGCTACCGTCTGTTTATTGTGTCTAATTAGTCATCTATTTATGTTTACTTTTTGAACAGCGTATAACAATGTTTACACAGACCGTATACAAGGAATAACTAAGTTAAAAGTCGTACACTTATATATTTTCATCGTTTTTCAGAAAGTCTTTAGGCCTTCTAATTCTCGAAACATTTTATCCCTATTTTGAACGTTAACCATTTCATGACGGACGGTAAAAGCTACATTCGAATATCAAACGTCAAATTGAAGTTTTTAGATGAGGGTAAATATGTAATAAATAAAAAAATTATGGTCATAAAGTAAGTATAAAATGATGCGGTATTTTTTGTTGCAAGTTTTCAGTTGCTAGACGCAGCCTTAGGATAAGCAACCATTGCGGTCTATTCCATTTCACCTTTAATTTTAAAATAATGATGTCATCGTTATAACGATGGGTATTGGCTTTAACACCACGCTTGCCTAACTTGGATAGGTGACACAAATCTGAGCTGTGTACGAAGTAACAGATACAAAGTTAACTCGACACGGAATTGCCACAGGAATAGCCGCTGAACGCCTCCGTGGAACAGTGGCTAAGCCGTTCGAGTATAAAAAACCTGGAGGTCGTGGGTTCAATTCGCGCCTTAGTCTGGTTGGTGGTAGGGCATTTTCAGAGTCCGACTGGCTAGCTACCACCCCCGCAAGTGAAATCTGCCGCCATAACAGCTTTGGCTGTGTTCCGGCAATAATAATGTGGGAGCCAGTACCTACTCCTGAAATTCGGCTCGGAATCAGATGAGCCTACAGTCTGGCAGCACATTGAGCGACGCTTCCTGGTAAAGTGTCCCTCAATGGAATAGGCCGCAGTGACTGCTAACCATCAGGTGGGCTGCGTGCCTGTCTGCCAACTGACGTTGTCCCAAGATCATAGCCAGCTACTTAAACCGCTAAACCAATGATGCGTTACTAACGAAAACCGTATATTATACTTATTTATATAATATCCTCTCAGTACAAACAACACGTTTATCCGAAGACAGTCTGTATTACATTACCAACGGGAACCAAAGAACAAACAATACAATATCAGTTAGTGAAAACTTCGTATTATCAGAGAAGAAATAAAGAAACGCAATCCACAATGTCGGTATAACATTTTGTTTTATTGTTCCATTCGAAGAATCGTATTTATTCTTCGTATGGCAGGTTTAACCTATCATATTTTACGCGAAGGCCATTCACGGGTGTGACATAAAAATACATTGCAAAAGGTTCTCTGATTTATATACCGGGAGATCAAAGCATTACTGTTTTTGATACTTTTTGCTTTGATGAAGGTGGATGCTCCCACAGGAATTTGGAATTCGTATGAATTATTTGAAATTGAACATATCCGTAAAAAATACTTTAGGTTTCGCTTAAAAGGATATCTACCTACCGCTGACAAAACCAATTATTAAATTTTTCATGTATCTTTGTGAAATATCCTTGCTCAACCGGTTTTAAAACCTTTAACTCGTGTACAAAACTGCAGAAAAATCAAAAATATGACATTTTTTTGCGACCGCATCTTCGCTTTCCATCAGGTGAGATTGCGGTCAAATACTCATTTATTCGTCAATAAAAATAAAAATAAAATAAAAAAATTTAGTGAAATCTGGGTATATGAGACCTAATAACTGTCGTGCCATACAGTAGGTACCTGCTTAGTTACTGTTTGGCACTGAACTGTCTAAGGGCAGACGTGGCGCTTCTGGTGTACGATCTGCTCGTCTTGTTACACATTGCAATAAAAAAATAGTCAGCCTGTACACAATTTAATTTACAGTAGCATAGTTAGGCCCAAGGGGACATACAGGTACTCCAAACAATAATAACACAATTATAATATTATACCAAAGTATATAAATTAGTCACTATTTTTCATACCTACTGGCTGTGTAAAGTAATCGCTTACGAGCCAGCTGCTTGTCTCGGCTTTGCACGGGAAAAAATATTAATTAAAAACCTAACTCAAGTTAGGTTTATGATTAATATTTACGAATACGAATCATATTGAGCCCCGTTTTAATAACGTAAAAATACTTTATACTGTTTTTTACATACGCAACATAGGATTTCTTAATCTTTGTATATATTAATATAATATAATTATGATATGATTTTTTATTCAATGAGGGCCACTTGGCAACACCAATCACCAGCAAAAGATCTTTGATTTGTCATCTAAAGCCTAGTTATTTAATTCCAACATCTCATCAATTGGTGCATTAATCTTTTCAGAACTCGCTTTGAATGAATCAATAGCGACTTGATACCTTTCCGATTTTATTTTTCCAAACTTCGGACCTTGGCGAGAAGACAGGTAATTATTCTAAAGAAAATCGAGCCCTTTTTGTAATTTCACGTACCACTGGTCTCGGATTGAAGTGTTAAATTAGAGGAAAATCGCCGCTATTTCCCTATAAACAGCTTTGTATTTGTTTATCTTGGCGGGAACCATCATAATGAAAACTGAACCGAGTTGGTAAAAGGAAAACAGTTACTAAAATATTGACTTGTGCCTTAAAGTTATTTTTCAGTCTTTATTCGTTAAGTAATGAAGATTTAACAAATCCAGTTAATACAACAACTATTCCGCGGAAATCATCATTAAGTAGGTATTAAAAACTAAATATCAAAATTTAGACGGGTGAACCATGGGAGAAAAGAAAAGCCCCTGGGACAACCAGTTATCTTGGGGTGAACTAAGGGAAGAAATAATTGCCCTTGGTACACCCGGGTGACCTATGAAGGTGGACCATGGGCAATGACTGAAAAATTATATGCTCGATCCTCCTTGCAGCTTAGTCTATCTTATTATGCGTTCTACTAATTCTTTTACAATAGACTAAATTGTCCTTCCCGATTAAACGTATCACAAAACTCATCAATATCCATATTCGATGTGTAAGCCCGATTGTAAAGGAACCCGTTTGATTTTCCCTTTTGCCATTTCGGATACACTCCCGAATATAACTGTGTAAAAAATGACACCAAATTCCATTTGGCGCAGCGCCGCCTACTGTTGTGAAATATTCCGAAATACAGCGAAAACAATAGGGCGATGACAAATAACAGTGGTGTATTGTAAACAAAAACTTTTTTTAAAAAAAATTAAACCGACTTCAAAAAAAAAAGAAACAAAAAAACTACCTAAAAAACTGAAAAGCAAAAAATAATTTTAAATAAGACATTCATCAAATGCGCTTATTGTCTAAGCCTATTAATTAAATTGTATTTTACGTGCTAGGTAGGTACCTACTAATCTGTTTGAAGTCGGTGCCAAGCCAAATAGTAGGTACCCAGATTACGTACCTACGTCCGCGGATTAATAAGTAACCCTTTATAATACATAATATTATTATATATCATTTTTTATTACCTTTGGCTTGGCACCGACTTCAAACAGATTAGTAGGTACCTACCTAGCACGTAAAATACAATTTAATTAATAGGCTTAGACAATAAGCGCATTTGATGAATGTCTTATTTAAAATTATTTTTTGCTTTTCAGTTTTTTAGGTAGTTTTTTTGTTTCTTTTTTTTTTGAAGTCGGTTTAATTTTTTTTAAAAAAAGTTTGTTTATTTTTCTATTTTTAGTGTGAATAACACGTAGGTAGTGAGTAAAACTCTTTCATAATAATGATAGCGAAAATACGAGTAAAATAGTAGAATTGTATTATTTGATAATATTAGGTATTCATTAAGTGTTCAGCACCATGGGTGCACCATAACCGCAGGCTAGCTAGACCCGCGGCCGTGTGTGGGACTGGAGACCGAAGCGTCCGCTACCCACTACACTCCCCCGGTTTCTCCTTCACACCCGATTAGGACGAGCCGGTGCTAACCTTATTGGCTAGTGACCAGCCCATCCCCGGGTAATCATCAGCTTAGCTGCAAAAGTACATGAAATACAACTAACGTTCCACATATTCCTACAACACTGAAAGAATTATCCCCTAACTCCTAACCGTTAAGGAGTTGTACTTTCCATCATCACCTTAGCTGCAAAAGTACATGAAATACAACTAACGGTCCACATATTCCTACAATACTGAAAGAATTATCCCCTAACTCCTAACCGTTAAGGAGTTGTACCTTCCATCATCAGCTCATCAACATAAAATGATGTCTATCGGACGCAAAAACTTGAATGGCTTCAGAAAAAACAAGTAACGCGTAGGCGCAGCCTATAAAATTTGAGGTTTTCCCTTGATTTTTTCGGGATCCCATCATCAGATCCTGACATGGTGACAATGGGACCACCTCGGAACTATGCACTTTCAAATAAAAAAAGAATTATTTAAATCGGTCCACAATTGACGGAGAAATCGACGGACATACATAAAAAAAAAAAAAAAAAAAAAAAAAAAAAAAAATACATACAGTCGAACATATAACCTCCTCCTTTTTTGAAGTCGGTTAAAAACTAGCTATGTATCTATGGAGCTGTGGGAAATGTCCTGAATGTTTAACATGATGGTTTTTTAAACTTAGCAGACCACCATATTCGTACAATTCACCTATATCTAAAAGTCATTTAGTTCTTTGCTATACACATTTGGGTGAACTACAATAACTTTAAATATTTTTTATTGACTTACGTTATACATATGGCTTAACTCCCTTCAGGGCGTCCAAGCCATACCTATAACGCTGCAGCGTATATTGGGCTCCAAAATGAAATTTCAATTTATTTTACGTAAGTTAATTAGTTTTACATTCATTATAACGACCGCTAAATGAGTATCAATTTACCTGAGAACAAGGTTACCACAAACGGGTAGAAACCACCAACTATTTCCTGAGAGAGTTGGCAGCGGGCACACGACTGGTCTAACACGAAACTTTACACAGTATCGCCACAAAGACGTACAGCACTTTAACCTACCCCCATTTTATTATGTATGCGATAATATGTCCATCGAATACAATCATTTCTATTTTAATTTAGGAGCTGAAAATCGGATGCAATAATTTGACGGATTTGGGCTAGTATATGTTTGAGTATTATTGATTTTATTTAATTGAAGGCACCCATGTAATGTGTGGTGAAATTATGATTTTAAAACAACGGTTGGGCGAAAATATATGTAAGGCAATTTTCAGAAACAGAAGTCTTGAGATGGCATTATTAAAAGCCACTACCCTAAACACTAGGTCTACCCTATAAATCTATAGAATCATGAACTTAAGAAATTAAAAAGTAATTGTGACCACATTTACCGCACCTTTGACGACGACTAACGTGGGTGGTTTAGTGGGTAGAGCTAAAATATGATCTTTTATAGTTTTACCCAATTCCCACAAAAGCAATTGCTGATCCACGGGAAATAATAAGCGGAACTGCATTCTGCCAAAAAAAACGTTGAGCTCTTGGATACTATAATCATTTCCGATCAATGTCAACGCGGCATCAGATTCCACACGTCAGATTAAAATGATATCAAATTAATGAAAGAAAATAAAATGAAATGCAGTTTTTGTTTTCTGAAGAGTAACGATATTAACTACATTATGTATCCTGTCATTTTACATTCTATTGGATCATTAATATTCCTTCGTAATTGGAAAGGAGATCCTCAGTTAAGTTTATTCGGGATTGGATATTGAAATTCACTGAATATATTTCGCTTTAAAAAATGATAATGACATTAAATTAGAAACGATACGAAATCAGAAGCAGCCAGTACTTCATTGTAGGCCGAATCGCACAAAGTTGTTAAAAAAAAACAATTTGTATCGGTACTGGCTTCAAACTCTGATTACTTTATTCAAAGTCACCTGATATTGTTCTTAATTTTTGAAAATTACTGTACAGTAAACACTGTACTTAGATCGTTTAAAACGGTCGCTTTGGATATATTTGGTTAATACATACACTACGAAACATTTTTAGTCCTGTTTAAACAATCCAATATAAATTTTTACTCTTTTTGAGCGTTTGCATAGGATTTAGAAAATATTTTTTACTGTGATTTTATACGTATCTAATTTTTATTTAATGAAGGGCCACTTAGTTTATGTAAGCGTTTTAAAGCGATATCTTATGACTCCACGGAGAAGCTACTGCTTAATGCGGATATATTAAATAAAGCTCATTCTAAATGGATAAAAGGTTACCACTCCAAAAATCTAAATACAGTATCCTCCTTGCAAACGTTTCAAACATACAAATACAGCCTTACAGAAACGCAACCAGAGTTAGAATAAAAAATTCCTGCAGATTAAGTTGGCAAACGTTTCCATTATCAAAGCCCAGTCGATAGTTTAAACTCGATTACCAATTGCAAACTCCGTCCACCTATTAATCTGGGGTGGTCAGAATGCACCTAGAACACTTTTAATTGAGACCGCGGTAGGCGCGGACGGCTTCAAATACGAAGTCTGTGCCAACAATTTCTTGGCAAACCACTATCTTAAGCTCGTGATATTGTGTGCCCGGAATATTACAAATTCATTACCTAAGGAAATCTGATCGAAATGAAAAAAGGCAAGAACGTGAGCTGGGCGTTTTATCGTTTTGTTTTGCTGTCTCTAATATGTATTCTGAGAATAGCGCTGGTTTTACTATGATGTTTGATTGAATCATCTCAGGTTGATAAGAATGGCAAGTATCGCTTGGCCCAATAAAGTCTCATTGCAACGAGGAAAATGTGTAGAGGATGTCTCGTTAACAAACGAAAAATATTTTATGTTATGATCATGCTTATTCTGTGGCTGACTGTTAATAATATTTCAATATCAGTAAAAACATGAGCACAACGTTCCATCGAAAAAAAGCAATATAATTCAAAGTACGAACCTGATTAAAAGGCAATAAAAATAAAACATATTTGCACGTTCGAAATTCTAATTTGCAAACTGGCTGGTTGCCACCAAGTCCTCCGTACCTAGGTTCCTATGTCCTGATTTTAATAGCGACAAACGCACAAGATGGACATAAGTGGCGAAATCTCACATTGGGGGGCAAGACACGTTTTGGTCGGAGAGATTTCAAACTAAGTACACTGGTTTACGATAGCACACAGCTGCTGCATAGGAGAAATTCCTAAGCACGAATCGTGTATGTATGGCCGTAAAACAATGAATGTTTATTAGAAAGCACTAACTCAACATCATTTGGCAAAAAATAAACACGTACATTTTCATTCAAAAAAAGCACCTCAGCATTTTTATTTTACACCTTCTATAGAAACATAATATCTTCATCATCAGCTTATTGCATTCCATTTATGAACTTAAAACAGCATAATATTATACTTAAATTAAATATTCGTGTTTACGAATTAACCAGATACGCAGTCTCCCAAACAGATAGGTACGTAGTATTTGTAGTAAAGCAACTTTTAAACTCTATAGTATCGTGTATATAAAGTAGTATGGAAATTGAGTTCACGATCCTTGAGCCTCAATCTATCGATGGAAGAGGAACTTGAAATCCGTCGGTAGACAAACAGTTTCAAAGCATCCGCCTAACTCCATAAACACTAGAATGGAATACAAGCACGACAGCGGGGCAGCCCAATAAGCGGCCGCAGGCAGTTTGTACTGAACTAAATGCATTTTTCATGTCGCGAGCAACTTTCGCGTAGTTCCCGACGTACTCCGCCGACCCCGATACACTGCATACGTCTCTGTGAAGTTCAAAGCGAAATGGCCTCTGAAATATATTTATTTTTAATTTGAAAATGTCATCTTTGTTTTCTTGTCTAACCAATAATTTAATGGTATATAAGCAAATAAGCTACAATTATTATTAGATAAGGATTAAAAATGAAGTTACAAAAGAATATGTAAATACAGCGCGAATTAATGGATAACATTTTTAATTTGAAGATTCAAATGAAACCATTTTTTAGGGTTCCGTAGCCAAATGGCAAAAAACGGAACCCTTATGGATTCGTCATGTCTGTCTGTCTGTCTGTCCGTCCGTATGTCACAGCCACTTTTTACCGAAACTATAAGAGCTATACTGTTGAAAATTAGTAAGTAGATGTATTCTGTGAACCGCATTAAGATTTTCATACAAAAATAGAAAAATAATATTAAATTTTGGGGGCTCTCCATACTTAGAACTGAAACTAAAAAAAAAATTTTTCATCCAATCCTTACGTGTGGGGTATCTATGGATAGGTCTTTTAAAATGATAATAAGGTTTCTTATATCATTTTTTTCTAAACGGAATAGTTTGCGCGAGAGACACTTCCAAAGTGGTAAAATGTTGGTCACCCCCCCTCTAACTTCTAAAATAAGAGAACGATAAAACTAAAAAATATATATGATGTACATTACCATGCAAACTTCCATTGAAAATTGGTTTGAACGAGATCAAGTAATTAGTTTTTTTTTTAAAACGTCATAAATCGTAAACCTCAATTTTCCTCTCATTCAATCAACTCAAATATAAAAACGTCGATCAAACTTACAAAGAACTACAAGAACTTTTATATTATGATGATACTTGCTGCTACGGAACCCTTCATGGGCGAGTCCGACTCGCACTTGGCCGGTTTTTTTGGCATTGTGATACAATTGCTCTTTGTAGTCAAAAAGGTACATCGCAGATTCGTAATACAGGGTAGGTAATCAATTAATTGCGTTGGATGCACATATTTTTCTCCTACTTTAATATTTAATACTTGAATTTCTGTAAAATATCAAATTGTGCCTGCGGACTGTTTTACTCGAATTTAAAATTTCCAGATAGTTTATACTATTATAAACAAAAACAAGTGAAAAATATGCTTCCATACTTCATTTCCCTTATCAAAATATTACCGAAAATGAAAGCAACTGACTGCGCTGTTAGACAAATTATGTTGGCGAAATACTTTTGAAACGAACACTAACAAACTCTTCAAACAATTCGCTTTAATTAGAGCTCAACATAATGATAGAGGCTCATGTCTCTGTGCTCATGCATCAGCTTGTACGAATAACTTTAACGAACCTGATATTTGAGTGGGTTTTAATAAGTATAAATTTGTTTGCCGGGAAAAGTACTGACATGCACAATTATTGTGATGGATCGGATTAGGAATTGAAATACTTTTGATTATTTGTCAACTGATTCACGCGACAAATAACAAATGGATTTCTGACTACATAGAAAGTCCGCTTTTACTACAATATAATGAAGACTATTTTACTCCATCTTGGCAAACATGATTAAAACAAAAATAATCAGTTGAAGAATGAGGAAGCATTTTTCTCTCATGTTTCGTATTTAACGATTTATTCAGTATACGAAACTGCAGGACGCAGCGTACGCATACTATATTGTATGTAGTTCAAACGTAGCTCTGTAAGTGCCAGCCAACCGTGCATTTGTTTGTATGTTTATTTTCCAACCTTTTCTTTTCAAATGAGACGGAAAAGGACAAGATGATCCCCTGATTTAAAGTCGTAATTACTTCCCTGAAACGAACAAAACATACCTGCATCAGGA
Source organism: Mecyna flavalis (assembly GCA_949319885.1). Lineage (NCBI taxonomy): Eukaryota > Metazoa > Arthropoda > Insecta > Lepidoptera > Crambidae > Mecyna > Mecyna flavalis. Next base: position 11,186,536 of record OX439408.1, on the reverse strand, counting down.
CCTATTCAACGCTCAAAAAATTATAATTATATAGAAGTCTAAGTTAGAAATGTCCAATTCTACAAAGAAGCTCGTTAAAAATGCCAACCGTGGATCTGTTTAAGCCAACATTGTTTATTTGTGAACTTCACAAGCCACGCGCACTCCGAAGTCTGAACGTATGAGCGATGCATTCTAGCGATTGCAAAGTTCGCCTCACAAGTACGATCACGTACCGTACAGTACGAAGGTGTACTCGTTATTACATGTTATAACAAAAAATATGATATTCATTTCGAGTAGTAGGTACGGTACTTGCTTTGTGTTTATTTAACAAGCAAAAAGGCTTTGTAGTAAGTGCTGTTCTGATGTTTTAATGATAATGAAAAGAACAAAGGATTACTATCGATTTACCGTGCTTTCAATTGTAAAAGTAAATTCAATTGTAATTATCAAGAGAAAGGTATTTATTTCTAACACTACGTTCTCCGTGGAAATATAATCATATCCTCATACGTTCAACTCAATAACTTTTCTGTATTTGCACCATGACTTTAGCATGAATAAAATGCTTCTTACTTCTACGTTTTCACGTATTAGATACAAGATTTAGATTAAAGCCATCAATACTTATCTAACCTTCAAGGTTATCTATTATTAGAAGGTTAACTAACTATCACTTGCCCTATGAGTTGACGAGGTCGACAACAACTTAACATCAAATAAATGGACAATTTAGTCCGAAACTTCGTCGAATTATCCTTCCGCTTATCCTCTGGTGAGTGGAGTAGAGTTGCCCATCGATAGTCAACTATCGATAGTTGACGTCATTTCAATAGTATCGATAGCATATCGATGCAACACTATCAATAGTATCATGATCGTATATTATCCATACTATCGATAGTTTGATACCTACCTATAATTTTACACTATTGATAGTTTTACACAATCCATAGTTGTAACGACCAATACTATTCTAGCCAATACAATCGATAGTATTGCTTCTATTGCAGTCAATCAATAGTATTAGCACAGAGTAAGTAATAGTACTACCGTACAGAAGACTCGCTGCCTAATAAAAGTCAAGTTTAGGCATAAAAACATGCGCTGGCTGCAAATATATACCTACTCGTACCTAAGCTGCTGAGTAAGACCAAGGGATCTCGTCTCTCCACTATCGATACGATCGATAGTATCGATAGCGATACTTTTTTCAAGGTCTACTATCGATAACAAACTATCGATAGTTGTGTGACTCTAGAGTGGAGTGGTAGAGGATTGTCGTTTCGTCTTAATAAATAGTTTAAGTTCGAGAAACGCGCATAAATAACTTTAATTGCTTTATGTTGCTAAGGTTGTTGTTTATTTATTAATCACGTACTTGTTTAATGTAACTTAGCTGTTTGAAGTAAGATCTTGCTAATGATATGCAAACTTGAGTTCGAATTGACTAAATGTTACTCTTTGCTGTTGCTAGTCGTCTATGGTAGGAGGTAGGAGGAGGGAATAGTACACACAAACAACCATCTTTTTGCCCTTTTTTTACAAAACATGCCATCTTAAATATAGACGTAGATTTTAGCAGACACTCACATAAGTACAACATTTTTAACGTGGACAGATCCATTATTTTGGAAGACTGGCTATAACTTAACGTGGCCAGGATAAAAGAAATAGTACAATCACTAGCTACATCTAAAATCAGACTTGAACCTTAACTCACGACTGGCTGAACCTATTTACATAGGAAACGGTCGGTAAATTTATTTAATTTTAATTAAATTTCAAAACAAACTGTACGGCTTTGAACTAAAACATATTATTGATAAGTACCCAAAATCCTTTTCCATAAAAGTAATTTCAACTTTAATTTCACAAGTTGTAACATAATACCACAATCTAGGAATGGCCGATACAAATCGTATATAGATATTAAATCGTATATCAGGCCAATATCGTAAAATCCGATATCGCTGCGTATCCAAACTATATATTTGGTGATACACGATATTGCTGGATCGATGCGATGCGTCTCGATTTGATATCTAGCTCGATATCCAAGACCTATCGATAAAGGATATTAAACCGTATCGCGTTGCGATACGAGCTAAAGAAAGGATTTGTGAGTGAGTGAAATAGCATTAGTCGTGTTTTCGTACAATTCTAAACTTTATTTGTATAAGAATAAGGTTGTTTCAATACTTTCTTGTGTATTTTGACACATTTTTATTAGACCTTATTTTGTCAGCAATAAGATGCATTTTCGATTTGCAATTTTACGTAACTCTCACGGACCTTCGTCCTTGAACTCATAGCATTGGTGATCCATTTCTAACTTTTGTTATTCTATTAATAGATTCGATAGTTGGTATTATTAAGTTTATCTATTTCATGCTTTTAGTTACTACTAATGAGTTCTGCATTAATAAACATCGTATTTAGAAGTTCTAAATACGATCTTTATTAATGCAGTACTTACTGAAACACAAATAACTAAGTAAATACTATTAAAGCATCCTTAATACACCTAAAGTAACTAATCGAGTCAGTTTTAAGAAATAAATCACAATGAAAATATCGTGTCATGATACAGTATCTAGTTTCAGAACACATCGTTTTATAGGTTTAGTGTAACCAAATACAGTCCGATACTCCGATACACCAATATATAGTTTCACAGTCCGATACTCCGATACACCAATATATAGTTTCAAATAATATATAGTTTCAGAATCCGATATCAGATATTAATATATAGTTTCGATTCGATATTGTAAAAATCCGATATTACCCACTACTACCACAATCCTCCTAAGTAATCAGGGAACTTGGTCGGGAAATCACATATACTCGAACACAATACTTTTACAAACACTCAACTCCAAACGAAATTTCACAAAACCGGCTTTTGAGGATTCTTTATATTTAAAAAGAAGATAAAAGGTATTTTATAGGGATTTACTTTCATTCAGCGTGGGGCATTGTTGGGCGCCCTTTTGTGTGGGACCAGGCAGTAGGTGGATTTTCTGGTCACCGTGAGGGCCACAAAAAGATCCTTAAATCTCGTTTCAAAGTACCTATCAATCATGAAAGGGCAATTGTTAAATATCACGAAATAAGTTTCGCCGTTGAGATGTGTCCACTGGCGCTTTATTAAACTTCACTGATTCACCCTTCGGGATTACATTTGATTTTTACTAGCACGGATCGGTGCTGCCATTGTACACAATTTAAAAGCCACACACTGACCTCAATTATACAAGTAATTATAGACACACACATTTTGTGTTACGGCCACATAATCCTACTAATTATTATAAATGCGAAAGTCTGGATGTTTGGATGTTTGTTACTCAATCACGCCTAAACAGCTAAACGGATTTAGATGAAATTTGGCACACGTATAGTTTATAACCCGGATTAGGACATAGGCTATAGAATTTCTACGGGAAACGTCTCATTCCCGCAGGATTTGAAAAAAGAAATTACGTGCGGGTGAAACCGCGGGCGGAAAGCTAGTGTATTTATAATACATTTGTCGACTCGTCGTTTTCAATGACTAAGATAGTATCTTAGATGATAAAAACACAATCCTATTATTGTCGCTTATAAGAATGACGACTACAGAGCCCATTGTCCATGAACACACAGACCCGAATCTTTTTAGTCTTACATGGATAACAAAAATCCTATTGCATTAGAAACGATAAACAATTAGTTTAGTTACTGACTCTATGGGTTATATGGAGACTATTTAACATTTGGCATTAACGCTTGTGCGAAATATATTTTCAAAAGAAAGTGTGTCTCTGTGGTCTGCTGTTAATATGGAACAAAAACAAATTATTATAAATCAAAACCAGCAACAGACCAAAGTACACTTTAATTTTCATATTCGTCACTAAATAGAGCTTAAATAGCGTGAAACATTCGTAATACATTTCAATTTGGGGAAATTATGCGTGATTTACGGAGTCGACACAAACATCGCATAGCTGTGTTTAAATATTTACCCTAGTGTGTGTCTTTGTGCGGTTGTATGACAAGCTCCAAGTATTTGTTGCTGTTTACTGTTACCCATGTGTTGTTTAAACTGTATATGCAACTTCCTTGTCAAGTTGTGTTGTTTATAAATAACTACTGTATCTGAAAACCGTTCTTTGGGACTTTGGTTGATCTAGAATATAACTTACCTATGATTCAATAATGATTTGGAAGTACACACATGTAAATTGTGATTAGAGTTCTTTATACAATTTACTGTTGCATAGTTTTTTTTTCTTTTAATACCAAAAGGCATATTATGTTGGTCTGGGATATAAAACGGTTATACATTTGAAGGAAAAACAATATTTTGTATTCCACCTACTTATTACTAAAAAGTTTTTCCCGACCATCGGGATACGGCGAAAATTTTGTGTTATGTGCAAATAAACGTAAATTTTTTACGCAAGCACAAGGCAGTCATTGGATTTAAAAATAATAACTTTAGGGACACTTACACTGTTTATGAGCTTGCTGTCTATTAGAATCTACATATGTATGTTTTGAAATTTGTTATTGTAAACTTTACAGCAATGCATCAACTCAGTAATAGATTGCAACTTTTAACCAATGATAGACTAATATTATAAAGAGAATTTGTTGGTTGGTTTGTTTGTATTGAATAGGCTCCGAAACTACTGAACCGACTTGAACAATTCTTTCACTAGTGGAAAGCTACATTATTCCCGGGTGACCAAAGAGTACTTTCGATTTCGGAAATCTGTAGGTAAGGTGGGTATAATTGAGAAAAGAAATTGCGCGGGTGAAACCGCGGAGGCGATTGCTAGTGATAGTTAAAACAAATAAGCACTGAGGTGACGACTAATACTGTATGTATCACAAAGTAACTTGTATAGGTACATACATCGCCTCATATCATTACTTTCCTTTTAAAAGTACTAGAACTACTTCTACATCACAGCGTCTAAAACAGTAGTTGCAACTCTCGACTGATTACTTGCATTCGTTGAACCCTCGATTAATGTGTACTCCACGCGTTGGCGGCTTGAAAAATGACAACGCAAGCTGCTGTGGAGCTGTTAAAGCGTCGTCGTAGGGATGTGTCATGTGCTACACGCTAGTCACGACTAGTCGTGCAAGATCCTCAGGTTAGTGCTATAAAAAATATTATAATAGTATTCCTATATAATATAGATAGATAGATAGATAGATATACTCTTTATTGCACAAAATTATAAAAGAAAAATATGTTACAAGATTGGATGATACAATGTAGGCGGACTTATTGCTAATAGCAATCTCTTCCAGTCAACCTTAAGGTAGAGGAAAAGTTATAATTAATTTTATAAAGTAGGCAGTGCAAAACTCAAGAGCAAGAAATAAATACGAGTTGAACCCAATTTAAACTTCTCAAAAAAGTAAGAGAAAAATAATAATAATAATAATCTAAAAATAAAATAAAACATATACTTACTTATATAGGCATACACATACACATACTTATACATACATACATACATACCGACTTAGTATAATAAATACATGGAAAATAATAACCATGGATTTCACACAAAAGAAACATCTGACAAAAGTAAACCATGAAGATGGAACTAGAAGAAAGAAAGAAAACAACTGAGTAACCTAGTCACGCGGAAGTTATCGGAGGGAAAGAAAATAGGATTTGACACGGGATTTAAAAATGTGGGGTGTCTGGGATTCACGGACAGATAGGGGCAGAGAGTTCCAAAGGCGAATAGATTCGATAGTGAAAGATTGAGAGTAAAACTGTGTGGAGTGGGATGGACAATTTAGATGCAGCTTACGGGAAGAACGCAAATCAAGACCTCTGGTGGATTGCAAGAAATTGAAACGTTCTTTTAGGTAGGGAGGAGATAAAGGGTTAAATAGTATAGAAAAAAGTAGACTGAGAACGTGTAAGTCACGGCGACGCCGTATAGGAAGCCAACCAAGCTGTGCTCGGTACTCAGACACATGATCATATTTACGAAGGCCGAAAATAATACGAATGCAGAAGTTTTGCAGTCGTTCCAGCTTATCAAGAGATGATTCGCATAGATCGACATAGCAACAGTCAGCGTAATCTAGTATCGGCAGTAAAAGGGCCTGCACAAGCACAATTTTGGTGGGTACTGGTAGAAAATTGCGAAGTCTGTTTATAGAACGAGCCGAAGCAAACACCCTCCTGCTCACCTCCCCAATTTGCTTATCCCAAGACAGAGTGCTGTCAACATAAACACCCAGGTTTTTAACCACTTGGCTAAAAGCTATATGGACACCGTCAAGCATAATTGGTGGTAAAGAACCACAGTCCACCCGTGAGATCATCCGTGATCCACCAACTAATATCACTTGCGTTTTCGCAGGGTTGACCTTAAGCCCAAATGACTTGCTCCACACCGAAATACGATTCAAATCTTCATATGTATAGGAATACTATTATAATATTTTTTATTGTATTGTATTTTATTGTATGTTATTGTATTTTATTGTATATGTACAATGCTTAAAAAATATGAATGAATTTATGTAGGTAATAGTTTTTATGACCTAAATAAGTTTTTTGCCTACTAGTGAGCTAGAGAATTTTTATTGTGAAGATAAAAACTTAAGAATTATTAAATACTAGCGGTCGCCCTCGCGGTTTCACCCGCAAGTAATTTCCTTCTTCAACTTCCCCCATCAAAGTATCCTATGTCCGTCTCCTGGTTCTAAGCTACCTCTCCACCAATTTTCAGCTCAAGAGTCACTGACGGTCATACCTTTGAGTACTAGTCAGCTGGGATAGAGAACCATGACATAATGCCTGTTACTTGGCGTATGTATTACAACAAGAACTTTAGCTTTTGTATTGGTACCGGCAAACTTGTTGACCATAGGTCAACGGAGAGAGGGAAATTTCGCTCATGTGCACTTGCGCACGACCAAAAGCGCGCGAATCTCCCGACGCCAGCGCGCGCTATTGATCAGAGGTATGCTTCTGACTAATAGCGGGCAGGCAGGCATGTCAAGATTCATGTTCTGCGCAATCCCCACCCGATAATCAAGAAGTTTGCCGCGGCCTGTACTCTTGATATTCTCTTGAGTTTTAAACTTCACACGGCTCGATAGAGAAATGACAGACATTCACAAGACCGTATAGTGGTTTTATTAATACCACAAAGATACAACTACAACCTTTTGTGTTATTGACTCAATTCTATAATATACCTGTAGGTATATTGGGAGCAATAATTTGCTTACCTGGAAGGATTAAATTGCTTTTCTGTTACTGATCCGATTCCTACGTTGTTCATAATATATTACTAAGTAATTACTTTGTACATATTTAATAATTACGCCCATTACTCTACAATCAAGAACCTTGTTAAGCTTTTAATCCGAACCAAACCCTTGGGCGTAGATTAAATCTACAGCTACTAATATTACGGTAAAACATGCTCGTGATAGCCACATAGTGAATATCAAAGTTAGGCTCGTTAGTTAAGTTTTAATTATGGTTCATACCGTTCGTCCCACCTAGCTTCGTCCCACCAGTGGGACGAACGGGAATTGACCAAAATATTTAATTTTTGTTCCCGTTCGTCCCACCACCAAATGATGTTTCAATGAAACATGTATGTTTTATGTCTTACAATTGTAATTACAATGAAGATTATTGTATTATTATATTTTTTTAAAGATTATTTTTGTCGTATTATTTTTTCAGTTTTAAACCAAGTTTAAACCGAACGAATAGCACAATATTTCATGAGAAGCGTAGTGTCTTATTCCAGATCAGATTAATTAACTTCTAATTATAGCTTAGTTTAAATTGCAATTTTCTACGAACAACATCCCTACACTAGTAGTAGTTCTCGTTAAATACACAGGGGTAGTGTACATAATAAACAACGACTTCTAAAAAAGTACATGTTTAGTCTAGATATTATTAATTTTGCTTTGCTATGATGAAAATTAAGTAATTTTAAACTACAAAAAAAAAACTAAACTTCTCGTTTTTTATGTCACTGAAGTTCAATAAAAATACTTTGGGCCAGCTTCACCAATGTCAGATAACTTCTTGATAAATTCTGTGAACATACTCGTATGTACATAGATGTCGGTATTTTAAAAAAAAAATTAATACTTGGTACAGCACCTACCGTATCTGACAGATAAACTATCGCAAATCTTTCTGTTAGTGGTAAAACTGGCACTAAGTCATAATGATCGACTATTTGCATACTAGTCTAACCAAACTAGTCAGTCACCGCCCTACTCCATGCATCTCTAATCGTGGCGCACTCGAAGGCGTGTAGTAGAAGTGTTTGCATCTGAACATCCGCACTTATATTGCACTATGAGCACTACGCCACCGCACACCATTTCCGTCCCATTTCAACATTTTTAACCAAACTGCACCCGGCACGGCCAATATTGGAAAGCGTTCCGAATATTTGGCAAGCGAAACCTTTGAGACCCGAAGGAGTTTCAATAATGTCGATACAAGGTTTTCTAGGAGCGGGTGCGCTCTATTTAAAATTCACAGCCCAATCTGTGTTGGCTATCGGCTTTAGAAGCAAAGCAAATGGAAAACTTTGCTATAGGCTACTTAGCGACAGTTGCCTTAAAAAGACCTAAAAGTTGTTACATACGATTCTCACCCTTCTCATGTACTTTTAAGGTTCAATATTCTGGTACGTTTTTAAACTCTTTAACAAAATTCGATAATGAATTACGGTGCGATTAACATTGATGAAGGAACGTTTCGCCGAAACCAAAAATATAGTTTTTTAACACAGTTGGCCAACGAATTTGGTATTTAATATCGTTGCAGTACGCAAATGAATATAAAAGTTTTTCAACTGACTTGGTGATTACTAATAAAATTAAATAAACCACGCAATAAATATTTGTGGTTTCGTGATCACGAATGCTGTAAAGTAATTGTATATGGTTTTAAAAGTATATAATTGAATTGAATAAACCGCAAATTTATTAGTGTTACCGTGTTTTTTAATTGTATTTCTCCTCAAAACCTTTCCACTTACACATTTTCGCATTAATACAAAAAAATCGCTGAAGTGTATTATTCCTATATTTTTTTTGTTTATTTTATCTGTCTATATTATTTAGAACAAGCTTTGTAAACAATAAAATTTACACCCACGAGAATCCAGGTCGGCCAGCTAATTAATCTTAGAATGGATTGAATGAGTGTTCCAAATAGTTGTAGTATCTCAACCTCAACAGTCCACTAGCTTTCTAGAAACAGACGTTCGATAAAGCCCCTACTGTAAACTGAACCGGGTAACTTGATTGCAATGCCCACCGCAACGCACGGATCAGTGCATACAAATACTTCTACCATGTTAGTTTGAGTCTAAAATCTTGAGCGAGCTCGGTATTCCAGCTATTCTTGGACGAATAACTTCCGTAGCGTTTATTGCATACAAACTACTACGATTGTAACTTTCTTAGCCCACAATCTCTATGTTATTAACTATTTGAAATCCTAGTCTTATATTCGATGTCATATTCTATTTTAATAAAAAAAATGCCTTTTGTCAACAAATAAATCAAAGGACAGTGTGTTTCAGTTCTTAAAACATAGCTAGTGTTTGTGATCACCAATCTGCATTTTGCAAGCGTAATGATCAAACCAGCTCATACCTGTCATAGTACATAAGATGATTATAATTCATAGTAACGATAAAATGAAATTACACTACGCCACATTAGGATATTCGTAAGTTGACACTCTATGTTATCATATTTAACAGGCGAATGAGAAACAAAATTAAAAGCAAATGCATGGAGTATATTCAATTTGCTTTTAATTAAATATTTTATTAAATAAATATTCCAATACTAATTTCTTCAGTCCTACTTTTAATTTAATGTTCATTGTATGTATAGTGATGATGTCTGTCTCTCTGGAATAATGCACTCAAAGCCATTGCAATCTGTACCATATACCTCAGACGGCTATGCACTGAACCGAGTAACCCAATTGCAGTATACACAGCTCAACCGAAACTTCATTCCGATGTTTAATCTCTGTAATGTACACTATGAAAAAATTACTTTTAAAGGCTTAGAATAATAGCTTTTAAGTATATTTTTGTATGATTTATGGTAACAGATACCCAAAAAAAAAAATTAACTTAATTTTCAAAATATTAACAGGTGAGTGATATAAAAGAATAAAAATTAGAAATATAAATTAGAATGCTGTTTTTATCGGGAAAAATTCGGAAAAAACTCGACTCAGCTTCAAATCGTCAAAAGTTTTACACTGTTTGCGGTATCACTCACCACAGCTTGATTTACTATCATACTAAACCTATACATTTAAAAAGGCAGAAAATAAGTAAATAATGTACAATAGTAATAGCTCTAATTAATATTTGTCATTTTAAAGCCATATATAATATGGTAGTCCGTTCTGCTACGTCTGTATTCATTATGACCGATGAGACTCTTAAGTATTATATTTCATTTTTGCTAATAAGTAGAATGTGTCGATCCATTTTGTCCCCCAAATTAGCCCGAACTTTTGGCGGAAGCGTCGACATTCCCATCATCATAATTGCTCGCTTGGATCGTAAATTAGGTATGGAGACAGAGAAAGTTTTTCAATTGCAATACTTCTTCGATGAGGTTCTAATAAGATGTGGAACTTTTTACATACCATGGCAAATCAATTATCTTATCATTAATATTAAGAAAATAATATTTCTCATACTTAACATAATTGCTACTTCCTTCTGTCATGTTATTAATCATTCAATGACGTTTAAATATTAAAAATTATGAGAAATTAAACCTTTAAACTCGTGGTCCGACTGCTTTGTCCGACTAATTGGACCACGTGAACTTTTTTTCTGTTGGTTCGTATTAGGACTATGAAGTCTTACCGTTCTTAAGATAACATGATCCGACCTACACTCACGGCACATTTAACCGCCCAACCTATTTCATCAACTCAACACTTTTTAATAAGATGATGTGTGCAAATTCTGAAAAACAAATGAATGTCGTGAAAACAAATGATTGTCAGGAAAACAAGTGAATGTCGGGAAAACAAATAGATGTCGAGAAAACAAGTAAGTGTCGGGGAAAAAATGAATGTCGGGGAAACAAATGAATGTCGGGGGAACAAATGAAAGTCGGGAAAATAAATGAACGTCGGGGAAACAAGTGAAGGTAGGAAAGAATTGTCAAATGATCTGAAGTAAAACAAAAGGTGCAAGCAATTTTCGACCTTATCCACATGTACCAAAATAACGGATTTTAATGAAACAGCAAAGTTAGTAAAGTGAGCGATAGGGAAAGGCAAAAGAAATTATTTTTAAAAATTCACGTGGTCCGATTAGTCGGACGAAGCAGTCGGACCACGTGTTCAGAGTGGAAATTAAGTCTCAATAATAATTTGAATTAATTCGTAGAGAGACTGTTCTATACGACATCAGTTAATAAAGCCTACCTATATAGATTTTAAATAAAATAAAACAAATAAAATAAACATTCTTATGATAACTTGATTAGAAACTGATAATAACTTGAAAATCATACTAGGAATTTATTTACAAAATCATATTTCTTATACGGAAATCTATACGGATCCTGGCTCACTACTGTGCGGTATGCAATTAATGATCTCAGACGCACGCAACCACGCTAAGTGTATTAGTGCGCACGATCAGATAAACCAACACATCAAGTAGGTATATTCCAGTCAAATTGACAAAGGGAACGAAACGTACCAGTGGACTTGGCAATTAGGTATACGCCGCGGTACGGTGTTTAACCATGAGTTCGATTACCGTCTAGGATGTGGTTAGCTTTTTAATAGTCCGGTTGGGACCTATCTTCAAAGGATATTCTGCTAATGTACTAATATTTTATAAGCGAATGGACGGATGATGCAATGAGGATAGACGGATGCTTTATTCTTTCACAAAAAAACAACTGCATGATTTAGATGATAATAAAGGTAATATTGAATAAACATCATAATAACAGTTAGGCTATCGCTGTCAAAATGTTACTTTGTCTTGGCCCCCTGGTTGATTGAAAAGATTAGCCGCCGCAGCCTAAACAAACTTGTCTAAAATGACACCATTATTAGAAGGCATTTTAAAATACTTCTCAAGGAAACGCCTTATATTTTTCCTCAACTTAGGTACATAAGTTCAAAGTAACACGCCTAGCAAACCGACCGGAGCGCTGCAAGTGTTCCGCAGAGTCAGCCGAGTTCACGTCGAACTCCGCAACTTGGATATCGAGCGTCGAATCACAGGCCCATTCGAGCAGCACTAATGTTGATGTGACGTTGTATGTATATTAAGCAGATAGTTCCACGTTCGCAGTTCAAAGCGAACGCCTTGTTTCGTTCCGTACAATATTAGTGCCATCAGATGTGGAAAGTAGATACCTACCGCAGTTGTTGTTGTAGAAAGATCATCGAATATGGAACCTAAAAATAACTGGAAGCTACACGTCAAACATTTTTAAGACAAATAATCATGATAGTTTTCGAAACCTGATAGACGGCTATTTCCAACTCTCCCCAAAACCACAGTGTACCATAACAAAAAAAAAACCAACTTCACATTTTTGACAACTTTTACGTATAAATTGTTATTTATGAGCAACTAGCGGTCGCCCGAGGTTTCACCCGCGTGGTTCCCGTTCCCGTGGGAATTGATCAAAATCCTTTCTTTTTTAAGAGTATTCTGCTATTCGGGACGGAAACAAATCCAACAAATCAAAAACCATGGCAATCGGTCCAGCCGTTCTCGAGTTATAAGTGTTGTAACAAACACGACTTTCTTTTATATTTATAGATTTGTAGTTAAGATTTTGTTCATTAATTATCTGAAAATTAAAGCCGCGTCTAACTTGTTCCAGGCGTTTCGAGAATCACACGTAAGAGACAGATATAGTATTTTATATCTATTACCGTAACGCACATATTTTTATATTTATTTGATGAATGAGGGTCCATATTTTGACATTACAAACGTGCACGCGTAATCTATCTGTATAATGCAAAGTACTCGTCACCTATTTGTTATTAAAACATGTTACGTAACGGCTCCGCTAAGATATTCTGAACAGCGTCAAATTTCCTACCGAAGCTCCCGTATTAGGGCGCCCTCCCCCCTATATCAACAATCCGGGGAAGAAAATTGTTTTTATAGATTCGATATGCCTCAATTTCAATTGGCGCCAGATCTGTTTCCATATTCGGCGGCCCGAATGGAATCAATTTGCGTTTGAATGAGACCGAAGAGCAGGCTTTTTCTAATGCCCGTTTTATTAAAATAAGATAAAATTTGCGCTTGGAATTAATTGGGATGTACAGTGGATTTACATAAATTTCGGGGCCTATGTTTACGGACAAATTGATACGGTGATTACGTTGAGTTTGCGCTTGGATCTTAAAGGGAAACTAAGCGTCGTTCAATAACAATTTTAAAAGGAATATCTGAAGTTTTAAAAAGGAATATTCTAATCTACTGCTGTAATCTTGTTTGTCAAATGATTTAACTAGATCACACCGCTGTAACCACTGCGGTGCGAATGACCCTATTCAAAAAGAGCTCTTGGGCGATTCGCACCGCGGGTCGAATAACTCGTGGTGTCATAGCAGACTTCCTTACCGTGACACCAAATCGGTCATCGTAGTCAGTGATCACCAAAAGCTTTTGTTAAGTTTAAAGAAAAGAGTTCACGAAGCTAATAATAAAACACTTGTATAAAATAGCTTAACCAACAATAAATATAATTCGAATCTCGCTTGAAGTTCTATTAGCAATCCCCTAATGCTCAAGGGGATACTTTGTAGACAAAAAGAGTCATAAATTTTCCGCAGATCAATCAAAGTAAATGTTGTATGACAGGCCGTCGTTACACACAATTGGGCTTTTATAACCCATCATTGCTTTATGGGAATTATATTCAGCCATTCAGCTTAACCAACTATGCTGATAAAAAAAATGTGTAGGTAATAGGTATTAGTAACTATGACTGGTCTTTTGGCTCTGTTAAGTACCGTACAATCGAGGTATTCCACGAAGCACACCCAAACGAAGCACACTCAGAGGAAGCACACCTAAAGTATTCCACGAAGCACACCCGTTAGGTGGGCTTCAAATAAAAATTTAAAATAATTAATTTCCTATTTCACGAAGCACACCTACCGAATATCACTCACATAGTGCGGGGACTAAGAAAATTCCTTTTTTTTTAAATAAATATACCTAGTTACTGTGTATGAGTTCAGATTAAATTTTGTTTTATTTATTTATTTCTCCTTAAATGTGGTAATAAAATTCTATAATTACTTAGTCATTCGGATACCTAATGTAATTTACCGCACTTCTTTTTACGTTATTTTATGAAGACTGAACATTATCCCGGGAGAAAAAGTAAGTCCCTTTTTAGGGTCCAGTCAGTTGGGCAAAATTTATTCGAATGACGAATAACGAAAGAATAAATTGCTAGTTCGTTATTCACGAATAAAATCACGAACAATTTATTCGTAGGAAATTTATTTACGAATAATATTTATTTTCGCGAATGAATTATTCGCGATATTGCGAATATATTCGAATAATTATTTAAATAACAAGTTATTCGAATAATGCCCAAGTCTGGGTCCAGTCTATGTCTGTTCTGTAAATTTCATCAAAATCAGTTTAGTAGGTTAAGGCATGACAGCGTAGCAGACAGACAGGCAGACAGTACATTTTCCTAAACAAACACCCGCGTTTCTTTATATAAAGTTAACAAGCAACAGCCCTCGCCGACATAAAACTATCAAAGAATGGCCAAAGGTCTATTATTATTATTATTTATGTAATTATATTCACACTCCAGCGCCTCGTTGTTAGGTATATCTACATAGATAAACGTCCGGATGTCTTCGTCACGTCCTGAACATAGCTCCATAATATTATTATGTCTGGGTTAAACCACAATTTCGCTACTAAAACTAGCTCTTATATTTCATTAATAAAGTGCTAAAACTACTTATTTATTACTCTGACAGCATTAAATCGAGGTCTTTCTTGTGATAATTAAAGTATCAGCCTATTAATTAAATGACCCACTCAAGGACAAATGCTTCCATCATTAAAATCAAATCATCTCTACAATAAAACACAAATGCGGATTGGTGATGATCACAAACCTAAGCTGTTTCCGGAAAAAACCGACACAAATTTTACTCGACCTGTGATTGAACCCAGGACCACTAAACCAACGTGGCGTTGAAATAAGTAAATAAAAATAATAAAACATTAGCCACCTGATATAAAATATACTCGTATATAACAGATTTGGTGTACCTATCTAAATATATAACAACTAGCTTTCCGCCCGCGGTTTCATCCTCGCTTTTTTTTTTTTCAAATATCCCGCGGAAATGCGACGTTTAGTAGGTTATATAATAATAGTTAATTTCTCCTCACACCCATCATCTTAGCGTTATCCTGGTTGTGTCATTTCGGGGCCCGGGGTCCGCTTATTTCTCGTCACAGTATGGCGTATTCCTATTATAAATGCGAAAGTCTGGATGTTTGTTACTCAATCACGCCTAAACGGCTGAACGGATTAAGATAAAATTTGACACACGTATAGTTTATAACCCGGATTAGGACATAGGCTATAAAATTCCTACAGAAAACGTCTCATTCCCGCGGAATATTTGAAAAAAGAAATTACGCGGGTGCGAAACCGCGTGTGTAAAGCTAGTAAATTAATACAGCTCAGATAATTCTAATCAGGCTGTCAATTGGTGAGTAAGAAAGCAGCCTTGACCATCTTATCGGTGGCTGCCCGCGCACTAAGTCCGACGGCTCCTTGGTTAAATGGCGCTCTGAGCAGGATAACTCAATTGCAATGCCCACCGTTACGTCACAATTAGTGACGTGGCTATAGAATCAAAGCGTTTGCTTATTTATTATAATAGATTGAATTTGGTAAGGCTCTAAAGTTCTGTATGATTTTTTTATTCATACATATTAATAACGCCAATTAAAAACCATATATACCAAGTTTTACACAAATGTGCTTTATGTAAGAAGCTTAATGGAAAGTTGTCATATTTGTGATCATATATATTTATTTCTTTCAAAATGGGTAAGCACCTTTCACAGTCTACTGCTGGATATAGGCGTCTCCAAACGCTCGCTTCTTTGTATGTTTACATGGAAGTGCTAGATAACTTACAAAATTAACAAACAGCTTTTAACATTTTACCAACGTTAAAAGGTATATGGCTATAAGTTCAGATGATCCTAATCAGGCTGTCAATTGGGAAGCTAGGAAGCAGCCTCGCTCGACCATCTCATCGGCGCGCGGCGGCTGCCCGCGCACTAAGTCCGCCGGCTCCTTGGTTTAATGGCGCACTGAGCCGGATAACTCAATTGCAATGCCCACCGCTACGTCTAGCGGAAGACGGAATTAGTGACGTGACGTGCAAAATCAAAGCGCTGTGGGCTTATAAGGTTGAATTTGGTCAAATTACCTCTGGTGTAAATTGAGGAAATAATGTTTTTTATAACACAAATTATTAGCCATCAAAATTAAATACGCTTAATTTTTCAAAAATCTTTGAAAAGTTGGGATAAAAATGTAAATTAGCAAGCCGCAACATTAAATATTATATTATATTCGTTTGATACGTGTCGTATTTCTGATCATATATTACAAACCTTAAAAGTGATAATATCTCCTTGTTGGCTATAGTTCGGTAGGTATGACATTAGTTAACCCTATGGTTAACCTACTCTACAACGTGTTAATTTAAATGCGCAAAACCTGAAATTAGTTTGATCAGAACAACGAGTAGAATCCATTAAACCACTTTTTCAAAAAATATTTAATAACAATGTTGCCCTGTCTATTTATTAATAGGTCAAGCCGTCACGTGCGCAAACCATACCTACCGACTCGTCCCTCGACGAAGCGTCGTCGTAGACGCAAGAAACGATCAGAATTGCCAGTAAAACTAAAACAGCTCATAAAACCTTTTAATTCTTTTTAATGTTGTTTTTTCCTTCACAATTAGGTCAATTGTATTAAAAATCATTTGGGGTGTCTGAGGTTTTGCGCATTTAACTTAACACGTTGTATAAACTGTAATGGAACACTTAGAAATTAGGACACATAAAAAACATTATTCCTTATTCATTAAAATTAAAGCTCAGCACAGACATGGGTACGAAGATTAAAAAAGCGATCGTCACCTGTTTGGAGGGTAACCGATGCCGTGTAAGCATTACGACTTGATTGCTCAAAAAGACCCTTCTGTTATAGAAAATCGCTACTTTCGCCTTTTAAACAAAACCTATTTTTTTAGGAACATGTTCCAATGTGTTTGTTTTGAGTTAAAAAGAGTGTAACATGTTATTTGAGATGAATTACGAGTACGTTCCAAATAACGCAGATGTTAAAGCAAAAACGTCTGCATCTTTTCTTAATTTTTCTCTCCCTTTTCCCAATACCTTCCATAACATCCAAGATTTGATACCAACATCTCACTTTACATTATGGGAATCACATACCAAAACATCTCTCTCGCTGAAGTTGTAAGATTGCCTAAATTATATTCCGACTTCGAGCGCACAATGTTGTTTGGAGATTTGCACTCAGAACGCAATAAGCCCCGGGTTGCATTTAAGATCAAGCCAATTTCATAAACGATTTTCAAAAAGGGAGACGGATTAAGATCTCACCTAAGCATTTTTGTATTTCGTTTAGTACTTTGTATATACAATTTTACAAAAAAATCTTCCTACCAAAAAAACAACGATTATAATAACTAAACAAACTTGTTAATATACAAATACAGGTATTAAAAACTCTTATCTACTTTATTTTATTTAAATACCAATATATACTTATCTATACAGTCTATGTAAAAACATAAGGGGTATCGAATAACTTCGTGTTCGTGAATATGACCAAGATTTTCGTAGAAATAATACGTATTTTATTGCGATTTATTTGAAATTAGAAATGCTTTTTAAAAATCAATTAAAATTTTCCGATGTTTATTGTACGTTTTAGGAATACGCCATGAATGTTGAATGCATTACGAACATTATAGGTTCACCATTCCAATATTATGGTATAAACCTAGACACATTACCCAAATGACCATAACCTCTCTCTTTTATTCGAGATTTAACTCACTTCTTCACTCGTTGCCGCGCCGCGCGCGCCGCATAAAAGTGTCGCTGAGCTAAAAGGGTGTGAAATTAGGTATAGCGTTAAAATTGGAATACTGCCAGTGCTAATTCAATTTCTGGGGGACGGGCTAGGGCGGGACAGTCCCGCCAGCTCGTTACTAACTTGTCCGTCATACGCATACCTGCGAGATGGGAAATTCATTCTGTCATTCCCCAAGCCCCCAGCGGGAAACTTTTCCGCCAATATCACCCTTAATTCGTAGCCTATAAGAGTCCATCGGAGCGATTCCGGACTTTCAAACTTCGTTAATAAACGGAAGACAAGGCTATGATTAGGCTATTCGCCATCCAATTTTCAAACTTCAATTTTCCTATTAATTTACATCATATTTAATTTATCTTTTAGGAGTTATTTGATTTGATGTTTATTATAGTTTACGAGGCAACTAAAGGTTTATTCTTCCTGTATTTCATAAAAGACAAATAAATTCTTCGAATTGCGATTCTGATTGGGCAATCGACATAGCAATACCTAAAAAATATTCGGTTAGGTATATTTATATTGAGTTCTAACTTTATTTGACGAACTATTTATCGTAATGATTGGGAAGTCGGCTATAACACCAGAGGTCGCGTTATACAGAAAATGTGTCATATTATGTAGCTGTACAATAAGGGCCATTTTTGTTATATATAGGTATTAGCAAAAAAGGGTATATACGAGCATGTAATATTCGTTATCTGGCAACCTTAGTTCAAGCTATGCTCAGCTTGGAGCTAGATGGTGCTGTAAAAGGTATGTCCAAGGATAATTATTGATTTTATTTATTTATCCGGGTGTCCAGTAAATGTCCCGAATAGTTGTTTGTGAAACATTTTTTAGACCAACGACTCGCCCTTATCTGACAAAAAGAGCGAATCATTATTTTGAAACCCTTTCAATTTCAGATATTTTCATCGGACGTCCTAAACAATATATTTTATTTAGACATCGTGCTAACACTTACAAATACTAAAAAAAACCAACAACATCGGTCCCTGTTTTCAACTAAATACGTTTACGTACACGCGGCAATATAATTGTATTTACATATAAAGAAGATTATTCAAAGGTGTACCAACCAAAGGGTGTGACAACTGACGGCATATGGATCAATTTGTCATGTAATTGGACGGTGCTGGGCAAACAGTGCTCAAATTGTCAAAGGCAACTAATTGACGGAGCTGAAAAACTGTCCAATTTCCAGTCACTAACAAATTAGAATGCTCTTTGTAATCTTAACCGTCGTACGTTGTTCCGGCAACTCTCTACATACGACTACGAGAATACGTAAAAAACTGAAGTATTAGCCTACTAATGTCCCACTGCAAAGGAAAGAAAGAAAGAAAGAAAGAAAGAAAAAAGGCCATCATTTAAATCAAATCGTCGCTATAACTATAGCTTTATCACGTTTGCCAAAAATGCAAATTGGTCATAACAAAACGCGTGATGTGTCTGATATAACCGATATAAATTTTGCTCGACCCGACAGTTCAAGGTGTATTTATTTATAGTAAGTACCTCTTTAATTTCAATCCGATCACAACAATGTTCAAGCTTTCTACTTAAAGGTCAGATCAAGAGTTTGGAATGGTTTTGTAAATAAACAAAACAAATAACATACCTACTAAACCCATGAAATTGCAATAAAACACTAATGCATTTCAAACTACACCCAATCTACGATTGTATAAACTCATGACGCGCCACTCACCCCTCACAAATGACATTAATTACGAACACGCCGGGCACACCTAAGCTAATCTCGTATAATTGGATCCCTGAATCGGAACCTTTATAATAGCTGCCGACCGATTTCCTATTTATTGAACTGTTTAAATTCGACGAGGGACCGTCGATCTGTGATACGGGAACGTTTCATGTTTGTAAAAATAACGAGAGAGCTTTTACTCAAATGGGCGGGTATTCTGAAAGGGATACGTTAATCAGATCAATTGGAAATTTTCCCGGGCCCAATTTTATGTTTATTTTTTGAATAGGAATTAAGTTGATTAATTCACGTTTGTTTGTAATTTGAGTACATTTTGTAACGTTTGCTTTTTTCGTCATGATAAGAATAAAATGGCTAGCAAATGGCAATTTTATTTGTAGAGACCCTGACCTTTGTGCTTTTACGTAAAACGAACAATTATATTGAACCTTTGAAGTAATCACTACTTTAATACATTGAACAGACTTCAAAGTATGAAAGGTTTGTCCTAAATGGTTTGGACCCACTAAATAATTAAATGAGAATCAGAACATAGTACACAAAACGTCAAAATTAATTCAAAAGCTAAGTACATATGTGTTTTTTTTGAAACATTTGCACCAGCACAACAAAAACTCCAAACCTACAAAATAAAAACATGTAAAACTGGAGAAGAAAACGGCAGAATTCATTGCCATCCACATACAAAAACGACTAGAATGCTAAATGTTGTGATATCTAACACAAGTCGGAGATGCAGAGAAAATAAATTCGCGCGTGAAACCTAGAAAGTGTAATCGATCTAAACTCGGACTGGGTCCGATTAGATGCGACAAAGCACTGTTTGAAATGTAACCAAAGGAACTTTTTTTTTTCAGAAAAAGTAAAATTCAGAAATATGAAGATTATAACGAAAGTTTTTTAAATTAAAATGCCTACTTAATTCATCGTCACTCCCGCTGATATCTTTAAGTAAAAAAAATAAGTCGTTTTATTTTAGTTGTTACTGACAGCTAATTTATTATATAAAGTTTGCAAATAAAATGATTTTAAAAATTAGCTTCTTATGAATTACTAGCCCTCCGCCTGCGGTTTCACCCGCGCGTAATTTCTTTTTTCAAATATCCCCCCCCTTCCCCCTAAATTTCCGGGATCAAAAGTACCCTATGTTCACCGGGTAGGTATAGTGTAGCTTTCCAACAGTGAAAGAATTATTCAAATCTATTTAGTAGTTTCGGAGCCTATTTAATACAAACAAACAAATCATTCCTCTTTATAATATTAGTATAGATATATCGTACCTGTAGTACCTATATTGAATTATTTTAGATATAATTATTAGAAATTATTAGATTAATTAGATATAATTATTAGAAATTATTATAGACTTTTACGCCTGTATTATTTTAAAACACGAGTGTTAAAACGTTGATAACTGCAGTTTTGGTCTGGCCCGGGTACTGAATCCAGAAAAAACATAGTCGCGTTAATGCGCACCCACTAAAACACATGAATAATGACAAAATGTTAAAGAGGAAACAAAGTTCAAGTCCTATTCGTAATTGTCCGTGTTTTGCATAGCATTCCCTTAACCCTTGTGGTTTACCCTAGTTCACAAACAGGGTGTTCGGAATCGATCAGCATTCCCAGTATTCCTCTCCGAGCGCTATTTGATTTGTGACGTTTGACGTAAACAAGTTTGTTTGCATGCTACACGAATAAAATGCATCTTCTATCTCCCGACATGACATTGGAAACGTTTGTGCTTTAGCAAAAAATTACTTTGTATCGGAAAGATATTTACCTACGCGAACCTTGACGTTTAAAAGATCTAAAATCAAGCAATGGACCTTAAGATAGATTGAAATTTCTTTTAATAACTGCAAAACGGGATTGTTCTTCTAGAATTCAGTAACTAAGTCACATATTTCACGCCAATGCTTGGCGATGAGCTTCCGACCATTAATATTTAATGGTTAAATTCTATCGACGTTGAAAACTAAAAGAGTTGGGTTAGATTTTTGAAATGGGAAGCTCAAACAAATTTAAAATTATTATATAAATGCTGGTTTTAACATCTAATGTCAATTTCAATTGATACGTGCATCAAAAGAGGATAATAACAATCATAATCTTTCCCAACTTTAGTTAAAGGACACCACAATGACAAATAGAGAAAGAACAACGATATCCTTTAAGTTGTATCGCGATTTGTAGTTTACGAGCCGGGTTATATACCTTTTATTAAACTGTGAAGAAAAGGCATCTAACAAAAATCCTTTAAGCAAGAAAAAGCTTATAAAAGGTATTGATCAGAGTTTAGTGATCTCAAACAGACGGTATTTGATTTGTAACGTCTAGCGTAAACAGGTTTGTTTGCATACCAGATGAATAAAATGCGAACCCTCCTTCCCCAACTAGAAGTTTCCGCCGCGTCCAAAATGTATTTAGCTTCTTGTTAAAAGTTGTAGATAGTATTGGAAATAGTTGCAACTCGATAAATTCCTTGTAAGGTGGAGCGGGGACAGGCATCAATAGTTTGCTACATGTTGGGTGTGTCTTTCTACGGTCACTGCCTTCGTTTTCTTGATGCCATCGTATTTTTAAATAAAAAAGGCCCAGTTTTACTTATTTATTTATTTCATACACATGACAAATTACAATTGACACAAATCATGTGAGTTCCTTGATAGTTTATCAAGTCTATTAAGGTCTGTAGTCTATCTGTCAGATAATTTATGTCAAAGAGAGGCAAATGAGCAATAGCGCTGACCATTAAAGACGAAAGAAAGATGAGATCTTATAACTCTTTTATCTGAGATATACATTTTCAGGAACTTTTGTGACAGTTGTAAACCTAGACTTTGCTACCGTTGATGATTTCTTATATTTACGCGATTACTACTTGATTTATAGAACATATAGAATTAACTGATTATGAATGTCAGATGGCAATCGCTCCTGCACTGTAATAACCAGGCTTGTCAAATCTAGGATCATAGTCGAAGCGGACCCTGAGCTCCATACTGGATGCAATCGGGAATACGCGGGATGATGGTGATTGAAATAACTGATTACTTGATGTAAACTATTTTATATACTTATTTAATTTTTTTTGTTTATGACGATTCGTAAGTGCTTCTTGGAATGCCTATATGAATAAAGATATTTTTGATTTTGACTGTGAATAATTGTTTGTAAAAAAATCACTGTTTAAACACTATTCAGCATTGTTACATTATCTTTTGCCTCGGTAACTAGAACTACATTAAAAAATGCAAAACGGTGATGATCCTATATGAAGTAGAAAGATGTAGGTATGTATGTGCTGACCTTAATTTTTGAAAAAATATCCGACTTCCTACGCAAAGTTACAAAACAGATAATCGACTTCGGAAGTTTCGAGTTTCCATGGAAAATTTCAAAAATTTAACTAATTTCTAAAAGTCTTTTAGCAAACGTTGGGTCAGGATAATGGGCAAAATACAAGTACTCGAATATGTTTGTTATCTTTGGTGTCGCTCTAATCTGTATATAAGTACACATTATGCATATATTTACTCCAGTAAAGTTTTTACTAAACTTTCCTATAACTATAAATAAATTGTAGTTTAATCCATAACTTGATTGCGAATTTGACAGTCTTATGCGCCCTCGTTCGTGTCATTGAATCCCATCAAAACGATCATGTGATAAACTAGTAGGTTCAGACTTCAGAGTGTATTTGTCAATGCAACTAATGCTGACTAAAATTTATTTTCATAAAACTTCTTCAAATTAATTTCTTTCTATAAATATTTATTGCTGAAGAACGAAAAAAAGAAGTAGTAAATAAATAATGTATGTTTAAGTACTCAAACTGTCTTTGAACTTTCTTTTACTCTGCTCGTTAGAAGAGCACTCCACTTTATTGGCGCAGCGGGGTCGGTCAAATTATCGAATATTTGTACTTCAGACAAATGAGATCCGCTCCTGTAATTAATGATACAAGAATTTTATATTGCCTCTTGATCTGAGTGCCATCTGGAGAGAATCGATGGAAAAATCGGGACATACGAATATCAAGTGTATTTCTTTCGAGACTGAAGTCCCTATTGTCTTTTGTTAGTGTTATCTTATAAGGAATTGTTTGTTATAGGTATCACAGTTTTGTGACTTTGGAACATTTTCTTAAGTAGTTTATGTCAAGTGAATCAGATGTCGTATAGCATAATTAAGCCATTTCTTTTTGAACCGTTATTACTAATAATTACAAATAACCACTCAATAAAATATTGGTTCTAGTATTTGTATTAAGTAACTAGACTTAGTAGTCATTACAGTAAGAAGTTTATAACTACACAAATTTACTACATTTGGTGACTCCAAACTTCACGATAAAATGTACCTATTTTATAACAAAATATGTATTGCGATACTTTTTTAAAGTTACTTACTTAGAACAACTTTAAATTCTGTATGTAAATATAAACATTTAGGAAGAAAACATTTTGGAATTTTACACTAAAATACATGTACCTAAACACCGCCATAGGACGGCAACGTCTGCATACATAGTCATGAACACGCGTTTAGGTATAAATAAGTATTACACAGGTGAAAAGAATGGTGGTACAAGCTATAAACTTAATACACAAGGAGATAAAATATGTAAAATTTACACACAACTGACTGATATGGAATTCTTTGTCATCAGCGGTGTTGCCGATCCGATACGACTTGCAAGTATTTAAAAAAAGAGCGTTTTCGCTACGTTTACATTCAGCCGCTTCCCCTGCCACTCGCCATGCCGGAAACATTGCCGCGGCAGCGTCGACGGGAGTCGACGCGAGTGAGTGTCGTTTACACTCAGCCTTCTTTACCGGGCGACTCGCAACCATGGCTGACGTCGAGGTTGTTGCGGCGACAGCTGTATGTCTGCTTAGTGTAATAATCGAAATGTAGCCATAAGGGATTTCTTCTTCCATTTTAACTCTTCTATTGGAGTATTGTTCATTTGAGCACTGATGCGATTCCACGCATCGTGTTTTTTATCACTTGGATCCCATATTAGTCTCTCACTTTCGTATAATTCAAAAAACTGAGTTAATTTTTCATTACTTCACTCTGGTGGTGGTGGCGTAGGCATGGTTAACGCTGACGTCTACAACTGGACAGAAAAAGAAACACGTCCTTCAGCTTAAAACGCCGGGCGACAAGTGAGCGAGAGGGCTGAATGTAAACACACGCTGTCACTCGCGCTGGCAGTCCTTTGGACTCGCGCACGAAAAACCGACAATTGAGGGAGCGCCGGGCAGTGCGAGTGGCAGCGGCAATGTCATGGGAAGTATCGTATTTACACTCTCGCGCTGCTCACTTCTCTGCTCACTTCCCTGCCCACTTGGGCTGAATGTAAATTGGGCATTAAAGGCTGGCAGCGCATCTGTGATTCCACCTGATTTACAGTTGTCTATGGGCGGCGGTTGTCACTTTCCATCAGGTGTGCCGCATGCTCGTCTGCCCGCTATACCATAAAAAAATATTCGATCAATATTTGGTTCAATCGCTACATCTCTTAGTTGGGACCATACCATCGGT
This sequence comes from Mecyna flavalis, assembly GCA_949319885.1. NCBI lineage: Eukaryota > Metazoa > Arthropoda > Insecta > Lepidoptera > Crambidae > Mecyna > Mecyna flavalis. The sequence goes on along the minus strand of OX439408.1, from coordinate 11,161,014 downwards.
TGCAGGTGGCGGGTAGGGCTTTACGTGAGTGGTTTACTGAAGAAATCACGGCGGCCACGGCGGATGCCGCGCATTTAAACACTACACTTGCCTGCTCTGCGCCTTTACAGGCACCGGTGTGGCCAAACACTGCACGAATTAACATCTTCTTATACTTTTATATTGCATGTGTGTTGTCATTACAGTAACGTGAGATGACATCCTGTAAAAAGGTTTATGACAGCGAAGAGTGAACAATATTATGATAGGTTAAAAATTTAGATGTACTTTAAACTTCATTCGTTAAGTTCCAAAATTGTTTCGTGTTGGTACTGTGACGGCTTTCATTATGATTTTCAATAAGTGTACACAGGTTTTAAATTTAACTTAAGGTTTATAGCCACTCGCTCTGCTTAATATAAGGCTTTTTTTTAAAGGGCGCTGCCGTAGCGTAAATCAATACTAGAAGAAATTCAACGGGTCCACTAAGGTCTCGGTAGCATAGTTGGTAGTGCACTCGCCCGGATAGCGAGGGACGTGGGTTCGAGTCCCGCCTGATACCTGGACAAATTGAATTTTTTCTAATATATTTGTATTAATATCGCCATTAAGCAGGCAATATGCTTTAAAAATTATAAAAAATAATGTAAAAATAATCTCTTCTCAAAAGATTGGTAAATACTTGTAAAAGTATTCCATTCGGATGTTGTAAGTAGTAATTACTGCAACGTTGAAGAGATGGCGCTGCCGTAGCGTAAATCAATACTAGAAGAAATTCAACGGGTCCACTAAGGTCTCGGTAGAATAGTTGGTAGTGCACTCGCCCGGATAGCGAGGGACGTGGGTTCGAGTCCCGCCTGATACCTGGACAAATTGAATTTTTTCTAATATATTTGTATTAAGGTCCACCGAAATTATCAAATATATAAACTAGAGGTAGATGATGCTGTAAATATGCAAAATATCGAAATAAATGCATTGGACATAATTTTTGCCTTAAGCTTTCCCTCAACCTTACCCAGATTTTGATTTCGGACGAAGACGTATAAAACAATTTATAAAATGAAATAAAACGTCCAATAGACATTCAGTATGAAAAAGTCATTCTCGTGTATTGCAGCTGCAAACACAATTCATCTTGCACAGTGTGCATTTCACGCACGCGGGCAATCCCTACAACTGTACAAATGTACAATGTTATCGGAAACAAATACGGTACACTTGTTCGCGACAATGCATCACCGTGTCACACATTTCTCACAAAATCACTGACTATTTAAATTAATAACAGATGGTTTCATATTTTTTACATAATTGCCGTAAAAAAATGTCGTTTCGAAAAAGTACGTACACTTTAAAAGGGGAAAATATTCATTGTTTAGATTGTTTATGGTTAAATCATATGAAAAGATTTTTTTTTTGTGTGTATTATGGTTACGTTGCAGACGGTTCCAGACTGTCAGTTGAAATAGAACTGGTCCACCGATGAAGCTCCACCGTCTCCCGTCACTTGAAATATTACTTTAGGCAAGCACATTAATGAACATTCCTAAAAGAAATAAGTAGAAAGCATTATTAAACTAGTTCCATCAGACTGACACAGTGCATTGATTTAAGACAGGTTTGAAAACCAACCCTCAACGTGTACTAAATCTTCATACCTACGTAAAAGAAAAGAACAGCCCGAACTAAACCCAAGTTCAACAAAGCGTCACTCGACCGAATATTTTCTGACAAAATATCATTTCGGGGCATAAAGGCACGGTTACGTATTCCAAGGAAGGCCGCCCGGGCTTTGTGGCGGAACTGTTTTTATTATGAAAATCACGGCACTTGCTCCCCGTATGCCGATATTCCGGCCATTGTCCGCGTCTCGAGAATGAGACACGCCATCATTAGTATGGCTCTCAATTTTCCCTACACATCCTTCGTACTTTCTTTCGCTTTCGATAGTAATTCAGTTTCGGCGACCTCGGGGAACTTTTTGAATAATGTGTCGCTTTTTGCAGGTTTTTATGAATCTTTTCTTTAAAAAGAGTTAAATAAACACGTTGTGTTTATTATCACACGGGTGTTTTTATGGAGCTTAAGATCAAATGTTTCAGTACATCATTAATTTTCTCAATTCCGTGTTTTATGTGCAACTCGGTGATTCCGCAAATTTTAAGTGTTTAGAGAGACATGTATGATGACATGATTATGAGACGAGCCATTTGGTGCAATGGTCCAGAAGTCGGCTATTACACCAGAGGCCGCGTGTTCGATCCTCGCACGATACAAAAATTTGTGTGCATGAACATGTCTGTTTGTATCGGTCTGACAAAAAAAAAAAGTTTATAAGTAATATTTATCCGTTGTCTGGCACCCATAGCACAAGCTAATGCTTAGTTTGGGGCTGGATATTTATATATGTTTAAACTTTATGCTAATTTTGACATGACGTTACATTGTAATAAGCAGGCACTTGGATTTATTATGACAGAAAAGAATTGCTCTATCACTTATATTTTTGTGATCGTGTCCTTCATTTTAATAACAACTTTTTATACGATTTGTAACTATCAGTCTTATCTATTATTTTAAACCTCCCCTTTTGACCAGTTGCACTTTCATCAAAACACACCTCAAAAGCTTCGGTGTAAGGTTGTCGATGAATTAATTTTCGAAAAAAGGTGTTTCGAACACACGTAGGGAACCCAAAAATAACTATTCATCTTTGTGTATTCATATTTTCCAACCTTGTTTTGTTTAATATTTAAATTTATTATCCTCGCAACACTAATAATATCGTCACCCTTTTGTTATTGTTATTCGAATATACGATATATGAAGTTTGCTTGTAGTTAAGTAATTAATATATGTACTCGTAGTTGCGTGTAATCGAATCATTGAACCAAACGTGCTAATTGGTTTCGGAGACGGGTGTATCAAAGCAAATATGAACTAGATTCTAATTAGTGTTCGTACCAATAGGTTATAATTAATTGTCTGTACCTATTATATGCGCTTGAGGCGTATACAAGACGAAATTATTTCACCACTGACTCGTTATGACATATTTCAGCTCATCATAACCACGGATTTTACTTATTGAAGTAAACTACAGACATTAACCCTGCCCTATGCACCACGGGTTGTTGGGATGATTGCCTTCCAGGACTGAATGAATGAATATTTGTGTTTGTTCTGTGTCGGGGTATTTATTTATATTTTCTAAGTATATATTTGTGGTACCTTCGTTATTTCTAATAACAATAACACACGTGTTGAAGCTAGTTACTTTTGCATCAAATCAATGTATGTTATGCTGTCTGATGTTTATTTCATAACTACGTTACGATTCCTACATCTACATCATATTGTTTTTAAACAAATCCTTTATTTTATGAGTTATAAAGTTTACAGTGTAGTTTACAAAGTAGTAAGTCTTTTTTACCGCATAAAGCATTCAATATTTTTTTCATTATAACATGTCAGTAACAATCTTCTTCCTTCTTACTTTCATCAACTAAAAAGTACCTATCTAGCAAAATATGATGAAACACTCTAGGTGTTCCTAATACACAAAAACTGTGCCAAAAATACTCTTCGTTAAAAGCTTAAAGCGTCAAATAAACCGTACCTTAAAAAACTACGCCTAAGTTTCTACATACATAAAGTTTTCATACTCCTTTTTTGCATAACACTGGCAGTAGAATTGAGACCGACGCCACCAATTGATTTTTGTTTTACTTTTAGAAATGTAACTTTACCATTTATGCATGATTGCGTATCTGTCATCCTGTCTTATAAATAAAATATGTATTTGGTTAAAGTTCTAACACCAGGGATAAAGTTTAGTGTCTTAATGGCTAGTTTTATTTGTCGGTCTACCAATAAAAGTAGTAAAAAATTATATGGTCCGCTTTTCACCGAATCGGAAAAGAGCGTGCGAAATCAAGTAATCACAAATTCTGAAATCCTAATCGCTATTTCTGTCTCCTATGTGATTAGTCGATTGAGCATGCTCGACGCTTGTCTCCACTTCGGTGGAAAGCAGGCCTAACACTTTGACTTTGTAGAAGAAAAACAGACTATTTAACTGCTACCTTCTCATTCCGTTTTAACAAATAAAAGTCGTAAAGTCAAATTGTAATTGAGTCAAGGCACCGGTACTTGGAATCGGTCGGTCGGACTCCTTGCTCTATTATTTATTCACAGGCCACCGCTTCTAGAGGATTTAGGGGTGTGTTCCAAAAGGATTCTAGTGCATTTATTTTTTATGCTAGAGGCACAAAGGAGCCAGCGGGTCGCCTGATGGTAAGCAATCACCGCCGCCCATGGATATCTTCAGCAAAACCAGAGGTAACGCTGATGCGTTGCCGGCCTATGGGGGTATGGGGGTGTGGGCCTCTGGCACTCTCACAAACCAGACGAAACACAATAGTAGTTACTATTATTTCACGCTGGCGTTATGTGAGAGGGTGGTACTTCCCCGGACAAGCCGGCCTATTCGTACTGTGAAACAGCATGGCTCTACTAATACAAAAAAAAATGTACTAGACTGGAATTCCATACTACTCAATAAATGTGGAAAGAACGAGAGGTATCCCATTTCGTCGTAACTTTTATCTGTAAAATCTTTTCATCCTATCAAGGCATGCGTCAACCAAAACAGTTTGTATTATTCACAACACCGTTAGATTATTTAAGAGAAGTTTTAACAATCATATTTTACCTGTACGTAAGTATGTAAAGGATACATAAAAACTTTATTGAATAAACACCTTGTCAATATAAATAATAGTACCTAACAGTCAGCTTTGAAGTATGTAAGTGAAACTTAATAATATTTGTATTAAATAAATACAATAAAAGTTGTCCATTGAAAATATATCCTACATTTATTACCGCTACAAATTCTACTCTCGTAAAAAACGACGACGCAGATATTAAACAAATGAAAAAAGTTGGACCAACATTTAGATTCAATCGTTTACTACACAGCACCGGCGTAATAAGCTAAGTGTGCAAACCTCATCGCTTCACTTCCGCGCTAAATTCGCCTCAATCAAATCAAAACAACAGTGTTAGCTCAGGAGCTCTTTAGCCTGGTGTGCCCAGCCTTCTCAGAAGAGCGCGAAACCCTACGCTCTGTGTTGGGGATAGATCTTTCGCTTCCCGCTGTTATACGAAAGATTGTGGCGAGTGAAGAAGCGTGGGAGGCTTTCACCTCTTTCTGCTCGGTCGTCATGCTGCGCAAGGAGAACGACGAACGCCAGCGCGAGCGGGAAGACCCAGCTCGTCGCAGAAGGCGACGCCGCCGCGACATTGTCGTCTGAGTCGCGCCGGTGCCCTTCGGTTGGGGGCCTAAGAATACCACCGAGGTATCCCCTGCCTGTCGTAAGAGGCGACTAAAAGGGGCCCTCGAACCCGGGGGCGGCGTGGGACGTTCCGCGTGCAGCCCCGGCAACGGGTTCGGAGAAGACGGCCACACCATGGCCCGTGTGGTTCGTAATGCGCCGCACATCGGCGGCGCAGGGCGCAGGGCGCACCCGAGGCGGGCCGCAGCGGCTTGCGCGCGTGGGGGTTCCATGGCGTTGTCTCCGCATAGAGGTTCTCGGTTCCCCCTCACTGCGCTGAGAGGGTCATCGTCAGGTTTTAGTCGGTAGGGCCGAAGTGCGAGTCCGACACACCGCTCGGGACGAACCTCCGTCCCCGAGTGACCCCCGGCTTTAGCAGGGGGGGTCCGGCGTCTGGTTTATCAGGGACGCCGGGCCGGTGCGTAAAAGCATTTCCTGACGCAAAAAAAAAAAAAAAAAAAAAAAAAAAGGAGCTCTTTAGCCTGATAACTTATTCAGCAACGGCCATTTCCTGGCCTTTCATAGAACTGAACTCAACCGCACCTATGTCGTCGGTCTAAAGTTCAAATTTGCACGAAATAATTCCAGTATCCACGAGGGAGGCATTTGTATGTGGGCATTGTACGAGTCCTTCATCACAAGACTCGTTTTTCCGGGAAACTATTAGTATAACGGAATCAAGAAGGGTGATGGCACGGACGTTATCAAGACATTCCTCATCCCTGTGAAATGTTACAACTCTGTTTCTATTTGTGGAAAGAAATAAAATATTTTAGTGGCTGGGAAAAAGTTATCTTTGCTTTGCTTTGTTAAGGATATATAATAATATACATTCCTACGATAAAATTGTCTCTGACGTAAATCGGTTTATCAGCCTTAAGAATGAAGAATATGATGATAGATGAGATGATTAAATTAAACGAGCATTATGCACTACCAGACTACTTAAAGTTTTTTTAAGTGAAAATTCCTTCAATAGATAGGCTGTGTTTAAAGTCATAAAACTATTATAGACACATTTAAATAAAAACAGTGTGGTTATGTCTCATCAAAATAGCAAAATCTTCTTCCAAGCTTTATGCTTGGTAGCCATAGGGACCAGCAATTTCTTTGAATGCACGATGCAGAATTGCATACTAATTTGGAATCGTCCATCAGCGCCATCTGTCATCGGTTTGTAGAAGGAAAGAGCGGGTACTTGATATATTCAGATCGAGTTAGATGTCATCAGTCACCACAAACAAAATGATAGTTATTTAATATTAATTCCATGGTTATACCGCAAAACGTCATGGTGATAAAGACATTCTGTAAAACACCTTAATTCCGCGCGGGAAAAGCCACGAGCAAATTTCTTTCAAAACCTCTTTAAAGTTTTGAACAAAGTAAGAATATTTATCTCATTGAAACAAAAACACAAAGTCAACGCTTTGTTTTCCAAAGAACACTATTAGCACTTACAACAATTAAATTAATGCAAGTTTAACTAAAAACGACCGCGGGCATGCTTAAATCTTCAGTATTATTCGCAAATGGCGCTGGCTACCGACAAAATTTTACTTTCCCGGGGTTAACATTCACAAACCCGCCCCAAGTTTTACTCTTTTTCATTAGGATCGGGAGTTTCTTTGTTGAGACACGGCCACGAATTGCAATTAACGTAGCGTGGAGACACTGCTTCGACCTAATCTGCTGTCTTTGTGTACGTTGCATGTAACTCGCCTTTTGTAGTAGTGGAAAAACTCATTCTAGTGTGCTAGCCTTTCAGAGGTGGACTCATATCTCTGACGGAATTAAAGTCGCTTTAAAACAGCTCCACTTATTAAACTGAATGACGTCGTAACGAACTAATAATGTTTCTAACGAGTTTACTAAGTCAGGCTTTCGAGCACAACTAAATAGTAAACGTCTAGATCTAATAGATCAGATTGGATAGCTCTAATTGTAACTGACAGTTGACTAATATTATTAGAATTACGCCGCAACATAACAATTAGAGAAGTTAACGAAACATTAATTGTAAAACTACGCACAGTATTTGCTTATCTTTTATGCTAATTGCACCTTAGTTTGTACGAGTATAACATTAGCATTTACATAGTGTGCGATAGAGCTGTTACGTAACTTATATTAGACGCGTTATTGTTTAAAAACTATTCTAAATACCGTTACCACACGCTTTTTCTGTTTCTTGTTTCATTTTCTGTCATTTCCTACAGAAACCCACACAAATATTCGCAATAAAAATCATCATCGCTCTTTATTGAGCGATTACATTTTAAGAAGTTTACCATCTTCTAAAATATTTATGTAAATGTATATGGAAGAAAGTATGTGTCAAAGCCAACAAAGCTCATGACTACAGGAAGTGCCAATCAATTGGAAAAGGGTTTTGTGATTTGTTGGGGAAAAAATCACGAGTACCTATAATATGGGACAACTGAGGCAGATATTCATAAACCTTTGAATAGTTCAACACACATTATTAACATTTGATCAAACTAGGGTAATCTAGGATGACTCAATATTATACATACCGAAAGATTATATGACTGCAGGCTATGTTGCAGGTCCGCTCCTAAAAACAATGAGAATGGCAGCTCAGAACTAATATTTAAACAAATTATGTGTAAATTAATAAGTTAAATTTTTGCTAACCGATCAGGTTAGCTATTACTCCAGATGTTGCGGGTTCTTACCCCATATGATACAAACGTTTGTGTGCATAAACATGTCTGTTTGTACCGGTCTTGTTTAGGTATATACGTATAAGATGTATGTACAATTTTTTTTTTATTGCAATGTGTAATAAGACGAGCAGATCGTTCACCTGATGGTAAGCGCCACGTCTGCCCTTAGACAGTTCAGTGCCAAACAGTAACTAAGCAGTTACTTTTATCGAGACCGAGACGACAGTTATTACGTCTCATATACCCGGTTATTTCACTAGCTTCAGTGCCCTTTCTAAACACAGAAGTGCTTGACACACTTCTTTAATATCTGGCATATGTAAGTCATGTTTATCCGTTTTCTGACACCCATAGTACAAGCTACGAGACGAGTTTAGGGTTGGATGTCCAGAGATATTTATAGAGAGACATTTTTTTTATTTTAGGTAAATAAAGTGAATATAGAATAAACAGAAATTTTAAACTGACTTTTCGAGTCAAGTGCGTACTCACGACCCACTTTATACCCGTATATAGCTTCCGAAATGTGCAGAGTGACAATAAAAAGTTATTTTATTGTGTTTAGTGTTTTTGTTTAAAACTTGGTCCGTTTCCGCGTTTCTTGCGCAGAGGCGCACATCCATTTAAATATTGCTTATCTGGGTTCATTTTAGGGACAAAACCATTGGACAAAACCAATAAACACCGCTACCGACATTTATTTCCTTAAGTTTTCATACATTTTATTTGGACTTGTGGTTGACGACTATGGCTGCCACACCCTACAACCTTTTACCTTTAGGTTCTTGCGTTTGTAAACCGTGTGTGGCCACCCTTGATCTAGAAAAGTATCAAACGTATAAAATAATATTAATATCAGCTGCATGCTGGCAGCATATGCATCCAAATTACAATCAATCACAATCAATCAATGGCAAACGCTCCATTGTAATAACCAGGCTTGTCAAATCTAGGATGATATTTGAAGCGGACCCTGAGCTCCATACTGGATCAACTGGATGCGATCGGGAATACGCTGGGATGATGATGATGCTGCCTATGCTGATGTTTTGTAAGTTAGAGAGTAACATCCTGGAAAAATATTACATTTCTTCGGGATAATGTCGTATAGTCTATGCGGGCAAAACCGCGTAAAGTATGCTTGTAAGTAATAACTGGAAATAATAATACTCCCTCCCGGCTGTATTCGAAAATGGGTTTATGGGATTTCATACAAAACATCTCGTCGGTGCCGCTACCGCCCCCCGCTGACCGCGAAATTCGAGGCCGAGGCCTAAGAGTTGTCATGTCTTACACGTGAAAACTTGTGATGAAAACGTATCGACTGAAGTTGATATTAATAAAATCCCCCTGCAATAATACTGCAGAAACCTTCTCAGTTAAGCGCTACGCTTGCAGTTTTGTAGTAAACTGTACGACATTCGTTAAATCTTTCTAAAAGTCCTCTTGAGCACTAAATTAAGAGTTAATCCGTAATACACAAGATAAATCTACTTTATTAAAAGACTTTGTCGGGATCCTGCATCAATATTGCCGGAACACAGCTTGAGCTTTTACGAGTATAGTAGCCAGCCAGCTAAGCCAGCCAGCCAATCAAATAAAGTCACAACCAAGTTCAACCAACTATACCATCGATTGCTTTTAGAGCATAAGTAGACTAAACGAATTGTCACTAAAATATTCAATCTTTACAATTGATAAATAGATTAAAACAATGTTATTGGCATACTTGTTGAACATAGGCCGACAGAGAAGGGGAAATTTCGCGCATGTGCACTTGCGCGTGACCAATAGCGCGTAGGCATGTCAAATTCGTGTTCTCCGCAATCCCCTGATACTCAACAAGTTTGCTGGGGCCTGTACCACACAAACACTTCTTGGTAGAATTCGATCCCATAACTGCCAACTTTAGGTTTAATCATTTCCAAATACTCTATCGAGCCAGTCATGTATAAGCAAGCTACGAGTAAGTTAAATAAATGAAAACATAAGGTAAACTCATTAATCCGCTCCCTTAAAGTCCAATTTCGACGTATAGTCGACGTGAATAAGTACGGAAAATATTTAAGTGTATATCCAAAAAAGGCTAAAACGTGCACCAAAATAAACCAAAGGCACACCAAAGGTTAGGTAAGGTCAGCAATTAAATTTTTTTTGGGGCACGTTTCAGCCTTTTTTGGTGTACGTTCAGCTTTTTTGGTGTACGGTTAAATACAAGCCAATATAAGTACACAACAATAAAATCAAAGGTCGTATGAATTATCCGGACGTGAACCCTGCTTGCACAGATCAATAAAGATCAGTCTTTAATCAAGTGTAACATTTCCCCAGGTTATTAACCCGCGGTGTAAATGCACCTACGGACGATATTGTCTTATTAACTCTTATTGCTAGTCCGGTCACATCTTCTCGCTATTATTCTTTAATTTGGAGGAAAGTCATAAAATTGCGAGGATGTTATCGTTTCTTTGAGAGAATGGCCGCGAAGGCTTTTATTACTGCGCCAACTTGACAGGTCATAACCAAGTTGTGATATTGCAACCTGTGGATGTTCTCTTTCATAATAAAAATCACCTATAAACCAACACCTTATGGGAATCATTAATCGCAAAATGATGTACCAATAAAAAAATCCCAATATTAATTCTTCAATTTATTCAGAAACTTTAGTACCAATGCCAATAAATATTTTTAAGCTTTATTAACAGTAATACAAAGCATTATAGTTTTAACTATTTTAAGCTTATGATAATATTATTAAACCATATTTTAATTGATAGTCTTCAAAAACGTTTAACATCATTAAATGTATACTTGGAATCTTATCCAATTGCGTTTAATATATGTGGAACAGGTTAAATAGGTACAAAAATATGACATATTAAATGATTGTTGAAATAAATGACTTCTATTCTATTCTATTAATACTGCCGGAACACAGCCAGAGTTATTAAGGCGGTAGATTCCACCTGCCACCAACCAGACCCAAAGCGGGAATCGAACCCTTGACCTCCGGGTTTTATACCCGAGCGGCTAGCCACTGTTCCACGGAGGCAGTCAAAAGGTTGCCTGTCAAACTTTCGCGGCACAACAATATGATCATGTGCATGTGGATAGCTATCAGAAATCATACATTATTTACCTCTCAGTTGCATTTATTTATTAAATCATAGAATTTACGAATTCCGACTTTTTTGTTGTGTCACACGATATCTGGATTGTTGAATGCATTTCCGCACAGCTCCCGGCGACCGCACTTTTGCGGCATGTTAAACCGACGTCATGGCAACTAAACGCGTTAATTGAAAAGCTCTCTAAACTCTACACTGTTTAATGAAGTTCAGCTGTTATTTTGTGTAAGGTAGTATGATGCATATGCCCTTTCGACATTTCTTTTTATATAAAATCAGTCGTTAAATAATTATAATGCTTCGATGGTCTATGGTTTAAGTACCGGGCCATAAAATCGAGGTAAGTACTAAATTTAACTCTCAGACGAATATTATTGGCCATTTTTTTTAACACAGGTCGTGTCTAGAACATTAAACAACAACTTTCTGACTCATCAGAAATTTTAAGATTTACACAAATTAAAAAATATATGTATAAAATAAATAAAAATAAATATTATTATAGAATTGTTCTGTTAATCTTTATTTAGGTAACTAAAAGTAGGCATAGCAGTCAAATCGACATCAGTTGGATATAAATGCATTTGGATTCGGCGAACGCACTTTCGTAAGCTGTAAAACGGTTGTCAAGGCAACTGAAGTCATCAATAAAATTATTTTCATACAACAATGTACAAGAAGTTTAGACCACAGTACATAATATTTCTATGGTTTAGACATACATATTTATTATTATTTATACAGCGTGCAAGCTCTTTATATATTTTTATGAATATCTTTTGCTAACTTAGTTTGCTCAGCCGCTCGTAACTTTTCCAAATTAAATCAATATTTCCCAAGAACTGAACGATGTATTCCTTGTAACCTCATTTTTATATTTTCTTAGGCCGTTATTATTTCTCTGTTATATTTTGTTATTCTTGAACAATATTATATACTTGCAATACAGGAAATAATTCAGCTACAAAAAGTGCCAACGCCAATGTTTTAAAATGAACATAAACACGACAGACTATGTTCCCTTAGGTAAGGATTTCGCGGAGAAGTCGCACTAGCAACATAGGTGTCTATCGGGACTTGCGATGCAAATGCAAATAACTGGAAATGTAGCCATAAAAATAGCGGTTACATTTTTCCACTTTCAGTTTTATGTTAGGAAATATTAATTGAACTTAAAAAAAAATACGATATTTCGTAAAAGGTACCATGTTTGCGATGCAAAAATGTATATTTATACAGTAAAAGCAAACCTTTATTAATATGTTTAATTTTATTTTTAATAATGGGATTGAATTAGCAGTAGCTCTATCCAAAAGAATTTTGTTGTTATTATGCAAATTTCACTGCGTGTAAACTCGTAACACATAAATCGTATTTTGTAATGACATCCGCCAATCTATTTTGAAGAATAAAATAATCTGATCTAGACACGTCACATTTAAACCTTAATTAAACATACCTAACAATCGCTGTTTCAATGGCCTTATCGCGCGAAAAACAACCAGTCACGTTCAAACTTCTCTCTTCATCTCTATACGTTAGAGAGTGTGACAGCTAGTCGTTAGTCCGAGTTATCTAGTATCTGATCGATATATCGCAACTAAATCTGCGGTGGGTACTTCGAACTACCCACCCCGATTGTCTAACGGTGATTTGTAAGCAAGGGAAATAAACTACCGAGAGACTGCTATCTCAGCTGTATTTGATTAAGCCTGTCGTCTCGGAGAAAAATAACGTTCCACTCTGAGAGAAAATTAGCACAGGTGGGGCTTAAATATTGTTCCAATAATAGAGCTGTAGTTTGTGTAATGAATAGGCGATTGTGGACCTTATGGAAGCGTTATTTGTTAAAGGATCTTGTCTTACCGATAAGGTTTTTGTTTGGAAAGTGAGGTTTACGGTCGTCTCAAGGATAAAACTAATATGCGACTTTGGAAGTAAATACTCATAATATACTTAATTACTAACGATCGTTCACAAGGACAAGAAGTAACAATTCTTTTGAACAATGTTTTTTTTATTTTTCTAGACAATTATTTAGGTGAGGGTGCTTAAAACTATTGTTAAACTAAAAACATCTGTTTGACTTGTATTATATTAAATGACTAGCCTTCCGCCCGCGGTTTCACCCGCGCGTAACTTCTTTTTTCAAATATTTCCCCCTTTCCCCCTACATTTCCGGGATTAAAAGTACCCTATGTTCACCGGGGATAGTGTAGCTATCCAACAGTGAAAGAATTATTCAAATTGGTTCAGTAGATTCGGAGCCTATTCGATTCAAACAAACAAACAAACAATCAAATCTTTACTCTTTATAATATGAGTATAGATTAAGTTTACTGCTAACAAATATTTAACCTTATATGGTTTTAATTTTTTTTTTACCATTCTAGATAAAAGTCCTACAAGTGAAATTTCCCAGTAAAATAATTCTTTAGTTTCTCACGAACTTTCAATCAATTTAATGTTTATAATGTTTTTTGGGTTCTTTGGATTATTGCTTCAGAAAGTTGCTATAACTTTTTAAAGTCGGTACCTATAACTTTACGATACAAAGATATTTTCTTGTTGTTAATGGATACGACCAAGCATAAAAGATCCTTACAATACCTATATACTTATCATCTTAAAAACTAAACCACAGCACTAATATACTATCTTTTAAAATAAATAAATCACAAAATTACTCCAGTATTTGCTATACTAAAAAATAGTTTTAAAACTGGAATTAAATTCACGCACAAATTAAAAAAACAATTAATAAATAAATCTAACAGGGTCGGAACAAACAGAAAATCGAGTTAATTTTAGCTCAATGCGCGCGATGTAATTATGTACCTAGTTAAGTGTTCTTTGAACTAATTAGCCTTCTTTGAGCATGAGTTTATAGAATACAACAATAGAAGCTAACAAGGAGCATTATTCAGATGTACTCGTTTTTTGTAATACTCGTATTTTCTGCGGTTAGATATAGAGTTTACCTACTCTACAAACTAATGCTCATTTATTTAGTTGGTCCTGGCTATAAACTTAACCACTATGAGTTTTACTAAATTTTCAAACGAACTTCATGATCTGTTTTAGAACTATTTCTGGCGACTTTTAAGAATTTTGACACTTTAAGTTGTTAAAGACAAATGATTTCATCTTCATTGAAAGAAAGAAAGTAGATTTGGTAAAAAAATATATGAAATAACATGTTTTATCGCTCATTTGGAAACATCTATCCATTCAATGATGATGCATCAAACGATCATCAAAGATCCATAATACACAACACCGCAGTATCATTGAGTATCACAATCTAAATACATAACATAAATAAATATCTTTGAACATTATTTTACAGCGCTATCTAGCCCCAAACTAAGCATATAGCTTGAACTATGGGTGCAAGCAGACAGACCCAGACCGATACAGACATGTTCAGTTAATGCACTTAATGTATGTAACGTGTGGAGATCGCGACCTTTTGGTGTAATATACAATTTCTGAACCTCCACCAAATCGGTCGTCAAATCTATCTATATATAAATAAAAATGAATTGCTGTTCGTTAGTCTCGCTTAAACTCGAGAACGGCTGAACCGATTTAACTAATTTTAGTCTTGGAAAATTACTGGAAGTCCAGGGAAGGTTTAACGATGAGAAAATATGGAAAAATTGCGAGGAAAATACTAAAGACGACAATTTTATATTCCCATACAAACTGTCCTTACCTGTCAAACGAAAGTTCATCGGGTCAGCTACACTCTATTTCAAATACGATGATATGGGTGACACCACATCTTTGACAATTAAAGAGACGTGACTTCATGTGTCAACCTGCATAACCAATCGATTATCGATTATATCTTAGTGCTTATGACAATCGATTCAAAGTATAGATTTATGTATGATAAATTTTAATTATTTCTACTTTGATATTAGCTAGTGTAGGTGTTAATATCAGATAACACAGTTATAAATA
This sequence comes from Mecyna flavalis, assembly GCA_949319885.1. NCBI lineage: Eukaryota > Metazoa > Arthropoda > Insecta > Lepidoptera > Crambidae > Mecyna > Mecyna flavalis. The sequence goes on along the minus strand of OX439408.1, from coordinate 11,145,903 downwards.
GAAATATTTATTGTACCTACATAATTATTAAATAACTGGAAAATATTGGTACTTAAAATCACGACTATACGACACGATATCGTCAACACCCCGTATTTATTAATCAAACTAGTCGTTTGCTGTGAACGTAGACCTCGCGAGAATTAAAATACAATTACATATATATTTTCTTACAAAAACGTGAATATTACAAAAACTACTAAACCGATGGTCAACAAACTTAAAAATTCTATTAAATTAACTATTCCTACATTTTCGTCTAAATCAGATCACCTGTTCGAGAATTATCGCGAAAAAAACATACATACCTTTATACATACAAAAATGATTTGTAGCCCTCGCTCGCTTCGCTCACTCGGTCAATAAATAGTAACGTGTTAGTTTTGTACATTGTGAACATCGATTATAAATTGACGGTATTATTTTACATAATACAATATTTTTACGAATATTCCACTATTCTTTCCCTTAAATTATAGTTTCGATTATTCACGATTTTTATCGATTATATAATAAAACCTAAGTCACATCTCTGGTTTAAAAGACCATAGAACGTAACCTAGTTACGTCTCATTTAATTTTTATATTTTATAGAAAAATGTACATAAAACTTCTCTAAACCGAAAAAAAACACCATGACTCTTATTTATTCGTTATTAATGTACAGTATTTAGTGTTGATCTATTTCTTTATTATTCAAATTTGTATTTATATCGAAGTCAACATTTTCCTAAACGCAAACATTTACGTTCTATGGATGTATCAGGCATATCATCGTGTTTGAAACAGACTGTAGTTGAATATTTTGTCGAACGTCAAATGACGTCATAACACAGAGAGTAGAGTAGAGTACAGCTAATTTGTCGAGCAGTAGCCGCGTCCAAGTCACTCCTAGGCTACTTGTTCCAATCTCCGCGAAGGGCGGGCGGAGATGGATGCGGAACATTCGTCTCTATCCCGGACACTCTTTAATCTTGTCTTCGCTCTTTATTGTTGTCTCATCGCGCCACCGGCGTGACGTCGCAAAATATTGTGATTTTGATTCTTTTACGTACAGTTCACCTTGACTTTGCACGGGTGCACACTATTTAAATATAAATCGGACACATGTTGTCATATTTTATAAACCAAATTTGAATTAAAATAACAGTTAAATGTAGCATAATAAACCTGCAGACTGACCTTAACAGCCCTTTCACACGGCATCCAGTTTTGCAGGACCGGCTTTTTACTGTATCCTGCAAAACTGGACGGTGTGTTCACATGGCAGTTCAGTTTTACGGGATCCAGTAAAAAACTGTGGACTAAAAGGTCCTGCAAAACTGGACTGCCGTGTGAAAGGGCCGTGAACACTGCTATTGTTGCGGTTATTTTCACGATTTACTAGAGATTAATACATTTCCCTTCATAATTCTTATTTAAATACACTTTTTCAAGAGTTCGACATTGCACATCGAAAATGCGGTAATTCCGTCCCGTTTCATCTGTCAAAATCCTCCCCGGCTAGTGAGGGGTACGCCAGATAGTGTTGTATAAATCGATTGAACGATTTATTCGTCTAACAGTCGGCCATCCTGCAATTCCTTCGTCCCCGAAGGAACCTCCTTCCTTTAGATGTCCAAGCGGCTTCACGTTCTTCTGTGATAGGTTCGTCACGAACAGCGTAACGACAAGGGAGCTCAAAGTGGTAAAATCCAGCTACATAAAAGAAAACACAACATTGTTAATTAGAACAGGTCCATGCCCGTGTCACAAGAACACAGCATAGAACCACAGCTCTTTCCAGCAGACTATGGCCTCACACGGAACAAGTTTCTCTTACCAACACCATGGTACTTTAGATAGAAGCTCCCTTACAGAAGGTGCCAGGAGCAATCACTATGAGAAATCAAATCAAATTTATTTATTCGTGGAACACAGGTTCAAACAAACATATTGAATTAAATTGTGATCAACCATGTCCTGCTTAACAGCATATAAAATTAATGATAACGAAATTAATGATGACAGTCAGCCAATAACTGGCTCTTATTGTACATTTGCCAATCTTCAGTCCTGTAACGGCAACACTACATGTTATCTCCTGTTAGCATGATCAATCACTGAGCCCTAGCGGCATGTATCGTTTATGTATTTGTTGTTTTACTGACAATTCACTTAACAAATTAAAAGCGAACACATACACTATTAACTTTAAACATCCTTAACAATAAAATCAGAACTATAATTGCTCGCCTGGGGTGCTTGGCTTGTGTAAGCGTAAGCCCTAAACAACTTGCATCGTCTAACGCCTCTATTGCCATGTAAAATCATAAGCCCTCAACAACCTGTAGCGTCTTACCCCTTTTTCAGCATGTTAAAACACAAGTCGCTAACGGCGATTATTAACTGATGCCCCTTTTTGGCATGTAAAATCATAGACCCATAACGGCAAGTATAAACTGACGCCCCTTTTAGCATGTAAAATCATAGGCCCCTAACACTATAACATGAGCCCATCACGGCAGTACATCATTATCCCTTTACAGCAGTGTAACATTATAAGCCCCTTACGGCAATACATCATGAGCCCCTTACGGCAGTACATCACAACTCGTTTATATCCGTTCAATGCCATCCCCTTTCGGCCACATTGCAACGGTCTCTCATTCATTTGATGCCTTCCTCTTTCGGCCATATTTAAATTTTCGTATCCGTTCGACGCCATCCCCTCTCGGCCACGTCACAACGGTGTCTTATTTATTTCGTACCTGCCCCTCTCGGCCACACCACAATTTTCGTATCCGTTCAATGCCATCCCCTCTCGGCCACATTGCAACGGTACCTAGCTCATTAATTCAATACTCTCCCCTCTCGGCCAAATCGCAATTTCCGTATCCGTTCGACGCCATCCCCTCTCGGCCACGTCGCAACGGTGTCTTATTCATTTGATACCTGCCTTTCTCGGCCACATCACAATTTTCGTATCCGTTCAATGCCATCCCCTCTCGGCCACATTGCAACGGTACCTATCGCATTAATTCGATGCTTTCCGCTCTTAGCCACATCGCAATCGTATCCGTTCGATGCCATCCCCTCACGGCCACATCGCAACGGTACCTATCTCACTTTATTTATTTATTCATTAACAATTTTACAATTGTATTTGGAATGACCTAGCATGCAAGGCTTAGAACTAAGTTAGTTTACCATTATGGACCATAACCTTTTTTTTTTTAATCTTTTTTTTTCTTTTGTTTTTTTTTTCTTTTCTTTTTTTTTGCCCTTTTTTTTTCTTCTTTTTTTTTATATACTTTTTTTTTATTTGTTCTTAATTTTTTTTTTTTTTTTTTTTTTTTTTTTTTTTTTTTTTTTTTTTTTTTGCCATCATTCATCCGATGAATAGTCACACCTGCCATGCTACTTAACTTTGTCACCCTTGAATAAACCAGTAACCCTGGATTGCTATACTATGCCATACTTTGTCACCGATAAATAAACCAGTATCACTGCCATAAAGTCATAAAGACAGCTTTACAATATAATACTTCATAATAATTATTAACTATTATACACTACAATTTCCAGCTTCACCCCATTATCAGAAAACAACAATCATATTTTGCCAGAATTTCATCCTAATTAAAGGACACATCCTTTAATTTCCATTTAGATATCCCCTTGCTTTTAGACTATCCATTATAGCCCATATTTTCCTTAATAAATTCTATCTTTGCAATAATAACTTTCAATATTATGTACCTTTTACCAAAATTGTAAATAACATTTTATTGTCATTTTTATATTATTGTTAAATGTAATTTTAAATATTAAGAGTACATAAATAAAACTGAAAATAAGAAAACTTGAAAAAGTTAATTTGTAATTATAAATTTATAGTGAATTTATATAAATGAATGTGAATCCATCACTCGTAACCAAACCTTATTTATTACACCAAGACCAAACCTTATTCAAATTCCTCCCCTAAAACAATCTGCCTCAACATGACTCTCATCATTGCAAAGTAAAAACTTAATTAATTTGCTATACCTTTAAATAATAAGTTTCTGCTGTCCTTAACAGCGTTGTCAGAGACAATGCCTGTTCGCATAAGGCACATTTTACTACTTGAGAAACATTAGGTGCTGCACTGTACATGCTGTTATCAATCAATGTTGATATTTTAATATTTATACCGACCAAATATAAAAGAGTACCAGTGACACAATAACCAGTTGTGTCAACACCAACCTCCAATACATAGTTTGTTACCGTGAGTACCAATAATGTCTTCAGTGCCATCACTGAAACTTACACACTTTAGTCATCCTAACTTTTTCACTTACTGGACAAGACATCCTATGCCCACCTTTTTATAATAAAACTTTATGAAATGTTCGCTTGGCAATTTAACACAATTCACTAATTACCTAATCTGTGTAAATTTACTATTGGAAGATGGAAATGCCTCAATTAGTTTATCCTTCCACTATGCCCAGCATCACATAGGATGCATCACCTCCAAACATTTATCTAATAAGCTTTATTATTTGTGGCATATCAGTGTATGCTCACCCCATCTATTTTCATTTCATTATAAATAAACAAGTAAAACAATAATCACCAAATATCACACACAAACAACTTCCTTTTCTTGTTTGTGGGTGCACACCAGAAAGATAATGCAATCAAAGTTAGTAATTAACACCAAATCCAATTCTTTGTTGATTATGAAATAAATTTACTTTACCAACTCATCACTATAAATTTCTTAAAATACCTATACATCTGTCATTGACAACTCCAGTGTCCATTTTAATTTATTTCCCCTTGGAAATATTACTTTATTTTTTTGGTGTCAATTACATATATAATAAAAGTATAGAATAATACAGCTCACCAAACAGCAACATAAATGGATGGATGCTTCCTCAACTCTGGGACTCACCAACCAAGACCTGACTTGGTTTACCACCATGCTGAACTTCCACCAATACAGCCAGCGTCACTTCACAAACCTGTCACAACTTTTTATGTGCCACAACAAACCACATGCACATGTGCAAACATGTTAAAACTATATTAAGCTTGTATTAAGCACTTGAATTAGTCCACAATTCCCACATTTTACTTACAAGCGCCCATTCATGCAAGTAAGAACTTGTTTTATTTTAACAAAATTGACTGACAAATGAATTTTATTGTCCCACGAACTTCGCAATCGCAAACTGTGCAAACCATGGCTTGTAGATCACTTTACCATGCTTCTTTAATTAACAACCTACAGCCAAAGCAACTTGTCGTAACTTGTCAACTATGCACGAGAGTCCAAATCTCCAACTTAGAAACACACACACACGTGTACTCATGATTTAAAGTAAACCATAACACTTGTTTTCGCTTGGTAAACGGGTTTAAGCACAGTTTACTTGTCCTTTCTCACAGAAAATTACTTTTCATGCGGTTTCTCGCGATCACAATTAATCACGGTAATCATCATCAAAAACACTATTTCGGCACGTGAATTCAATCCTGCTTCTGATTCTGTTGCGGTTATTTTCACGATTTACTAGAGATTAATACATTTCCCTTCATAATTCTTATTTAAATACACTTTTTCAAGAGTTCGACATTGCACATCGAAAACGCGGTAATTCCGTCCCGTTTCATCTGTCAAAATCCTCCCCGGCTAGTGAGGGGTACGCCAGATAGTGTTGTATAAATCGATTGAACGATTTATTCGTCTAACACTATATAAATATTTGTGCGACTAAACGGGATCCCGCTTTTTACTGGACGACGGATCCAGTTTCTAGTGACAAAACCGAATGCCGGATCGGGTTCTTGCAGTATCCCGCATGCGGGATGCTCGTGTGAACGCTAGCATATAAACACATTCGCCATCAAACGGGATCCTGCAGAAAACGGGATCCTGCAAAAAACTGGACTGCTCGTGTGAAAGCGCTGTGACTGTTATGAAAAGGGCTGGCTGGCTAGACCGGGATAGTACCACTCCTAACTATAGACACTATAGTAGTCACAAAATAGGATGAGTCCGGTGACAGCTGTCATCGTTTTGACAGGAATAATGATTCGGCCGGCTCCGCCACCTTATTTCAAAGGTTAATTGTTGTCATTTTCGCAAACACTAAATAATCGATTGTGAACGTGTAAAATATCGAAAAATGGTTTTGATAACCCATTTTAAAAGAAAAAACTCTATAATAGGGAAGATGCATACATAATAATTATGAAAATTTTATGACTAAAATGTTAAAATAATATAAAAGAAAGGTCACTGCAACATTTTTATTTTACATAATGTTGTTTTTTAACTGTAATTACGAATTAAAAATAACTGAAACGAAACGTATTTTAAAACAGCAATCAACTTAATTGACGTTGGACCGACAAACTTATTTGTTCTGATGGCGGCGTCGCTATTGTCAGTATAGAACTGTCAATAAATATCGCTTTTGCATTGCATTTCACGTAGTTCCAATTTTGGCCATCGGAACACATAAGTTTGTCGGTCTATATGGTTGAAAAAGTAAATATTATTTTATCGGAATATTAATTGCGTTTTTGTAATAAATATGGAAGTTGGGTTCATCAAAGCAGACTCCAGGAATTTACCAAGAGTTAGTGTTGACATGGTTCTAACTTTATTTGTCGAAAGTGCAGAGTTTTCAAGGGTAGAAATGAAAGGGACTAAATTACTACGGTATGTATAAATCATAGTTGTTAAACTTTGTATTTTCGCAGCTTGAAACCACTTTTTTCTCAGTTTTGGGTCAGAAGGTCCTGTCAAAAACAATTAATTTGGAAACTTTGTTGAAATAGATGTGTGTTGACCGTGTTGACTCGTGTTTTATGCCAATGTCCACATTGGCATAAAACACGGTTTTTTTTGGAATATTAGTGGTATTGTTATGATCACCTGATGTTGATAGATAGTCCATTTAAAATTTTTTACAAAAAAATATTTCAAAACTCGAAAAAATATGCAAAAGTATGAAAGCCAGCGACGAACAAGTACAGTGAAGTACGACCACTCGACTAGTGAGGCAGTGACAAGACTTGAGTGACGTCATTCATGTCATCGGAACCATAGGTCCGTTTTCGCGCGAAAATTAAAACAGTCAATTTAAAACCGCATTTTTTCCGATAAATTACAATGTATTAATTTTTTAATTTAACTGTGATTTATTCTACATGGAATTCTTTAAAATGAAGACAAAAATAAAAATAGTGCATGTTCCCTATTAAAAATCAATCAATTTGATTAAAAGTAAAACGGCTTGAATATAACTATTATCTAAATATATATAACTCAAAGGTGACTGATTGACTGACTGACATAGATATCTATCAACGCACAGCCCAAACCACTGGACGGATCGGCCTGAAATTTGGCATGCAGGTAGATGTTAATATGACGTAGGCATCCGCTAAGAAAGGATTTGATCAATTCCCACGGGAACGGAAACCACGCGGGTGAAACCGCGGCCGCTAGTTTAAGATAGAATTAAATCAACGTCTCTAGAAATGTCACTCTGACACCTGTCGCAGGTATCATCTCCTAGATTTAAAAATAATAAAATATTTGATTGACAATCGGCAATAAAATAGTTTTTACGATTCAAAATCAGTGTTTATATAATACTATACCATCGTATCACGGAAGACCGACGACGTTATGCACTTCGTTTGATAAGTTTGAATACTTGAAGCCCAAATCCCTCCCCCATTCCACTGTCTCATCTCCATACAACTACATAATCCATAATCATCCCTTCACTTCCATCATACAGGTGTCAATGTCAAAATTTCTTCTTTTCCCATCGAGTGATTAATATTATTTACAAAAAAAAATTAAGGCAGTAAAAATCCAGCTCAATAGCCATAGTGTTTGGCTCTAAATCACATTGTAGGCTAATAAAGACAGTATTTTAAAGCTCGCCCAGTGTACTGTTACAAATTGTAAGGTGAATCCCCCAGCAAATTGCGCTGAAGACGCACGCTGGCAGACATTTTCTGTTTCATAAATCTCCATTTGGAGGCACCGCTCGCTGAATAGGCTCGTTAGTCATAAATAACCGAACTCCGGTCGTTATCTTTCATTCACCGTGTGGTGTGCACACCCCCTAAAAAATCTTTCGCAAACTTTAAATTATTGTTTTCCAAGTTTTATGGCGCGATATTACTGTTCCAAATTGGTTTGTTTTGCTCTTGTTTAGTTTTATTTTGAGTGCTCGGCCAGTTGTTTATTACTGGGAAAAGTTTTAAAGGTCTAGTTTTAACTTAGACGGACAAGTTTATTATGAAAGACAATAAATTGTATTAGCGGTATTCATTTATTAATTTGCATTCAACCAGCTCTTGTACTATTCTATTAGTCATATTTCTCTTGTCATGCTTTTTATAATATAAGTCTTGTGTTCATTTTATTTCCTTCTTTTATTTACCTATGTAAACGAATCGATATTTGAAGAAAGTCAATGACTACTGGGTATTTTGTTGTCATCCCCTCGGTAGTCGCTGAAATAAATGCTTCATTTGCAGTTTTAATTTAGACTACCTACATTTTCAAAGTCAGCTATTCTATTTCGTGCGATAAAAGTGTCCATTTTAGAAGATCAGCGTGGATCGCCTAATATCGGCCGCGGGACGTTGATGGATGCAGGCTGCTTCGAAATTGACACTGTTACACTGTTTATTTAGCAGCAGAATCCTTCGGCTTTGGTGCCTTAAAAATGTGCTGAGTTATCTATATAGTATTGAAAAATGCCGCAGTTATTACTACCGTTACTCAAACCGTTAAAGCATAAGAAGCTTGTAAATCAATGACTATTTCTACAGAAAATCGATCTTATTCTAAAATAAGTAACCAAGTCTATTGTGTCGTGACTGAAAGTATCAGAATCAAAGAGGGTACGGCAAACTAAGATATTAACTTACTTAAATATGTACTATTGCCACCATGATTGCACTGTCTTTCAACATTGTGAAGTGAATAAAGAAAAAGGCCTTCAAATATTTTCCCGTGAAATAGAAGTGTGTCAAGCACTTCTGTGTTTCGGGGAAAGGGCACTGTAGCTAGTGAAATTACTGGGTGGTGAATTACTAATAACTGTCGTCTCGGTGTAACAGGCGCAGGGCGGTGCCAGACAGTAACTGCTTAGTTACTGTTTGGCACTGAACTGTCTAAGGGCTGACGTGGCGCTTACTATCAGGTGTACGATCTGCTCGTCTTGTTACACATATCAATAAAAAAATCGTAAGCTTATTAAACTTACAGGCTTTAGAGCGACGTCATACATCAAATCACCGCATGCTGATGTCTCTTATTTCCTCATGATTAATTAATGGGACGGTCAATATTGGCTGCAAACCTAATGGTTTTCTATTGTCCTGTTCTTTTCTTATGTGTAGCTTAGTAGAAAAATACAGTATTACACAATACAGGCATTGTTTGTACATTTTCGGATCACATATCTTCAAAGAATATTTTTATCGGTAATACCCCGAAGAGACATTCGCAATATACCCATCGATTTGACGTAAACACAACGAGTCGACATTGTTATCTTTACGTGTATATAAATTTAGGAACGGGCCACATTCTGTAGTAAATATAAAATATTTTTCGGTATAAAACCACGTGCAACACCGAAATATTTACGAGCTAAAAGCTTTTGGGTGTAAAACGTTAATGTCTGTATTTCCTTTTTGTGATGCCTTTTAACATTGATGGTAAGATCTCGATCGTTCGACTGTACGTTAGATTGTACAGTTTCTTATATAACAAGACGCGGAAAATAAATCTTTTACTTAGTGCCTTATTTAGTATCTTTTCATAAAACACGAGTATGATTACAAAGCTTTAAAAGTCTTTTTTATAAAAGAAAGCATAACAATGAGAGCTGCTGACCCTCAAAGTAAGTGAAATTCATTGCCATAAAGTAAGCTAGAGTTTTAGCAACTAAAGTAAGAAAAAGATTTTTTCTGTGTATGTGACTGGTTAATATGAAATTAGCTGTGTAAAAAGTAGGTCTTATAAATTTAACTAGAACTTTATTTTTCTCGGAGGAGAATGCGTTTATGCACCATAACCACAGGCTAGCTAGACCCGCGGCCGTGTGTGGGACACGAGACAGTAGCGTCCACTATTACCCACTAAACTCCCCCGGCTTCCCCTTCACACCCGATTAGGACGAGCCTGTGCTAGCCTTATGGCTATTAACCAGCCCATCCCCGGGTATAATTTAACTAGGACTGATGATTCCGATTTTATCACGATACTGTGAAAAACAGAAAACACGCGGCTTCAATATACCTATACTCAATAATCCTCAAAGTACTGATATGCTCGGTCACAAGATTACTGTGAGTCAGGGTTCAGGGAGTCAGTCACAGTTTCACCACCGAGATGAGTTAGTAATAGTATATCTCTCAGATAGCACAGACATAGTTTAATTTTTTTAAACAAAATAAATAAGTTATTATACGGTTATACATGTTATTAAAGTTTCGACTCCCCTTTTTATTTTATTTTAATACAATACCAGTACCAGTAGAAAATATTGATAAATTACTGGTTTTGCTTTGTAGCCCAAAAGAACCAAACAAAATACATGCGTTTGATCGACATTATGAGGGTATTTTCCTTTTAAATGATTTATGTATTATTAACCTATTTAAGAAAGCGATGTTGAAAGCGACATACATTCATATTCTCATTTGCCGGAGTCTTTTCATCGATTGCCGTTTGCTCTTGTTACTGAGTTGATGTTGAATCCTTTCTTTCAAGTAAGTCTTTGGCATCATTAGAGTACTTATGACTTTGTGGATTTTCCTCCAATGTAAAGCCTGCGGTGTGCTTACACAGCACGGAAGCTATTATATTTCGGTACTAAGTAATACTGATTTATCTTTTTTGTTTAGGTCTCCTATGAACATATTAATATGTTATGTAACGATATATAGCGATAGAACATACTCTAAAACTATCCATATTAAAAATATCACATCGATCCGTTACACCGTTCTAACTTCTAAGAAGGACAAACAAATACTTTGATTATGTTGTCTTACGTCTCTTTCTCTCTCCTATGTCTTTTCTCTGAGTTTAGTCTATGTCTATTCCAAGTTTTATCATATTCAGTTCAATAGTTAAGGTGTAAAAGCGTACCAGGGAGTTAAACAGAACTGTTCTATTTTCTAAAAAATAAAATAAATACATTTAATTCATCTTTCGAACATATTCCTGTACTATTTCTTGTCTATCTCTCTTTATCCAGATTTTAATTCTGCTTATGCTAGCTCCAGGCGAAAACAACTAACTTTATTAAACCAAAATTAAAAAGGAAACAAATAAAATAAGCAAGCTATCGCATCGTGAATTTCAAATGAACATCAGACCTAAGCAATTTTAATTTCCAACCCGCCTTTCTCCTTATACACGCTCAGCTTCCCTTGTACGAAGCTCTGAAACTCGCGGGAGGAGTTTGATGTTCTTAATTAGCTTTTGGTAATTTCGTTAATTCACCCGATACCACTCTCGGTAATGTGGCCTCATGCAGTCCAATTAGGTATTGGCTAATTTTTAATCCAATGAACGTTGTTCTCTGTTTTAAAACGAGATGATGCAGGATATTAACTTTATAACGTTGTATTTTGAAATGCAATCAGACGGTAGATGTTGATAATTGCATTTATCGTTCACTTCAGTTGTTATTCAATAAGTGTTTTGTTTCGGAATGAAAGCTACAGTTGCGAATTCGGTTAGCGTAGGAAAGTTTTAAAGAGGTTAGGAACGCTTCTCATTTTGAATCCTAGTCCATACGTTTCATTCTTAAGATATAATAAAAAGGGTAACTATATCAATAGACATATGGAATCTTAATTCATTGAAATTTAATATCAAATTAAATATAACAAAAAAAATTAGCATTAATAGTCACACAGGATTTCAAGATAAAAACATTCGAAAAGTAAACAAACCTAAAGGCTTTAAACCTAAAGGCGTCAAAATACATATTGCACAGTAACACATAGTCGTTCATAGTAACTCAAATAGTTCTCTAACCACTACCACTATGCTGTAAAGTAATCGGAAAGGCAATGAAACTGTAGATGTATGAAACCGCGTGTTCATTGAGTTAAGTTTGTCTTACTCTGCCAGATGCGATCGGATTCGCCTCATGGAATTGGGTCTCTTACAGAAAGTCTTATCGCCATCGAACTATCTCCAATCCGAATGTCATTTAAAGCGGTTAAAGCGTGAAAGGTAACATAAATGGTAGAGTTACTTTCGCGTTTATAAAATTAGTGTAGAATTGTGTGTTCCAAGACCCCAAGCATAGGAAATATGATTACTTTAATAATGTATAAATAGTCCTTGGAAATAATAAACAATTCCAATTAACTGGCCGTCATATTTATCCTTTTGTTACAAACTTAATACCATATTTTTTACACCACGCATTTGAAAAGCATGGTATTTACTTTTCAATTAGAACTGCTTCATTAATCAAGGCACTTTCCTTGCTTTGTGCGTGACATCATGAGTACTACCACTACACTACTGTAAAGGCTAAAGTTGATCTTGTTAATGATATGCAGTTTGTGCAGATTTTTATTATTTGTTACAACAAGCAACAAGCAGTTGACAGAGAAGTATCAAAACCGTAGCATAGCAACGGACATTAGGCAGCAGGCACACAGTACCTTAACACTTCCCCTCAAACGAATATCATCTGGTCATCTGACACACGTATTCCAGAAAAGCTAAATTAATACAATGCACTAGCACTCCTCTAAACTCATTCTTGCGTCATCAAACGTAAGCCCGAAACACATTTCTCAAAGTTAATACGCCCTAACGGCTTCGTCAAAACATCAGCTACATTATCCTCAGTACACACATACTGTAATGCAACCGTTGCATCCTCAACGCATTGCCGCACGTAGTGATATCTTATATCGATGTGCTTCGTCCGTCTATGTGCAATAGGATTCAGAGCTAACTTTATAGCACTCTGGTTATCCACGTATAGAGACACTGAACGCTCAGGCACTTGTAAAAGAGAATTCACAAAACCATGTAAATAAGTAGCTTCTTTACATGCTTCTGACAGCGCTATGTATTCTGCTTCTGTTGACGACAGAGCCACACAAGTTTGCTTCTTGCACTCCCACGACACAAGGTTTCCACCTACCTTAAAGGTGAACCCGGAGAATGACTTTCTGTCTTTTACATTTCCTCCCCAGTCGGCGTCAACGTAGCCGGTAATACTACCAATGGCAGCAGCATCCGCCTTGAACTCTAGGCTATAACTGATTGTGCCTTTGAGATATCTTAGTACCCGCTTTGCAGCTTGCATGTGCACCTGGTAGCAACAAGAATTATATTGAGACAAAAAACTTACTGCGGCCGAGATATCAGGCCGAGTATTGCAGGCCAAGTAGTTCAATGCTCCTATTAACGACTGATATCTAAGCCGGTTTGGTTGATCCAGTGCTACACCACCTTCCCCTTCAGCCAAAACCGAGTGAAGATTCACCTCTATAGGAGTTTTTACTGGTTTGCAATCATCAAGACCGAAATCTGCCAACAATTTCTTGATAAACTTACTTTGTGAAACTCGTAATGAACCACTGTCTCTGGTAAGTTCCATTCCTAGACATTGCCGTGCCTTTCCTAGATCCTTGATTTTAAATTTCTTTCTCAGATTTTCCAAGAGTTCATTTTTCTTTTGCGTATCATCAAAGAAAACTAAAAAATCGTCAACATACAAGGCGATATAAACATTGTCTCTAAAATATAAACATTTATCAAATTTTGAACGTCTAAATGACAATGACAGCAAAACTTCATTTACTTTTTCGTTCCATGAACGAGATGCTTGTTTAAGGCCATATATTGCCTTTCGCAATAAACAAACCTTTTTGCTATTTTTATCGCATCCGTCTGGCTGTTGCATGTAGACCTTTTCATGCAGTTCGCCATTCAGAAATGCGGTGTTCACATCAAAATGATCAATTTGAAGATTTCTGTGAACAGCCAACGAAAATAACAACCTGATAGTGGACCTCCGAACAACCGGTGAATAGGTCTCAAAGTAGTCAACTCCATATGACTGCGTGAACCCTTTCGCCACAAGTCGAGCTTTGTAGGATTTGCGTCCATCAGCGTCGAACTTGTATTTGAATATCCACTTGCAACCTACTACCTTTGCTCCAGGTGGTCTGTCCACAATCTCCCAAACTTCATTTTCGTACATAGAGTCCAACTCTTTCTGAATGGCTTCTCTCCAGTAAATCTCATCTTTACTCTTCAGAGCTTCTTGAAAAGTACGAGGTTCGTCGTCAGTGACAAGAAAGACCAAATCCTCTTGGTTTCGCAGTCTATTCCGTAAAGGATACCTAGGCTGTTCCACCACAGGTTCTGGTTCTTCACCATTTGGCACTGCTTCCTCAACCTCCAAGTTAGAAGATGATGAGATCTCTGGTTCCGAGATAGGTTCAGGTTCAGTCGACACGTCATTAGTGATTTCCCATGTGACATCAGAGTCCTGTCCTCTTGACAGCTCTGCGGGAACATCAGGCTTCTGAGTGTCGCTGTATCCACCTGTATCCTCTATGAACACAACGTCTCTTGCCTTTATGACGTTTCGTGGATTTTTCAAATCTGCTAAACGGTAACCTTTCGTTTCCGTGCAATATCCCACGAAGCGATATGCTTTGGCTTTCTTATCCCACTTCTTCCGAGTTTCCTTTGGTACATGCGCGTAAGCAATTGAACCAAATACTCTAAAGTGAGTGACAGTTTGAGCTTTATTGGTCCAAAGCTCCTCCGGAATCTTACCCTGGTTGCCTGAATGAGGTAGTCTATTTTTAATGTAAACCGCAGTATTACATGCTTCCGCCCAATACCGATTACTAAGACTTTCTCCCAGCATGGTCCGAGCCATCTCCACGATCGTTCGGTTAGCTCGTTCAGCAACGCCATTTTGTTCCGGGGTATAAGGGACTGTCAACTGGTGTTTTATTCCCTTACTGCGAATATATTGACTAAACTTCTGGTTAACAAATTCTGTTCCATTGTCAGTTCGTATAGCCTTCAGTTTTAAGCCAGTCTCGTTCTCCACATGTGTCACAAACTCTTTGAAGAATTTTAAAGTATCTGATTTTGACTTGAGAAAATATGCAAACATTTTCCGTGTCAAATCATCCACCAAGACAAACATGTAACGAGATCCATTAAACGAACTCTCTGACATTGGACCACAGATATCCATATGTACTAACCCTAATTTGTCACTTGCTCTGTCTGCTTCACCTGCTGGAAAAGGTAATCTGTGTGACTTCCCCTTAATGCAGTCAACACAAGGTTCCATTACGCTCTTTCCAAAATCGAAACCAGGTAGCTTACGTAAATCTCGCTCATTTACGTGTCCAAGCCGCCGATGCCACAATGTCAACGAGTTCCCAGCCTGAACTGTAGCCAGCGCCTCATCTACAACAGGATAACAATCATCAAGTTTATAGATGCCTGAGACCTTGCTTGCAGTAGCTACAAGCCTACTCGAAATGTGACCTACCGATTTGTGAAACATATTACAGCCATCTGCACTAAAAACTACTTTCCATCCTCTTTCAACCATCTTTGAAACTGATAAAAGATTTACTTTCAAACCAGGTACATACGTAACATCCCTTATGGGCATCTCAACACCTTTCAGTCTGACCATAATGTTACCTATTCCTGCACTTGAAATCTTTTCATTGTTTGCACAAGTCACGTCGAAGCTCTTAACACTATCACAAACCTTAATGTCTCTAAACCAATGTTTTTGAAATGACATATGATTCGATGCACCGCTGTCGATATACCAGGATCCAGAATCGAATGTATCACGAACACTTAATGAAGTTAATAGTCCAGTGTCGCCACTCTTCTGACCTGTATGAAGCAGTTGACATTGATTCTTCCTATGCCCTTTTTCTCCACATTTAAAGCATTTGACAGGTTTGACAGACTGCTTTTTATGTCTGCTCCCTTTTGAAGCTAAAGCTGACTCACTCATAGTGTTGGATGTACTGCCTTTTGTCGAGTCTTCTTGAAGTAGTTTCTGTCGCACATTTTGCGAAGTGATCTTCATGCCAGAGTGTTCCATTGCCATTCTCATGGGTTTGTACTCGTCTGGTAGACCTCGCAACAGCACGACAGCGACAAGCTCGTCGTCGACACTATGGTCTATTTCTCTCAGTTTTTTGAGTGTGACTCATGATGGCAGCTATGTATTCATGCATATTCGCATGTCTATCCAATCTCTCGTCTAAGAGTGCATTCAACAGACTTATTTTCCTGTTGAAACCTTTATCTTCGAATACAGCAGCTAATGCGTCCCATGCTTCCTTCGCCGTCCTCGCTTCTTGAACGTAGGGGTAGAGGTGCGGTTCTAGGTGCAAGCATATGGTCGCCAGTGCTTCTTCATCTTTTTGGATAGCAGAAAGATCATCAGGTTCCGGAGACTTCGCCGTGTAGGAAAAAAGCTTTTCACGTAGTAAAAGCATTTTCAATGCGAACTTCCATGTTGAGTAATCTTCTAAGCCGTTGAGCTTCGGGATGGAAAATTTCGTGATCTGGGCCATAACCTCTTGTTAATGATATGC
The DNA here is from genome assembly GCA_949319885.1 of Mecyna flavalis. Taxonomy (NCBI): domain Eukaryota; kingdom Metazoa; phylum Arthropoda; class Insecta; order Lepidoptera; family Crambidae; genus Mecyna; species Mecyna flavalis. The sequence goes on along the minus strand of OX439408.1, from coordinate 11,129,238 downwards.
AGTTTGTGCAGATTTTTATTATTTGTTACAACAAGCAACAAGCAGTTGACAGAGAAGTATCAAAACCGTAGCATAGCAACGGACATTAGGCAGCAGGCACACAGTACCTTAACAGTTGATTTACAATCAACACTGCCAGTTTGATTAGTCGTACCGTTAACAATAGTTCCCATAATAACTTAATCTATTAGGCTTGTTCAGCGTGTTGGTTATCACTCGCTCCGAGAGCAAACATACAGGCTACAACCAATTAGGCACCGCAAATGGAAATGGAAATTTCACTCGTATATTAATGTTATTTGTTCAACTTCAAGCATTTACCAATCTATCGTGTGTACGCAAATGGACTATAGGAGTCTGTACAGACTCTCAAAGTCCAATTATGACTAAGAATAGTCCACTTCGGACGTCTTGGACGTCTTGTCCGCAATATAATTAGTACTTGAAATGTTGCAAGGGTCTGTAAAGTAGATCGGGGATGGGCTGGTCAATAGCCACAAGGCTGGCACCGGCTCGTCCTAAACGGGTGTAAAGGGGAAACCGGGGGAGTTTAGTGGGTAGTTTGATACTTTAGTCCTGAGTTCTATACACGGCCGTGCAGCGATGGTGCTTAAATGATCCTTTGAAAAAAAAAGGGTCCGTAGATTATAATAAAGAAAAATCTTGTCGCTCATTACACAACAATAAAATCTAAATACGATTATGTACCCACATGTAGTGTGCAGTTGTGGCCACGGTTTTTCGTGGAAATAAGAAAGTAGTTCACTACCTAAACATTTTTATCGCCATCCGATGATCAATTTTCTTGGATGAAACTTCTAAAATGCAGACCTTACTTCTGAAGGGCGAAAGTCAAACTAATACCGGATCCACCTCACCCACATCAAGCAGTAGGTATATTTAAGAACTTTTTAAAAGGAGGAGGTTATCGTACTTTCAAGTTGGCGACTAACGCAATATCCCTCCAATTGTGTGGATATACAAAGCATTATATTACATAAACTCTCATAAAATTATGAGATGTGAGAATTTTGACGTGACTCAATCATATTTTAATCAAAATCTATTTACGGATATAAATAATAAACATAGCTCCTAGAGTAAATATTTTAATATTCCCTTCCGCACCTAAAAGGAAGGAACGTCATAAAAAGAATGAGGAGTTCTTTGAAATATTTCGAATCGAAATACTTGAACACGAAAGAAGCTTCTTTGTACCAGCACTATGTAATCAAAGGTTCGCTCTGGAAATAAAATTGTTAGCAATCTAAAAGAGAAGAAGCGTAGGATTCATTCAGAATCCTGTCTGGGAAAGTAGCTTTGAGAAATTGTTCCACTAGTTAAGCATTTCGATGCAAAAAAAACGCCTTTAAGTTCCTTACGCCTATTTCACCCAGCCCATTTTTCTTGAACAAACATTTTAAAAGCGATGGATCATTGTCCGACGGGGCCGCGTCTTTTGGCGAGTTTTGTAAATATTTGTGTGAGATAACCCGTTATTTTGGCAGACTATCTATCACTGTCCAATGCAGAAACTAAACAAAAATTGTGGGGGAATATTTTCTGCACCGGAACATAAAAATGTCAATAAAGTTTTGTAGGCAGACGGAGGTAACGACGCGCCAGCGTAACTTTCGCAGATTGCCCTTGTTTATACCTTTGGCGGAATGCGCAAAAGCTTTGTGAGTAACATTGTATATTTAGTTTACTACAGAATGATGACGTCTAGGTATGACCGGGATAAAAACGTGATATAATGCAAGGTCCTGCTTTTACAACATAGCAACGAGATGATCAAGATAACATAACGACATCCGCTGGGATACGGAACCGGGAATTAAAAAAATACGTTAGTTACATTTACAATACCTTTGTTTTAAAAAGATATTTTCTTGGCAGCTGTACAGTTTTACCTTGATTTGAAATTCATTATAATTAAAGAACGTTTATATTTTTCTTTGTCAAAGTTTGTAGTTTAGAGAGTATGTAGAATTCCAGAACTATTCTTAAGTAATTTTTACAATTTATTTTAACTAAGTTAGAATTTTTTTGCCGTTCGAAAATATCATATATTTCATTATACATAAGCTTTCTTCACTCTAGAGACAAAATATACGATTATAAATATAGGTAAGCCATTTCTTTTTATCTTCACCATTTCTATTTATTTGTGATTTATTCCTAAAACCACAGGATTCATTTTAGATACATGCTATGTTTATAGTGGATTACTTTTCTCTAAATTATATCTATACTAATAAGTATTATAAAGAGGAAAGATTTAGAATTAGAAGTGAAAGAGTTTTTCAAATCGGTTCAGTAGTTTCGGAGCCTATTCAATACAAACAAACAAAAAAAAAACAAACACTTTATAATATTTGTGTATTGGTACCACACTAAACAAATAAATTAATATATTACCAAATCCAATTTGTAACAACATGTTTTTAATATTCTGAAGAAATATTACGAAACCGTAAAATTAATTTCCGATTTAAAAGTACCGTTCCATTTCAGATCGAGGAAAATCATTAAGCAACAAATAATATTACAAAACAATTTGGATTGGGCAGTCTGAAGATGGTAACTAGGGTGGATTGAAATGTCGCCGACTGTTGGTGTTCCTCAGAGAATTCTAACATCTAATTTATCAAACGACACTTTATTGTAATACAAATACAACGTGTAACAAAATTAGATATTAACACTCATACTTAGAATGTTTTAAATATTAAAATATGATGAATAACAATTCTTATTTATTCTAATGAAAAGGAGTTTTCCTGACTAATTGAAAAGTCTAAATAGTTTTTCATCATTAGAGGTAAGAATGGGGTTCTTAGGGGATCTATATTTATATTTAAAGCTCATTGACTCCATATTCATTTAAACATCCTCTGAAACTTGGAACGTCACACCTCTATAATTAACTTATGTAAATATGGACATTTAATTAGCATTAAGTCAGCATATTCTGGTCTAGCTCTCACATGATGCAAGACACCAGACTCTGCATGCCGTCCATAAAGTTTCACTCCGAGATTACTATTAACAAATAATATGATAATGATATCATAATATGGATAACATTTAGGGCTTCATACAATTTTAGTGGACATACTCGTATGGGCTCTGTGAGGATATACAACCTCGTTGGTTGTGTCTTGGCTGTTTTATTAAAAGAAGAAAATGTCTGTCTACATATATAAAACTGTAAAATATTGCACTAAATTAAACGACTTGAATATTATAAGAACGCAAGCCTTCTGATTTAATTTCACATGGTAGCAGAGCGTAAAATGGTTATTTGAAATCGAAAGAAAAGAAAAAAATTGCGAAAATAATATGTCGGTTGTAAAAGTGCAAACCTTGGGGAAAGAAAATTACGATACATGGTGTATTCATGCAAAAGCATATCTAATTAAAAATAAACTGTGGAAATACGTAAAAGAAAGCCCAAAGGACAGTGCCACACAAGATGATCTTGACAATGACGAAATGGCGAAATCGGAGCTGTTGCTGCTGATAGCACCTTCAGAACTAAAACAGGTGAAAAACTGTAAATATGCTAGAGATGTATGGGTAACTCTAGAATCAATATTTGCAAGTAAGGGACCCGCCAGAAAGGCGACCCTGCTGAAAAAGTTGATCTTGGCTAAACTTAAAGAAGGAACTGATGTGCGTGAGCATCTTAAAGATATGATGGATACAGTAGACAAGTTACAAGAGATGGATATTTCCATAAATAGTGACCTACTATCGATCATGATTCTGTACAGTCTGTCTTCAGATTATGAAAATTTTAGAACTGCAATAGAATCCCAAGACTCGCTCCCAGATCCCGAAAAGCTAAAGATTAAAATTATTGAAGAGAGTGACGCTCGACGTCGTGACAATCCCAGTACTAGCGACATGAAAAATTCTGAAGAATGTCTATACACTTTTTGCAAAATTTGTAGAAAGAAAGGTCATGATACATCTAAATGCTGGTCAAAGAATAAGAAACAAGGCAAGAAATTTAAAAAGTTTAAAGAAAGCTCAAATAAAGTTGACAAGAAAAGCGAAACAAACCTTCATAGTTCCTACCTCGTGAGTAAAAATGCCCAAAAGTCATGGATAATAGACAGTGGCTGCACGTCACACATGACTTTTTCAGAGAAGCCCTTCACTAAGTTAGAACCAATATCAAAAACCCTACAACTTGCCTCAAAAGGAAAAAGTGCAGAGATAATAGGGACAGGGCATGCTGAAATAGAAATTGAGAGTGGACGACAAATTGGTATCACTAATGCTCTTTATGTACCAAGCCTGTGTGCTAATCTTTTATCTGTTGGCAAAATGACTGACACCGGTCATACTGTGCTTTTCACTAAAAAGAAAGCAACAATTAAACATCACAAGCGCAAAGTACTAATCGAAGCAGTGAGAGAAGACGATGGTTTATATTACCTCCATACGATTAATAATGATGCTAATAGACATAAGGCCAACAACGCAGAATATAGTAGTAATGAAGCAGAAAAGAGTAAGTCAGACGATGACATTAAGCAATGGCACAGCAAATTGGGACACATGTGCGAAAGAGACATGAAGCTTGCACTAAAGAACAAAAGCCTAATCGGGCTAGACTTTAACAAAGATAGTGCCTTAGGAGAATGCGAGATATGCATACAAGGCAAACTGAGTAAAGTTTATAGCAAGCCAAGTGACAAAAATACTGAACGTACGACTCAAAGTCTTGAGATCATACACAGTGACGTCTGTGGTCCATTTAAGCATCCTACACTTAATGGAAATAAATATTTTGTAACATTCATCGACGACTACAGCAGATACTGCAGAGTATATTTCATTAAAAACAAAAATGAAGTACTACAAAAGTTCATTGACTACAAAGCAGAAGTAGAAAACTTCACAGAGAACAAAATTAAATCTCTCCAGACCGATAATGGCACAGAATATCGAAACTTGAAGTTTGACACATTTCTGAAGCAAAATGGCATAGCAAGAAGACTAACTGCACCATACACTCCACATCAAAATGGAATCGCTGAAAGGAAGAATAGAACCCTAATTGAAAAAGCGAGATGCATGATGCTGGAATCAAAAGTACCCATGTGCTTATGGGCAGATGCTGTCTATACTGCAAATTACCTGTCTAATCGAAGCATTAACCAAAGTATTGGAAATCAAACACCATTTGAACGCTGGGTTGGTAGAAAACCACATGTCAATCATTTTTATGTATTTGGGGCCAAAGCATTCATCCTCAAGAAAGGAAAAGGTGAGCATGAACACAAATTCGCTTCAAAGGCAATTCCGGGTGTGTTCGTCGGCTACTCGGAACTTTCGAAAGCTTTTAGAATATATGTTCCGTCAAAGAAAAAAGTTCTTATTTCAAAAGATGTCCGTATTCTAAAAGGATGTTCTATAATGACGACAAAAATTCCTCCTCTTCCATACCTTTCGAAGAATTTAACAGTAATCAACAGTCAAATGAAACTGAAACCAAAGAGGATGAAATAGACATTTATTTCGAAGACAAAAACAAAAATATCAGTAGTCAGCAAGCAGAACAAGATAACGTGATTGTAAGCTCTACTGAGGAACCTTTTCAAATAGAAAATGGAAATAATGATAACGAAATAGATGACAACAGAGCAAGGCTAAATGAGCCAACTAGACATGAAGTCCATGAAGCAGACATAAATATTAATGAACATGTGAACGTTCCAGAAGAACGAAGGACATACAATCTTCGCGATAGATCTCGGATTGAACCGCCCAAAAATTTTGAAGACTATGTCCTGGCGGTCATGGGTATGGACAGCGAGGCAGAACCTCAAACATTTAAAGATGCTATGAAAAGCGAACATAAGTCCAAATGGGTAGAGGCAATGCAAAGTGAAATGAATTCACTGCATGAAATGGAAACTTGGGAAATAGTTGACCTACCAAAAAACCGTAAACCACTTCCATGTAAGTGGGTCTACAAAATAAAGAAGAATCCGGATGGCACAATCGAACGATATAAGGCCAGACTTGTAGTAAAAGGCTTCTCACAAAAACCAGGCGTCGACTATGAGAAAACTTTTAGTCCAGTTGCTCGCCTAAGTACAATCAGAGCTGTTCTAGGAATAGCGGCTCAGGAAGATTTGGTACTTCAACAGTTCGATGTATCTACTGCGTTTCTAAATGGAAAAGTAAAAGAGGAAATTTATATGAAGCAACCAGAGGGCTTCAATGATGGTACTAATAAAGTTTGCAAGCTGAAGAGAAGTCTCTATGGACTCAAGCAAGCACCTCTTTGTTGGAACACATGTATATCAGAGCACCTTATAAATTCTGGATTCAAGCAAAGTAAAAAAGATCCTTGTCTTTACTTTCGTGAGCAAGTTTTGATTGCACTTTATGTAGATGACGGGTTGGTAGCTTCTACTAATGAAAATGCTGGAAGAAAGTTTTTGGAAGAACTAAAGAGTAGATTTAAAATAACTACAAAACCAGCTTCATATTTTCTTGGACTTGAAATAAACAAAACCAAAGATGGTAGTATAACCTTAAATCAAAGGTCTTATACAAGAAAAATATTAGAAAGATTTGGAATGGCTAACTGTAAATCCGCTCCAACGCCGGTAATAAAAATTGACAAAAATGAAGAAGAAGATGAGAGTTCAGAGTCACTCTTCCCTTATCGTCAAGCTATGGGTGCATTGGCATACCTAATGGTTGCTACGCGACCAGATATAAGCTACGGAGTAAGCGTGGCATCAAGAAATCTTGAAAAACCTACCAAACTTGATATACTGAAGGTAAAGAGGATTTTCAGATACCTGAAGGGTACTTTAGACAAAGGACTTGTCTTTAGAAAAAGTCGGGACAAAAGGCTGATATGCTTCAGTGATGCTGATTACGGTGGCGATACCACGACGGGTCATTCGACGACTGGGATGGTCTTCCTATTCTCTGGTCCGATTATGTGGAAAAGCCAGAAACAGCCAACAGTAGCAATTTCTTCCACGGAGGCAGAACTTGTAGCCTTAACAGAGACCGCGAGGGAAGCCATATGGCTGAAAGAACTCCTAGAAGAATTGGCAGATATAACAGATCTCAACGGAAAACCAACAATCTATGTTGATAATGAGTCTGCTATTAAGCTATCCAAGAATCCGCCTTATGAGTTCCACAGGAGAACCAAACATATAAAGCTAAAGCATTTTTTCATTCGAGAATGTATTCAGAATGGAGAATTTGATATCAAGCAAGTCTCCACGGAACTGCAACTGGCAGATATGTTTACAAAGCCATTATTTGGCCCAAGACTCGAATTCCTAAGCAGAAGAATTGGACTTATTCAAGATGTGTCCAAGTTCTAAAAAGTAGCGTGGATGTGAGGATATACAACCTCGTTGGTTGTGTCTTGGCTGTTTTATTAAAAGAAGAAAATGTCTGTCTACATATATAAAACTGTAAAATATTGCACTAAATTAAACGACTTGAATATTATAAGAACGCAAGCCTTCTGATTTAATTTCACAGGCTCCAACACCGCCTTCTAGTAAGAAGCCACTGACTTGTTCTATTAAAATACCTTCACTAGAAATTTATGTACCTGAGCGTAGCTTCCTGATGAAGTCTCCCTAAGGCCACAGTGACCATTATTAGTACCTACCATATGTTATTGCAATGGAACGACTGCCAACTTAAGTTATAGCCCTTTACAGAGGAACTAAATCAATTGGATCATGGCAACACATCCATTCGACTGTGCCAGTTTCTTCACAATATTTTCCCTTACTGCAAATCCAAAGATGCGATAGAAAACAAATCTCGACGATTTGAACCATCAACCTCCCGCAGAACTTAAAACCACTCAGCTACCACTGCTCTACCTACATTGTAATCTGCTCAAATATCAAATAAAAATATATCCTTCCAAGAACGACCTTCTAAAAGTTTATATAATAAATACGTTAACAAAATTGAATAGAAAAATGAGCTTTTAGTAGCACAAATCACCGTCAATTTTCGCCGCTACACATCACGAGTAGTGTTGCCCAAATTCAGTCTTGGTCTTGCAGTCTTGGTCTTGTTCTTGCGTTTTTGCAAGACCAAGACCAAGAACAAGACCGCGTATTTTTAGCAAGACCAAGACCAAGACTGACCGTGCAAGACTTGAGCAAGAACAAGACATAGCCTGCAAGACTCTTGCGTCTTGCAGCTAGGACTTAGCGCTATTTCACTGAGTAGTTAGGTGTAACAGTTCGGTGTATAGGTAGGTACGCTTAGGAATTCTATGAGACGCAAAAAACTGTATCAAAGAATATGAAAAACTGGACCTATGCGCATTACGACTAATACCATAAACATAGCGAATAAAAAAATATCTATTAAAATCAAACTGAGTGCATGCATAGTTATGTTTTAACCATCGGCACTTTGATAATGCGGCATCAAAGGTTTTGTACTTACTTCTCAAAGAAATTTGCCGCTTTTCGGAAGTACATGGTTATGATACACGCGCACGTGTTTATTAAGAAACAGTTACTTCCATGGAAAACGACATATAGGTCAGTTGATTTTTCGAATTTCTTATCAAATCTTCAGTTATTTATTAATCTGCTTGATCTTTACTATGGCTATGTTAATTCAAGCTCACAATGTTCCAATTCTAATACGTTTTTCTAAGATTTAAAGTAAACTTTAATAAATAGTAATAGACTAATAGGTAATTGCAAGACTTGCAAGACTCTTGCTGCAAGACCAAGACCAAGACCAAGACTGGGAGCGCAAGACCAAGACCAAGACCAAGACCAGGTGTATTGGCGCAAGACCAAGACCAAGACCAGGTGTATTGGCGCAAGACCAAGACCAAGACTGGCTAAGTCTCGTCTTGTTCTTGCATTTGGGCAACACTAATCACGAGTTGGTGCAAACGAAAAACGGCAACAAGGGGAAAATTACGGTAAACAGAATGTTCCTTTTTGTGCCGGGATTATTATTTGCCTTATGAATGTCCTCGTTAGAGCACGAAAGGGCATTCAAGGAGCCAGCGAATTTTGCTCCAGGTTCGCGCATCTGCCACCTGTATTCCAACTAATTACAGGAAAATATAAGATTATCTCCTATTTTGACGTGGCAGTTTTACTCGTATTACGTAAATATCCTCGAACATTATTCAGACAGCGCTATTTAGCCCCAAACTGAACATAGCTTACTCTCATAAGGATGCCAGACATGACACAAATTAAAATCATTATTTTTAAACACCCAGACATTGGTTCGAAATATTGTTTGTGTGTTTGTACCGGGCAAAGATCGAACGACCTCTGGTATAATAGCGAAGTGCTTAACCATTACATCAAACCAGTCGTCAAAATTACCGGAGCAATTTAGCAAGTGTAAGTTTTAGATAACAATCTAAAAGGCAATTTTCTCATCATTATTAATATTTCAAATAGCTTTGGGACCCCTTCGTTAAATTTGGAAGTTTACCCTCTACGTGGGCAATGATTCACCTTTAACCAGTAACTGTTTAAATTATATATTTCTTATTGGTTTTCCGTAATTATATTCATTTTTACTAGTTGTATTTTTGTTGAGTTCAATGGATAATGAAAACCTAAACATTAAAGGCAAAGAGAGGCTTTTTTCGCGGATCTCATCGCGGATTTTGTTAGATCCACTTTTCAAAAGCGACATGGCACGTGATGCAAATATTATAATATATAGCCAAGCCCGTGTGCTAGCCATATTTAATCCAGCACCGCCATTTTCTTGTTTTGTCTTCAGTCTTCCTAACAAGGCTCCGAGATCCATTTCAACAGAGAACACACGTTCTCTCCTAGCGAGAAAGATTATAACTACTTTCAACTCTTAATCCTTTCCAAGCGTGAAACCCGCTAGATGTAAGACGTACAGACAGATATTGCCAATTTATATTTCTCTGCGGATACGTGATTGCTTCAAAATAAAGTTACAGGAGTTAAGGTTTTCTCACGGGTGACGTCAAATATGTAAAAAGATAGTTTTTCCCATTGATTGACGTTGATACTCGTAGTTTGAACTTGGTTTATTTTACAAATAGCGTGGCGAAATCAAAACGGTTACAATTAAAGTAGAAAGAAATGAAGGGGAAAGAATATAATATTGACAATCAGAACAATTAAACCCGTTTTACCACTGGCAGATAAGTCGGTGATAATTTATATATTAGATAACTTGTCTATTTTTTTGTCAATTTTCAGAAAAATCATACAGAATTTTATGTCACAGTTAATAATCACGAACTTGCACGTGGGTGGTAAAACTGGGCCTGAGCATTTTCGCTACAATAACGTTTGTAAAGAATGTTAAAAAAACGAAGAATCAAAAGCCAATAAATATTCTATCAGCCTTATGACGACCTAAGTTTGAAAACCCCAAGAACAACTTTGCTTGTGCCACGAAACCAATTTATCTAACAAAGCTATACAAAATACTCGTATTTCCCAGGAACATGTAAGTTTTCAAAAACAAAAGAGGGTTTCGTTTATCGATATGACGTCAGACAAAGGACCATGCAAAGGCGCGTCCCCACCCACCAACAGATTTCAAACGTATCTCTATTTATACCTCTTGCCATACTGATCTTTTTTTTGTATGACGACATCCCCCGTAGGAATGAGGATTTCACGCAAATCGAATTTGAATGTTGTATTTTTCAAGTATTTTTTTGACACAGTAAATTGTGAAAATAATGTGCAGGCGATCAAGAGTAACCCCCCTGGCCTAAATAAAAGTCTTCAATGAAATATAATCTTAAAAAATATTTTACAGTCGAGTCTACTTGAAGCTAGACATTAACAGCGCAATTCTGATACTTAGGCGTTCGGCATAAGGACGTTTTTATTGTTTTTGAATACCCCGTCATTTTTTGGATTAAAAATGGTTATTTGTCTTTATAAGGAATGTCATAATAATATTAAAACTAGTGCCAAGTCTGTTGGTGGGTGGGGACAGAGCCCATACAACTTCTTGCGTTGTTCTTTCAACGATAAGAAGCGAGTAGGTAAGTGAAACTTCACCGGGAGCCGGTTTCATATCCTTTGTGAAAAACCTTTGTCGGCCCAGTATAGAGGATTTTAATTAAACATAAATTCTGCCAAGCTTTATACGCTCCCATAATTATCTGCCTATGTATGTCGAACAGCAGCAACAAAGTGGGCAAAGAAGGAGCGTATCACAAACCAAATACTTAGTAGAGCTCGTCTATGCAATGTATTAAATGTGTCTACCCTTCTTCAAAGCTCCGAAATAATTTCAAAGATATTTTTACTAAACAGTAGACCAGGTATCCTCTAGCATTTTCCGTGAAAGCAAAACGATAATGCTAAATACCTTATTCATAATTAATCATTTTGATGTTTATTAAGTTTCTTTGTAAACAGACTATATTTGGTTTGATTAAGTCAGTACCCATCATTGTAACGATAACTTTCTTTCAAGGATGGAGGCCTTTGCCTTGCAGTAGACACAGTAACAGGCTGATACTTTACTTTTTTTACTATATTTTGTACACAGGATGTAACCTATTTACTATATACATTGTGTGTGTTTACATTGTGGTTGTTAATAAATAAGTATAAATGCTATTTTGAACATAATAAAAATTATAACTTACGTACTTTTGCCTTCAAGGCAAAATAATGTTCATTCCCTAGTTCACAAACTAGGTAAAGTTTATTTAGTTAAAACATTTTTTTGTCTAAGGCATAAAAATTAGGAAAACTTTTTCAGCCTACATTTCAGCAAATTACTTTTGTGCTTCTTAACTTTTTCAATCTAGAAAGAAAAACTAAACTTTTCAAATAAAATAGTAGGAGTGAAGATTATTAAATTTTGCAGAGAATATGTTTTAAAATCACTTTTAATAATTGCTTGTTGTAAAATAAGACTCTCTTACATTGAAATTTATAAAAAGCGACATCATGACTAAATGTGGTTCATAATTAAATGTTATTAAGAAATAAAAATTTTATTACTTTAGAAGCCTAAAGGTTGACTGGTAGAGAATGCCACGAGGCATTAAGTCCGCCTTTTGTACTTGATTTGTGCAATTAAGCTTCAATAAATAAATAAATAAACCTATAATGTAAAAAAACATTTTCTGGTGGACTTTGTAGTGTCATGTGCGCCAGGAGTCGCAAGTTCGAATCCCACCCCGCTCTAACGTACCGGTAATAAAAACATAATTTGATTTACATTAATTTATCAACGCAACAGTATCAAACTGCCTCCGTGGTATATGGTTAGAGCGTTTGGGCTCTAATACCCGGAGGTCGTGGGTTCGAATCCCGCGGGGAGCATCACTTTTTGTGAATGTTTCCAATTTGGTTAGGACATTGCAGGCTTGAATCACCTAAGTGTCTGAAAAAATGATGATTCCGTGCTTCGGAAGACACGTTAAGCTGTTGGTCCTGCGCCTGATCTCTCTTCGATCGTGTCAGACTAATGTCCCACCGTGTTATTAGAGTGAGGGAATAGGGAGGGCACCTGTGCTTGCGCACTCACTTGTGCACTAGAATATATCCTGCGTAGTTGGCTGATCGTAAAACATTAGCTGCCGTGGCCGAAAACTCGGCTAGGAGGACATTATTATAGTATCAAAAGCAAAGCCGAGATATTTGCAACACCAATATGCAACTGCGTGTAAGTGACGTTCCCAGGACAACTCGCGTGTCCTCGATATTCGATCTGGAATCTTGCTGGGTGAGTGGCTTCTTGTGCGGAGTTCTTTACAATTCGGGCGCACGACGCTCGCCGAATGCACTTTTACGAAGAGATGGATTTAGAAAATTTTAAATATATTTCCCAAAGTTCAGGTTTCGAAGAGCACTCGAGATTTCGCTCGCGACTTGGATAACTTCTATTCTGATTTAGATCTTGAGTCAAAAAGAAGTTGAAATCTCAAAATAATCTACCTAAGCTACGATTTTAATTTAATAATTAAAAATATGTATCTTGTATACATAAATGTAGATAACAAATATGTACATTACTTCTTAAATAAACTAAAAACTTTTTGGGGAGGATTGACCAATTTAAATATAAATAAAAATTCCTGGACACTATTCACACAGTCCAGCCCCAATTTAGCAATAATAGTTATAGGTCAAGACATTTTTTATATTATATTTTGAAACGGTTAATACCTCTTGTATAAATGAGGCTAAGAAGAGGTTTTTGAAAATTAACCATTCAAGGTCCAAAGTCGGACTTGAATATAAGTTTGTTAGACGTATCATACAATGAGCTAGCTCTAGAATTTAGCTGTTAGCTAATAGTTTAAATATTAATTATTATTTAAAATATTATACTTATTTTTAAATATTAAACAATAATTAATATTTTAATACAGTCTGGCAGCACATTGAGCGACGCTTCCTGGTGAAGTGTCCCTAGATGTAATAGGCCGCAGTGGCATCAAGTGGGCTGCGTGTCTGTCTGCGAACTGAAATAGTATAAAAAAATATATAATAAAGCTGAAGATTTAACGTAATCTTCAGCTTTATTGATTAATTAATCGTTGAGAAAGTTCAAAGTTTCTAGTCTAGTAAAGTAAAAACTATGTATAACCGCGTGAAAACTAAAGCAAGCCGCAAGCGGAACGGCCTTTACCTAACATAAACTTAGTTTGTAGCAAAAAAGGATATGTTGCTAACTTCCCGATTTTATTCAGATTAAAGGTACTAATTAAATTAAGATAAATTCAGTCCAATATTGCAATACTTCTGACACAAAAACAAAATAGAACATTTACATAGAAATCAAAATTCTGAAACCGATAATAAGGTCCTTCTGTAATGATTCGTACATCCACAGATTATTTATAAAGTTATTAACGTTAGTAAGTAGGTACATCTCTGAAGCCTACATGAATCAATAAAATTATCATGCATTATTTAAAAAAAAAAGTGTTTTATTAGTTTGCAATCATATGGTTTGTGGTGACAATAGAAATTAGTTCAATGAGGTGACTTATTAAATTAATAACACTTATGTAATTGGTTTTCAGAGTTACATTTACTTATGTAACACATTACAAAACAGACCCGTGGATTTACACGCAGGAACTGTTTACAAAAAAAAAAACTAACAGTTAATAGAAAGAAACCTTATATCAAAAATGTTGTACTGTATCGTGAAGCGCTCAACTCGAAGATATAGCTTTGTTCTTCATACCAACATGAGATACCTACTTAAAACATTTACAAACAACTCGTTCAAAAGTATTCACAGTAATTTCTCAAACCGAAAACCATTTTACTCCCGTGATAATATACTGCAAACTCAACATTGATAACAAAATTAAATTAAAACAACATTCAATAAGAATTACACAGGGCAACAATGTCCGGCAATTAAGGAAATCAAATAAAATTCAATAGGAAACATTTGTTGAAAATTGCCAAACCCTAAGCCGAAAGGGCCGAATTTGCATTTTATTAGCATGAGATCGGAATAAAAATGTGTTTATTCTGGATGAAAGCGAGATGGTCCCCCATAAAGAGATCGAGTGGCAATACGGATAAAAAAGCAATGTTATATTTGAAATGCATTCCAAAACTCAATGGGATTTTGTTTTATCTGGCGATTTTAGATCTTAAAATTAAACAGATATCATAACGATTTATAGACGGTGTTAATTTTAATCGTTGATCTGGGCTTAGCCGTTTTTATGGTCAGATGTGCGAATGTGAGGCATTTTAGTTCGAAAAATATAATGAGATTTCGTGTTAAACGAGTTGTTTTTGGAAACATTCGCTAAAATGGTTTCTACCACAATTTAAGGCTACCCTTTGGTAATACATATCTAAGATCTACTATCATTCGTCACTCACTTTACCTTAAGATGAGGTGTTTTTCTCTTATGCGTAAGTAGTGTATCGCGTGACCTGCTTATGTTACTAGCCAATATAATAAAAGGAATTTCATAAAAAGAAATCATTTATATTATTTTATCATCTCTGATTTACGCCTTTACAAAAAGTTCAGTTTCTGAGCATTAAGTTATTGTCAGCTTTTTGCATTTCAGCTCTATGTAATGTAAAATTCCAACGTATTCAAGAAAAGGGCTCTAAGATTAATAAGCGAAGTCTTCTTAACAAACGTCTAATAAAACATATGAGGGGAAAAGAGCCTTATTCCTTCTTCAAGGGCCGGTAACGCACGAGTTACCTATACCTCCGGTATTACAAATTTCCATGGGCCAGAAACATGTGTACAAACCTTGGATATTGCGGTGATGTCTATAGGTGGCGGTGACCACTTACTATTTGAACATTAACAAAAATTTTGCTCATGTTAACACATGTTGTATACATGTGTATGTGTTGAACACAGTGCGAAGATCGAACCACAACCTTTAGCCAGCATCTTGACCACTTTTGTCGTACATGTTAACTTTTGTATTACTACATTATATGATTACTATCGGTAAATGGTAACAAATAACAATAACCTTTTTGGTACGGATACAATCGAGGATCGCAGTCATTTTGACAAATAAGGGTAGAACTCTTAGCATAAAATTACATGTTGAGAATAAAATATCTGCTATCTATGCGGAAAATGCCAGCTGGACATTTCGATTTTGATATGGGTCAACCTTAATAATGTAAAAAGTAGTGAATATATGCGCACTGTTTTGTGAAATATGGCGAGGAAACTTATCAAAATTACAAATTTGAGAGATGCCGCTCTTTGAGTTTTGTTATACCTACCTATTTAATATATTATAATGCTTTAAAGTTATTCGATCCTAATAAAAGTCAGTGGGGACTCTAAAAAGCCCTGCTACCAACATTGAGTTACAAGTACTAATTGTAGTTCAATGGCTACCAAACCTAAAGCGGGAATGCAACCATTATTCTTTTTAAGTATTTTAACGAAAAGTCGTTATCTAGATCCAAATAATCATTAAATCACTTACGACTAATAATTGCAATAATATCGACTATAATTTAGCATTAGTATTGCTGAACCGTGACCATCTCTTTTGCATACGTATAGCAATGACGTTACCTCAATCCTGCAACTAATTGGTTTCGGATTGCATCAATTCCCCTTGTATCGCTTGCAACATATATTATAAAATATATACTTTTACGCACGTTTATTATTTAAATTTTGTTTTATTATTTCATTTAACAATTATAAAAGTTTACCAGTCGGATACTAAATGTAGACCGCAAGTTTAAACGTGCATACGCGCATTTAAAAATTTGTGTGCACGAGCATAACATTCGTATTGGTCTGTGTAATGGATATACATACATATAAAATGTTTATCCATAGATTAGAGAAAGATGCATCTGCCAAAGCATCGGGCCGCGCATTTTGCCCCTTTGACGGTGTTTTCTTAGTAAACCCTGGAGATTAGTGGATATGCCTTCGTCTTCCATTTTCGGGGAGCGAAAGAGATTCCAACACACTACCTTCGTTTGTTATATTACCATTTACCTATGTAATGGCGCCAGCATGAGAATCGGAAAAGTGCATTATGCATTTTACCACTTAAAAGTTGGTGGAACTGTTTTAAAAGTGTTAGAAATATTTGTTTCTTTGTCTAGATTTCAAGCTATTTCGGAAGTTAGTATAGTTTTTACAGCTCGTCTATTCCCAACTCAGTTTTTAAGTTCAATACTTTTTTACAAGCAACCACCTAAATTGTTCGTTTTAATTAATAAAAAAATACAATATTCTTTGTTATTGAACTTTACGATAGAATTTAAAATATTACAAGCGTAATATTTTAAATATGAAAACATATAATAACATCAGGTCAATAAACTAATGCCTTAAGCAATAAACTTGAAGACTGAAAATAATAAAGAACGCAGTCAATTTAAGATTCAATTAGTCTGAGTGCCTAAAAGCCTTTGATTGCAGTACGGTAAAAATAAAAGGATTTAATACGCCTAGTTGGAATGCTAAATTCCTTTACAGAAGAACAGATAAATAAATGAATAAATAAATATTGAGCAACATCATATACCTTGATTTGACTTTAAAGTGAGTAACTTGAGCATTTGTGTTGTGGAGTTCTGTTTAATATAGCGTGGTATTGATGATTTGGAATTTTCTTTTATTTAAACTATACCTACATGGAGAGGACCGCAACAACATTTTTGACCAGGGATAAATTATTAAAAGTAGATTATCTTTATTCAATTATAGCACGATTTAATGTTCAATTATTGTGTTACTCAAGTTTTTATTATTGACGTTAATGAATTATATCAAACAACCAACGATATTAAATTAAACAACTCATCGCCCAACAATTCTTGATGATAATAATAGGAAAACCTTAACCTGACCGAAATTATAAAACAATTGCAAAAGTATAAATTTAAAAGCCAACTTTTTGTAATAACTTCAGTCGTTAAAAACGCCCCCTTCAGTTGGAAGAAAATATGTTTTGCAAAAACGTAAATAGAATTTTCAAACATGTCACAAAATCGGTAAACGTAGCAGCTTTAACCGTTTAACGTTACTTTTGTAGAAATAGAAACGAGTGCACTTTGTTGGGATATAAAGTGTCAAATAGACGGAAGGCCAGTCCACTTAGCACTGAATTCACCAAATAAGCGCAATAAAATCAGCTCTAAAGATTTATAGCGACCGAATGTCCTTGATATTGCAACAGTAAATAATATCTTTCGTTAAAAGGGTCGTTTTATTGGCACCCTTTCGTTTTATGCGACGATTATGTCATTTTTATGTGCGCTCGAACGCTATTTACGTATTTTATTGACAAACAGACGGAATTACTCTTATATAAAATCTAAATTGTTATCATCGCGTAAACTTTGTACATTGCTACTTAATTGAATAGGGCCATGAGTCTAACACTGAAACATCGTAAGTGAGTTCTATGAATCCTTTCCTTTAATAATTATTACAGCAAAAGATACTGTCGCAACGCCAACACCACCGAGTCAGTCTAGTTTTAAAGATCTCGAAAGAATATTCTGTTATAATTAATTCTAAACTAATGAAAAATAAGGAACTTTCGCATATTAGAAAGTATTCCTGGATTTTGATAGAGCGATACCGATTAGCAACAAAAGATTAGGTACGCACATTTAGGCATCTCATAAAAATAAAATAAAGACAATGTCTAATAGATACTTTGACATTTTTAACCGGAAAAAAAACTAAGAAAATAATTGACTATCGATGCTGACCGTACATTGTCCAATCAATCAACGTCCCGTAATACAACAACATTGATAACATTGAAACACCCGCCATAACTTAGTGCGGTGTAATGTAATTGAATTGAATTATTCAATTGCTTTGTCAACACAGGTCTAATTGTGGTTATTAAGAGGGTTATAATGATGCCTTATTGGCACATTAGGCTGAAACATAACTGCAAACTGATTGATATGTATTTACAATTATACATAGTACGAGTATATCTGTTACCTGATACTTAACGTAGGTTTGCTTAGTGGATACATATATTTAAAAATACACGTATGTAATTAAATCTGCTTACAGTAGGGAAACGCTATATTTTGTACGTTGAGGCAAATTTTTTATCTTCTACTGTTGTGCTTGTATGAGTTACAAAAAAAACAGAAAAGACACTTCAATTCGTGTATATAAATGTAAGTTTCTTAAAGAGATTCCATCAGCCTTTTTGTCAACAATTAGATTTTATCGCTTTAATATGAATTATGACATTCCCAATAACTTCTGACATCTACGAAATAACAGTTACTCACAACCAAACCCGCTTAAAGTACAATGAAAAATCATTGGCAAACTAATCGCAAACAACCCTAAGCACCACTCATTCCGCTGGATTTTATTGGCTACAATAAAATGTCAGTCCATTTAGATAATCCCCGGGCAATTGCTCCAGGCTTGAAAGCCGTGGGCTATAAAAAGTTCAGCTAAGTGCCTACGCAGCTAGATCTTAAGTGTTAAACAAAGCACGTGGTCACGTAGACACTACGTATAGAGATAGTAGAAAGAATGGACAGTAGGCTTTCTCCGGCCCAATCCACGATATATTGGCCTCCCATACTTGCCTGTCTCAGGTTTGTCACTTTTAGCTATATTGTAATTCATTACCACGGCCACATAAGCGGCCGAAAAGCCGTAGCGCACGAACTTTGTGCGGTGTTAGCCTCGACTAGCGCGCACTGAGAAACGAATCGAAATTTTGTTTGAGTGTGCGTGGCCGTGCGAAAACGCGTAGATACTCTGGTGCAAACATACAAATCGCGCGTGGTGCATTTTTATAAAGAAATTTTTTTTACTTTCCAATTTGTCACGTTTATGCTATGGTAATAAGAGCGAATGGCTATGACAAATGACGTGGACGAAATAGAGACAGAACGGAATTTGTAACTTCAACAAAACCAGGCTAGTCTGGATTTAAACTATTCAGCCAACTTTAACCAGATGGTGTGATGTATACAAGCTGTAACAAAACTGAGGACACTTACATTATAATTTGTATCTTTTGGACGAAACAAAGTATTTTAAGAGCCACAATAATTGTATCTCGTCGGCTACTGGATCAAACTTTAATGATATGCACGAGTGAGGGTAAGTGTGGGTGCAATTCCTGTTTACTAACTTTATTGTTTTCTGAAAAAGGAATCTTACATAAACTTAGACAGTTCTGGCGCGGAACCAACCACTTTAAGTGCTTTTTGAGGCACTTATAAACTTGGTTTATAAATTTGTATATAACTTAGTATTAATATTTACTTGACATACATACAAAATTAACTACGTATTTATCCTTACCGATAAAATATTGTATCTATTTTAAAAGATAAAAATGTATCTTACTTTGTGTTTTTGTTTGATTATAACAATAAAGTTACCTGTGTACCAAATCAAACAAAAACTAAGGTGACTTTATTTTATTGTTCGCAAGATCAAATAGATTCTGTATGTCTTTGACGTGCACGATTTAAAGTTTTCAGCCAAAAATAGTCTATCAATTTAACAGCCTACAATACCCAATATTCTAGAATGTTCGTTCACACAAGCATCTGTCAGCAGTTGTATTTTCAGTGTGAATTCAGCCGATGTTCTACCGAGTTGCAACTTGCAACGTTTGAGGATAAACATGCCTACATACAATGTATGACATTGATTCAACTTCTTCTATTTCAAGTTTTAAACCAATATTCTACAAAATGCATTCTTTTTAGTGTACTAAGTTTAAATCAACAATTATACAAACAGGCCAATTATATATTGCTTTATAAACATAGTTATTTGTTACACATAGAATTACGAATCAATTGACGTGTACACTATTCATTTTCCACAACAGTTTTTCAGATCCACAGATGCGAAAATGATAAAAACGTAGACGCTAGTGTTATGGATGATCGTAGTAAAAGAAAACAAGTCGATTTGTCTGCGTCTATTGGTTCCATTCTGTAGTAGATTCCGAGGTGATAAGTGAGTTATCCGTAAAGAGAAGGTAAAAAACTAGCTACATGGCAAAATAGTCCATCAGGTTCAGTAGTGAAATACAAATTTATAAATGCTAATATATCTGTTTTTTACAGTAAAAGTCTGATTTAACTACTACACGCTCCATCTGTTTCACTTTCCGTCCTTAAAGTTTGTTCAAAGGTCTAGACAGTTGAACCCATGGGACAAGCTGGCTGGTACAAATAAAATTACTGACTATTTTCGCCAAAAGTTAATTATTTTTTCAAAAAAGATTTGCGTTAGTATATAGATAAATTAATTTTAGAATAAATGAAGTACCTATCTACCTGTTCCTAAAATTGAAATCAATCGGACAACGGAACCCCAAAACGTGTACAGGTATAACCTACCCTAAGGCATAATAGATGCTGATGTATGACTTGTCTTGCAAAATACATCAGATATCTTTACTTGACATGGCGTGCACTCAGTACGCTTTTTGAATACTAATAAATCTTTCTCAGAAAAGCTTTCAAATTCTCAACCAATCAATCAGACTAAGTCACCAACGGACGCAAGTTCTTAAGTGCTCGTGTTTGAAGCTTCGTTGAACTAGTATTATATACATTAGTAGTCTTTTGGGCCCAGGTTTCCTATTTCAGGAATTACTTACCAACTAAAGTTTCATGACACCTACATACATTAAAACTTTCACATTCCAAGAAGACGTTCATTTTATTTATTCGTTTAAATAAAACACTGCACTGTATTGAAACATTAATGGACCACTCTGCTTTAGTATTCATAGGCAATAAATTACCAAATTATATGACAGTTGATTAGATTCGGTTGAGGCTTGGCATGATAACGCGCTTATGGAAACAGGCGATGATCTAATTAGTTCCCCGTTATTGGACCAAAGACTTTGACCTGTCTTAGTCGAAGTACACACTGGAAAAATCTCACTAAATGTCTCAACCTGCCACCACATCTTTTGATGTCTTTGGAAACTAATTACGGCTATTATTATTTAGCGCTTATGCATTTAATACTCTTGTACTACGCGGAGACAATATTTCTCTAATGTCAGCGCATTAATGTTCCACTGCAGAGCAAAAGCCTCCATCATTGAGTCATGGCTATAATTGTGTCTGTTCTAGCCATTGTGACAGCCCTTGTGTACAGTATGCCAGCACATTGAACGATGGCTCTGTATGTAGGCTACGTGATTGTAGACTGAAGTTACAAGTACATAGTACTTCTGCGTTCGTTTCAAAAAACGCTTGACTCCCTCAACCATGGCCACAATCCAAAATTCCAAGGGTAAATATACATTTTATTTCACGTGTTTGGATTTAAAAAAAAAATACACAGATTTCATATTATAAAACGTAAGCCCGTCTGACGTGTCTGACGCATTCGGAACGCCGCCGGGCACTTCAACTCGCTTTGTGCTTTTGACAACAAATTTTAATTTAATAATATCGTATATTATTTTACAAACATATAGGAAACACTGGCTCCGTGGATTTCATTTAACAAAACTATACGTAAAATGCGATGTGGTGGTGGTTAAAGTTTCCTCACTTAATGAAAGTATTTCTTTAACGTCAAATAAATTATTATACAATATTTATACACAGGATTACATCTAAACAATTTAAATTCAAAATTCATAACTCGGTTTGAATACAGTCCTAAATTAACCATATTATTTTCATTGTAGTGGTAGAGCCATGCTGTTTTACAGCACAAATGGGCTGGCTCGTCCGGGAAAGTACAACCCTCTCACATAAAACCAGCGTGAAATAATAGTGACTACTATTGTGTTTTGTCTGGTTTGTGAGAGTGCCAGAGCCACAGCCTCAAAAGGCCGACAACGTATCAGCAAAACCTCTAGTGTTGCAGATGTCCATGGGCGGCGGTGATTTCTAAACATCAGGCGACAAGCAGGCTCGTTTGCAGCCTCTGACAAAAAAAAATTACATGGTCTTAATCTGTTTGCAAATTTTTAGGAAGCTACTCGTGCTAGGATTTCCGAACCTGCTAGGTTCATAAACCAAAGACTCGAGTTTTGAGTACTAAAATACCAGACTAAAAGATTCTGACGTATTTCATCAATATTCCCACTCCACAAAGTTTGAATGAAACCCTCGGCTCCTAAGGCTGCCGAACTG
The DNA here is from genome assembly GCA_949319885.1 of Mecyna flavalis. Taxonomy (NCBI): domain Eukaryota; kingdom Metazoa; phylum Arthropoda; class Insecta; order Lepidoptera; family Crambidae; genus Mecyna; species Mecyna flavalis. Next base: position 11,106,601 of record OX439408.1, on the reverse strand, counting down.
ACCAAACTATAAGTTACAACTTGAATCGATAATTTTGTTGAAGCATCCCCTTAAGCGTGGTTTCTAAGTGGAATTCCGGCCCTTTCTTTCAAAACTATTGTTAAGACTGGCAAACACTAGATAATTGCTGTTTTCTCTTCAAGTCTTCAGTGTATTTGAGTTACACTAATGGCAAGGGACATTTGCTGGACTTCAAATAACAGTTTCTTTGTTTTTCGCGTAAAATTTAACATCAGAAATTCTTTTATAATAAACCCTTGTGCTGGTGTTTGCTATCTTAAAATCTTTTGTTAGCTAGAATATTGAACAGTTGCGTCATAAAATAATAACAGTATCACAGGAACATATACATTTTATCGAATGGTACTTTCAGTCACGCCCAATCGTTGACTGGTAGAGAATGCCTTATGTCATTATGTACGCCAATCTGTACTTCTATTTGTGCAATAAAGCATAAATAAATTTATTTATGTTACCTATATATGTATATTATGTTATGATGTATAGCTATAATAAAATTTGGAACATCTACTACGATCTCAATAAAGGGCACTAGCTTAATCGCCACCCTTGCCATGCCTTGTGGATTGGTGATCATAAATTCAAGCTGTGTTTAAAAAATCCGATAAATTCTTTGTGCAATGAACCTTGGACCCCGAAATCATGGCCAATGGCTGGTTGGTGGCCATGGTTAAGACCATCGAGACGTTACACATTATTGTGACGATTTGATTTCAATAATGGAAGCCTTTGCTTACCCAGCAGTAGGTCATTATATAAGCTGTATCAGCATATAGTAAGTAGTAATAAGTACTACGACTTCAAGACTGTTAGGATATTCCTTCTTACCTACTCCTTTAGAAAATGTCATTCAACATTAAATGCTTAGCAAAACACACAATAAATAAAATCAAATAGGTTATGAAAACAAGTGACAAATGTCGAAGGGAGTCCCCTTCCACCCACCCTAGAGAAGACAAAATAGGAACAAACAACATTGTATTGAATCAAATTGCGAGATTGCTTAACCCCAACACGCATGTCGCATTGTAACACACAACGGTATGCGTCATACGTCACCGTCCCATGATAGATCCGCGCATAATATCGCTTTCAAACTGACATTCATTAGGGGCGAGTGGATGCGGCATTTGTCTGGGGGCGCTAGTAAACTCCAAGTAATCTGCCATTTGTAACCGTCTTAGAGCTTCCTAGAGCGAAGACAAATGCCTTGCTGACTCCGCTCGCCGGCTGCAGATACGAGTACGTTTAGGGTCCCTTGCACATGACGAATATTTCGAATATGTCATTCAAATTATTTTGAAGGACCCCAAAGTAAGTAGCTAAAGCACGTGTTATGGGGATCAGAAACAACTAAAACACCAAAAATACATAATATACCTATACAACATCCAGTGACAGGCCAAACAAAATTGCTTATCCCATAAATGGGTGGGGCTCGGGTCGGATCCCTTACCGTATGTGACAAGCCTACCTTGAAAACTTGTATCTACTGTTATCTTATGTAAAACGAGACGAATGGACGGTCCATTTTAAATAAAAAGGATTAAACATAAAACTAAATTAACACATTGAGCTAAGCAATTCGATAAAAACATAAAATACTTACAAGAAAAAATAAACGACTGACCTCAAACATATCTGATCAATGATTCCAATTAAACAATTGGGACACTTCTTCCCATGTTGATCACGAATTCAGCTGCTTTCGGAGCCTTGTTGACAATTCAAATAATATTCTCAATCTGACCTGATTTTAAATAAATCGAGAATAAAATTCTGTTTATTATCCTCTCCGTAAATCGCCTTTAATGTAACATTCATTAGGCGGCGAGTGCATGGGACATTTGCCTAGTAAACTTCGAGTGATCTACAATTTATAACAGTCTTAGTGCTTCCTTGCGGAGACAAACGCTTTTGCTGAACAACTCGCCGGATACGAATACCAACACTTAGAGTGACTTTCTAGTTTAAGAAAAAACTAGATTACTCTTCTTTGAGTGGCTAAGATCTTTATTTATCAGACACAGAAATTGGGGAGATGTTAATAGAATATTTTCAATAATTTACAACAACAATCCTCTTATAACGTTTCAAATACAATTAGATACTTCACAAACACAAGTCCTTTAAATTTTGCTTTGAAAGTGATTTATCAAGCCCTCATAAGCCTCTATTCAGATAAATAATTATGCCTTAAGCATTCAAGTAAACTGATTATGAGAAATTAAAAGACAGACAAAATCTCAGTTTCTCAATTCCTTTAAACATTTTGTATGAGGTGGCAAGTCAAAACGTTCCCGTCTCAACTTTACAAAGTCATAAAAGGCCTATATTTTGAGTTTTAGAGACGTTTTACCTTAGCAACGCTTGTAATATTATCTAGTTAATTGAGTCAGATCCAATGAGCACCCTACATTATTGAATAAATAAATCCTTGTTTAAAATCCCGTCAAAGTGACGGGAGCATTCGACAGACCGGCGAACGTAGAGGACCTGCGCTTCGCTGGAGGTGGGGGAAGGTAAATTAGCCATAACGTGTAAATTGAAACGCGAGCAATCCAGTGTACGGCTGGGGCTGTTCTAAAAGCGAGACTAACCTAAGGCCATGGGCGAGCACAAACTATGGCCTGTCTGCTTTCTTGTCTCGGCTGCCCATGTAATGACTTTACAAGAGAAGCAGAAGTATGTGCCTGTACTGGTCTGGACTAGCAAGCGACTCCTCCTTTAGATAAAAATATTTATTCGTGGAGTGTTTGCAATCAAATAGTACATTATTATATATTTTAAATTCCTTGGACTCGTTTCGAAAAACCATCCTAACGGCTAGCGAAAATCTATGCCCAGCGCCTACAACTAGTTTTTCTTGTGCGAAAAACTTTTGATATCAACTCAACAATTGTATTTCTTTGTCCTGCAAGCAGAAGGGACAAAAATGAATCGCAATACTCGTTAGAGTTTTTAAAACATTTTGATGCAAATTACCATTTCCAGTTGCTACATTTACAAAATGTCTTTTTATTTGTTATTTCAAAAACGTAAGCAGGGCCTGTAAATAATCATGTTGATTTATACTTAATGTTCAGAAGTATTCATTGCACGGTGTATATACTAAAATTAAGTTTCATCCAATCGAAAGATTTATCTAAGATGCATGTAAATCGTATTAATTAAATATGGCTTTCCCATTTCGCTTATGCTCTGGACCAGGACCTAACACGATTGAGGGTCGCGCTCCCAGCCGTTAATGAATAAAGGGACGTGATGACACACGTCTAGATACAGCTTGTTAGCTGTTCAATTGTACGTGGAATTGAGCTCTTCCCACGGATTTATTATACAGGTGCGCCGACTTGTTCGTAATTTTGCCAACTACGATATTCTTCAAGGATGAGGATAAGGTTCTATAATAGTTTGTCTGTGACACGTTCAGTATGTTTCAATTACATTGTACTTATAATTTGACACGTTTTATGTAGCGTTGGTAAAATTTGTACGGTCGGACTAAGCGTCCCCTTAAAAACTTTTGAGAAGCCCCAGGGGCCTTAATTCAATACCCACGTCAACGTTAAGGCTCTGGATATTAAGGCTCTGAATACAGTCAGTGACCTAAATCACGAGAAAGACTAACATTTTACATAAAAGAAAATGTTGTAATACTGCATTATTAAAAGTAACTTGAAATAGCGCTTAATCAGTGGAATAATTAAAGTTCGAAAAGCTGGTCCCCGAGAAAACTGCACCGGCAAAGTTTGCGCAAAACCCGAGTATCGTAATTACTCAAAGTTTTACGTGAAAAACAAATGCCTTAACTAAGCTACATAAAACATCGGGGATTTCTTTGTTCCCGGATTAAACTGCAGGTAAAAACTAGTGCAAATATGAAAAACGGCCAGATATCGTTAAAGTTTAAAATTACTGGCCAAACAAAATTCCCAAACAAATTGGATGCGATATTTCCCGGAGGAGTTTTAGTTCACGCAATAAAATGGGTGTGCGATCTGGAAAATCGCTTTCCTTTAGCGAAGAGCGTGGCCCTGACCGTCCATAAAGGTTTCTATTCGTATTTTCAGGTGACAAAATATAAGATAGGTGACATAAATCTTTGGCTAGAATCAAGTTATAACTTTCTTTTTACGTTTACTCGTAAAACTAAGTCGTTATTTTTGATTTCTTACCTATTCGAGTATCTGCGTGCTTTTAAAATGTCGTTGATAAGATTTTTATAACTTCTATTGATGTTTCTTATGAATCGATACACTATTGGCTCTAGTTCTTGACTAATCCCACACTGATTTAATAATGCAGGTATGCATAGAGGTACCTTTTTCCGCCGAATGGAAAAAAAACCTAATTAATAATTTACATTTGGTTTTACAACTTAACCGATGCTATAATCGTAGTCTCAGACCAATATACGTTGTTCTACTTTAGAAATTGAATACTATTGTATAGTTGAACGAAATTCCACTGATTACCTACCTGAAGACCTGAACAGAAGCAAAACTTTATAACGACTCAAGTTTAAAACATAACGCAGTTGACTTACCCTGTTAACTATGCCGTTTGAAACGTATTCAGACTTTTCGTAGAATAATCTCATTTGGATATTAACTTTGTTCGTGAAAGCCGGTTATTTAAAAAGAAGAAATGTTTAAAACTTAAGATTGTAGGTATTTCGTAGAATTTCGCATTTTAAGAATTTGTTTTATATTTATTTAGAGACCTAGATGATGATGACAAAAAAATGTTTCTGGGTGATTTGGTGCAGCCGTCTTTAACTTGTGCGCATAGAAACATTTCGGCAATTCATTGCTATTTATACGTATTTATAGATATCCAGAGATCATTAAGGTAAGGTACCCGATTGTCCGTCCATAAAGCTGATTCATCCTCGATATTATGCTAGATACACATGCTGACCACTGTTTGATCGAAAAATTTAACGTAAAGGTGCACGTTAAATTTTTCGATCAAACAGTGGTCAGCCTCAGTGTATGGATGCGCCACAAGACTCGGCCCCATCAGGCCATCAATTATGTCGTTCGCGATCTAACCCTGTGTCCATCTGTGCGCCATTTGTAACCGTCACGCCTGCCTAACCACACAAATGTAACACATTTCCTGTCATTCCAAAATCACCCCTACTCCACCGTTATAAACTTCACATCAGTCGCAATGTTAATCCGGTGGTCGAACACGCAGGATCGTAATTCGGCCGTTCTGTGACAAAACAATCATTAATTAGATTAGACGTTCAGCAAATCATTGGCTAAGGGAACGGAATGACGATGCGTTTGTTTTGTTAAAATAGTCAAAATAAGTTTCTTAATTATTACACTTTTTTTTAGAAAATTTACGGCTTTTGTTATTACGGGAAAATAATTATGGAGGAGATGACTTAATCGGTGAGAATTATAACAACTTTGTTTTATTCGTAGACATTGAAAAATATGAGTCACTTTTTCTCTTGCGGTACCTATAGGTTCGCACATGCACAATAGCATCAAGTAAATAGATAATATCAATATCTTTGGACTTTTTTACACGAAGTTATTTAGCCACGCTTTAGTGTAGTTTACCAGATACCATTGCATTTTTCAATGAAGATCACACTTTTAAAATGAGCTTGTCTCATTAAGTGACTGTCTGTTTTTATCAATGGGTAATGAATTTAATAAATTATTATATAGTCAGCTATTCTCAATTAAGTCACACGTCACGCGATACAACTTCAGAGTTGTCGTGTAACATAATTTATGTTAACAACCCAACGTTTGTTGTGCGAACACAGGCTAATGATGCGATTAATAGAATACACGGTAAACCAATTATGCCATTATAATAAGCTATCATAAGTTGTGAGTTAACCACACGGAACATGGTGTTGGCATTGTTATTTTCACTGTTAGTCGTTTCAGGTTTTGTTAATTCATTTATTACGCACGGTGTGTGGATTATTTGGTTTTTGTGACATTTGATATTGATATGATTTTAAATGAATAAATGAGGGTCAGTTTCAACAATCTATACTAATATTATAAAGAAGAAAGATTTGATTGTTTTTTTGTATTGAATAGGCAGGTTCTGAAACTACTGAACCGATTTGAATAATTCTTTCACTGTTGGAAAGCTACACTATCCCCGGGTGACATAGGGTACTTTTGATCACAGAAATATGGGGGGAAGGGGGGATATTTGAAAAAAGAAATTGCAGAAGGCTAGTGTCATATAACTTCCAGAAAATTGTAGCTACCAGATGTCTTAGATGCCTTCTTTTTTGTCAGATTCCAAAAAAAGTAGAGCGTCATTGGCCCTTTTTTTTAGAGGAAATCGTTATAAATGCACCTTTACCATCTATCGAGGTGTAGAGTGGTTAGTTAGTCACCTAATCCTGGGTTGCCATCCACGTCAAACAAATCAGTCATCCGTCGCTGTTGTAATAAAAATAAACAATAGCAATATTGTACACTATAAAATTTTACCCGTACCTACATGTTAACGTAGCTACCAACATCAATTTCAATTAACGCTCAACTGGGACCCATGTAGAGGCGGATGTGTAAATTAATAATCACGTGTACAAATACTTGAATAATTATAGATTTGTGTTAAACCACAGTAAACATTATCACGTTAAATATAGAGAGGTAACTAACTGATGATTAAAAGGGCATAAACTAAACGAAATAAAAACGTTAAATTATAATTCTTTTGAACGACCTCGATCTTGACACATACAATTTTAGATTAGTTCATGTATGTTGTTGTATGTAAAACAAACATTGATAGATGATCTGATGAGAGCTGCAATAGAGATTAATTATTCATTGTAGAAATATAACAGAAAATATCCTTGGACATTATCTACACAACGCCATGTAGGCCCAAACTAAGCGCAGCTTGTACTATGAGTAAATTGAGTAAATGTTATTACTTATCTATTATATTATATTTATAAACACACCAATTTGAACCTAAATGAACAATAATATAAATAATAAAGAAGAAAATAGACCTACAATACATCACCACTATGAGCAGTGATTTTAGTTAGTTATTCCTTAAACAAAATATCCTTTCTAGTTTCTACTGTTGTTATACTTTCATTATAGATCGCACAATTCAAAACCTCGTATGCTGATACCCTGATACCCAAAATAGTCTAAACCTTCTCAAAAGAAGAGATCATAACGATGAAATCGCATGTTCGATCAAAAATGACCCTTATGACAATGAAATAATGATCATTCGGAATGGAACAATGCATTACGAGATAGTGACGGTGCATTCGCGCTCCAGGCGCATTACGGGGAGGTGCCACGATTGATGACTCCGGGTGAAAATGGAGCGACTTCGGAACGTCGCGTCGTACGTACCTATTTGTCGGTAACTTACATAGTCTAGGTACTATCTTCTGCTAAGCTGTTCAGTAGCTCACCAAATATATATAGGTACTTAACTTTGTAGATGATTTATAAAAAATTCTTTTATAGGTACAATGTCAGTTGGCAGACAGACACGCAGCCCACCTAATAGTAAGCGGCCACTGCGGTCTATTCCACTAAGGGACACTTCGCCTATAAGCGTCGCTTAATGTGCTGCTAGACTGTTGGCTCGTCTGTAGATCTTCGAGCCTCTGATTTCGAGTGTACTGGCTCCCACATTAATATTGCCGGAACACAGCCAAAGCTGTTAGCTAGCCAGTCGGACTCTGAAAAAGCCCTACCACCATCCAGACCCAAGGCGGGAATCGAAACCACGACCTCCGTGTTTTTATACCCGAGCGGCTTAGCCACTGTTCCACTGAGGCGGTCAAACTATACTTGTTTTTAAGGTAAAGGGAACTCTGACTCACCAAACGAAACACAATAATTGCAAAGCGACATATTCATACGTCGGTCTTTTGTGACAGGGTGGTACTTCGCTAGTCCAACCTGCCAATTGACTGACAAACAGAAAATGTTACTGCATGGTTCTTTAATGTCCAGGATACTGACTCTCACGATTAAAAACAAAATGTACAATACTGTTATCAGAAGTCCGATATAGATAAAATTAAACGGGCTGGAGGTGGCTTTTTCACAGAATAAGGGCAACTTACGTGTCGATCGTTTACTTCTCAAAAAAAAGGGGACCTTAAAATTAGAGCCGATTAGCTCTAACCTCATAATCAGTAGAAAAATGTTTATAAATTAATTATACCTACTAGTTTGAGAAAGTTCTTATCCAAGCAAGGGAAAACGTAAGACTTGAACTTTAAAATATCCAGATGACTTTCAATTTCCTCATCCTTATCTTTGAAACACAAAACAGTCGTATTTCGTCTACATAAGAGTATCCATCTACCTTTAGACAATTGAGAACACATAAAAGTTTTCATATTATAGTTCATTTTTAATATATTTTCATACAACCTGAACCATATTCATAGAAATGAGACCATAATTATGCATTCATTGTGAATAATATATAACAAAAATGGCACAAAGCATTTCCTATGAAATGAACGCTGAACCTTATTTCTAAAACCTAATAAATACAATAAATGCACAAATTCTAACATCACTGGTTTTGAATTTTAATCATCCTTAGACGGCCAGCATTCTCTAGGAATACCTGCTTGTATAGAAATAAAACATGAAACAATGTTGCTGTAAAACGTAGGTAGCTGAATTTGAATATTTTGTGGCAAAAATAAAGCAATATCCGTATCATTGAAAAAAACATATGTAGGACAACGTTAATCCGAGCCAACACTTGGATATAGAGCCTTTGGGGAGTAAACATAGGGTAACCAGATTACGCAGCTTTCAGAGAAATAAAACATCGACGATTTCCCGCAAAAAGAAGTGAAAAATAGGATCGTTTTGTTTTGTACTAGGGACCATAAGTTATTAAATATTATATCTTCACGTTTGTTGTCGAAAATCGGTTTTTTTTGCGATTCTAGAATATAAATAAATTAAAACTTCACAAGCTTCAATAAAGGCACTATCATTACATTTAAACTTAACAACTAAACTTTAAAATGGCAGACGTAATCCTTACTTTACATCATAAATTATGCAGACCAACGTTGAGAACTTTTAGTACTTTCACAGCCCAGAGATCAAGTATTTTTAGTCTAAAAACTTATTTTTTAAACGGCTTTATACAATAAGAACTGATAGACTAGCAAAAATAAAATAACAAGTAACAAGCTGAGTTTTTATTTGTAAGCTTGAAAGGTGGGAATGTATTCACCGTAGCAAACCGTACATAGCACTTAAGGTGTGCCTATTGAAAAACAAACAGCAATACGTCGAAAGCTAATGCCACTCCCAAAGGAGTCACATATGCGCGCCAGAGCGCCTAGACGTGACGTCGACACGCAAAAACACCACAGCTATATTCCACCAACTCGTATGGTAACTCAATATCTGTCAGCGAAACTAGAATTTCCCACGGCGGAGGTGGGGGAAATAAAATAAAACACACAATGGTTCGCGTCCCGACAATATTTTTATATTTCGTTACAGCGGGCTCATGTCGCGTATTTATTGATCAGTACGAATTTTTCACGGCACAGAATCGGGTGTCTTGTACCTACAAGATCCGACTCCTAACTCAACGAATTCCTATTTCTTTTGAGATTATCTGGAATTCTACATGTCTCACGCATTTCCCCGGAAACAGGAATCTGTTGTACCTGCGTTGTAGCGGGGTCGTGACAAATTGAAATTCAAATGTGTTGGTATAAAAGGCGAATAAAAGGCTTCTTGTTTTGATGTCGATAAAATTCATTGGTAAATTATTTACGATTTTGTGCTTCGGTATTATCTTATTGACGAGCCATTTGGTGTAATGGTCGAGAAGTCGGTTATTACACCAGAGGTCGCGGGTTCGATCCCCGCACGGTACAAACATTTGTGTGCATGAACATGTCTGTTTGTATCGGTCTGGGTGTTTCTATGTATAATATGTATGTATTTACAAAAAAAAAATTATATAAGTAATGTTTATCCGTTGTCTGGCACCCATAGCACAAGCTAATGCTTAGTTTGGGGCTAGATGGCGCTGTGTGAATAATGTCCAGAGATATTTATTTATTTTATTTATTTATGCGCCGCGGGCTTTTTTACAAATATGTATGATTTGCCTTTGTTACAACGCTCACTTTTGATTTTATATTATAATAACTATGTATTTAAATAAATAATTATCAGTGACTTTCTCAGTCTTTTCTTTTAATTCCATCTACTATTGTCCGATAGTAACCGGGAAAAGGTTTAATCTGGAACCTTTAATCAAAAATGAAAAAAAAAGTAAAATACAAGCAAAATCTTTTTTGGGGTGTTATATTTCAAAAGATATGTTTATTGTGCCCCTCTCTCACTTGGCCGACTTTTTAACTACATATTCTGTAGCAAAGCGAACGGCAAAAACGAAGTTGCAGCGTAGTAAGTAAGCTAAAACTTCGAATGTCCCTTTGAACTTAATCCCGAATTAAGTACATAAACCTAGAAACATCGACACGTAGCGCTTTTTGTACATGCAATTTGTGTAACAGTTTCAATTAGAGAAATTTTTAGCTCGCATAATAAATATTCGCTGCGCATTTTAACATTAAATAGTATCAATCCAATTTGAAGTCATGTGCTTCGGAGCATGCCTAATATTTCTTCTACCTAATAGAAACAAGTCTTAATCAATAACGCAATAATAAGAGATACACAAATAAGAAAACATTACAATTTGTTTAATTAACCGACCATAATGTTATAATACCACTGACCATGACCATAATGTTTAAATTCTTGTTCAGCAATGGGCGGTAAATGTAGTATCCTATAAAATTATGATTGAAATAGTTACAAGAAGCAGTCTACTAGTTCCTTATAATATGTTTTGATTCATAACTTCTTTCCATCGCAGGAGAGCTCGAGAGGCTTGAAACTGTAGGGACACACTATTGTATTTTGTTTACGTCGCAATATGAGCGCTGGCGAGAATCGCGGCTAGCATCGCCAGTCGTTCCCCGTCACGCTCCTTGTTAGCTCGCCATCCCACTCGTAAACCTAAAGATATTAATTCGTTATAAATAGTGTAAAATTCAGTTGTGATATTTTGGCAATACAAACTTTAGTGACCTTCGGACTTTTATTTCTCTGCACCTTCTGATAGTCAGGCTACGTTGGTTGGACAGTCGAGGATATATATAGACCAACAGCGTACAGTGGTGACCCCCGACATCGGACAGCAGCAATCTTCTGACGCAAGTATGGTAATCATCACTCCTCGCAAAGCAGCGGCAACGCCTCATTGGGTCCACGGGCAGCGAACTATGAATAGCGACTTGGTCCCAGGGCACACGCAGAAGCTTCACGGCACACAACGACTGGTCATCATGGTAGTACACCGGCGTGCCACGTGCAGCAGCGCTCGTCACAAAGGACGGAGCATCACTGGAATGGCTTTCCAAAAAAGAGGAGGGAGTGTGATGTAGCGGCTATCGGAATGCGCTACATACAGCAGACTGACGACAACAACGCAAGATTGCAAGTCAGCGAAAAGTGCACGTGTAAACATTGGCTTCGAGACTCGTCACTCGCACGTCACTGAGACAGCCAATCAGATATTCGATCCTGCGTCGCGCTTGCAGAGTTATTCTCTCGGCTAGCATATATACAACACACCAAGACGGTACATTGGGCCGCGGTCCCCGAGCACAGACACCTAGCTCGGAGGAAGATCTTCCCTTTTCGTTGACGTCATGATACGTAATCACCAATACGTCACAAAACCTTAACACCATAAATAAATTCGTCATATAACACCACAGAACAAGAAAAGTAGTATAACAATAGGCGTCCAGTCTATGGTACAATTGATTCAGTTATTATGTATCGAAATCTGGTTTCTTATCAAATCTTTAATCATAATATGATTGATCGTCAAGTAAATTCAATGTTCCTTGCACCAAGCCTACCCGAACAGGTATTTAAAATCATCAAAAACTTGAAAAACAAAAAAAGTGTAGGATATGATGGTATCTCCACAGGTATAATAAAAGCAGTGAACGAGTTTATTTGTCACCATTTAAGCCATATTATCAATTTAAGTATATCAAAGGGAATATTTCCGGATGACCTTAAACTGTCAATTATAAAACCATTGTTTAAAAAAAATAATAGGCTAATCATGGATAACTACAGACCCATTGCATTGTTGCCGTTTTTTTCTAAAATATTTGAAAAATATCTGTACCAAGAATTAAATACTTATTTAGAAAAAAACAATATATTGTGTATTGAACAGAAAGGCTTCCGTAAAAATAAAACAATAAATATGGCCATTTATGAATTTTTAAAAAATGTTTATTGCCATGTTGATAATAAAACTCCTGTAAGTGCTGTTTACTGTGATATGTCACAGGCATTCGATCATGTAGACCATACTTGATGCCTACGGGATACGAGGTAATGTTTTGGATTTGATTCGATCTTTTTTAAGTAACAGACAACAAGTAACAAAAATAACTAGAATTAATATTAACACAAAATATGAAGAAGCGTTTTTGTCTGATAAACTTAATGTTACGTATGGTGTTCCTCAAGGCAGTGTATTTGGGCCACTTCTATTTATCATTTACATTAACGACTTGCCAAAAGCAACGAATCAACCTATGACATTATTTGCTGATGACAGCACTGTGGCAATTGCATGTAAGGACATAAATACTTATAATTTCGATATTAATAAAACATTGACATCTATTATTTCATGGCTAAGCAACAACAATTTAAAAATTAATCTGACAAAGACAAATATAATGCATTTTGACCAAAGATTACAAAATCCGTTGAATATAAACTTGGTACATAATAATCATGTTGTACAGGAAACCTCCACTGCCCGGTTTCTTGGATTAATTATAGATAATAAATTAAATTGGAAAGAGCACATAATTATTTTATGTAAAAAAATCAGCAGTCTATCATTCTTTCTTTATGAACTAGCACAAACTGTCAGCATTGATGCACTACTCTCTGCTTACTATGGTGTTGTTGAGTCGGTACTTAGATACGGAATTATTTTCTGGGCTAACTCAACAAACAAAGAAATGGTCTTCAAAATGCAAAAGCGATGCATACGTGCCATGTTTGGGATCAAAAGTAGTGAGAGCTGTAAGCCACTATTTACAAAACATAATATCCTCACAGTTCCATCTCTTTATATATTAGAAGTAGCCATATTTGTGAGAAGCAACCCCCATCTGTTTTGCCGCATGTCTGACAATGTAAAACGTAATCGTCGTGATAATGATAGACTTTGTGCTCATCAATCAAAGAGAGCTCTGTTGCATAAGAGTGTCATTTGCAAGGCTCCACTTATTTACAATAAAATTCCAAATAACTATAAAAAACTAAATACAACTCAATTCAAAAAAACGCTTAAAAAAATGTTGACTAAAAAATGCTACTACAATTTAAATGATTTCCTAAACGACACCTTTCTATAAGCTTAACCTTATTTAATCTCTAAGTTTTTTTTATTGTAACTTTATTTCCATTATTTTGTAGATGACATTATTTTTTGACTGTATCTAGTAAATCAATTTTGTATATTATCGGATTTGTACACCAGTCATGGTAAAACATGTTGAACCAAATTAGTTCTGAACACCTTGTAATAATAATTGTAAAATGTATTATTATGACTAACACATGTTTTGGCAAATAAATGAATCTTTATCTTTATCTTTATAATCCAAGCGTCACCTGATTAGATTGGAACAAAACTCGGTAAAATATGATGAGAACTATCCGCACCGAACAATATTTTCGACGAAGCTGCAACTTGCAGTAAGTAGTACCTTACTCAATACTAACTTCGGATGTCCCGCTGAACTTCCCGAATTAAGTACATAAATCCAGTGACGTCATCGCAAAGCGCCTTATGTAGTCTGTGTCAGTTTCAATTAGCGCCATATTTAGCATGAAGCGATACATCGTTATGCTCTAATTACGAGTTAAACGGTTCATCTTATCTGTGTATTTAATATATAATGTCATGAGAGCGTATTGATATTATATCTATGTTCAATAACTCTTCGATTTTTTTTTATACTCAGTTGACAGACCGGCACGCAGCCCACCTGATGGTAAGCGGTTACTGCGGCCTATTCCATTGAGGGACGCCTCATCTGGAAGTGCCCCTAAATGTGCTACCAGACTGTAGATTCATCTGATCTTCGAGCCTCTGATTTTAAGTGTACTGTATGCTGAACCTACTGCTACATATTATTATAAAATGTTTACTGGTCAAATTGCGCATTTAATAGTGACTCTACCTATGGTCATTAATTTAAATCCTACCCAGTAAAAAAATATGCGGTGAACATATAATTATTTTACTTAACACCACTATGTTTAAATCACTTAACCTTTTTTTACGGAGGAGAATGCATTGAAGCACCATAACCGCAAGTTAGCGAGACCTGCAGGTAGGTGTGATTCGAAACTCAATGTTTGAAAAAAATCTTGGCTTCCCATTCACACCGGCAGAGGAACAAGCGGATGCCCGCCTTGTGGCTATTGAGTCATCTTTCAGACATTTCAGCACGTATCGTCCGTGATATACACAAAGAAACCTACAACCCTTTACTCGTACATCGCTCGGCTGCCTGAAGTGTTATACATCCAATGCGCTAATAATTACCAGCGAGCAGTGAAACTTACCTTATTAATCCGCACATAAATCTATTCGTACGCAACTTGTCTCATAACGTGTCCGCTCGTAGGCGACCGCACGCGCCATACAACAAATTGAGCTATGAATTATTCGGAAAATTACAACACATTATGAAAACGATAAGTGCGTGCGTTTATGTTTGCATTTATCCGGCTTCTGTATCTGGTATGTGCTATTTGAAAACGGTTTATAATAATACCATCCGAAGACATTGATCTAGGTAGTCTCAAAATGAGAAAAACTTGTACAGTCAACAATTAAAGTACCTGCATGTTTTGAGGTTCATAGAACCACATGTTCTTTAATTTCAGAATACTATCGTATTCCTACAGGATAACGTTGTATAAACCAGGAAAGGATAGTTAGTATATAAGATACAAAACAAAAAGACATTGCTCTTAGCTATAGACCGACACATGGCTGTTTGATTTCTACTCTCCCGACCTTTAAGTAGAGTACAAATCAAACAGTCATGTGTTATAAATTATACATACTTACGAGTATAAGCGGCTTATAAGCCAAACTACTATTTCACATAAGTTGGCAAACATTTGTTGCATTTATTCTCGTTCCTGTTTTCCCATTACATTAACTTTGTGACAAGTGTCTCATATAAACCGATTGTAAAAAGCGGAATACCACTTACACGCACTATCCTGTGTTGGCACGGCATTTCCACAGCGCCGGAGCGAAACACTAGGTGTCCCATAAGTTCAAAGCATTTGTCGAAGCGTTCTCCTTCGATAGCTCCCAAACGAGCGTTGTTCGCAACTCTGAATTGTTGTTTTGTTATCTCCTACAGTGGCATCAGCATCTCTGTGTTACTTTGAATGTGTAGATTTGTAGTACAAGCTCCTTGCGTCAACGTTAAATAGTGACTTAGTTGCTAGCGGAATGGGGGACTATCTTTTGTGTTCTTAGTTACTATAAACTGACTGACCCGATGGCGCAATGTGCATTTGTTAGTGACCCTGCCTTATGCCCCAGAGGTCGTGGTTACGAATCCCATCCAAAACAAACGTTTATGTAATGAACATTTTGTATTTGTCCTGTGTTTATTATATAACTGACACACAGTAATAATAATGTCCTCTTAGCCGAGTTTTCGGCTACGGTAACATATTTTATCGCATAGCTTGCTCGCATAATGGTGCAATCGTACCCTAACAAATTGGAACAAAACGCTCGGAAAAAGGAAATGAACAGTTAATTTGATAGAAAAATGTTCTCATTTACGTATACTATAGTAACAAATTTGACTGGCCCGATGGCGCATTTAGTAGTGACCCTGCCCTATGCGCCAAGGGTCGTGGGTTCGAATCTCACTCAGGACAAACACTTATGTGATGAACATTTGTGTTTGTTCTGTGTCTGGATGTTTATTTGTTTTTAAGTATATATTTGTGGTACATACCCTCGTTGTTTCTGACACCCACACAAGTGCTTACGCTACTTACTTTGGGGTCAGATCAATGTAAGTGATGTTGTTCAACATTTATTTATTATTATTTAAAATCTGGGACCAGACCTACGCATAATATATATCGAAATGATCGACGTTATTTACACAAAGTAATTTGTATACGCACATTGGAATTCTCCCGCCATCAGCCCGGCATTTACCCGGCAGTTACACAAATAAAAATAAATATTTATTAAGATCAAAGTGAGTTATTTCGTGCCGTTCAAACTGGGAGGCAGTCATTGGCATGAGTCTGTGAATTCGGATATTAAATAAACTTAGCACACCCAACTTTATCAATTTATTATGGAAGAAAAGTTCGACTGACGGTAATCAATCTCTGGGTGCGTACTGTTACTCGCCATTGCCTCGAATAATTTACTTTTATTCTGATGTCTCATCCTGTTGTTGGCAGTCTCATGTTTAGAGATTGCAAATTGACAATATATTTTATGTTTCACGGGGCATTTTAAGATATTATAAATTACCAGAAAAAAATAATTGTAGTTGACCAAAAAAATATAATAATAACTGGGACATATTGAAAATAACTATTCATATTAGTAAAACGCAAATAGTTTCAAATCCGACACAGGTTAAATGTTTTCAATTAATTAATTATCACATTCAAAATACATGTACCTAAATATAAATTAAAACCTAAAGTCATTAGTACCGAATCACGCTATTCTTTTTCGCTATGTTTGTTATTGTCAGGATAAAGTTTGTACATCTGGGGGCACGGCAGTGCCCCCGCCAAGTCGAGCGCGAAGCAAACACTGCCGTACCATCCTTTACTGGAACCATTTCGCCGCATTTTCAGGCCCCTATTTGAGAACCTCTGGATAAGACCAGAACGCAGAAATTTTCGTCATCCAGTAAGCTATAATCACATACTTAAAATCCAAAATTTCAAGGCTGTAAGTCATTCAGTTCCGAAGTTAAGCGAAAGCAAAGTTTCGCATTTATGACAGACACTCACTGACTCATTCACTCACTCACTGATGATCATCAAAATAGAAGTAGTACTTCCCATAAACTCAGAGAGCTGAAATTTGGTACAGAGTTAGGGTTTAATGGCCACATAAAGGGAAAACTATAAAAACTAGTATATTCGAAGATCTGGAGTACCTGGTGACCCTGATTAGAAAACACAAGAGCCCAACCAAACTATTAGAGATCGACATATACTACCGCCTTTACAAAAAATACTCAACTTGGTGAGCCGCTTCATTTGGTGGTGGTGGGGGGATGGGAGGGAAAAGGGGGATGGTTGGGGGATGGGGAGGGGGGATGGGGGGAAAGGTGTTGGGAGGGATTGGAGGATGGGGGAAGGGGATGGGAGGGGAGGGGGGTGGGAGGGTGAAGGGAGATGGGAGGGGGAGGGGTGGGGATAGCATATGGGAGGGGGAGGAGGGGAGATGGGAGGGGGAAGGGGTATCGGAGGAGGACGGGATGTGGGAGGGGGGATAGGAGGGGGAAAGGAGATGAGAGGGGTGATGGGAGGGGGGGGGAATGGGTGTGGGGATGGTGATAGTATTGGGAGGGGGAGGTGGGGGGGATGGGGATAGTAGTAGCTTATCAATCCTATCCACATGAAATTTGGCACAGGTAAAGGTTATAACTTAGAACAGGACATAGGCTAAAAAAATCTCACGGGAAACGTCTCATTCCCGCGGGAATAACCATTTCGAAACGGCTGAACGGATTCAAATGAAATTTGGCACATGTATAGTTTATAACCTGGAATAGGGCATTGGCTTTTAAATTCTTACGGGAATAGTCTCATTCCAAATAGATACAAAATAAATCAATATGCCCACGTTCCTACAAAAAGAAGTGAAATCCCACCAAAAACATTCTGTAAAAAACTAGCCAAGTCTCGATGGAGCTGCTTGTTTATCTCTAAAAAGTAATGAAATCTAGACATAGTCGTGCCAAGTCTAAGGTTCCTTACTGCGATTTCTTTATTATTATAGTTAATGTTGTGTGACTTGGCCGTTGAAGGGTACACAAGGGTACAAAACCAGGTGCTCCATTACTCTATTGCACCAATCTGTCATTGTTTGTAATGTAATGTAATGTTATATCTGTTGTAACTACCTATGTTTGTTATGCGAGATAATAGCCCATACTGGTATTGGTAATTGGACGCTAGTGTCTCATTTGGCCCTTCGAAGTTAAGTTGCAGGTCCGTTTGGCCGTCTGGCCCTTCAACGGCCAAGTCACACAACATTAACTATAATAATAAAGAAATCGCAGTAAGGAACCTTAGACTTGGCACGACTATGTCTAGATTTCATTACTTTTTAGAGATAAACAAGCAGCTCCATCGAGACTTGGCTAGTTTTTTACAGAATGTTTTTGGTGGGATTATGTTTTACACATAGGTAGGTATAAAATTAAAAGAATATATTTTAGGTAAAAATAGTTCTACAAAAAGTACACGCCGAAAAATTTCAATTTGTTAAAATAAAAACGTCACAATAGTTTCGGGCCGATGATATTGTTTGAGGGCATAATCTGTGGAAGTACAATCCGACCGAAATTGCCGGTCGTGGCGGGAAAAGGGGGATACCAATTCGGTGGAGATTAACAGAGAGCATTGATCCGCGCGTCATTGTGGATCCAATCTGGACAAAATGTACCAATCTGTGCCGTAACAATGCTCCCTGCTCTGTGCGGATTACATTCCCCGTACCACATGGGACGACTTTTTTCCAACATTTTTTTATGGAAACTATTAATTTTCCAATCGCACAATGGATTTTTTCTGTTCTCTTGTGATTTCTGCGGAAGTTATGTTATATTATATTTTTAAATAGATATCTAGCGTTTAGTAAACTTTTGTGATTTCAAAAACCAGATTTAAGATGAAGACTTTAAATAGTTTGTTATAAAATTTATTACTTTTGGGTTTATCTTGATAAATACATGAGAATTGTTTAAAAAATGTCACAAGTAGAATACGATTGCGGTTCCGCCTAAAGATTGTACGTACCGTACATACTAACAGTCTATATCCTAAAATCGTGTTTAAATTCCATTTAATTAGGCACCTACTGAGACACCGAAGTAATAAACTTAAAAGTGTAATTTCAAAGATAAGTTCTATACTCGTATACAATTTATTTATGAAGGATATTTTTGCTCAATACTACTGAGGTCATTTGTGGTTAATACTCAGTAGTAATATACAAAAAATATCCTTTAATCAAGCCATGAGTCAAATATTCACGTAAACATTGTTAATTCTTTTATCACAGCGCCAGAGCCTGAGGCCAGAGCAAAATTGTACATACAAGCACCATTTATTGGTGCTAAAGTGAAAGTTTAACTGTTTTTTACGCATGAACGAAAAAATATTTCGCAACCAGTAACAAGCACCGAACAAAAGATAATTAAACATAAAAAAGCAGTACTTTTAAACCTTTGTTCAAAGCGTAATACTCCTCGTATTGCCAACGAATTTTATGAAAATGCCAATTCAATTAATACTTACATAACAGAGAAGTTCCACAAAAACATCTTTTGAAATTAATTAATTACGTCAATTTAACATGCCTTTATTTGAATAAATTAAGTTAATTGTACTTTTTATCATTAACAGCCGCAGAATTATATTCATGGCTGTTGCAAACAATTGTAAATAAAATAGTATCCGTTAGTTAACTGTTAACCACTACCCAATAAGACTGTGCCTACTTTATTATATATATTATTTGTATGTCACATTGCATTTTACTTTCACGGCCAGCACCGAACAAAATTGACGACGCTTTTATACAAAATAATCTTAACTCCCCCTAAATATTTCTTGCTTTTGTTTTTATTAACAATGTTCAGGGCTAATAACTTCTCTGTTTATTCCACAGAGAAAACAACGAAACGTTTTAGTTATTTATAAACTTTCGTTCGGAAATTGTTTGGATGTAACATACATTTTTGATCGCGTCTTTCAACTCCGCAATATTTACACAACTACTTAATAAGTCCTGTAATCCGCATCTCTCCATACCCGAACATTAAAAAGGCTACAGCTCCATCGTAATCCAGTAGACATTGTTTTGCGAGACCCGGTTAGGGTTGCCAGCCGTACTATAATGTATATGTAATGTGTATGTAATACAGTACAATAATACTGTACTGTATTTCGACACCCCGTACTATTTTTATATTTTGTAATTATGTAGTACGCGAAAAAACTACATTTACAACAAACAAAAATTATATTTTGCATTAAGTCATGAATAAAATCCAGTTTTATTAAAAACAAAAAAAATGCAAAAAAACTAAAAATATAGACTTATAAGAAATTTAAAAAAAAATCCTTACACAAAATACTATATTTTACTTAGGCACACCCTATTTCATATGGCTTTAAAAAAGATACTATATTCAGAAAAAAATATGTTGGCAACCCTAAACCTGGTACACCGCCGACTTTTATGCCAGGAATTTGTTTATGCAGATTCCAGAGAGGGCGATCGGTCGAGACCCCTCTTCTGTAAATGTAAACTGAACTTTACTCTGTGAAACAAAACTGGTTAACCCTTTGTCTTTGTCTAATCTTCGGAATTATAAAATACTGATAACTGAAGAATTTAAGAGCACGAAAGTACAACTGAATATTACGAAAAACTTCCATTATTTATTAAACGTTAACGCTATTCTCTGTAGCAATCTGTAGTAAAGAATTAATGTTTCCTACATAAAAAACTATTTATAAGATGATATATATCACTAACCTGGATTAAAAATGTTTGTGTCTGAGATTCGTTATTTTGGAGTAATGAAGCTAAAAATCCATCTACAATTATTACTATACTAAAAGTTATTATCTTTACACGCGTGTCACATCTTGTTTATACTTAGTTATGGAGGCATAATTTGTTGGTAAAAAGACCCAGTACAGAAACTCACTTCAAAAAGATTTTTTCCGTTTATTTACCTGGAGTAATTAATGAGAAAACAATCACAACGAATGAGTAATAAAAGCACAAACACATTCATTTTCTCGCTTTAAATTACCCTTTTAAAACTTTTAAGTGTATCAGAAATGTATAATGCTACTAGCTGACCCGGTGAACTTCGTATCACTCATAGTATTTTCCTCGCAATTTTTCCATCTTGTCTTTAACTAGATAGTTAGGTGTTTAGGGCTTCATTCCATAACCTACCAGATCTTGCGACTAGTGGAAAAGCCGACAGATTATAAATTATATGTCGTGGTTCAACATACTTCCACTAATCTGAATACAGGACATCCGGCAGCTGTGTTTCCAATTCGATGTTTGTATTCTTACCTGAAAGGCCGGCAACGCATCTGAGATGCAGCTCATGCAGGTGTCCATGGGCAGCGGTGATCATTTGACTTGAGGTGGCCCACTTACTCGATTGCACACACAAGCACTATACATAGACACACTATAACATATAGCAGGTCAATATCACATCAAAATATTCTTTATTAATGTCAGCTTCGAGAATGCACTTATAAATCGTCAATTATCAATGTTACTAATGACTTTTCCACCGAATTCAAAATAGGTACCTACAAAAACATCCAAACAAAATTTTGTTTGGCTCAATTCATATTTGGCCGCGGCGTACATTTTATTGCATATTGTCTACATCTTACACGTCATAAACACAAAAGATTCACTTGGAAATCCCACTAACAAGAGATGTGTAGTTTCTAGCCATAGATTACTAACCGCTCGGGAGCAACAACTATTCGGGGTTGAATTTAACTACCGCCATATTGTCAATTAAAGTGTCCGTATGCAGATTAGAGTCAAAGTTGCTTGAATTAATGCGACTACCGCCTTTGAACATTAATTTCACATAGAAAGTAACTCACTGGCCGGGTTTATTTAACTCTATAGTTAAGAGTATATTATTGTTAAGTAGTTATACTAGATTTAACCGATATTGTCCTGTCTGTCCTATCTTAAAAATAAAAAATGTAAATTAATAAATGTTTCAATGTAATAAAATTGCCATCTTTTATTCATAAAAGCTGGTTGAAGAATTTATTTCTCCTTATTGATTTAAACATTTTAAACGATCATACGTTCATCGAACATACATACTTATTATGTCAGATTTAGCAAGCGAGGTAATAATGAATTATCTAACCCTAACCCATATTATTGACATTGACAATTTGATATATTTTATTATTTACGACGCGGTGCGGGCAATATTGATGCCCGCACGTTCTGAGTTAGGTACCTACATTATGTTATTTTTCTTTCTCCTTTTCCTTCTTTAACTCTATGATCGTTCCTAAAATTTAACAGTCTTTAAATATCCACAATCATCTTCACTCCACTCACACGGAGCAAAAGACATTCGAGAGGCAATTGATCATAACCCGGGTCAAAGGTTGAATGTCCGGGCTCTAAATCAATGTGCTTTATGCCTAAAGTTGAGGCATAAAGCCGCCGATATATCAATGAGGAAACTTCATACAATACAGACATAAACGTGAGAGTAGGTTATCTAGACCGCATTCCTTTTGTGTTAAGTCCTAATAAGACTAATTTCAAACTATGGCAGTAGTCTTGTTCTTGAAATTGTCTCAAGTTTGCGCAGTTTGTTATAATTACAACGTCTACGCGATCTTATCTCATAATTATCCGCGGATGATACTGAACTATTTTGTGAAGATTAATTACCTTATATTTATAAGAAAGGATCGCTATACATTTACATAATTGGATACTTTACTTCTTGGAATTTTTAAAGTATTGATTTGTTTTAATTCTATTTTTTATTGCTTCAACAAATTATCTTATTTTTACTGTATGAAATAGAAAAAGACACGTTACATAGGTACTTATATTACGATGTGTAAAATTACCAAATTAACGTACCATATTTCATTAAAGAAATAAACGTAATAAAGACGTTCCTTGCTTTAAGAGTAGTTTTAAAGTTTATACTGCATTTTCACTGGAACTGTGAAAATAAGAACTTTAGCGAAGCTCGGTTTATACTCGTACCTACGAGTACCTTTTCCACAAGAAACTTGTCTGCGTATTTTCATTTTGTAGAATACCACATCAGAAGGAGCTTAATTATTTCGGTATTGCAAAAAAATGCAATGTCGTTTCTCGAAAAAAAATAATTTCTGATTCATCAGACACGTTCTCATCGACGTATGAGTAAAAGCTTGGCTCCGTTTGGTGAGTGAGAGCGTCAAAGGTGAGTTCCCCACCCTTCTCTTCCCCGCTCCTCATCCCCAGTCCCTATAGCCCTTACGTCGCATATGTGGAGGTGATCAGGTAGGTGTCACATATTATGCTAGTTTGCCTCCCTCTTTCATAAAACCACCAGACTTTTTAAGGACGTCAACAGAACTTAATCAATTCCAGATTCATACTGATAGAAAAATGCACATAGATTATACAGCTGACAAAATATTCAAACGTAGAAAATGAGGACGCGCGCGCGTGACAGAGACCGCGTAGTAGTGATACACGATTTAGCGGCGTGAACTAATTGGATGCCGGTAACAATGTTTTAAATAAACGTTTTACCATCTTGTCGCAATCAATCAAATGTGTAAACAAAAAATAGTTAATGTATTTTTCTCTGTCATTCCTGTGGGAGTGGGGGCTGAAATCGAACCCACGACCTCCAGGGTTTGGACCCAAACAGTGTAATAATCACTTTTTCCCGAAGAAGATCAATATGAAAAGGGTCTCCACATTGTGTAGGTACTAGCGGAAAAAGCTGCATAGATTATACCGCTGACAAAAAACGTAGAAAATGACAGAGCGCGTGACGGAGACCGCGTCGGGATTCGCGATTTAGCGGCGCGAACTAATTGGATGCCGGTAACAATGTTTGCCGCCGCGCACTCGTCGCGCAATATTTATCACGCATTGGGACTCGGGCGACGTACATTTATCCTGACAACTTTACATCAACACACATATCACATCACATAGATAAGTGTATTGTCAAAACGTTATTGACTTTTTTGGGTATACGTTTCATATGACATTGTGCTTAATTTGATTGTCTGTCGTTTAGGGTATTCAGAAAAATAAACTCTCCTAAGATGTCATAAACAAGTTCTAAAACCTGGATATGTGAGCTTAAATATATGGCTCAGTTTTTGAAGTGAGGGAGTGTCAGGGATTTGAAAGTGCACCTATGGTTGCGCACTCACTTTTCCTCCATAGTTTGCCGTAAATAATAGTCATACTCAAAAACTGGGCAAGCAGGACATCATTATTATTATCAAATTAACAGTGCCTATTACCTTCCACTTTTCTTTCAGTATTTATGCACCACACACCACAAATGAACCCAAGGTTTTCCATTTAGTGTGCAGAAATGATAACAGTAACGTCATTCCTTCCATCAAGCATGTGGACAAAATCAACTTGATTTTACACAGCTATGCACAATTAAAATGCACTGCTTTTAGGCTGTACTAGTACCTACTCACTAATTTTATTGTAGAAAGTGAGGGCGTGCGTGATGGAGTCCTCACGGGATTCGCGATTTAGTAGTGCGAACTAATTGGATGCCGGCAACAATGTTTGCCAGCGTGCAGTCGTCGAGCATGCGCGCTTTACTTATTTGTCACGCATCGGCACATCATACAATATGATGTGAAATTAAAGATCCCAATTAGAATATTTTAAAATAGCTAATCTGGCCAATATTAGATATTTGTATATTTCATTTATAGTTTCTAATAGCTACGATACCCTTCAGAATAGGTACTAGTATCAAAAAAAAATATACTAATATTATAAAGAGGAAAGATTTCATTGTTTGTTTGTTTGTATTGAATAGACTCCGAAACCACTGAACCGATTTGAATAATTCTTTCACTGTTGGAAAGCTATACTATCCCCGGTGAACATAGGGTAGATACTTTTGATACCAGAAATGTGCGGTGAAGGGGGGGGCGTTTGAAAAAAGAAATTACACGCGGGTGAAACCGCGGGCGGAAGGCTAGGCGGAAGGGAGATAATGTGTAAGGAATTTAAATTCTCTAAGAAAGTTATCATGCGTTCATAACTATTAAAAGGAAGCAATATTCATTAAAATCCTTAATTAATACGAGTATCGCTGCTTTTAATCAGTTAGCTTAATAGGCAAAGAGTTCGCTTGAATACGCAGAATGGAATAATAGATTTTTTAAAAGTCATCGGCTAATTTCATCAGGGAACGCCGCGAACTAATTGGAACCCCGTAATAATGTTTGCACAATGCACACCTTATTTATTTATCACACATTGAATCGAGTTCAATAGGCCATGCGTAAATTTACCAAATAATGCTTGTGAAGCTTAAATGAAGTAGGTACATGTAAGTATTTGAGCTTAAATGATTTTCTCTTAAATATACAGTTTTAGCACTTCATCGCAAACAATGAAATTGGTAATCAATCAAAATCAAAATATACTTTATTCACGTAGGCTTCAAAGAAGCACTTATAAATCGTCATACATTAATGTTCCTGACTGACTCTTCCACCGGATTCGGAATGCGGAATAATCAAATTGCAGTTGGTGTATATTTTCATTACTCTACCCACGACTTCCGGGGTCCAAATGGTGTAACCGCTTTCCATTGTGTCACTTTATATGGGGCCTGCTTATTTCTCTCATAAAAGTCATACTTAGGACAGAACTCTCCAAAAGCCTTGTCGCGATGGGGTAGTAGCCGGGTTGCAGCATTAATTTGCTCCCCGGAAATCTAAAAGTTACCAAGTGGGCGGATCTTCAGTTCAGACGGTCTGCCTGCGACACGTCGGTGGTCGTCCGTCACTGTTCCCTCAGTGGGCTGGAGGTGCGGGGGCCTCACTACCTACATTGCACGAATCCCTTTCACAGTCAAGTTATTATTTTTTTTCATTCCTCAACATAAAACAGACTATTAAATTAAATAATAAAATAGCAAAACAAAACGTAAAAAACAGATCCATATGCGCGACGGACATTTTTACGATACAACAACTTCAATAAAATAAAACTAGCAAATATACACATAGGCGGAAATAATTAAACGAACTAATTGGACACAGTATTTATTCGACGTCAAACCGCGCCCTGCACTGTCAATGTTCAATGCACATTGTATTTATTTATTGCCACATCGAGCTGAGTCCATTATAAAACAATGGACATGCATCTAACTTCCAATCGAACAATAGTGTAGCTGAAACATTATGAATTGATAAATAAAAATTTCGTTGGGAATATCAACAATAAACTGGCTGGATTAAATTCAATCAAAGAACTAAATTAGTTAGCTTCTTTATAAAAGGGATATTTACTTCAATACTTCCAATTTCTTTTTCTATGAAATATTTTTAATAAAATTAAGATAGGACGTCTGTCTGGTAAGTCAATTTTTATAAATCGATATATGTTCTTTTTCTTTTACAAAGGTACAATAGGAACAATATTCTGCTCAATAACTAAGAAAGTAATATAAAATGTACTAATACCTTTGTGAGACACAAATCCCTGAAACTAAAGCAAAGCGCGTACTGTGAATATCAGATGACGACTAATCCCAACTAGCAAAAAGTGGTTTTTAAACTATCCCAGGAGTATTAATACTTAGGACTATATGAGAATTATATCCGACTTTAAGTCCGGGAAAAGGCCCACTTTATAAGTGTACTTTTGATTATAACATATTTATAATAGACTGCTAAAATGCCGTTTACGCCTGTATAACTCCTGTAATAGAATTACGTAAATGCAGTTACTCCTGCAAATCTCAATATAAGTAAGTTATAGTCAAAAGTAAGACTAATGCGCTCCTTGCAATACAACTATAAGCTCATTTTTGTGAACATTTTAATGTGTAGCGCTTTATTGTGCTCTGTCATAAAAAAAAATTAACAGCTTGAATAAGAAAGTGGTATTTATCTTTATCAGAATTTATTATGTCAGCCATAGTAGAAAAACAACATCTTATTGTTGTTAGTCTTATTAATATTAGTAGGGGAATGTGAATTTTCTGTGAAATTAGTCATAGTTTTAAACAAAATTTTAGAGCGCCTCTTCACTTGACTCTAATTTACAAATGAGTAATTATTTATTTATCAAAAAAATACTACGAAGGGCTGCCATTTTTTCGGTAAGCATTTCCAAGTGTGACATAGTGCCATCATAAGTTTATTTGGTTCTATATTGGCAAATGTCAAAACCGAAGAAGAATCGCCATTTTGTATACCAATTTTAAGACAACATTGACAATAACACTACTGTGGAATGCCAATATAAATGTGTCTAGACTTGTAACGGCTTAAGACAAATCTATATAGAGAACATTTTATCCTACTAAATGCTGTTATAATCTTAGTGATTTATTATTTTTCAAACGCTGATATTAAATCCGCTTAAACCTAAATTTCAAGCTTATGTAAAACAAAACAAGAAATATAAATGCTATTCAGTTGTTTAACTGGAAGTTTCTTATATTAGCCATACAATTTTAGCTTATATCACATTATAAGTAAAAGTAACTAGTGTGATTGCTCCTCAGTGTATCCTATCCTGGTAGATGCTTCTATAGGAGGCCTGAGATTTAAATGCCTCTAAGATGTTATCTTATAGGCAAATATAAATCTTCGTTACCGGAGTAATTACACCTGAGAGTAATTACTCTTATTTTATGCCTTTATAGGAGTCCTAGACTATAATAGCCACGATATTTGATCCTATATGCCGATATAAGGCCAAATTATAGAATTAAACATACTCAAGTAAAAATAGCACCATTTTATGCAGTTAAAAGCGTAGTAGCAAATACCAAAACCATCATCGGAGCTTTATAAGTCCATATAGCATTAACAATTGACCATTTTGCTAGTTGGGATGTCTCTCAAATGACAATTCATCTAAAAAGTAATAAGAAGAAAAACTTTAAACTGTAACTTTTAAATGAAAAATAATGAGGCATTTTGATAGCTCCGCTTCTACTTCTCTTACCTAACCTAACAAGTACCGAATGTGTAGTAGTAGCCCCATGCTGCAGATAGTTTCTTTGTGCCTGTCAAAACGGGCCGGTTCGACCGGAGAAGTGCCATCCCCTCACAGAAGATCGCCGTATTAATATCAGCTTTGCTATTGCGCTTCGTTTGGTAAGGGAGGCCAGGGACATCCCATCTTGTACCCCGCCCTCTTCCCCTCACCTATTTTCAATAGCTCTTTACCTTCCGTCACCTTCCACTTTATTTTTCAAAAGCGGGCAAACGCATCGGAGCCCCTAGTCGCAGATATCCAAGGGCGGTAGAGATCAGTTGCCAACAGTTGTCGCACTTGCGTGTTTGCCTCATTCTAAAGAAACTTATAGCACGTGCAACATCAAAGAATTTGTTTTCTGCATTGACATAGTCATAAGTTATCTTAATATATTCCCAGGTAACAAAACCTATCAACTAGCTTCTAATGTCCTGATTTCATGAAATCTCGGACTTAACCAGTGGACAAAAGTAATCAAGAAAATTCCTGCACTAGGTACGACACAACACGACATATTAACAATTAGAGTTGGGCGCTCAATTTGACGTGGACCAAGTAGCGGCTGAAGTCAAAGCTTGCCTATACAGCGTAGGAATAACAGTACAGAAACACGCTTGCAGCCTTATTCTTACGAATATTTATTATGTTTGCTTAAAGGATTTATAGGGAAAGCACCATGATTTATTGGTAACTACCAAACATGTTATGTGCATTTCGTGCCGCAAAATTATCACATCTGTGAAACAAGAAAATGTAGGTATTAGCATATTCCAATATCTCCTTTTCTAGGTTTTCTAGGTAGTATTTTAGAAGCATTACTGTATTTGATTTTTAACTTTTGTTTATAAATAATATTAGTTATGATTAAAAAATAATGAGCATTGAACATTGAAGGAGCTTATAAACAACCAGCCTTTTTTAATTAAAGAGTTGAAACAAGCATTGTGGCACCTACTTGTAAGTGATCACTACCCATACTTTCTACACCTGCGACAAGGGTTTCAGATGCATTGCTTGCCTAATTTGAAAAGTAAATTTTCGCAATCGCAAATGTATCACTAATACCACTTATATTTTCTCAGAATAGCTAGATCGGTTTCAATTGCAAGGAGCAAGTTAAGCACACCACAGCTGTAGTTGATGCCCAAACATCTGCATACTGGTGTTAACAACAAAGTTGTCTCAGTGTTGTTTGCCCCACTGCGAAGCAACAACGCGTCGTGTGTTAGTTGCGGTCTGGTCTCGAGTGCATGTGCCCGACTTCGCTGAGTAATTTAATCCTGAGACACTTGGACGTACGCTTTTCACCCAGGGGCATACTGCCAATCTAGCAATCATTTGTTCTGGAGACCCCACTTATCCATTTTGCAAACAATTATGCTCTTGCTGAAAGTTGTTGTTTATATTTATACTGATTTTGTTTTGTATAAGTGAGTATTTTTTTATTATTCTACCTTCGGTTTAAAAGTCAGTCCCTCTGTTAACGTTACAAGCAGACAGTACCATAGCTTAGCGATCGCCTAAATAAAGTCCCTACACAACCGTTATTTATTTATTTATTTCAGGAAGACCAAAACTAGTCTTTGTTAACAAAAATATTAATTACACAATTACTGATAGGTCCTCACAAATAGAATTTATTACCACAGTAATGTTGATAGTCAATTGTTAATGTTAAACGTCTTTAACCACTCAACGCCGAACCGGCACTCGCGTGCCGCTTAACAATAGATTTTCTATTGTGTCTGGTGTTCCGGGGCTAGAAGGATTAAAAAACAGATTGGTCAAGACGTAGTTTCGTCACTTGTTTTTAATCTTTGTATTTTCTAAATAAAATGAATGTCACGCCTGGACGGTGACGGGTAGAGCGGGCGGCTGTCTTCGGTCTGATTTATTAGCTTTAACTATTCAGCACTGTCGGGATTAAGCCCGATACTTGTGACGTGTTGCATTGTTGCAATAGCACAATGTAACACAACACAGCACTGGAGATTTAATATAATTAACGACCGCTGACCTAAGGTCAATCTTTAGCTTGACACTTCTTAAATTGATTGGCAAGTAGATACATAGAAGTACCTCTGTATACATAGTAGCTGAATATATACTATGACCATCTTCTATACTGTTGAGATATTTTCACAATAAAGTACTATTATCTATTGTACTAGATGCAAAAGAAATTGCATGTAATTTCTGCAGAAAAAAACCAGATTTGTGAGTATTATTTTTATTTCCTGCATCATTTTATACCCGCATCACTTTAACTGTAATATAACAGTAACATGCTTCCTTGACCTTTTACAATTCATAAGCATTCTTATTTACTCTAAGTAAAGTCATCACGATGTCAGTGCCAGTGTCGCGTCGGGTCTGTGTGAATGAAACACTACCCAGCGTTCACAAATAAAATATATTTAAAAAAAAACGGTTCTTTTGCCCAACTGACAATCCACTTCCGTGTCCCGTACTTCCCTGGCGAGGGCGGCCGAAGGTGGAAGGAGGCTCGCTGGTGATGGAACGTGGCAAGTAGCTGCGCGGTTCCAGGATAAACTCGGCGCGGTCCGGGTTTGGTTCCGCAAGCGGACGCGCCGACCAAACTTAAACTCCAAACTGATTGATGGAGGAGTCACGATCCTCAGTAATGGGGGAACGATTGAGAAGAAAGTCATCAAGCAGTAAATCGGTTAAATCAATAATAGAATGATAAAATGAGAACTAATAGACTAAAGATATTTTCTATGTACTTAAATTTTATAAACGAAAAAATATAATTTTATGTTCAATCTACATCCGATGTTGTTTGGCTCTCATTTTTTTTCTAAATGAAAAATTTCGATTCTGTTTTTTGATTATGTTTGTTTGAACAGAATTTTATTGGTCACGTCTAGAAGATGATATCGGTCAAATAGGCGCCGTCACAGTTGATTTCCATACGGGCTCGTTTTATGGCATTTCTCATCACCTCGGCGAGAACTTCGGGCCACAGATTCTCGCACTCGTGTCAAATGTTGTCCTTGAGGGCTTCCAGGGTCTTGGGCTTGTTCACGTAAACATAGGACTTCAAAAAACCCCACAAAAATAAAACAGGAACGGTTAAATTGGGCGATCTTGCAGGCCAGTGCAAATCGCCAAAACGAGAGATGAGGCGACCCGGGAACGCCGCCCTCAGAATATCGGTTGTGGCTCGCGCAGTGTGTGCCGTTGCTCCGTCCGAAAAAACTCGATTAACATGGCCCTATAGTGCGCACCGTCCACTGTTGTCGTTTCCGGCGACAGCTCGACATCCTCAGCAACAGCGGCGATATTCTCGGCAGAACGGGCACTCCGGGGCCGGCCACTCCTGGCAATGTCTCGTGTGGTCCCATACTCTTCAAGGTTAGTGGCCAAACGGCGCAGTGTTTGCGCAGTCGGTGTCGGATGGCCCGGGAATCGGCGACGAAATTCGCGCTGCGCCAACACCACTGACGAATTGGTTACGCAAAAAAATAGACACGATTATTCCGCGTTCTTGGGGAGTGTATCGCTCCATGGCTTGTTTACATAAATTCTACATCTGTCTAGTCCACAAATGTCATAACAGAATTGACATTGGTGGCCATTTACAAAAATAAGAGCATCTTCCAATAGGGTGATTTCTTTTGGCCCACCTTGTATACAATAGTCCGGACCCCTTAGGTTTATGTTATAGTAAGCCATCCACCAAAGCACTTATAATAATACGATAACAAAGTTTGACCCGAAGCGAACGTCCCAAATTTTCAGCCTTAACATTGTAGTCTCGCACGTCGCAGCTAATTCCGTTGAGCTCACTGAGTAATTTAAAGCCGTGAGTGCAGTGCATATTATCCCGGTGCGGGAGTAAGCAATTTAATCTGGCGACGTGACTGCCGCTCTGCGTGCTCTCTGCACGTCCTTCACGCGAATAGGTGCACACTTGTCTTAACAGTATTTACTTTACATTAGATCAGTGTACATATTCTAATTTTCTCTTAATTGAATTCGTGAGAATTTAACAACAATTAAGTTATGTCGTATAGTATCTGGCTTGTGTGATAAAACGGTTTGTTTTAAGTTTACTATCTTTTGTTGTATCTTATGTCAAAAAAGCTATTTCCATTCTTATTCATATTCAGAACTATAAACAACTCGTTTTTTTGATGATTTAATTATCTTGGTAAAATTGTCCAATTTGGCACGTAGTCTGGAAACTTGACTATGGTAGCAAAAAACATGATAATCTTGTTTCCATACATCGCTATCTAACAAAATACTAAAGTTAAAAAACTATTTTGAAGTACGAGTATATCATTCGACTAAATTGGGCACTTTTAAAAATCTTCAAGAAAGGGCTATAATAATGTCCTAGTTGCTAGCTGTGGTTATTAGATAGAACACTATTGAAAATCAATTAACCAAACTTTCGAACTAATAAAATTTGTAGAAAGCTCGCATTTTACGGGTTAATATGATACAAAGCGGCAGTTGTAATAGATAGAGCTACAGTGACACGTCGCGCGCTAATTCCGCATAGCTCACTGAGTAACGCCGCGTGTGAGTGCAGTGCATATTACCGCGGTGCGGGAGCTAGCCGTTTAATCTGGCGACGTTACCGTTCGCTGGTGCGTGTGCTGCGATTCTCCTGCATTAGCGCTAGGGTTATCTCAAGGAACCTAAACTACGTGTTTTATAATTTCTTATCGCACCGGATTATCTATCGCTCTCTCAATCTGTGTTCGGGTCTTTGTAAATGGATATACCTATTTTGTTTATTTTTGTAGTATTAACTCAATGACTACTCTATGTATAATATTACAAAGTAAAGCGGCCAAATTGTGGTTTAATAAAATTTAAATTCCTTTACTCTGGTAAAAGAATTTTTACCATTTCCGTACCGCGAACGCTCGACAGCAAGAAGTCAACCGTACTGTTGCCGCACCGCGTGTTTTGTATGAAAATTAACGACCGTCCGTACGCGGTGCGGCAAACGCGCGGCTACCGTACCACAGCCGTCCGACACAAAACGTCTAATTTGAAAGAGCCCTTACAGTCTTGGAAATAAAAGGTTAACACAATTTGTGACGAACCCAATGGTATCCAGAAGTTAATCCAAATATCGTTTTACATTGAGTAATAAACAGCCAACTCTCGTGTTGATAAAATAAGTCTCATTATACCAGTAGGTAAATATGATACAAAGTGGCAGTTGTAATAGAGCAACAGTGACACGTCGCGCGCTAATTCCGCTGAGCTCACTGAGTACGCCGCGCCGTGAGTGCAGTGCATATTACCGCAACGCGCGGGAGTGAGCAATTTAATCTGGCGACGTGACTGCCGCCGGTGCGTGTGCTGCGGCGCTCCTGCATTGCCACTAGGGTTGTCTCAAGGGAGCTTTCCTCCGTAAATCTAACTTATCATCTAATAATACTTCGATGACATAGATGTAGAGTAGGAGTATACGTTTAGACGTAGTAGAATTCGTTCTACTGATATATATCCAAGACTGTTCATGAATAGTAGTCACTTAAATCTACAAATCTTAAACTAATTTTTCAACATTCCAGATTATAATACGTTTATCAACCAATTTTATTTGAAAAACGAAATATTTTTCGTTGCGTTTTTGAAATATTACATTTTAATCCATATACTATCATGATCAACTATGATGACATCAATATTATTGTTTCATTTTTTATCCGACTTTCAGAATTTATTAGTTAAGAAACAGCGCACACAGAAACAATAATGAATAGAACTGAATTGGTTTACCCTCTTATTTTTTTTTATTTTTGTCCTTGCTACACCTATTCCTTAACTTTCCACATATTATAAAATACTACAAACATATATTTCTGTATATCCGATATGGGGTAGTAAATACGGATATACTTATTTTAGAACTACCCATATAATTCTTTGTGAACCACGTTCAAAGATTATGAATTCTTATTACTCTGTTAAGCCTCACCACGTGTATCCCACAATTATTGTATATTATAATGTATAATATAATCGTCATGTTAGTAACGGGACGACCCAACACAGTTAGCTCTTGGCCTCCGATATCAGGTTGGTGAAATGCGCAACTGGTCCCTACTTACAGCCAAGTTTGATCAATCCCTTAAGCCTGTGAAGGGACAAATTTATCTAATACCTTTGATGTCGTAGGTATGTCATATTATATTCCCGTAGCAACTTACATCATATACAGGGTTATTGGTAATGTGTCTTGATCCTTTCAAGGGCATGTAGAGGAGGTCCCCAGCTAGCAATTGACCCATTAAAGTGCAGGTCAAAAGTAAACCAATAATGAGATTTTTTTTTTTTTATATTTTGTCGGAAAATTCGGGATTCACAACTTTAAAAATTTATAAAAAAAAAACTACAACATATTTTAATGTAATTATTTATGATTAAGTTAGAGCTTAGTCTAGTACATAATAAAACACACTAGGATAACTAAAAGTTTTGTTAATTTTGAAATAAGAGATCAAAAACTAGAATTTTTTTACGACGCTTATAATTTTGTTTACAATAAAGTATCATTTTCTTCAAAAAATCACCTAATTACTTGGACGGCGGAACATTTCAAAAACATCTTCATATCAATAGCTATTTAACAAGATACAATGTACACTTAAAAAATTGATAACAACTGTAAAAACAACTAACGAGCATAAAAGGGTAATAAATCTCTATACACATTTTTTCGCTATATCGGTGTATTTTTCAACCAGATGACAATCAATAGACAAACGACACTTGATTAAACCATGAATGGATGAAAGAGACCGGTCAAGAGATGACTCATCATCAAAAAAAGTCCGGGAATTAGTTTCATATCTGCTTTTGTTATGTCAAAACGTTTTATCCCAATGATGTCTTAAGGACACTCACTTGAAATTTTGCAGTGCACCTAAAGAAGGTTTCTTCCCGCCTGACCCCACCAATTCTGCCTTTAGTGGGGGCAGTCGAAACTTTTTAGTTTTGCCTGCCCCCCCCCCCCCACCCTAGGGGCAGACGAAACAAAAAAGACGGAACCTAAATTAGTAGTTAGTTTAAACTAAAAAGTTTCGACTGCCCCCACTGGCACAAACTTAAATTTTTCAATGCACTTAAAGAAGGTTCATTCCCACCTGACCCCACCAATTTTGCCACCAGTGGGGACAGTTGAAACTTTTTAGTTTAAACCAACTACTAATTTCGGTTCCTTCTTTTTAGTTTCGTCTGCCCCTAGTGGGGGGGGGGGGGGCAGGCAAAACTAAAAAGTTTCGACTGCCCCCACTAAAGGCAGAATTGATGGGGTCAGGCGGGAAGAAACCTTCTTTAGGTGCATTGCAAAATTTCAAGTGAGTGTCCTTAAGACATCATTGGAATAAAACGTTTTGACATAACAAAAGCAGATATGAAACTAATTCCCGGATTTTTTTTTGATGATGAGTCATCTCTTGACCGGTCTCTTTCATCCATTCATGGTTTAATCAAGTGTCGTTTGTCTATTGATTGTCATCTGGTTGAATAATACACCGATATAGCGAAAAAATGTGTATAGAAATTTATTACCCTTTTATGCTCGTTAGTTGTTTTTACAGTTGTTATCAATTTTTTAAGTGTACATTGTATCTTGTTGGATAGCCATTGATATGAAAATGTTTTTGAAATGTTCCGCCGTCCAAGTAATTAGGTGATTTTTTGAAGAAAATGATACTTTATTGTAAACAAAATTATAAGCGTCGTAAAAAAATTCTAGTTTTTGATCTCTTATTTCAAAATTAACAAAACTTTCAGTTATCCTAGTGTGTTTTATTATGTACTAGACTAAGCTCTAACCTAATCATAAATAATTACATTAAAATATGTTGTAGTTTTTTTTTAATAAATTTTTAAAGTTGTGAATCCCGAATTTT
Organism: Mecyna flavalis; assembly: GCA_949319885.1. NCBI lineage: Eukaryota > Metazoa > Arthropoda > Insecta > Lepidoptera > Crambidae > Mecyna > Mecyna flavalis. The sequence continues at coordinate 11,070,461 of OX439408.1, read as the reverse complement.
CCGACAAAATATTAAAAAAAAAATATCTCATTATTGGTTCACTTTTGACCTGCACTTTAATGGGTCAATTGCTAGCTGGGGACCTCCTCTACATGCCCTTGAAAGGATCAAGACACATTACCAATAACCCTGTATATTAAGATCGACATTCACCAGATATTCTTGTCGCGGAGAAAATGGGATTTGTAGACGTTTATTTCCTCTTCAGTATTTTTATGTCTCACGTTTTGTTCACTTAAATAATATATTGTAAGAACACACCTAAATGGATATTTAATCGTGTCTGTATGACGTATGAACATAAAAGTACATTTTTCATAAATAAAAAATATTTCCACCTTTTTGAACTAACAAAAAGTGCGTATATTTTTATTCGGTATTGTTCCTGCTATTTATAATGATATCATTATAAATAACAGGAACAATCATATGATGAATAAATAAAATATACCGCATTTAAATTTGGTGATTACCTAATTCGGGGAGAGATTCCGACGATTTGATTAAATGTGAAATTTGAATAATTATAATTATTCAAATTTATTTAAAGTTTAAATAATTATTTATAATAAGTTATAAGAAGAAGAAGAAGTAGGTACATCTACAAACGAAAATACATCCAATATTTGTATCTCTCCTTTAGCACCTTTAGTTAGTTTAATCAAACTATAATATCTACAGGCGTTTAGCACCTAGACTAGGTAGGTTCCTGCGGTAGAAGAGCAGAATGATAGAAATTTAACGCGACAGACATGATATGTGACGTCAAATAACCTGCCTCTAAACACAAATGGAAAAAAAAAAATTAAAAAAAATAGTTATTTAAAATGCTTTAGAATGTCAGTGGGGTGGTTTTCTTTCTTTGATCCTTCCACTAATTTTAACGTGTATGACGACCGCAAAAACCACATTAGAAAATTAAATTAGGTACAGTCATTTGACTCATTTGTTTCACAACGTTTTTAAAATCGCGGCCAATGTGTTTTCCACATATTGTACAGCCCTAGAGCAAATACTCTTCGCTTAGTACAGATATTATAAATCTTTATAGAGTAATTTAGCACCGTCGGCGTCGGCGCGATGCAGCGTCGACGGCACCGATCACTTTATCAGCCCGTGCTGGTATGAAATGGACACGAGCGAAGTGGTTAACGATATTATTGCGTACTTTACGTACAGTCAGCGTCATATAGTTCGTGATACGCAGGGTACTCTAATAAATAGACGCAACCAAATGTCGATAATATCGGTACAAACAAAGTTGTCTTATTGTTGTAAACAGTTTTGTCGCTCAAAAGGTCGACACACTTAAAATGTCATATAATTCGGTTCAGTCAAACTGCCATAAATATGGTTACAGTCATCCCGCCAATGGTATCCAAACATTCTAAGTGTTCAAAAACATGGAACACATTAGAAAAATAAGCTAGCATGAAACCTCATTACGCAATCTTGTGTTTGAATGTAATTCTATTATCTGTCAATGCATGTCATGTCAAATAACCATCAGCATCAGTCGTATTGATTTGTCATTTTCTTTCCTATTATTATGTGACTAGCCTTCCGCCCGCGATTTCACTTGCGCGTATTTTATTTTTTCAAATATCTCCCCCTTCCTCCCACATTTCTGGGATCAAAAGTACCCTATACCGGGGATAGTGTAGCTATCCAACAGTGACAGGATTATTTAAATCGGTTTAGTAGTTTCGGAGCCTATTCACAAACAAACAAACAATCAAATCTTTCCTCTTTATAATATTAGTGTAGATTTGCTTTTTATGAAGGGTCAGTCTTTATGTACGTTCGAACGTAACTTTATCAGAACTGCTCAGTTTATCGTTAATACGGAATGTGTTCATTTCAGTTACGTACCCAAGTAAAATTAAATACGGAATATACCTAATAACTCATATTCATTCATTGAGGTTAACATCTATTTAGCTGTACCTAGCTGTTTATTGCTTATATTTTTTAACATATCTTGAGACATATCATCCGTACTGAAATACTGAAAATTCAAGCTTCTAGTTTTGTCTAAAACGAAGCTATAGGGGATCGAGAATGGCCTGCAAAGAATGGTACGGCCGTGCCGGCTTTTTTGCTCGACTTGGTCCTCACCACGGCCGTGCCCCCAAATATCGTAAATGGCTATGCAAGAAATTCTGAAATTCTATCCAAAACAAAAGAGAAGTCTATGACGTCGTGCTTAAAATGAAAAGGACAGCAGTAGTTTCTATCGCTTTCACTTTGTGTTTAATTTTTTAGATACTTATTGATGGGAAAAATAATATTTTAAATATTATAGCCGTAAGGTTTATTTTTCTAATGTGTTCCATATTTTTGAACACTTAGAATGTTTGGATACCATTGGCGGGATGACTGTAACCATATTTATGGCAGTTTGACTGAACCGATTTATATGACATTTTAAATGTATCGCCCTTTTGAGCGACAAAACTGTTTACAACAATAAGACAACTTTGTTTGTACCGATATTATCGACATTTGGTTGCGTCTATTTATTAGAGTACCCTGCGTATCACGAACTATATGACGCTGACTGTACATAGCTTCGGTGTCTTTACGCTTTAATCAAAGTCCTACTAATATGATATACGCGAAAGTCAGTAAGGATGGATAAATGTTTCAAATGTTTGTTACTTTTTCAAAATTCAAAATACTAGCAAACTGATTTCGTTAATATTGAATAAACATAGGTTACTTTTTGCACACTACGTAAACATAGCCGCTTGCAGAATCTAGTATTATAAATGCAAAAATTATAAGGATGTATTTTCCTTATACTTTCCACTACTTTCACTTTTCATATATTTCTTCGTTCTCGACAGAATACGTATTAATGTAAATAGCCATCACATTTAGGACTTGGCTTCGATACTCATAAAACAACGAAACAAAGTGAAAGTGCTACGAAACGGCGAAGCTTCCAATTCAAACACAAATGAAAATGAAAAAATGCCACTCTAAACTGATTCAGATAGTTGTTGGTTTAAAATTCATAAGTTGTTTCGTTCTACGTCTATTTTTGAAGATTTGGCAGAAGCGAGGCTTCCAAGTGGTGTCCGGAAAAAGTAAAAATCTGCCTCACGGGCTAGGTTTTTCGTTTTTGAACTCGATTTCAGTTTCAACAATCCATGATTGTTCTTATAAGTAGAATTTATCGCAGTAGGAGTACATCTTCTATCTTTTTTTTCCAATATTTTGTCCATGTAACTTTTAGTGGGCACAAAATAGTATAAAAATGGTCATAATTATATTTTTTCGGGTCGAATTACTTTTTTTCACATTAATTTCTTAATTCAAAATAGCGCCACAGATTTTATGTACCAATTTTATCCGCTTGCTATTTCGTATTCCAAAATATACCTACAGTTTTTAAACTAAAATACTCCGTCACTCTTCTTAATAATATCAAGCAAGTTTAAATTGGTGAAATAACGAGGTACATCTAAATCCCACCGAAAAGCCATTAATAGACAACAAGTCCGGTGTTCATTCCGAATAATGTCTGCAGTAGTCCCTTCTAATCAAATTCCTTCTCAATGACCCTTAAGCAAATATAATTCCGTGCTCCTCACCGAGTGAGACATCCAAACTTAAAGTGATCCAAGTAAGCTATAATTGGATATCGTCAACTAAACTCGGTATAATTCCAATTTGGAAACATAATCCAACTTAAGTTTGGGGCTGTAAGTACCTCCAGCCGTCCTATCTCACAGACTACCCAGTTTGACTTGTAATTTGCATGCATTTCCAAACTTTTTGCCCTTTCCTAGCCTAAATACGCGCTTACAAAGATCCTCCGGATTTACAATTTGTATAATTAATGTACGGAGTTTCTTAATAAAAAGCCAGTATCTTAATTCTGATTCTAATTAAACTTTTACTAACCTCACTGCCAATTTTAAAGACAATACCAGTATAATGAGAAGTTAGTCGTTGAATAAGAAAACCTTAAACATAAATATTCTGAATTAAGAGTCAGTTTTAATAAAAAGAAATATCATAGTATCAGGTCAATGAATTTGTCCATAAGCTATGGTCTCAAGATTTTTTTTTCCTGTAGATAGAATTGTAACAAGAAAGAATGTAAAATTATTGACTGCTGATTTGTTGAGATAATTGAGCAATATAACAGGAGAGTACTACTGAAGATGTTTGCAACACAAAATCGAAAAAGAAGACAGGCGTTACGAATTGCTGAGGCCTGGGCCTTTAATAATGGACTCCTGAGAGTTGGCGATAGATCGTGGCAACAATTGAAAATGGGATGTAAACTACAAACTAACAAAGACAAAACACGGCCCATTTTTATTTATCCACCAACCACGTTACACAATGACAGTGGTTACCACAGTAGCGTCCCGAGTGGCCCAAATCCTCGCCGCTCGAACCCAAGCCGAATGTCTCAACCATTAGCTGGGACGCGGTAAAAAGTGTTGCCAACTGTAATATTTTACGTCGAAAACCTTTTAAATCGTAAACATCACCGCCTTGTTGCGGAAAAACCAACTTGCGAGAGTAAGTAATGAAGTTTTAAGATTTATGCTTTCACCAAGCGGGTCCACATCGACGTCTGATAAAAACGTGGCAAGTTTCATCACTACAGGATTATGCTGCGAACTTTAACTTCATTTATTAAACTTAAGGTTATGCAACGTCTATACGTAATAACTTCCACACGTTGTATTAACTTATTAGTTATTTACACATTCAAGTTGCGACACTAAATTATGAGAAACGATTTGTTCTTTACCTTATTGAATCATTGAACCTTATCAATTTATATGTAACGATGAGAAAGATTTTAAGCAATATTACATCTGTTCATAAATACTCAAAACGAACTTAAAATCTTATATTATCTTTACATAATTGAATTTGATTTTTAAGTTGCCATTAGAAAGGTTTTTTATCACATTTTATGGGACCTAATTAACTAAAACTCCAATTTAAATGAAATAAATTAAAAAATTCTTGTTTTATAAATCTAATTCGCTTCAAATTTTAAAGTATAGACGAAATAATTCACTAATTGAGCAATCAAGTATGATTTACAAGAATAAACATAAATCACTTGAAAAAGCGATGATAATAAACAAATTGTTTGTACAAAATCCCTAAAAAGGTTGTTATTTACAATTAATTTAACTGCTATCCGCGACGTTGTTTCCTGATGTAGCACATTATAGGCCACCGCTCGCCATTAACTTAAAATGGGGCGGATAATTTTGAAAATTAGCAGTTTTAAACAGGGAGCGAGCTGTCGTTAGCAATTACCCACACGCGGAGCCCATTACCCTCCAACATAACTAACATAACACGACGCACACGCGTCGGCGCGTGTGGTCACAACGACTGCTTAGTTTACAACCAAATAAAACGATAGGGAAAGGTTGTGACTTTAAAACTTAGGGCATTGATAAACCAACGCCACAGTCTTACAGATTTTTTCTTAGAAAGAAACATTTCTAGACGCCCAATGTAACGAGCCCACATTACCCGCCAACATAACACGTCTCACATATCGCCCACATATAGGCGCCTCAAGTTTCGTTTAGTATAACAAAATAGAGTCGGGCTTAAAAAAAACAACGCCATAGCATTTCATTTTCGATACCAAGAATGACCACAACTTAAGTATCAGCCGGCCTATATGCCGTGACTGTAATATTCCGGAGAAAAGGTAAATAATAATAACAAATATACATGTATTAAATTTTTAAATAGGTACCTAGCTTATAATTGTATCGCAGAATCCAGACAAAAAACAAGAAACATTTAATGGATGGACACAACTCAAAGGGCTGAAATTATGTAAAACTCAATTATTTTTCCTCTCATACCTATTTTAGTGGTATTCAACATCGAACATCAAAAAAATATAGCGCGAATAAATTCAGCTCTCGTTTTTAAATTGCATACCTATACTGACATTGATGCTCATCTCTGTTCGCCATAAAATGTTGTCAGTGTGTAAAAAACAAAAAATATAGCCGACCCTATTTAAAATTGATGTTACAAAATCCGCATTGTTGTGGCAACGTTTTCACGGCGCAGCGGTAAACGCGAGCCGTCGGGTTTGTGTGTAGATTTTGAATGTTTTACCAAGTTTAGTTTCACTCTGAATGGGTTTATGTCGGATTCAAACATACGATGTAATTTGACCGTTTGCTTTGCCGGGCGTTTGTGTGAGGTCTCGGTAATTTACTTAGCGTCGTCCACTCAACATGTTGGTACTCTTAACTTATACCTGAGAACTGTCAATACGGTCGACCGGGTAAATAAACTGTTTTGATCAAAGATGCGTGATGTATCCAACGCAGAATTTATAACAATTAAATATGGACTGGTCCGTCAGAGTCTACATTACCTACCTTATCAACCATCAATTGCGAGACATCAAAACTATGCTTATAAACATCGTAAAGATTGGCCGCCGCAGTTAAAATTCAACCACCCAACTATGTATGTATGTATGATATATTTTATTTTGTGTTTTACACCGCCAAATTCTAGACCCCGACTCTATTTTCTGAACTAAAAACCCAATCTCAAATTTTTACCGAGGACCAGTAAAGTGAGACCTACTAAAGTACGGCACCACTCCATAGGTAGTCAGTGTAACAAAGTACCCACCTAAACTGAGACAGCCACAGAGCTAATCATGTTCGTTAAAGATATAGTAGGAGTAAAGTAAAGTATCAGCCTATTAATGTCCCACTGCAGGGCAAAGGCCTCCATCCTTGAAATCAAGTTATCGGTACAATGATGGGTATTGGCTAAATCACCACGCTTGCCAAATGCGGATTGGTGATCACAAACCCGAGCTGTGTCCGAAAACACCGACACAAAGTTAGCTCGACCCGGGAATTGAACACAGATTCGTTAAAAGATAATGTTATCATAACTTTACTTTTAGAGTACAAATTAACTCAAGTACAAGTTAATAAACTCACGTTCCAAATCTAAAGCACATAAGATTTCTAGATAAAAACAGTGTCAATTTGTTATGGATCCCGTAGAATCTCAGGCTCTGGTAAACATAGGCAAATAGGCTTTACCGAGGCTGTGAGGCAGAGAAGGCAACAATTGAGTGAGATATCGTTATCAATTACAGGTTGTGCATTTGGTGGCACGGCGTGTCACGTCGCACCGCGTCACGATTATCGCTGTACTATTACAAGTTGCGGTCATAGTGTGCAGATGAGCGGGATGCAATATCTATTGTCATTCGTGAACATCTTAAATGTCGCTCTTAAGTTTTGTACGTCTTGCAATTAAAAGAAATACTTTCTAGCAAAGTTACAGTAACAGGACAAAATGCAAATGGAACAAACGGCAAACCCATAATGACTCCTACATGTTTTAGTGATGGCATTAACGACACCAGCTTCAAAGGAATACGATATTTTTCCGATATAAAAAGTAGTTTGTCATCCTCCAGCTCCTAAACTATCTTCATACCAGAAGTCACGTCACATGGAAGAAGGACAAACAAATACACGTCTTCTCTTTTTGTTATTCAATGGGAACTGCGTATTATACTGGAATAAAACTTGCCTGTTTTTAAACATACACCCATTATTATGTAGTTTTGACCTACTTCTTATGACACGGTATTTCTAAGGTTTTCAGTTCTAGAATCCATCTTTATTATAGTGTTTCGCCTTCGTCATCGCCGCTATACTATGGCTAATAAAGCATGTCCTTTAATATTATCTCCACACTGATTTATAGCCATGCTGATTGCGACCGCCGCGCCATCTGTGAATACAATCTAATCAGACCATTGTGTAAAGCCGGTAATAATTAGCTTTGTTAGGCTTCAAATTAGTAATATTAGAACGTAATCTCGCATATTACGAGATAATGTGATCTGGCGAGTTATTACTGCAACGTAACTATGCGATAATTAATTTCTGTCAAATTGATTGAAATATAGATGTAGGTACTCGTAAAGCAGGTACAGGCACTTGATCCTGGTATATATAAACAATTTCCGCTCTTCTGCCTTAGTATAAGGATAGGTACTGGAAGATTCAAAAATATCAAATTCAGGCACTTCTTAATAAGAAATTGAAAAACTATGTCAAACTAGACACAGTCATTATCTATCTATATATAAATAAAAATGAATTGCTGTTCGTTAGTCTCGCTAAAACTTGAGAACGGCTAAACCGATTTGACTAATTTTAGTCTTGAAATATCAATGGAAGTTCAGGAAATGTTTAAACGATGGAAAAATATGGAAAAATTGCGAGAAAAACACTGGAAAAGACCATTTTATTTTCCTATACAAACTGTTCTTACCTGTCAAACGTTTGATAGTGATACGAAGTTCACCGGGTCAGCTAGTAATAACAAAAAAATAATGAAATTTTCTGTCTGTGGTTAGTTCAATTTTTTTCACGTTATTCATAAGAAAAAGATTGTAATTTATTGAATTGGACTGAAAAAAAAGCATGCGTATATTTCTCGTTTCGTTTCGATGGGTTATAACATACGCCTTTCAAAAGGACCGGCCTCTGGGTCGTGATATCCTGAAGGAGAGATACAATAATAGTAGTTTATTTCAGGCAACAGAATTAAAAATTATCATATTAACAAATATCAAAATTTTTAAATTGAGTTTTTTAACAGTATTTTGTTTGCTAAGTAGTCATTGCGTTAAATTCTGATAATTTCTGCTATTCATTAATATATTTTATGATTCTTGAGCACGAAGCATTTTTCCCTTAGTACTTATAGCCACAAAGGAAACATATGTAAATTAGGCCGAACCCAGTTATTTTTATGTAAATTTTCCACGGCTTTCTTTGCGTCACTAAGCCCTGAAAGTACTACTTGAAGGCTGTCCTCCCTTCCAGAAAGTGCTTGAGTGTGTTTTTACGTTAAGTGGGTGAATTACGGCATCCGAGGTTTATTTTTATGATATAATACAGAATATAATTACAGTATATTTTTTAAAGTTTACTAAAATTATGGCTGTTGCAAAGCTTAACTATTAACAATTCCAAACACACTTTGCTTGAATCAGGATTTGAACTTGGTACGACCCAGGATTTAACAGAAAGCAGCCCGTCATCCATCACTCTGAGTAACAGTAGGTTTAGCAAAGACAAAATCTAAAAGTGAAAAGCAATCTGAATCAAGAAATCGTTAAGGAAATTATACATAGGAGAGCCACTACGGTGAGTTGCGTTACTAATAGAATTTTTAGAGAATTTACTTGATTAATATTTATTCTCTTATTTTATTTTATGTCACTTCAGTTGGCAGAAAAAAAACACTTTCCAATCTCTTCTGTGCTGACTTAGACATGTAAAATAGAAAACAATTGATTCATATCCTATTGCACATGTTTATTTCCTACAGAACAAAAAATCTTCCATATAGGGACTCCTCTGATACGACTACAAGTGCATCTTAATAATTAAATATCACTTTATTATACATATGCCTTATAAAACTACTGCAAACTTCTTCATTTCTACGCAAGGTCATAAGTACAGACTCAGGTTAGTCTATAGGTACATGTGGCCTATAATATTCCCCAGGCCACAAAATCTAGAAATACGTTTCTAGCCAAGACGAATAGGCCCCGTTTGTTCCGGTTTGGTCCCATTAACCCAGCCTTTAAGATATAGCCGGGTCACTCGTCCGTCTAGCAAACTAATCCTCAACGTTGTTAATACCAATACGTTCCGCTTGCAATTTATTGGGGTTAAAACGTGCGGATACCCACCTTTGTTATTCCGCCGCTAAGTTGACATTATTGTTTAGATAAACTGTGGGTATTATTGTAGTTACGATTTCACATTTTGAGCGATGAGTGTAAATCTAAAATCAAAAAACAAAATTCATGCAAAAAAGTTCTTATGAGTTATCAAAATTTAAATAACCACCTAAAATATATAAACTTATTTATGCCCTATCTACTGGCATTACACATAGTACACGCACAATCTTTACCTCCCGAATTGTCCCTTACATGCATAGATCAAAATCGTCGCCAAACCAAAAGATCAAGCCACATGCTCGCGCCCTAGCGAGAACACAGCCGCACGTCCGCACGGTTTATAAGGTCACGAAGAAACGTTTATGACTGAATCACAAATGCATTTTTCGTGTCCTGACAAAGTGGCGTTGAACGTTCGCCTCTCGGGTTTTCAGCAAAGCAAATCTCGGGGGACACACAGCGGCATTGCATGACGAGCACGGATTCTAATGCAACGGTACAGAGCCCCACGTTGGGCGCCACTTAAAGGTGAGTAGGACGAGTTACTCTGAACATGGGCCGCAGGGGACGCTTATACCACATAAGTTAACTGTAAATGTGTATTCCTCATAAATCACTTTTTTTTTAAAGCAACACCAATTCGACTCATTTATTATGACTGCCTAAATGGTAAAGAGAGTTTACTACACTAGCAGCTAGTTGCAACAAATAGGTGTGCTTAACTTACAGGTTTATGTTGATGTATTTGCCACAACTGACTGCCTCCGTGGTGCAGTGGCTAGTAGGTCGCACTTTAAAGCGACGTTCGCGCCAGAGATCCTGGGTTCAAATCCCGGGTCAGATTTAAAAAATTGTGTGGGTTTTTCTGTTTGGAAAACTTAGTCACAGTCCGGAGTCTGGAAGTTGGCGGTGAAAAAACCCCCCGTGCCTCGGACAGCACGTTAAGCCGTTGGTCCTGCGCCTGATCTTTTTCGGTCGTGTCAGACTGCTGTGTTCCACCGTGTTATGAGAGTGTGGGAATAAGGTGTGCTTGCGCACTTACTTGTGCACTATAATATGTATATGCTACGTAGTTGATTGATCGTAAAGATTGACCGCCGTAGCCGAAAATTTGCCAGAGCTAGACTAATTTCAAAATCCATCATTAAAATCTAAAATCCATCAAAAAATCTGCTGTGACAATACCATATTCTACGAAACTCCTAAAAGAGCAGACTAAAGGAGTAATTTAGATTCTGATAACGAAATTAAACTTAGAAGAAGTTTTTCGGGAATTTATATTACCTTCGCTGTCTCACTTTGGGCGCCAAAGTTTTTCACAGTACTATTTTTACCCTAAAAAGTATAACATAATTTCTTTTTACAGATGGCCAGATCTTTTATTAGTTATTTTTAAACGATGTAGTAGGCCTCCTTTTTCCTGACTCTAAAGAGGTTACATTATCGTTCAAAGGAATGAAATATTTCGCAATCTTTACAATACGACCGACCGTATTACACAAGAAATACCTATCAGTGCTACACTTTCACCGCCAATTTCTCGACTCCTGATTATTATCGATTTTGTATCGGTTCGTCACTTCGATAGATGAGGTTTTTATTCGACAAACAATTCCAATTGCAACTTTTTCACAACGCAAAACGGTGTGTGTTTTGCGTTGTGAAATTGTTTCGGTAAAAATATTATTTATCAATACAATTTCGGTTTTGTAAACACATTTTTACAGTCCCTGGTTTATCTGGGGGCACGGCAGTGCCCCCGCCAAGTCGAGCGCGAAGCAAACACTGCCGTACCATCCTTTACTGGAACCATTTCGCCGCATTTTCAGGCCCCTATTTGAGAACCTCTGGATAAGACCAGAACGCAGAAATTTTCGTCATCCAGTAAGCTATAATCACATACTTAAAATCCAAAATTTCAAGGCTGTAAGTCATTCAGTTCCGAAGTTAAGCGAAAGCAAAGTTTCGCATTTATGACAGACACTCACTGACTCATTCACTCACTCACTGATGATCATCAAAATAGAAGTAGTACTTCCCATAAACTCAGAGAGCTGAAATTTGGTACAGAGTTAGGGTTTAATGGCCACATAAAGGGAAAACTATAAAAACTAGTATATTCGAAGATCTGGAGTACCTGGTGACCCTGATTAGAAAACACAAGAGCCCAACCAAACTATTAGAGATCGACATATACTACCGCCTTTACAAAAAATACTCAACTTGGTGAGCCGCTTCATTTGGTGGTGGTGGGGGGATGGGAGGGAAAAGGGGGATGGTTGGGGGATGGGGAGGGGGGATGGGGGGAAAGGTGTTGGGAGGGATTGGAGGATGGGGGAAGGGGATGGGAGGGGAGGGGGGTGGGAGGGTGAAGGGAGATGGGAGGGGGAGGGGTGGGGATAGCATATGGGAGGGGGAGGAGGGGAGATGGGAGGGGGAAGGGGTATCGGAGGAGGACGGGATGTGGGAGGGGGGATAGGAGGGGGAAAGGAGATGAGAGGGGTGATGGGAGGGGGGGGGAATGGGTGTGGGGATGGTGATAGTATTGGGAGGGGGAGGTGGGGGGGATGGGGATAGTAGTAGCTTATCAATCCTATCCACATGAAATTTGGCACAGGTAAAGGTTATAACTTAGAACAGGACATAGGCTAAAAAAATCTCACGGGAAACGTCTCATTCCCGCGGGAATAACCATTTCGAAACGGCTGAACGGATTCAAATGAAATTTGGCACATGTATAGTTTATAACCTGGAATAGGGCATTGGCTTTTAAATTCTTACGGGAATAGTCTCATTCCAAATAGATACAAAATAAATCAATATGCCCACGTTCCTACAAAAAGAAGTGAAATCCCACCAAAAACATTCTGTAAAAAACTAGCCAAGTCTCGATGGAGCTGCTTGTTTATCTCTAAAAAGTAATGAAATCTAGACATAGTCGTGCCAAGTCTAAGGTTCCTTACTGCGATTTCTTTATTATTATAGTTAATGTTGTGTGACTTGGCCGTTGAAGGGTACACAAGGGTACAAAACCAGGTGCTCCATTACTCTATTGCACCAATCTGTCATTGTTTGTAATGTAATGTAATGTTATATCTGTTGTAACTACCTATGTTTGTTATGCGAGATAATAGCCCATACTGGTATTGGTAATTGGACGCTAGTGTCTCATTTGGCCCTTCGAAGTTAAGTTGCAGGTCCGTTTGGCCGTCTGGCCCTTCAACGGCCAAGTCACACAACATTAACTATAATAATAAAGAAATCGCAGTAAGGAACCTTAGACTTGGCACGACTATGTCTAGATTTCATTACTTTTTAGAGATAAACAAGCAGCTCCATCGAGACTTGGCTAGTTTTTTACAGAATGTTTTTGGTGGGATATGATTTTACTCTCCATTTCCGTATTGTTATATTCCATCCTAAACCATGGCTTTTTAAGAAAAAAGGCTACAAGTGGTCTTTTTATTTAATTTTTTTAGCGTTTCGCCTTTGTAGGAATTTCAAACGATTTATAAAATTACTTTTCTCAATGTACAGCACCACTTTTGAGCTTTATTATATTTTATATAAGTAAGGTAGTACATGGGTAGTACCGAACGTTCGTCAGTACAGTGTGCCTTACATTTTGCTCTTAAGAATTAAAAAAACATAGAAGTCCCATCGGTGGTTAGAGTTTCAATATACACTCACGCCTCAGTGGTCTAGTGGTTTAACTGGGCTACGGTCTCGGGGTCCTCGGTTCAATTCCCAGACTGGGCTAAATTTGTATCGGACTTTGCGAAAACAACTTGGGTTTGTGATCAACAATCCGCATTTGGCAAGCGTAGCGGAGGCCAAAAAAACAAATATATAACGCTAGGCAACATTCATTCAAGTATGTAACTTACAAATAATATTCGCTGGGGTAATATAATGAAGATTCTTCGTTTTCCCAATAGCTCAATGAAGCACTAAAAGTCAGGCGCCTCACGTCGAGACGAAAGTACCTACTCGACTTGTGAATGATTACTCAATAGAAGGTCTCCTTCCAGAGACGTAAATATCTCATTTTGGTAATTGACTGAATTAGCTTTGATATAAAAAATAATAAGCAGTCTAGACGTAAGCTTTTGAGTGGTCCGAATAAAAATCTAACTGTAATCATATTACGTACCTACTCGACCTCCGAATTCGCCTTTGGTTTTTATTTACTAAATTGGGAATCTCTGAGGGGCTCTTTGTTAACTCTATTAGACCGGCCGGTTTGATATTCGGCTATTATACTAGAGGATGCAGGTTCTATCCCCGCACGATACAAATATACTGCGTGTTTTTAGTCGTTTTTTTCCCGCAGCAGAAGGCTTCACCTTCAGTAGTACTATCGAATATCGATTTAAGCAAGTATTTTTTTTTATTTTTTTTTTTATTTTTTTTATTTTTTTTTTAAAGTTTGATGGGAAAATGGAAACCAAATTTTATTAAATATTAAATTATCATTTTTTTAATAAACGCGAAGGGCAAGGGCCCCGGCCGCTGACCGTCCGCGACGCAGCTAGTACCTACTATTGGATCGAGTTTCGTATATCATAAATCATAATAGTAAAACTTTTGATTTGACTAAAAAACTTACGACTAAAATGCCACGCAGTACCTATGTGCCTGGGTGTTTTAATCGCGTGGATTATACGACGTTATCCCGCAGGAATATGATATTTTTCTGATATAAAAAGCTTATGTCGCCCTCCCAACCGGTAATTACAATCACCACATTGACACTTAATATGAATAACATTGAAACTTTAAGACGTTTGTATAAATATAAACTACATCCCTATTGTTGATGTAGGTGAAATAATGTAAGTTTTCAAGTATTTTTCTGATTATTCAGTTGTAAAATATTTATTAAACCTCACAAACTAGTGCGTGTATAATGTTCAAAGCTCGTTTATTATTACACAAATAGAAAATATTTTTAAAGCAAAAGCTTAAGGAACTAACCTACGTTGGAAACAGATCAATACATGTAATATTCTCGGGTATTTAAGGCTATGTATGTATTTTAATAGAGTTGACTGTCTATGAGGCAGCTATTTCCCACTGCACCATTTAACGTTCAGATTTGCATTTAGAATACTGCACACAAATTTTGTCACATGAATACCGTCTACTATTAAAATGTGCTTTTGAAGTTATGGTCATTTTAACGGCTGCCTTGGATTACGTAGAAATGTAGGAAAATTATTGTTACAGTATTAAATGCCATTTTAAAGGGACGATTAACCACGAAATTTTATCAGTTTATCTTTTAATATGATTCTCTAAAATCTAGACTTAAGAGGTAAGGTATCGATAATCTTCAAAATTGAATTTACTCATGAAATTAAAAACAACATTAATACTATAATATAGGTAATCCCGGATAAAAGTACAATACCTACTGTAATGACGCAATTTTCTCTTAAATATTCCGAACAATTATTATCCAACCTACTCTGGTTACGCTACATAAGACTATGTACGTTCCATTACTTTCATTCTAAAAATTCCTGTATAATTGCAGGTTTTCCACATTCACCGAGGATACTAAGCACTTAGATACACATGAGATTTTGCGGAACGTAATGAGAGTAGGTACCCATTTACATTGCGTGTTTGCCAGAATAAAGAAAATTCAAAGGAACTTTACCTGCGGAGGGAAAAATACAACGCTGGCCAGCATTCGTTCAAGACCTCTAAAACAAAAGTTTATTTTTCTTTCGGCTTAAGTATTCCCTACTTTCCCTAGAGCCTAGAGGTCTTAATGTTTGAAACAAACTAAGTTCTTTGGGCATTTGCTAAAAAAAAATACACAAATTGGCTATTCATTTTAAGGTAGGTATTCATTGTAAAGTACCTATCTGATAAAATGTATATTTGTATACAAGTTTGAACCATATCCACCGATAAAGTCCCTCTACATAATAAAGGCCATTGTCATTGAAAAAAGTCATTATCAAAATCTAAGATAGCATAAAAATAACGATTACAAAATCCGGCTTTGTGGTCACACATGTTAAAAAAATGTACATTGCCCACACTGGAAATAAACTCAGGACCCCAAAATAGCTATTTATCCCTTAATGAACTAGACCAACGATTATGTGTGTAAAATGAGTATATTAAATCTTTTCTTTCAGTTTTTAATAAATTCTTCTCCTTAATAAATTTTTAAGTCCTTACAGGCACCAGAACAATGATTTTCAATTCATTCACAAAACGGAACTAGCGAGTTTCCAGTCTCCTCTTAAGCATACTTTTCTAACACGACGCTAAATGGCCAAGAAGCGGCCACGATGACTCTCAACCTTTCGCCTGACCTTCCTTTTTGCCGATCCGACCTTTTAGCTAGTTTTAGAAGTTGCGCCTTAGCTTCGTTTTTATCATTTATGGGAGCGCTCAGTCTTTTTCAGAGCGTGGAATAGTATTAAACATCCATCCATCCCAGAAACTTAACTCATCTATATTTTAAAAAGAATATCTCCAAAATGTGTGTGCGCCTAACTTCGAAACGACTGCGACGAATTGAATAATGATTTATTTATGGTTTTTACTGTTATCACGACAAGGTTTGCCTTTTACCTCCTCCTACGTGTGCGAAGATGAGACGCCAAATTGTCTTTAATACTGGTAAAAAAGAATTTAATTGTAAAGATCTTACAAAAGGTTTGCAATTCCAAAACCAAACAAGGTATTTAGTAGACATTTAAACATTTACCTTTTGCGTGCATCGCAGAGTTTTAGGTTTTTGTCATCGCAACATTTAGGAGTTTAATAAGCTTTAAGAGTATGGTACATATACAATTACTAAAGTAGATATAGATAGAATCGCATCTATATACAAGTGCTTCAAACCTACCGAATTCCAGGTTGACGACGAGCTCTATTCCATTTGAAACACTCGTCTATCGGCTCTTAAGCTCACTGCAGCGACGAGATAGCGCGCTCACAACTCTCATACCAGTAAACGCGGTCTCTATTTAGCATAGAACCGCTTTGCTAGTGAAATACCATTGCCTTATTAATTGCTACTTTGCCGCACCTTCTAATGGCAACATCGGTGAACACCTTTTTTGAATTAATGAAGCGGATCATTATTTTTTCTAAGCATTAGTTCTATGTTAAACTATTCCATTTAGAACACTTCCCTATCGCTTCTTGATCTGACTTTGGCGAAGTAGCTTTCTCTCAATTCTCGTGCAAGCAACCGCGGTTTCTGCGTGGTGTAGAGCTGATTCGCTAGTGAATATAACCAGTGCTTAACGAACAACTTCCTCACATACCTACTCGTATAGTAAACAGCGTTCCAGATTGATGGAGCGAATCTTTTCTCTTGCTTGTCTACTTTTTGATCACGAAACAATACCTACTAAACTTACAAACAGAACAATATTTATCTCGAACAGATATTGGAAATTGATTTACGAATACCTTAGTTACCGTCTATTATTCAATATGTTTACTCATTATACTCATTCGAATAAAAAAAGGATACGAAAAATAACAAATTCCTAGGCGAGGCAGAAAGCGACTACGAAGTGAAACGGCAAAATTCGATGTTTTTGGTTCACTAATTATTTTAAAATGATGACAATCAAAACACCACCCACAAAGGTGCGTAAGATCATAAGATCAGACGCAGCATCAACGCCTTTACGGACTAAAACAATGTTCAGACGTACAATCTTTCCTACAAAAGCTATTAACTTCATTACTTCACGTAATACTTCCGTTAGATACGGTATTCCAGATTGACTGAGAGCTCTACTCCGTTCGGAGTTCCTCCATCGGCTCTTAAGCTCGCTGCGGCGGGGAGATAGCGCGCACACTAATACTGTGTAAGTAGCCGCCTCCAGACTCTGTGCCGGCTCCTCTAATGAATAAAAATAATGCCTCAACTATTCGAGATAGCTTCCTGCACTTTGGAATCGCCGACATACTGTTTTAACTGGACCATTCGAAACGTTAGCGACCATCGAATCTTAAGCCAGCTGCAAATGGTAGATAAAGCGGGCCCGGACTTTGAATACTGACTGGATTAATGAATCTACTGGTATATATAAAATAGTTAGTCTTACTTAACCTAAAGATACGTTCCTAAGATATTAAAAATTCTATGACAGTTTCTAACGAATGTAAAGACGAGTAGCTCATAAACTTGTTTAACTTGAATTGTTTTTAACAAAAATTTTAACGACCATCCCATTATTGAAGAGAAATATAGAGTGGTTTGAAACGCACCCTAGATCATGGTTTGATCTCCCTGATAAGATCGGGACAAAGTGCTAAGAGAAAGAAACATGCTACTTATTAGCATGTCACAACTACTCTGTAAACAAGAGGCCGAAAATGGTTCTGTTTATTTAATTGAAGAAGTGAATAATTGTGTTTCTAATTTTCAAATTAATTTTACAAGATTTCATGAGCAGTACAAAAGGTAAAACGATTTGTCTATAAGTCTGACTCGCTGCGAGCCATCAAGACGCCATTTGGAAAATCCTAGCAGCCGTTGGCAAATTGTGGTTACCTTTTGCAAAGTGAATGGTATTAGAGAACCTTTCTTTTAATGTAAATTTGGCTTGCTTTTAAATAAGGCTTTGCAATTAAGAGTCTTTACACTGTAAAATAGTATTATGTTGGATTCTCTTTCAGTCCCAAGTCGAGTAGTGCACTGCGCGGCGCAGATCAGATAATGGAGAAAACATGTCCGTGCAAGCAAATAAATAAGTTCATGGAAAGAAAATAACCAGATTTTCTACGTTTACTATAAAGGTAATCAATTTCGACTATTTAAAAATCCTTGGACATTATTCACACATTCACACAGCACCCATCCCAGATGACGCGTTTTCACTCGCGCGCATTTCAAAACGCGCGAGGCGCGAGGAGGTTCATACATTATCCTGTCCATATGCAGTCGCGCGTTTTTCTTTTGTTCAAATTCAAACGCGCGAGTCAAATCGCGCGTAAAACGCCTTATCTGGGCCAGCTCTAAGCAAAGCTTTTACTAAGTTTTCCCGAAAAACATACTTAAAAAATATTACTAACATCCAGGTCCCCAGACAAATTTAATGGTTTCTACTACACGTGTAGTTAAATAGGTTCCAAATTATTATACATGAGTAGGTACCTAAGTAATTATTGAAACACTACAAATGCTTACTATATTTATTCTTTTATTATTATACTCGTAATAAAAGTCGACTTCGCAGCGTATTTCATATACCTAAATACGCTGCCCCTCAATCCAAAATCAAGTTTACGTGACCACATAAGTACAGTTATACATAGTTTTCAAAGGGCACAAGAACTCCTAAGGCAAGGATCCGTCTGAGTTATAATTACAAACGTTCCACTAATCGCCGTGCTCTGTCACCAAGTTAATGGTAAATTATTTACTGTGCCCGACAGAAAAGTTTTTGTCGGACCCGGCACTGTAATTAAATACGCAGAAGGGGAATAAATTGCTATTAATTACTCCTCACTGTTTAAGGAAAAACTCCTGAATGGTAAGCGGTTGCTACCATTCCACATTGCGGAGAAGTTTGTTGGCTAGTGCGAAACATTTTCTTTTTTGAGACAAATCGTTGAGCCAATCAAAGAAGCCGACGAATAAATAAATAACACTATCTTTATTCATGTAGGCCATGAACGTCATTGATGTAGGCGTATAAAAATACATTTCTACTAAATGACTTAAATAATACCTACTTAGGATCTGGAAAATTCCTTATACGACCATGATATTAACTATCCAGAAACTAATGTATGCCCTTTGTCTTTTTAACAGCTTCCACTGATAAACTCATGGATGCTTTATACTAGTGACTTGTTTGAATTTTGTACTTGAAAATTTTGTCTAGTGAGTAGTGAGTACGTACCACAGAAATCTAAATAATATTAAGATTTCTGTGGTACGTACTTTTAAATGACACTAAAGCGAGGCACTTGTGATTCAATAACTTAAACGGCAACAAATAATATTATTTATGTTTCAAACGATATTTTGATATTAAAGTACATAATAAATATTTCGTATCTATGTTCACTTAAGATTGAGATCTCTCAATCAATAGTTATACTATCAAGGTACCTAAAACAATTTTTTCATGGTAGGTATTGACAACATAACAAAAAAATATCGCGTCAATAAATAGTAGGTAACTACAAATACCTACGTGTTGGCAAATATTCGTATGAGTTATGAGTTACTCAAATCGACAACTGTTTGTTAAGCGTTAACAACCGCTCTATTGACACCCGCACCGGCTGCCTACATTCACAATTGCCGACAGACCAATTAATCACCTCAAAGCCCCGATACAAGACTGTCGTGACTAAAAACGTCAGAGTACATTTTATCAGGACGGATTCCGCCGACCGCGCGGCAAATACAGGCAAATACACACAAATAAGCAATTTACAATTCCAATCCGAGCTGTGAGCCCACCTATTCATCATTTAGATTTATAGAGCTTTATCTAGACGATCTGTTTTCTTGTTTAATTAATGGAAGTAAGAATATTTTCAGCTCGTCCCAAAACCGATCGCGTTACGAATTCTATGCTAGCTTGGCTTGGACTACTCCGTTCTCATTAGTCTTGTTGAATCGTTTTGATTTCTGTTGAATCGAACTGATTTGACGCTCGGGCAGTCCATTAGATTAACGCCGTCATCATGCATTGAGATCGATGGTATATTTGAACTGGTCCTTCAGATCCATCGCAATAAGTTCGTTGCCATCGTTTATTAAAAAGCTTCATAGATTTTTGCAGGGATTGCTTCTATGATTCGCGCGAATACATAATACTTTACTTACGATTACAAAAAGATTTCAATAACGAACGGGTTTTATACACGAAGGGCTTAGCCACTGTTCCACGGAGACGGTCAAAAATAAATATGAATATGCATAAATTGCTATTAGAACTTCTATGGTGTCTCAAGCAAGACACAGGGTTTACCTAGTTTGGACACCAGTCTCCCACTAACTATTCTTGTAAATAAGATTAAGAAAAACGCTTAATACAAATTCTTAAAGCAATTACAAATTCATCAGGCAATCCCAAATTTCCCAACAGAAATTTATTAAGCGATTACGCAAGCCTAATCCTAAAAGAGGTCTAAAAAATTCCGAACAGCAAAAGTTACTTCGAATAATCCATAATCATGGCTATAACGGAAAGAAAGTTTCGTAGTACCGAGGCGTGATGAGTAGGGAAGTTTCCAGATTCCATTAGGTCTCCTTGTTCGCTTGTCACTGCGAGCTGTCTGGGCCTAACGTACAACAACAGGATTAGTGTAAATAACTTAGCCCTAACTACTGAGAAATCACACAGCGAAATAATTACTACGTGATGTAAGTTCGTGGGTTAACACAATTAGGTACGTAGTAAATATTGGAAACGTGCAAAAAAAAATTAAAAAGAAAATTCTTCGCTTCCATGCGGGCCTGGGAGAAAAGAAAATCGTGAAATGAACTACGTAGCAACATTTAAAGCCCTGCCTATCGTAGAAGCCGGGTGCGACAGATTGCCCATTGCATGCAAAGCAAAAAGCGCTTATACGAATACAGGAAAATCCACAGCCGACAGCATTTCCAATAAGGGTTGGCATCAACCAGAGGTTAGTGTTTTATAAAATAAATAAATGTAAGTTATTTCGCAAATGTAATTAAAGCAAAGCACTTCGCATTGGTAGAATCACCGCGTCGCAAACAAATGCGGATAGAGTCGTCCATATTTAAAAAAAGACAACTTAATCTGCCGCCATAACAGCTCTGGTTGTGTTTCGGCAGTATTAATGTGAGAGCCAGTACACTTGAAACCAAAGGCTCGAAGACCAGATGAGCCTACAGTCTGGCAGCACATTGAGCGACGCTTCTTGGTAGTGTCCCTCAATGGCATAAGCCGCAGTGACCGCTTACCATCAGGTGGGCTGCGTGTCTGTCTGCCAACTGAAGCTGAAGTAGTATAAAAAAAATAACCCAACAGTTGTCGTTTATTGGTGTTCCGAGACTTCCGAGGTGCTAACATGTGTGAGAAAAAGTTATACGTAAGTAAAAAATCATTCAAAGGCATAATGATAATGACATTTAATGACAGTCGAACTAAAAACGATGTTGCTTATTAATGGCCTTTCCATTCGCAGAAGTCGATCAAAGAGAAATCGTTTTTTTATCAGAGCAAAAGTGCATAGCAAAATAGAGCTCGATGCGCCTCTGGTAACAAAAGCATTTTATCGATGGCTTATAAAATACTTGCATAACTTCAAGAGCTCGAGAAAATGGATGTTGAAAATAATCTACGCTAGAACAACGTAGATAGACGTGATGTTTTAAAAAGTGATTTGTATTTCGTCTAGTACAAAAAATTGTGTAGTACGTTACCAAGATTTTTACACTCATTTCTAACATTAAAAAAGCGCCAGAAAATTAACTACTACCTAGCACCTAGCTGCTCGCCCCGTATTCGCAAAAGTGGGTGGTTATAAAAAAGAAGAAATAGATACCTGCCTCGTCGTGACAAACCATGCACAACAAAAAGCATAATCTAATTTGGCGCTGTCGCTTTAAGTTATGGGCGCACATAAGTACCTACATTTTACCTACACAATTTGCCAATCTATTTTGTTTGGAAATAAACTGTGCCGTATGAAGAAGAGGTTCACTTCACAGCAACTAAGGCCCCTCGCCCCCGGCGAATTTTGTAGCGATGCAGTAGCGATGCTGTCGCGCGTCCGTATCGATAGGTACATTTGCGAAGCGGTCGCTAGCTGTGTGCGCTCGCCCACGGGCTCAGATTTAGACGCGATACTGTCGCGCTTCTGTCTCGATGCTTCTCCACTCACGCGCCACCCTCCATCCGTTCTTCCCCCGATGTCGTCCGACACGGTCGCGCGTTTGAATCGATACAGTCGCAATGCAGTAGCGAGTTGCAAATGCGACTAACACGCGTTAGTAGCGATGCTGTCGTACGTTTAGCAAACGCGCGACAGCATCGCTACAAAAAGTCGCCGTAGGCGCGGAGCCTAAAGTAGGTACCATTGTTTTAATGTTTTCGTGCTGCCTAGCACAATAATATTTATTTAATGTAAATGGTTTACCGTATTTTCATTATTATCAGTCAAAATATTTATTAGATGCGTTGTATAAAGAACTATCGTAAGTATTCATGAGTTTGAGTTTCCACATTGTATATTATGTTTAATACTAATATGTTTAATGTTGGTTGGTATCACAGATAAGGTTTTATGCACGCCAATTAAGTAACTGATAAACACACCGCTAGTTTAGGTATAACTTTTATAAATGAGAAACATTAAATTGTTGTTAGCCAAATAGCCGAGAAGCGATAAACAACACACTATAACCATGACTGTTCAAATGTCATCTTTAGAATAATTAGGTACGTTACAAAAGCCACTCGTTTCTTTTCGAGTTTTGAATAATCGGATTGGTAACATGTATGCAGCGAACTTAAATGACACATGTACATATGTATATCTGTAATAATTACACTAGTTTACATGGTTTTTGTCCTTGAAATGAAAAGTGTGTTTTCTTAAAACTTGAGATGCACTGAGTTTAAAAAAAAATATGAAAAAAATCCAACACGTCACGTTTCCAAAATATTAATTATTTTTGATTTACAAAAATGCCTACAAAAATATTAAAAAAGAAAATTTAAAATGAATTTCCTTAGCTTTTATTGTATTTTTTTGAGTCTGTGTCTCTTATAACAGACCAGCAACAATCACCTAACATGGCTTAGTCCCAGTAACCTTGATAATTTTGTCAAATCCTGATGAAAACGCTCTCCATGTTCGTCGCTGACTTCTCCGAGGGTTTCAGGGAAGAAATCAAGGTGCGAATGAAGGAAATTAATTTTCAGAGACATGCTGACACCCATTCGTTGAAAATTATGTAATAAATCAGCAATTAACTGTCTGTAATTTTCATTTTTTTTTGTTGCCCAAAAACTCTTATAAAACAGTATTCCGTTATGGGATATCCTTTCTTAGATATAATAAGTTCACCACAAACGTAACAAAAACGGTCAGGATGTACTTCACATAACCTTTTTGACATGTTAAAAACAATATTTAGTTAACTGAACACTACAAATTGCAGCAAAATTTTAGGATGAATTCAGAACCTACTTGCGGGTAGTCTTAAAATGAAATGTGTTGATAACTTGATTCTTTGACGTAATAAAAATAAAACAAATATATGTTCGCGTTTAGTTTTTGTCACTAAATAAAACTATATGAAATTCACTGGAAGGACATGAATTTTTTTGTATTTTGTAAACTAGTGTTATAATAACATTGACTCAGGTAATTCTATTTTTAGAATAAAATTAAAAGCTGCGAGTCCAGATCTTTAATTGGTGCATTAAAATTAAAATGGGTAATAATATTATAAAAGTAATAAAAGAAACAAACATTTTACTTAACTTTCATTATAATTTTCTTAGAAGAAACCAAATAAATTAATGCATAAATAACAATTAGACAAGCCATTGACTTCTTTATTTCTGATAACGCGTACAAAAGAGAAATCTTTTACGGTCAAACAAACAAACATGTCTCATTTTTTTATGGAAGAATGCACGAATTATTTAACTTCGGATGTTTAGGAACATTATAAAATCACATAGTACGGCACGATCTGGAAGTTACATCGCTATTCCTACGATTGTTTCTAGAAATACGAACTCATGTTTACAAAATATAACGATTATGTACAATGCATTACATAATAACGAACATTCGTTATTTTGTGGGCTAATTCAGTTAGCAAATTTTATATGCAACTTCCAAATTCTAGTATACTATAAAAAAATATGATGTGATTAAGAATTGATATAATCATACTATACGTATAACGGTGATTGTTGAAAATTAAATCTCATTTCTCATGGGTCTTAAAATAACCTTGACAGTACAAAAAGCCTTTGGCATTATAAAAAGAAAAAAAATGTAGTGTCAATACAAAATATTGTGGAAATAATAGGGTGGTACCTTATGGCATTGTACAGTCAAAAGCACGTCAGACGTAACACTTTGGACTTTGTACCACTCTTATGTCGGGGGCATAAGTGCTATTATCGAACTGCAAGTGTTAACCGTAATGTGCCGTTGACCGTAAGTACCTAGGATTATTATATAAATATTTACAGATAAAAAGTAATATAAAATAATAAACATTTCATGTAAAGTAAATATTATTATGTATTCGTTTAGAAAAAAGTACATAGTCTAGATATTACATTCTGATCTGACATAAGGAAAACAAATACAACTGCGAAGTTCACTTATCATGTAAAAAATTGACGATATTGGCGGATCACATTCATTTTTAGAGCCACAAGATGTACAGTTTTTCAATAATAACACATACACAACTTTATTTACAACACGGTGGTAGATGTTATAGGTACAAGTAATTATTACAACTATGTACGAACTAACTAAGAATCGAGACTTTATTTCGTCTGTAAACCAAAAGGTACAAATAAAAAAAAATGCTGACAAATTACAATTGATGCGTCAATTAATACTAAAAAAGATTCTGTCAAACCCTCTCAGCACATCTTACATGTTTTAGTGATGTAAAAAGTTGCTAAGCTATGGATTATTTGGTTTTTCAAATTTAAAAAAGTAGTAATTGTAACAAAATTGTAAATAATGATATTGGTTTACTAATAATCACGAAATAAACACTGGATTGTACAAAAAACGTTTCTACAGACTGTACAGAAATACTTGAAGCATGTTTAGAATCTCAACTATTACTTGAGAAGTGGCTATAGGCGTAGCTACCAAATGTGTGCATGAACTGTATTTCGTCTAATTGCAATATGTATTTACAGAAAGTAATAAATAGTATAATATGTATGTAGTATATAGATTGATATAGTACAAGCTTTACTTAATTTGGAACTAGAAGGCGCCGTGTGTTTTTTTTTTTTTGATATCGCTGTGAAATATACAGGGTGTCCCAGAACAGTTTCCAAAGTTTTAATATGAACAAAAATAATGAAGATTAACCACAATAACCGAAAATGGTTACAGTTTGACCAAATTTTTAGGCTTTTCTTAAATGCCCATAATTCCCAAACTGCATGGGGTAGAATTTTATTCTTATTTTTCTCATGATGGTTACAATCAATCCTGTCACCCCGTTTCGACTTGACGTTGAGTTCTGGGACACCCTGTATACACGACCTTTTGTAAATCTAAACTTTCGCTTTGTTGCTGCACATTCCCCTATGATAAAAATACCTTTACCCAATAGCACCCCTAACTGGTAGTACAGTCAGCCACAGAATTAGCTGGGAATTTGAATTGATCAAAATGACATATTATTGTGTCATCAAAATGGACCTTTCCATTTATTATATGTGCACTGTGCAGCTACTTTTGTCAATAACTGTACATTTTATTAGGACACGTCCCATTTGAACAGTTTATATTTAAACTGATAATTTACATAAAAATGATCTATCAAACAGTTTTACTGAATCGATTTCCCGTTAACATCAAATAATTAAGCCTTGTAGTTATTCTTAAAATTATTGGCCAAGAAAAAGAACTTATACCAATAGTCTATGACCAACATAAAAATGAAAGTTAAAATATTCAGAGTTCTTTGATTGACAGTGGCGTTCAGTAACGATCCACGCTACCAGCTTTCTCTACAAAATGAAAAAAAAAATGTTTTTATGAAAGAAAGTTTGGCAACTCAATGGAGTATTTGCTTACCACTTGCCACAATGAATACTTAATATTATAATTTAACGATCCCTGTTAGCTTTCTACGTTTGTAAGGCTTTCGGAAGTATGACAGTGGTGAACCAATATGGAAGCTAATAATACATTAAAATTAGAGATGAACTGAGTACTTCCATTAAAGAAAAATCGCATAGTATAGGAATATAAAATGAACTCGCTTGAAGAAATAGATAAATGCCTTTTACTTCTGTGAAATAACCTGAGCGTACTGCTGTACTAGTTTCCTGCGCATTTACCTGAAACAATCTAAGTTAATGTTGTATTTATTTCTTGCCAGAATTTTTTATGCCATCTTTTAATATTTTTCAATATTTCAAGTTATTTAGTAGACTATGTAAGAACGTTAAGAATATGTTGTGTATATTACTAAACGTAAGGGTACTCAGCTCATCTCTGAACTATACAAGTAGTTAACATTATTTTGTGCATTAATTTGATAATAGCCTAACTATTCACTGCTAATGCTCGCCATGATAAACAAGTATGGCACGATGCGAGATATTACATTATTGTACTATAATATAATGCGTATCATTTCAATAAATCGTTGTCTTCCACTTGACATCGTTACTTTGGTACCGTGTACCGTTTTGTAAATTAGCACCTATTTATTCATAAAATACCCTTTAAGTACAAAACATTTACCATTTTTTTGTCTGTAATGAAATTCGAATAAAATACTGTGGAAAATTTAGAAAATAAACATTAAAATCAGATACATATAAATTATGTTTATGACTAAGAAAAATAAATTTTGACTCCTCACAAATATTCACACGTTCGAACCGATTTATGTACATTGTATAATACATTTGTTCTATGTAAAATATTTGGTCGAAATCCATTACTAACTAGTTGCGATGATATCGCTGATTCAACATTAAAATACATTTATGTAAACGTCGCGACGTACAAACGCACCAACATTAGATCACATGTTTTTGTGACCGATTATACAGAAGTACCGCTCATAAAATCAACAAATAGCAAAAAAAATGCAACATTAAAAAATGCTCTGAGGTACATAAAAAAGTTTAACTATGAATAATATGATTCACTGGCCCATTTCTGATGTAACGATTTGAGGTGTTCAAAAGCTCGATTAGTTATGTTAAG
Organism: Mecyna flavalis; assembly: GCA_949319885.1. Lineage (NCBI taxonomy): Eukaryota > Metazoa > Arthropoda > Insecta > Lepidoptera > Crambidae > Mecyna > Mecyna flavalis. The sequence continues at coordinate 11,042,770 of OX439408.1, read as the reverse complement.
AGTCGGTACTATTTCTAACAATCCATTTTCGCCTATCAAGCTTAGCCCAGCTAGTCCTAAATATGTATGCATGGGGTCGGTGCAAGTATCAGGCCATTTGGAGAAACCTCCGACGACGGAGTCTTGCGTTTCGTAGACATATTTCCTGTTGCTACTGTAGTTGCTCATGTGTAAACTATCGAGGATTTTCAAAGACGCTCCTACCCAGAAACTATAGCACGTGTCGACGGATTTGTTCGGCCTGCCTTGGAAGCCGTCGACTTGTCTGAACAGGAGCCACCGTTTGAGCCCTTCTATCTGTTCTTCTAAGAGTTTGTCCAGCTGGTTGGTGAGGCTTAGCGTAGCGAGGGCACAGAATGTAGTGCCCCCGTGAGATTCTAACTCTGGACATTGAGCGATACCGAAGTCGTAACTCTGCAACAAAACAACAAAGGCTTTTGACTACTTATAATACATTACGGGTCAGTTTCAACAGTGTTAGAGAATTTGTCAGAAAAGAAAAGAACATCTGTCAGAAAAGAATGACGCTTCTTTTTATAATTGTCAAAAGAAACAGCGTCTAAGCTATCTAACAGTTAAATTATGAGTAACTAATCTGACAGGAGCATAACTGGGTCTTTACTCAGAAAACTAATGGGAACCGTTTTAATGCACACCAGATGCGCCTATGGAAAGTAGGGTCCAGAAGATAACTGAAATAATTCACCAATAAATCCACGGAACAGAAAAAACAAATGGAAGTGTGATACGACAGATTTACAACCGAAACCGCCTCCAATCGTAATATTTATTTTCTACTATCATTTTTACACTGCAAAAAAGAGCAAAAAGCTATATTCACAGTAAAACAACTTCAAAAACTAAGAGCGCTACAAAACCGAGATCGACGCGTGACAAGTACGACTGAGGTCAAGTAAGCGTAACCACGTCTAGTTGTGACACGCGTGCCCCGCCCACATCGCATTTCTACTGGTTTTTTTCTGTTTCGTGAATAAATCATACTTATTATCTTTATCCCAGATATTGTAATATATTCACTACATTCTTCTTATAAAAACTTCACTTAAAATAAAGATGATGCTTCCTCGTCAAATATCTCTTAACCGGGCAGTCGCGTCTGATCCCGGTATCCGTCCTTAGTCGCAACGGATACCGATCGATAGTTGCTTCGAATACCGGTATCGGTTGCACCCCAAAACATAATTAAAATTTAGTGCAACCGATACCGGGATAAGACGCGACTACAAAAATAAATATATTTAAGTTCTATTTGATCCCACAGGGTGTTTGCATTTGGGACCTTGTTAATTTTAAACATTTTGACGTTTTTTGCCTGCTTACCTTGCGAAATATTCATAACAGTCTCTGTTAAAATGCCTCCGTCCACTTGGATCCCATGCTTCGCTCCCATGGGATCCACAGATAATTTTTTTCGCCTCTTGAATCCCATAAGATCTTCAGATAATATAAATTCCGACTTAATCGGATAGGCCGCAGTAGCCGCTTACCATCAGATATAAGCTGCGAATCTATTCAGTCCACCAATTGACATCATAATAGATAGCAAAAAATTGACACAAAACAAATGAGTATACTCTACTTACAATAGACTTGATAATGTAGTCAGTAGCCTTAGCAATATCGAACCCGGACCAGTCGTCAAGTATGTAGCTGATGCACGCGGCGCAGTACACGAACCTCATGTCGGACTCGCAGCCAGACAGCGTCGCCGAGAACGTGCCTTCATCTGTTTGAAGCGCCTTCACTCCTACGGAACAACATCAGGCATGTTAGTTGCAACCACAGAACAAATAGTCACCACAAGACATATTACGACGAGCCAATTGGTGTAATGGTCGAGAAGTCGGCTATTACACCAGAGGCCGCGGGTTCGATCCACGCACGGTACAAACATTTGTGTGCAAGATCATTGTCTGTTTGTATCGGTCCTGTATAATATGTATGTATTTACAAAAAAATAAGTATGTAATGTTTATGTATTTTTATTTAAGTATCCAGTTTGGCGCTAAGTTGCGCTTTAACTACAAGGTCATAGAGCGAAAGTAGGTTACTTCAAAGTAAAAATACAACTTTCATTTACCAAGGTTTTTAACTTAATCTAACAGACTAGTGTAGTTCACGTGATTAAACAAATTAAAAATACTAAAATTAAGAGAAAACATCCACAAGAGAGTAAATGTGTTATGTTTGAAAATAATTCCATCAACAATAGGGAAGATGCATATATATAATAATTATGAAAATTTTATGACTAAAATGTTAAAATAATATAAAAGAAAGGTCACTGCAACATTTTTTTTTTACATAATGTTGTTTTTTAACTGTAATTACGAATTAAAAATAACTGAAACGAAACGTATTTTAAAACAGCAATCAACTTATTTGACGTTAGACCGACAAACTTATTTGTTCTGATGGCGGCGTCGCTATTGTCAGTATAGAACTGTCAATAAATATCGCTTTTGCATTGCATTTCACGTAGTTCCAATTTTGGCCACCGGAACACATAAGTTTGTCGGTCTATATGGTTGAAAAAGTAAATATTATTTTATCGGAATATTAATTGCGTTTTTGTAATAAATATGGAAGTTGGGTTCATCAAAGCAGACTCCAGGAATTTACCAAGAGTTAGTGTTGACATGGTTCTAACTTTATTTGTCGAAAGTGCAGAGTTTTCAAGGGTAGAAATGAAAGGGACTAAATCACTACGGTATGTTTATATCATAGTTGTTAAACTTTGTATTTTCGCAACTTGAAACCACTTTTTTCTCAGTTTTGGGTCAGAAGGTCCTGTTAAAAACAATTAATTTGGAAACTTTGTTGAAATAGATGTGTGTTGACCGTGTTGACTCGTGTTTTATGCCAATGTCCACATTGGCATAAAACACGGTTTTTTTCGGAATATTAATGGTATTGTTATGATCACCTGATGTTGATAGATAGTCCATTTTAAATTTTTTACAAAAAAATATTTCAAAACTCGAAAAAATATGCAAAAGTATGAAAGCCAGCGACGAACAAGTACAGTGAAGTACGACCACTCGACTAGTGAGGCAGTGACAAGACTTGAGTGACGTCATTCATGTCATCGGAACCATAGGTCCGTTTTCGCGCGAAAATTAAAACGGTCAATTTAAAACCGCATTTTTTCCGATAAATTACAATGTATTAATTTTTTAATTTAACTGTGGTTTATTCTACATGGAATTCTTTAAAATGAAGACAAAAATAAAAATAGTGCATGTTCCCTATTGCTGTGGCATTTCTTGACGCCTTTCTAACGGCAAAACATCTTGCTAAGAATGAGGAACACATAAATAAATGATGGATAATTTTATTAAAACGTATAAACTATTGAGGACGACCCATTTGGTACAATGGTCGAGAAGACGCCGACAGAGGTCGCGGGTTCGATCCCCGCACGGTACAAACATTTGTGAGCATGAACATGTCTGTTTGTATCGGTCTGGGTGCTTCATTGTATAATACGTATGTATTCACAAAAAAAATAAGGTAATGTTTATCCGTTGTCTGTCTGGCACCCATAGCACAAGCTAATGCTTAGTTTGGGGCTAGATGGCGCTGTGTGAATAATGTCTAGAGGTAAGTATTTAGAGACATTTATTTATCATTGAGTTCATGGGTTGATAATAAGGAACTATCTCACTATGGAACAGAGTTTATAAAATTCACTGACAAGTCATTAACTTGTATTCACCTAATAACCTCATAATTACCTGCAACCAATGCTTTCCTGTTGACTCTGGACAGGTCATCGCCTAAAGTTAGGAGTATGCACAGGCCTGTGTAGGTCATGGCAAGGTGGCCGCATCGGTACAGGCTATTCGCTTCGTCCAGCTCAATGTTGACGGTGGAGGAGCCCTGGAAGCCGCACGACGACATGTCTCCATCTACGAACAGAAATCACCATATTATGAACATTATATTATGGATATTGGAGACCACATCTCGGTAAACGTAGTTTGGGACGGCCTCTGGCCAGGTGGAGTGACGTTTTGCGCAAAAGAAGCTGGATGCGAGTTTCCGAGGATCGATCAGTGTGGTGAATGTTTGGAGAGGAGGCCTATGTCCAGCAGTGGACTGAGCTATCTCAGTCCACTGCTGGACATAGGCCTCTCCAAAAAAGTGCAAAAGCTGCTAAAGTGTGAAGCTTGTAATATAAATAATGAAAAGATAAGCCTATGCTTATCTTGTGATAATGTATATTACAAGCTCCACACTTATGCATGGGTGGTGTATCTAATGAAATAGGAATGATAATTTCAGAAAAATATCCCTACTATGTATCTATTTTAAATGCGAAAGTAACTCTGTTACTCTTGCACCCTTATGACACTTAACGAATATTTACGAATTTGGTTCAGAAATCGTTTTTACGGGAAAAAAATTACTATGCTAGTCCCACCGTGCTATGAGTGCTACGCACTCACTTGTGCACTATAATATCTTTCGTAACTACGAAGGATTTTATATTATAGTGCATGCACAAGTAACTTACTACTTAGTTGTTCTTAAAGATTGGCCGCCGAGGAGGGCATTAATATCTGACGAATTTATTTGCACAGTTCATATACATATTTATTATTTCAAATTTTAATTTTATAATAGCAGCATAACTTAAATATGCATCCACAAGGAGGAATCACTATTATTTTATTATATGTATAAGACCAAATGTACAATGCAATGTAAGAACTAATAACTTATCATGTCAAAATTTGTGAACCATTAACATAGACAATTTGTATGGTGTAAACATATTAATACATAATAAGGAAGACATTTTGGTGGACTTAACAGAATCATAGGCCTGGGCGCGTTTCGGGCGTCGTGAAATTTTGTAAACAAGCAAGTCAGTCGCGTTTCGGGCGTTTTCGAAAATTTATAAAAAATGCCTACACCGAATGGTCGCAATTCGGGCGTCCTATTTATTTAGCTCTTTCAGATAGTCGCGTTTCGGGCGCTTTATATAAATAGGACGCCCGAATCGCGACCATTCGGTGTAGGCATTTTTTATAAATTTTCGAAAACGCCCGAAACGCGACTGACTTGCTTGTTTACAAAATTTCACGACGCCCGAAACGCGCCCAGGCCGAATCATAAAGTTCTCTGAATAAATAATGATGCCATGATGAGTCACTATAATCTTTTAAACTTACAGCATTGCAATGAAATGAGGGAAATTTATTTGCATAGTATAATATACAAATAAGTTATCTTTATCCCATTTAACCAGTATATGCCGCTACGTCATTTAAACAGTAGACTATTTAAATATAATAACATTATATACACAGGTGATAAGACAGTTTACAATAACCTTTATTTACTCCATAGTCTCTTAATGACATCTGCTTATCAACAAATTGCTATAAACATCTTTCATTACATTTAGCAGGGATTATTTTATATTGCTTACATTTATATTTAAATACATAAATTATTCAATGTCAAAGTCAAATCATAAACAAAATTAGTATTCCCATATCTTTTTCCTGGAATATACAGTATGGGAATGAATGCATGGAAGAAGAAACATTTTTAACCATAGCATTTAACATGAGATGTTTCAATCTTTTAATTACATTTTTCTAATTTTTACCCACAAATAGTTTAAATATGAGAGAAGTCTATTGCTCTGTCTAACACATATGAGAGAATGTAAAAGTTTCATTGATATTGTCTAGTTGTTTGTCATCCCTGAATTTAAATTAAATTAACCATAATTTTTTTGTGTTACTTGCCACATAATAATTCAGTATTAATAAAAATCAACTGCCCATGATTCCGGACAATATTTTAAATTGACATAAAATATATGAACTTTATACTTATATTCTTATTTAATGTTGTAATAAGTTTCATAATTAATATGTACAAAAATAAAATACCTTCAAAGTTGTAGTGCCCCTTAAAAGTTTTTAAAATATTAAAACTTTATCAACTACTTACTGTCTTTATTAGGTTCCACCTGCAGTTGGTATATCCATTCTACTATCCTTGACCTCAGGTCTAAAGAGATTGAAGATATGGCTCCAAGTACATCCAAGCCACTCACTGAGAAATAAGCTATGGTAACTCTGTAAAGATCAACACCAAAGCTAACAGTTTACAAAACTGTTAATCAAAAGGTACAAACGTACCATAATATAGCCAACATCTCAATTAAATAATTGGGATATTGGCTCTGCTTTACTTTACTATTACATCAAAATATAATCAATTCAATTAAATATAAATTATATTTACCTGGTGGTATCATGTGAAGATAACGATGATGGTAAGATATTTAAAAACCTCATGAAATATTTCACATGTTGCCGGTGTGCCAGTTCCTTCCTCTCCTCGTAATTCATTTCTATTTTATACGGTCGAGTTTAAATAAATCAATCGACAACTTTTATAATAACTGATATGGCTATGTTCGAAAAAGTGTGTTAAAGAACGAAGGATATATTGTGAATTTAAATATAAACTTGATGAACGTCTGCTTGAGTTACTAATTCATAATTCACTAATAATTTTTCTAAGAACTTAAAAATTAATGAAACGCTGCAAAACCGCTCGCTACTTCGTTAGATGTCAGTCAATATGACAGCTGGTTTTGACTTTTGACAAATATATTTCTCGACGACACATCTGGATGTAGGGATGGCGATCTGAGATCGATTAATCGAAGAATCGATTTTTTGAGCCAAAAAGATCGATTTTTTAAATCGATATGTAGTACTGAATCGATTCAGTGAATCGATATTTCACCCTTGAAGATCGACATTCGATTTTTTTTTAGGTTTTGGTATAAACCAAAAAAGTATTTACAATTAATTTAATGTAAGTACGCGTATTATAAGAGTGCTGCCGGCTGCCGGTTATATTCGAAAACTCGCGAAATGGCCTTTCTTTGTATCTGTGAGTGTGATGACATTTCTTGTTGCGTCATCATTAGAGGTCGGATATTCGGATGCATAATTATTTACCTAAACTTCATTTTTGCTACAATATTATGGAAGCGCCTTCTTAAAAAATATTTTTTCCTAATTAATCCCGCGATTCCGGGAAATTAGTACATGCGAATCTAGTCGATATCACGGTGGGAATTGACGTCTTTAGCATGTGGCATTTTTTTAACCGACTTCAAGAAGGATTTCATTGTGAATTCGTATTCAATAAAAATCTTTTGAAAATTTTAGAAAAAATATGAGGCCATCTTTATTTCTGTTATAAAAAATTTAATTTGTCAAATCCAAAACCCCCAAATTTTTTTGATACAAAAGTGCACTCCATATTAGCACCTTAAAATAAGTAAATATAGCTACACCCGATTTGATTCAATAATAAAAAACTAAATTTGACGATCAAGTTGATTTTATCGATACAAAAGTGCTTTCCATGTTAAGACAATACCTCAATTTGAGGTAAATATGCATCCGAATATCCGATCTTTATTTATAATACAATATAAATCAACTTGAAAAAAAGATCGATTTTTCAGAAATCGATCTTTTTGGCCTCGATTTTTTGTGGATCGATTCATTGGGTCACGATTCGAATCGATTCAAAAAATCGATTTTTTTCGGAAAGAATCGCCATCCCTATCTGGATGATGATGCAGTCCGAATGTTAAAAAATTAAATTTTTACTCGGTAACAATATGTAATGAAACGAAATGAATAGAATAGAATAGAATTTTTTTTAGGTATTTTACAATTTATATAGGGTGACTGATCCAAATGCTAGCACTGCACCAAATAATCAGCACTCCAAATAAATAGTAAAATTATAAGGTTTTCACTAACTAATTTGGGTTACCACTTTACAAATAAAGAAATTGATGTTTTTGCAATCCTACTACACGCAATACCATACTTTCCGACTTTAAAATGGCGAATTTTTTGTAAACAAACGTTTATGTCCTGCAGTCCATCCTATTTTTTCCTGTTCTTAGTGATCGAACGTAAGATCATGTGTTTACATTTTATACTATATTAGATCTTGTAGATATTTTCTACTGAACCTTTTGATTCATCTGATTTCTTAGATAGTTTACGAGGATAATTTAAAAAGTCAGAGTTGAGATTAAGGTGATATATTGTTAAAACATGTGGTGCTGATATATGGATCTAATATTTTGCGAATTCCAAATTATCAGCACTGGTGCTGAGAAAGATATACTCTAATGAAAATCTATTAAAATCTTAGATGCAGTAAAAATTGGATTATTCTCACTAGCCTCGAAAACCTTTAAGAGGAACCAGTCCAGTCGCTATTAAGAAAGACGCGCAAGAAGCTCCCAGGCCCTGATCCAATATTGTCGAACGAAGAAGGGAAGTTTTAGTGAAGTGGGTTTCAGATTGCTGTCCGAAAGGATTCCCAAAAAGAAAGATGTTACACTTTGTTAAGTTTATAAATACTATTATGAAGATTATAAGTAAAATATTTTTTTTTATCCTTAGTCACATATTACCTACATAATAAAGTCAATAAAAGAAATAATAGGTACAAATAACCATTTATTTCATAAATTTCAATACCACTATCACAGCTGATAATTGGCTCACTCTATGCTAATATTTGGTGGTGATGGTGCTAGTAAATGGTGCAATGGTTTACTCTTGCCTATCTAAAAAAAAAATTGGATAAAGATAAACATATTTTTTTTCAATAATCATCTTACTGATTGTATATTGATACTAAAAAACTCGTCATGACCGGTGAAACAGTATTTTTCAATGTGATAAACGGGCTTAACTTAGGACTAACTCTTAAAGTGCTGATAATTGGATCAGTTACCCTATGTATATTGATTAATTAAATGATACCAATTTAATTATACTGAAGGATTTACAATACCTAAAAGGTTTCCGCTCAGCATGATTGTGCCGCGCGGTAAGCGAAGCTTACCATGCATGGCTGAGCGCTGAGTATTCTGCGGATACCTAATGCTGGCCATACACCATCCTTCCTATCGTCAAATCGACATGATACACGCACGATCGATTGGATCAAACCGAATTGACCGTGTGTGGGCGTGGCGTGGATTGGCACTTTATAAAGGGTCTATTAACTTAATTTAAAAAATATACATACTAAATCTATGACTTAATTACTAACACCATGGAAATAAACTAACACACACACATAATTTTTTTTCTGTTGACGTGTGTGTGCTATGTATGACTGGTATGAGCAAAGAGTATAGTAATACATTGGGAAGGTATGAGTTGATTGACTGACTTATCTGTAATACCTACCTTGAATCTAAATAAATAAAAGATATCTTGACATTATTATACACAGTATCTTGTAGTAAATTAAACATTTTATTATTTTTAAGTTATCTAATTTAAAAGTTACAAAATACAATTGGACTAATTGAATGTTCAATTGTCAGTAAGACGAAGATAGCGAAATGAATTTGACAGATTTCTTTAGCTTCTACTCTCTCTGGTCACGGTTGCCAACTTAGGGGTTTTCCCCCCAGATTTAGGGGGTAAATAAGTGAGTTGGGATTTTTTTAGGGGTGTTATTTTTTTAGGGGTATTTTCAGGGATTTTTATAACTTTAAACATATATTTCTTTTGTTCCAAATTCAGCAAAATAAAGGTGAGTGTAGTCTCCATAACCTTGGGATAATCCAATACAGCGTATCATCTTCATTTTTATACATATCGCCTTAGCGACAGACATCTAGTGCGATTGTTTGTTATTAAGAGTACAGAGTTGAATAAAAAATAAAACACGAATTCCACCATGTTGTATATGACAAATATGACAATGACAATTATATCTTTCCTCTAAATATTAGTGTAGAAGAGTAAAAACAAATTATATTACTGCACATTTTTTATTAATTAATTGTAATTATTTTTATTAAATATTTTTGGGGGGATTTTCAAGCAATTGAGGTGATTTTAGGGGGTTTTGACTTAGGTTTAGGGATAAATATTTTTTAGAGTTGGCAACCCTGTCTCTGGTCCTTCCTTTTTCATGGCTGACGTTCGTAGGAACAAACCGCAGTCATGAAGGTTTTTAATCATTATTTTGATATTGCTTTGAGTTTAAAACTAAAATAAGTACCTGATAGAATTTAGTAATGTAAAATATGAACGTGTATAGGATCTAGTTAAAGCCGATTGTTAAGATTTTCGAGATATTCATTGATAAGTTATGCCGTGTTGTGGAGAGTGAAATTTCATGTTGTGAATACAGTGATCCGTGTGGTTTTATTCCATACATTTTGATGTAGAAAAGTCAATTCTAGTGTCTCTCAGAGGTCTTATACCTCCTTGTAATGCTAACTGATCTCAAACGTTTAATTTGGTAATATTTTTTGTTTATAACCTCAAATCATATTTGTAGTTGAACGTCTCATTCCCGGCGACGGGATGTCAGAAGTTATTCGAAGTGGTGGACGAGCACAAGCTCCGTATCTTCTACGAGAAGCGCATGGGCGCGGAAGTGGAAGCTGACCAGCTAGGCGATGAATGGAAGGGTTACGTGCTCCGCATTGCCGGCGGTAACGACAAGCAGGGTTTTCCCATGAAGCAGGGAGTCCTGACCAACAGTAAGTTAAGCATTCACTGAAATACTCGGAAGTGGATTGTTATTCAGTCACTTATCGAATGAGTAAGGTTAACTCATTCAATTTCATACCCTAAAGATAAGAACTAAAGTTTGTGAATTACGATACAGTCGGAATGCTGTTAAATTTCGTAAGTCGCTAAGGTTTTAATGTTCTTTTCAGGCCGTGTCCGCTTGCTCATGTCGAAGGGCCACTCATGCTACAGACCTCGCCGTGATGGTGAAAGGAAACGCAAGTCAGTCCGTGGCTGCATTGTTGATGCTAACCTGTCTGTGTTGGCTCTGGTTATTGTTCGTAAAGGTGCCCAGGTATGTTTTTATCTAGTAAATTTATAAAATAATAATAAAATATTATAATGCAGTCATTTCTTGATTACACCTTTGATAATTTCACTTTTTATACTTTCTTTGAATTCTTATAATATTCACATCAAGATAATACTATAAACGTTCTTGTAAATCTCCCTGTTCTTACTGTTTTCAAGATCCTCAAATCTTGGTAATTATATGCGGCAGGGTATAATAATTGATTTCTAGGACTTGTCAATGAATATTTTGTCCTGCGACATTATCCTAGTATATCAAACATGTAAATAAATCATTATTCAAAGTAATTAATGATTTCTTTTCATCAGTGATTCTTAGTAATAATTTTTTCTTTGTTGATTACAGGAAATTCCCGGACTTACTGACGGTAATGTCCCTCGCCGTCTAGGACCTAAACGTGCATCTAAAATCAGGAAATTGTTCAACCTTAGCAAAGAGGATGATGTCCGCCGTTACGTTGTCAAACGCCTCCTCCCACCTAAGGAGGGCAAGGAAAATGCTAAACCCAGATATAAGGTATGATTGAAAAATACAAATCCTTATTTTCAGAAAACTAAAGAATTAGGTTATGTAGTGTATAATTTATTTGTAATTTTTCTTTGTGTTATCATATAGATTTGGTTTGAATCACTAGTTAGTAAAGTGTAATAAGAATAGGCTATTTGACTGTGTTTAAAATATGGAACAATTTGTTGTCATCCTAATTTTTCGGCTCTCAGGATCTATAGGAACTGGTACAAATAGTTTTAGATGTACTTGTACATTTGGGTACAACACACCACTTATAAACCATTATTTTATGCAATAATTTTCAAAACTATTTCACAGTTTGTTGTTGAGTTTGTTGTTTATTTATTTGTGACGTCATCTGTCAAAAATTGCGTTTTGGCGGGTAATTTTTTAATTCAAACTTTAACATTGATTTTCTCCGTATATACGACAGATCTCCAGGAAATATTAAAACGGTTTGCATTTTATACAATAATAAATAATATAAAACTATTTTCCAGCAGTAGTCAAATAGCCTATTGGTTTAAAAAGGAAAGTTACTTTTGCAGCTGTAAGTTTTATTAATATTCCAGAGTAATTATTTTTACCTATGTTACTACTGGTTTCTGCTACCTAATGCACTAAGCATTATCCCAGGGAAGTAACCCTATGATGTCCTTTCCCCAAGGACTAGTTGATACTAAGTTCTGTGGTAGGTGTGAAAATGTAATGGACAGATATAAAAGTTTCTCAGACAATTTAGGTATAATATTAATAAAAATTCTTTTCTTATATACCTTAGCCCTGATTACATATTGGTTCTAAATTCTGCATAATTTGGAAACAGCAGCATCAGGGTATATCAATGGCGCCGAGCAGAAGACTCAGACATAAATGTCTGTCTACTTTTACAGTGTGCTGAACATTATTTTAAACAAAAGTATGTTATATCATAACCATATTGTTAGAGTTATTGGATGAGTTATTCATGACTATTTTGTTCACTCTAGGCCCCTAAGATCCAGAGGCTTGTTACCCCCGTAGTGCTCCAGCGCAGACGCCACCGCCTGGCCCTCAAGAAGAAGCGCCTGGCTAAGCGCAAGGCCTCAGAGAATGAGTATGCCAAACTCTTGGCCCAGAGAAAGAAGGAGTCTAAGGTGAGCAAATATTTATGTGTTAAGCCTGTGGCCATACATAAGTAAGCTTTAAGTACTATGCTCAATAATAAACTTAATTTATATTTATTGGATAAAATCTAATCTTGTGTATTTTTCATTTACCATTCATGATAGTAAGGAATGTGTTGGGTTCATTCATTTGTGGCAATGTATTTATTCAGCATAGTCTTAAAATATACACAAACAATAATCTATTTATAAAAAAGAAATAATAAATTGATCCACAAAAAAATGCAAGGCTAGCACCTAAAATACTAAGTTAGCATCTAATTTAGTAGTTTAGGTGCTAACTTAGTATTTTTAGTTGTTAGATTGGTGATCAATTAAATACAACCCTTTATAAAATACAATCACACAATTTTTTTTCCTTGAAACACTTGTACAGCTGGTACCATATGACCATATCTTTATATGGAAAGTAGTATTGGGCTGTGAGAGCAAGGTGCTGTGTCTTACCCCTTGGTTTATGCTTGATATAGACAAAGGTATTAAATCAGCGACAAATTCAATCTTTATTGCTGCTTACTAATATACTTAATATTGTAGAAATAATTTGACAAGATCTTGCATTATTAGCCATAGCTAATAATGCAAAATCTTGCCAAATTATTTCTGACCCATATATTGATGACCCAGGTCTGCCTTTAAAAGAGAATAACTAGGTACAAGTCTCGAGATTGTTCAGGGGTATTAGTGTTACTAGAGGTGTTGTAATTTCTTTATGCATCACCATCTATGAAATTAGGTACTCAATGGTTCCTGTAAAAATGCTAAATTTGTAGAGGCTTGTTTTTTGTTAATATGAAGGATGCGATGTTTTTTAACTCAGTAAAAGGCGACAGAAATTAGATATAAATTATGACAACAATATTCAAGACTGATTAATAACAATATAAAATGTGTAATCTTTCAGGTACGCCGCCAAGAAGAGCTCAAACGCAGGCGTTCAGCTTCAATGCGCGACTCGAAGAGCTCCAACCAGAGTGCGCCCCAGAAGTGATCATCTCTTACAATAAAAATAAGTAAAACCTACTTCTGGTTTCATTTAACAACACAAGCCCTACTGATATACCTATAAGCTGGCTGACCACGAAAATAAAAAAACCTGCTCTGGAGGCGCCACATTAGTAGTATAGCAACACTTGGTTGCTATGGTTATACTCACAAATAACTTACAATGTCCAATCCTACATAAATCTTATGTAGGTATCCAATAAGTAGACAAAAGATCCAATAGTAACAAGCCACGGTTGACAATTGACATCACACTTTGACAGACAGATGGACAGCAATAATGAATGACGTCTCTGTTTTTTTATTTGATTGTTGCCACTTGAAGAAATTAGTTCCAATACTTTTCCGCAAAATGGCGAGATTTTTTATTTTAATGGTCGTTGAAAAATAATCCATAATGTTGAAATGTCTGAACCGATTTTGACATTTTTCTGAAAAATATCTACACCTCGACAAACTTATCTGTTCCGGCGGCGTCGCTACTGTCGGTTTAGTTATGTCATCTATACTAATATTATAAAGAGGAAAGATTTGATTGTTTGTTTGAATTGAATAGGCTCCGAAACTACTGAACCGATTTGGATAATTCTTTCACTGTTGGATAGCTACACTATCCCCGGTGAACATAGGGTACTTTTGATCCCGGAAATGTGGGGGGAAGAGGGGGATATTTAAAAAAATAAATTACGCGCGGGTGAAACCGGAAGCGTCGGAAGGCTATGCATGCACCATAACCGCAGGCTAACTAAACCTACTGCGGCCGTTTGTGGGCCTCGAGACTAAAGCGTTTACTACCCACTAAACTCCCCCGGTTTCTCCTTCACAACCGATTGGGACGAGCCGGTGCCAGCCTGGTGGCTATTGACCAGCCCATGATTGATAGTAGTGGCCTTGCTTTTTGCACCGGGGATCGTGATGTCATGTTTGTGATACCTTTTTTTGCGTCAAGAAATACTGTTACGCACCAGCCCGGCGTCCCTGACAAAACGGACGCCGGACCCCTCCTGCTAAAGCTGGGGGTCACTCAGGGACGGAGGTTCGTCCCGAGCGGTGTGTCGGACTTGCACTTCAGCCCTACCAACTAAAACCTGACGATAAACCTCTCAGCGCAGTGAGGGGGAATTTTTTCACTTTGGATAGCTACACTATCCCCGGTGAACAAAGGGTACTTTTGATCCCGGAAATGTGGGGGAAGGGGGATATTTGGAAAAAGAAATAACGCGCTGGTAACACCGCGGGCGGAAGGCTATAATATTATAAACGCGAAAGTTTGTAAGTATGGATAGACTTTTGTTACTCTTTCACGTAAAAATTACTGAATTGATTTCAATCAAACTACAGTAATATAGCCTTTACATCAGAACAACACATAGGCTACAATTTATAAAGATATACCCGCGGGATAACGTCCTATAGTTCACGCGGGCGAAGCCGCGGGCGGAAGGCTAGTTAAATGTATAGACCGACAAACTTATCTGTTCCGGTGGCGGCGTCGCTACTGTCTATTTAGAACTGTCATTAAATATCGTTTGTTTTTGCATTGCATTTCACGTAGTTCCAATTTTGGCCACAAGTGTACTCAGACCCATAGATTTAGTATATTTTTTATAGATATGCCACCAAGCGACCGGGTGTAAGAGATAGACATATTATGACGTCAAAATATGACCAAATATTTAGACGTGCAATAGTAATTTTGACTTTCTGATTAGTTTGAAAATAATACAAAACACTATCAAAACTATTTGTTTACTAAAAACAATTCCGACCGATTTTAATGAATTTCGTGATCGGTAAAGTGCCCGAAATATTGGCACGCGTGCCATTGGTTCGCCATCTCTGATATAGACTACCTATCTATGAAAGGTTAAGGATTTAATAACAAGAAAATTAGATAAGATATGCATTTATTTAATATTTTATACAACATTAATAGACAAAATAAAGTATAAAATTGTTAATGCTTAAATATCACAATTAATTAAGCTGTTTTAATGCAGCTGATGATAAAAACATCGACAAAGCCCATAGATAGGTATTAAATTGAGAAATATTTTTCATTAGATCTAAGATCTAATCATCTTCATCGGAAAACGTTAATACCTGAAATTAAAAGAAATATTTTCATCACATAATAAGAAGGTCTTGGGATATTTGACTCACAATTAACTATTACTAATTTTAGATAATATACCAACTCGATGTGCGGTTACTAGGTTATATGTAGTCACCACAAAGAATTTCAGTAAGAGGCTACATACCTACCTACTGCCTTTTTTAGTGATGATAATTAATATGGCCGTAGATGTGTACACCTTTCCCATTACAGAAGGACCTACAAACTTATCTGTTCCGATGGCCAAAATTGGAACTACGGGAAATGCAATGCAAAAACGATATTTAATGACAGTTATAAATAGACAGTAGCGACGCCGCCACCGGAACAGATAAGTTTGTCGGTCTATACATTTGATTTGAAACTTTAAATTATATTAACTTACGTCAGTCATCTCTGCAGCTAAATGCAGCTGTGACAAGCCAGTAATGTCCTCCAAATAGCTGCCGCTATTGAAGACCTTGAGCAAGAACTCCGTCCCCTCCTCTTGGTACTGGTTCAGAACCACTTCGGAGCACGCAATGCACTGCTTGAACTTTGTGCACGTAGGTACCACGGTCTGGTATGAGTGCAGAAACCCACGAATGGAATGCGGTATGGGGCCAAGAACTCCTTGAGTCTCAGCCGGTAAATCGAGATCTGGGTCGCTTAAATTACATATAGCTGGCGCTTCGATCCTGTAAAAAATGAGAATTTATCTATAGTAATAATACCTAAAATTAATTATTATATAGAAGAAAGATTTGATTGTTTTTTTGTATTGAATAGGCTCCGAAAATACTAAATCGATTTAAATAATTCTTTCACTTTTGGAAAGCTACACTATCCCCGGGTGACCTGAGGTACTTTTAATCCCGGAAATGTGGGAGGAAGGGGGGATATTTGAAAAATAAATTACGCGGTAAAACCGCGGGCGGAAGGCAACTTATAATAATATTAAGTAACAGTTCAACTTATTCTATTCACTTATCGTTTATAACTGAAAGGGCTCTGAGGAGAAATCTGAGGACTTTCAATGAGGCGTCAATGTTTAATTTTTTGTTTTGAGTTTCTGATAATTTATTGTATTTTGTTTAGAAAAGGCAAAAAAATTACACCATTTTTTGTACATCTTAACACATTGAATGACAGCGACTTGGGATATTTATACTTCGTTCTACCTTTATGTAATATTTCCGAAACAATTTATTTTATCGTTCCCTCATATTATATGTGATGTTATGTAAATAAGAACTACTTTCATGCGTGAGATAAGAACTAAGTTACCTCAATGGATGCTGAAGTAATGCGACTAGCACTTCTACAGCCAAGGCTCCAGCGATAGCAGCCACCCCAGGCCGCGTCACCGTGCATTGTTGGTCCAGCGTGCGGTCTTTTACTGACTGGAATAGATTTTAAAGTGCCAAACATTATTAAAAAATTTGACGTTTAGAAAATATTATGTATTCAATTTACTTTGATAATACAACTGATGACGTTAGCGTGTGCACAACGTAAGATCCATTGTGATAGTTTTATTAATATATTAGTAGAAAATGAATGGTCTACAACACCATTTGGAGTGGCGAAAAGTGTGTGTGTATTACACTAATCTATCAAATACTTAATGAATATCCCACTGTCACAAACTTCAAAGGGTCTATATAGATTCAGGCGGTTAACTTACATTTCCAGGCGCAGTGACGTCATTGCAGAAATAACAGCCCAACTGACCACCGGGCACGTAAGCTGCTCCCAATGGAGTATCCTCAGCTGGTGTTTTACCCAAGCCGTGCCGTATTACTAAGTAGCTGTCGAAACCTAAAGCTGCGTTTATAACTATCTGTAAATTGAGTATTAGGTTAATTATCGAAAATAATAATATATAGATGTCAAAATCATGGGTATCATGGGTAAAACAAAAAAAATAAAAATTAAAAGATTATTTTAAAAAATAGTTTTTTGCCATAAGTTTAGTCTTTGAAGCACCATTAGACACAAATTAATTATCTAACGCTTGTACAGTCGGCAGCACATCTACCCTAACCTGTCTAATTCCTACAAAAAAATTCAGCTTAATTTGCATAGTTTTTTTTTGATAGTTGATCTGCTGCCAGTCTACTACAGTCGACAACGAAAGTCGGAACATCTTTTATTTATAGGTTCATTTTGATTTTGATTGTACATTATGAAAATGCAATACTTGTATCGTAAAGTGATCATCCGCCATGGTACCAAACGGTCGTTGTATTTCTAAATTATTAGTAATTACCTTTCCATAATGAGCAGCAATGAGCGTGGGCAACCATCTCGCCTCTCTTGTATCCAATAGCAAAAATATTACATCATGTTCCGCAATAGCTTCTGTAATATTCTTGATATTGGCTATGGTCTCTTCTTTTAGAGACTCTCCTACCGGATGTCCCGGCATTGGAATGTGAGCAATAATGCCTTTACTTTGCTGTAAAATGAATTATTGTGGGTTCATCATTTGAATAAAATAATGTTTAATATCTATTAAATTATTATCTGGAAATATAAGGAGGGCCAATTACAGCTTGTTGGCCTAGGTGGGATAGTGGAAAAAAATAATGACAATGATGGTAAATCTTAGCGTGAGACTCGCTGAGAATGCAATTTGGCATTAAGTCCGCCTTATGTATTCTTGATTGTGCATTAAAGTTTAAATAAATAAAGAAGATACCGAAAATATACATTTATGCTCAACTACCAATAAACATGCAGTACAGAAACAGGATGAACACATACATATTTTATATAGTTCATCACGTAAATTACCTGGGTGTTCATCCAACCCACGACCCCAGGACGTAAGACAGTCGCTTACTATCAAATGCGTCATCAGTGCAGTAAACTTGTTAGAATAAACTTTTCTAAGGGTAGATAAACGAATCAAGTTCCAGGCTTGAGTGGCCATTCCATTTGATAACGACTTGCTTTACAATGGAATTGACTTTGGTTTTATATTAATTAAACTTACAACAGTTGGAAGAATTAGCTTCAAATTATCTGCAGCAGCTTCAGCTTTTTTCCTCCCTCCTCCAAGACAATCCTGGTAATTGAACAGTACTTGCCGCGTCGGGTTTGAATATGACACCTTACCGCTATCGATAAATGTCACGTGCCGGAAGCCCCATGCCTGAAGAGATTAAAAATAAAAAATAAAATAAAAAACGAAACAGGAATAAAAATATTGGATCTAATTCGTTTCAACGTGATGAGAGTAATCTATACCTCTATATCCCAGGCTTATACAAAATAACAGCGCGAAGGGTGAACCTTTACATTGCGCATGGTGAGTGGTAGCATTTTAAGTGCTTGCCTGTATTAATTTTGTAATTTTAAATTTCATATGTTGGTACAGTCAGCGTCAAAATGATCTAAGCTTGAACCACCAAAAAAATCTGAACATTTGACTTTAATACTCGTTTTCTACTTCCTTTCAAATCTTCTTTTGTTTTGGAACATATTTCTAATCCTAGCGTAGGATACTATGATACTTAATAATCAAACATCTTCAACTGACTAGTGCACAGACCAGGGGGTAATTCAGTACGTTAGTATTCTTACCAATAAATTACGAGCAACATGGCATCCCAGGGTGCCCGCGCCCAGTAGCAGACATTTCGTGCTTTTCATTATGTCCACATCTAAGTCGGGGACTAGTCGCCATTTCATTAGCTTTATATTCAAGTCCGAAGAAGTGTCTGCCAACCTAAAAATGAATTACTATTTATATTACATTTATTAATATAAACATTTTGCCTCCGAAATTAAACGCACAATTAATATAATTTTATTTTTATTTGCTTTTTCTTAAAACTGATACAAGAAAAATGTAACACAGACATTAAAACCACAACTATCAGCAAAAATAACAAAGGAAAAGATATACTCACTTTACAGGGTCCATTGATGCAGACATGTTGGCAAGCTTAGGGCCGAAATTGCCTTTGTCATTTCTCTCCCAACCCACCCAGCCTGCGCTTTCTACTGCCTTGAGATCCTTAAAATGTTGATAGTAATTATAACATGATTTCACAAAACGAATATACCTACTTATAAGCATCAATTTTGTATGAATAATAAATTCTACAAAAACTCTCTACTCTACAAAAAGACCAACTGGTAATTATGTATAAAAATATATAACAAACCTTAGAGCCTTTTAAAGTAAAGATGAGACTGTTTTCCACTCCACCTGTTGCATTGTACCTCAATCCTAATATTTGTAAATTTTCAGAAGCAATGCTGGGGCAATGCTCAAACAAAGCTGCCAAAAAAAGTCTAAGAGGCCAGCCAGGATTACATCCATTGCTTGAATCAAGGAAAGTAAAATATGTGTTCTTCACATCAATATCTAACTGTTCTTGTACAGCCTGATTTGAATTTAAAATGCTTGATAATTGTTGAACAGACACACCAGCAGTACTTTTTTTAATTACAATAAAAAAAGATTTTTGTTTTTCATCCAGAGATTTTATGCCCAGGTTGAGATCTTCAAGTTCCTTATTGTTAAAGTGTGTAGAAATGCTTTTGCTTTTTTCACACAAATGAATGGTAGGTTGACTTGGAGATGGGAATGCAAACCAGTAAAAGTAATGGAATTTTTTGAGATCCTGTAAAATCAAAACCACTATAGTAATACAAATATATTATGTGTGTACATATTTCAAAATATAATTTTCCTGACAGATCCACTGCTTACACCTAAGAATATAAAAAAAAAATGCTAGGAGTGTAAGACAATCTTAATTTATGATGATGATATACATTATTATTTATTATCATTACACCAAGAAAAAAATAGTAACAAAATCATTTCTGAAAAATTAACACCAAGCCAATAGTTAACAGGATATAATGTCCAGAGATATTTATTTAATAGTTAACAGGATAATAAAAAATAATAAAATAATATTTATAAAAAAAAAATGTTGGCATAAAATATGCTTGGCGCTCAAAAGGTTAATAAGTTTTAGTATCATCCAGAACTTACCGCAAATGATAATATTATAAAATTCAACAAATATGATGGATTAGAGATCCAAGTCTTTTGCTTGACATCAGCCCATATTGATTCACCAACTGTATTGAGCAGGCCCGCTTTATCAATTGATTTGAATTCCTCAATTGTATTCTTATTCATGAGCTTTCCAGTCACACTTATACAGAATTGTTCTTTTTCAGGATTCCTACAGGTTTATTAATGGATTAATTAACAACATAGTACAAGGAATTATATTTCATCAACACAACATGAACTGAGTATATTTTAACCATAATATATAATAATTTTGCCATGAGAGAAATGTTAAGGTACATTTTAAAGAAAGAAAGAAAGAAAGAAAGAAAAAAGTTTTATTTGGTTCCTTACACATGCCTTCCTGCATGTTCCTTAAAGCTGTTTAGTATTCAATTACTGTCGGAAGTATGAAAGTTCCCAAGTTTAATTTAAACCATTTATCAATGCTTAACTATGTGGTTTATGTGATATGAAAAGGACCAATTTGTGCACAATGAAATAAGAAATCATACTTATTGAATGATGTGCCGTCGACTTCGAACGCAGGCCCTATATCATCGCGATAAGTGAAGCGCCCGTAAATTTGTCTTGCGGTCTCATTCAATTTATCAACATCCAATTTCATCTCGGTTAACGTGTGCCAGAAGGAGGGATGCACGAATGACATAAATGGCACATACTGTATAATATTACCCTCACTTTCAGAAGACATCACGTTGATATTAAAATGCACAAAATTTATTGAAATAACTTCAAATTATGTCCATTCGATCGAACACAAAACGAAAATATATTGTTGTGATCTGCCTGGATCTGCCACAGGCACAAATGTCAATGTCAAATATTATGTCAAAATCAGCTGGATGGATTTTCCTAGCGGTCCGAAACGTAGGTACTAAAAGCGCATCACATCATGGTAAAATTAGAAAATAATATTATAAATAAATCATTGCATCGAGGCAAACGCTATGATGGAATCTCAGAGTGACAACTTGTCGACATTTTAATACGTATCGGCGCACTGAGCTCTATGATAATACGCATGCCCGCATGGAAAATGGAAATCAGTGGTATCGGCGACATTTTGCTGCTTAAAGTTGGTGTAGGTGCTAGACAACACCATGAAATCAAAATAGGTTGATTGCAATGTGAATAATGTTATCCTAAAATTAAAGTAACATTTGTTACTTAGCGACCCAAAATGAGTGCTTCTTGCCAGTTCTCGAAGAGAAATAAATCATTGCTTCTTAAACGCCGAGTATCGGAGACTTGCGTAGCCTTGTGTACGAAGGGCCTTACTGAATCCTTTTTTGCAACCTAGCTAGACTTGTTGTAAGCAAGAGAATATATGAGAAGACCAATAAAATATATTCTAAGCCTAGACTCTAGACCAGTTTTCTTTTTCCTTTTACGTACCTAATACTCGAGTAGTCGAGTTCATAAGTATAATTCTGAAAAACCTGAGGCGACACTAAAGTCGTCAATTGATGAAAAGTCTTCGATAAAAAGTTCAGAAAGTAGAATTAAATTCAACGTTACTTAAAAAATAAAAATGTTCAAGCACACGAATGTTTGGTCTCCGCAAAAATCCCCAGTCAGTACTCGGTAGATCGAATCCGCGACTTCTGATATAACCGCTGATTTCAACCAAATCTGTCGTCAAAAGAATCCAATACTTACCCCAATTTTCTTCGTTGTTGTTTTAGTAGGAATGAGTGTTGATTGGGTGCGTAGTGCGTATTATAGAAAATCAAAAGAAACCTCATTCAGTAGTCTCTCGTTCTCGTTAGGGTAACTTTACTTTTTAAAGACAAAAAACGGGGGTAATTGTTGGAACGTCAAACACTGAACAAAATATTTTCACTTTTATAATGTCAATGGATTTTATCGGTATCGTTTAGGTTTTGATACAAAATAACTATAAGTTTTCTTCAATGTGAGGAATCTAATTTTGTTTGGAGATAAATCGAAATTATAGTGAAAATCATAAAGACGTTTAAAGGTACGTATTTTTGAATTGACTGTTATTATAAGTATTAGCCACGGACCTGAAAGATTCAGGTCCGTGGGTAATACTTTACCTTTAACATTTTATAACCCACTCGAGTGTTAATGTGAGTAAAAGAAAAATATTTTATGCCTATATTAAAAAAATAAGAAAGATAAACAGCAATTAAACATATTATGTAATTTGACATGCTGCATCTCAATCTAAATCTAAAAAATAAGTACGCAAGTCCTAACAGTATTGTTTATTTCAGATCTACAGAAAAATTAAGGTCAATATTCCATCTTGAAATGGCCATTAATACATTTGAGAAACAATGTGACAAAATTCCTTCAAAGTGCTCCTCTAATCATTCCAAAGGGTGTAATTTACCTTCCTGTCATATGTTTAAATTATGTATTACCACAGATGGTAGTATCACTAGCAGTGATAGTAAAAGCAGTAAACTGAGAGACAAAAAGTCGCCTTATCTTACAGGAGATAGCGTTCAATTGCTCTCAAGAATAACAGAGAAAAAGCTTTATACGCAACATAAAAAAGGATCTGATTTCGTTTCATCTTTTCCTTTAGCAGCTAGCATCTATAGAGCTAACTCTGACGAATTTAAATCTCAAAAAAGAACTAGTAAAAAAGTAAAGAAATCTGTTTTGACTCTTCCCAATGAATCATCTGAAATTCAACAAACATGCACTGTTAGCGATACGAATGATTCTAAATACTTTGACGATTCTAAATATAATCAAAATTTACGAGCAACTAAGCGGTTTTTGCCTCAAAACCGGAAATCTCGAGTTCGGAACAAGAATTACGAATTCTATGATAGAGACGCTCGCTACTGCTCACAAATGAATATCAACCTTGACTGTAGTTCAACAGATTTGATTAACAAATTTACTGGTGATGGTAAAAGAATTACTGGTAAATTCGGCAGTAAAAATAATCCCCCAAATGATGGCGAATTCGATGCACACGACGTATGGGCAGTGCTAAGGAATATCAATCGATTCCAGTTCAGGCCCTCACCTCCTATTTCAGAAGACAGTATCCAAACAGTAAAGAAAAAGAAGATTAGGAACAAAAGAAAAAATAACAGAAAAGATACACGGTAATACCTACCGCTTATTTTTATTTCGATAACTTTTATATAACCTGTAACTTTTATTTAATATAAAATTTACAGTTATAGCTTTTTCTTTTCTAGAATATTAATTCATGCAGGAGAAACTTAGTATTCGATCACATTCTTGTACTTTATTCTTTCAGAGTTATCGAAACATGTCGTACTGAAGAATTTGCTTACATATCCAGCTACGACGTCGATAGCAAGTCTCCGATGAGTTTCTCACCATCTTCTAGTTTTGATCGCATAACAGTCATTAATAAACAAGACGAATTTAGTGAAATTTGCAAAGAGATTGAAAATAATGTTATAAAATCAAGGAACCTGAAACCAAAGAATCGCCAATCAACTGCAACCAATAATAAGAAAAAAAGTGTAAAAAACACCGTTTATACAAAGACAGTTGGACATAAAGAATCTAATGAACAACAAGCAGAACAACAAAAAGCTATTGATTTAGATAGAAGTCCTATTACTTCGTATCAAACAGTTCTTGACAATCCGGAAACACTTGTTGAAATCGATTATAACAATGTTGCTAAACCTCAAAAGAAACATCAAACAACCACTAGCAAACTTTTAGAACCATCAGTCTTCAATAATGTAGTAAATCACCCAAAAGAGTCTAGCGGAACTTTGCATTCTGGATCTAGTAAAGCAGAAATAAGTACATCTACAAATCTTCGAAAAGGTAAAAATATAGTTTATGTCATTATATCTCATAGGTATTTCTATTAATGATTCAACAAATATTTCAGATTACAATTTTAAATCCCCTAACTCGGACTCTAGTCCACAAGTTAAAGGAATAACCAAAGTGATCTTAAATAAAGCCCGCTTGAACGAAATACAAAATAAGAAATCTCGCATGGAGCCAGGATCGCCGACAATACCCAAAATGACACAAACCGAGATCAAAAGAAGATTAGCGAATTTGAAATTCCCTATCGTCATACTAGGCAAGGACCAACTTTGCCAGACATCCTTGCAGGTCATGGAATATGAGCCTCCGCATCTACAGGTCCTTGACCAACAAATATGGCCATTCATGCAAGATTGGTATGATAGTAATAGAGTTAAAAGAGATAACGAAAACGGAAAAATTGAGAAAGCTGACCATAAATCAGGTGAATATATTGTATCAAATATTAAAAGTCAGCCAGTAGAACGTAAGAATTTACGTAAGCAAAATGAAACAAATATAAATAAACAAGCAACAGGAAAAGATAGACATATAAATGAGGAAGCTACAACAACAACTACTACAAATAAAAAGAAATCCCAAAAACGCCCAGTAGCTCCTAATGAAATTATTAAAATCAAACAACAGAACGCTCCGAAAACAAAACCAATACATCAACTAAAGGATAAAATGTTAAAACTTCTTTATAAGAATACTTCATCTGCCAAAGAAATCGATGAACAGTATAAACTTGGTGGTCAAGTCGAATCAAGCACTAGCTGTGCACGAAGTCTTGAAGTTAAACAGCCACATGCAATAATTAAAGTTGACGCGGCTACTGAAACTTTCATGAAATATGAGCTTTTGTCTCGAAGTTTATCTAGAAATACTGACATGAGTACAAGGCTTGACACGAAACGGATGCCGATTGTAGCTAAACAACCATGGGCCAAAGCGAAATGGGCAAGTGATTTTATTGAGACAGTTATTAAGAAAATTCGCAGTGGTGTTTATTACAATCAAGAAAATAAAAATCTACACAAACTCATCAGTAAGTATCGTGAATTGTGGAAATATTACTAAACAAAACATCAATTTCTTCGTGTCTCTTAGTAGGTATTAACTAATGATATACAGTATGACAGGAAATGCGAGGGACATATTTAAACCACAAATAGTTCATGCTTCCATATAACAAAATAAATATAAATCAATAAAAACTCTGGTAAATATCTGCCCATAACATTAGTCGAAACCTGAAAATCCGCATAACGTGCGGGCACTCTTCCTTTCACAGTGCCTATTTCGTGCACTCGTTCAAGTACGACTGAAATTGTATTCGCATACAATTTGAGTTTGCGGTTTAACCAGCCGCTCAGCACACGGGATTCTTAGTTAGTTCATGCATACATAAATTATTAGGATAATTATGAAAAAATTAAGGATATATTTTTTATAGCGAATTGGACTCTAAATCGGATTCTGAACACTCTCCTTAAATATGGTCTATTCCACTTTGATCACCTGGGTGATATCACCCAGGTGACCATTGGAAACAGTTTGAGTATCCTCTGGTCACCTGGGAAAATGATCACCTAGGTGATCATAGGCGACTCCAATTAAAATTATTATTTCGGTATCCGTAAATCACCTAAACATTTTAGTCTTTTTTAATCACCTAGGTGATCATAGGCGACTCCAATTAAAACTATTATTTCGGTATCCGTAAATCACCTAAACATTTTAGTCGTTTTTAAACAAATGCATTTCGGGAAAACAAATGAATATCGGGAAAACAAATGAATGTCGGGAAAACAAATGAATGCCGGGAAAACATTGTTTATTGATCTGAAGTAAAAAAAACAGGGGCATGCGATTTTCGACCTTATCGACATTTACCAAAATAACTGATTTTAATGAACTAGCAAAGATAGTCGACAAGCGGTTGCGAAAAAGCAACAAAATTTTAAATGTCAATAAGGTCGAAAATCGCTTGCACCTGTTTTTTTTACTTCAGATCAATAAACAATGTTTTCCCGACATTCATTTGTTTTCCCGACATTCATTTGTTTTCCCGACATTCATTTGTTTTCCCGACATTCATTTGTTTTCCCGATATTCATTTGTTTTCCCGAAATGCATTTGTTTAAAAACGACTAAAATGTTTAGGTGATTTACGCATACCGAAATAATAGTTTTAATTGGAGTCGCCTATGATCACCTAGGTGATTAAAAAAGACTAAAATGTTTAGGTGATTTACGGATACCGAAATAATAATTTTAATTGGAGTCGCCTATGATCACCTAGGTGATCATTTTCCCAGGTGACCAGAGGATACTCAAACTGTTTCCAATGGTCACCTGGGTGATATCACCCAGGTGATCAAAGTGGAATAGACCTTAAATATGTCCCTCGGGTTACCTAACACGCTGTTTATTTAATTTTAGAAGAAGTATATTACTTTGCAGATCTAAAAGAAGTTTCAATTCAAACAGTATTGACAGCGAATGACTTCAATATGAATAAAAAACCAATCCAAAGTGAAATTATTGAAAATAAAAGTAATGAGAATCTGAGTGAAGTAATTCCCAACGATTCAAATAAATATTTGGATGCATTGCCAGGTTTCGATGAGATTCTGCCTGCATTGGAAATTAAAACTTTAAATATGAAAGAAGTCGCAGTAAAACATTGCACGACAAATGTAATGGTCCAGTTTGATATAGCCGTTCCAACTGAACGGCAATCTCTGAATTATGTTCAGAAATCGTCAAATTTTGTACCCTTGGCCGTCACTAAGAGTCACACTAAGATATTCAAGTGCAAAACTACGATTATCAATGCAATGCTGCCTGCAGAAATATGTAGCTTACTACCTAAAATAATAAAAAACATTATTGATTCTAATAAGCCACCGGTTCTTTGTACGTCTGCAGCACCATATTTAAATGACGGTCTATTATACACAATATCTGAATTAAGTAACAGTGAAAGTCAAGATATATTCAAATCTTTATCACCTGTCGGTAATCTTCCACCGATCCTAATAAAATTGCTGAGAGGAATATTTTCTAATGTTGAAATACGTAAACCGCCTAAATTGAGTGTGCCTAAACTAAATTACGAAGATAGTAGGAAAACCACAGATTTGCTTAAAAAAGTAGTAGTTCGGCACCTGTTCCCATGTCATATTGACCCAATTTCAGTAAACTTATCAGAAAAAAGACAGATTCCAGAGCAAAAGGCAAATACCAACGTCTCTCAAACTAAAACATGTATGTCGTTGCAAGTATACGAGGGACCAAATACTTCATTAAACAATTTTTTTGAGAGATGTGATGGACTAATGGGGAAAAACTGGCTTCCCAAGTTAAACATTCGAATGAATATAGATAATATTCCATTATCGTTTGTTTTACATGGTGATAATATTATAGTAAGCATGTCAAAGAATTATCATGGTTTTGAAGAAAAATCCTCTATAATAATAAGCAATATAAATTTTAACAATGTTTGCGAAGAATTTAAGCAGCGGTTTGCTAAAGATGGATTTATCAATATGGACTATAGTCCATTTAAGGCAATTGATTCCCATACAAATGTTACCCGATCAGATAAAGATTTTAATCATGTTCAAAATACACATAGTCATATGAAAACTCGCAAGAAAAAGTTTGTAAATCTTTACAAGAAATGTAAATCAACATCAAATATATCCGGTGAAAAAAATTGCACGTTGTTGAGTAAGATAATGAATTTGGAGGATTTCCTACAAGCCTTAGGAACTGGTAAATTATTATCCAGCGTATTTGATGGACTCAGTGGAAAGAAAATCTTGTCGTCAATATTAGAGGTAAAGTTGTTATTTCCTAAATACTAGAGTTGTTTTCTTTAAGAGGATAACGATGCGCGTTAACCAAACAGTTTAAATTGTTACACAGCTAATCCGTAGCTGTGTAGCAATTTAAAATTATATTTTTCTTTCTCTTCACATTTTTTCTTTCATCTCTGTAGTAGTGTTCTGTGCTGTAATTGTTCGAGTTAATGCACTAGTGATAATTTTTAATAAAAATCCTGTAATGACGTGGGTGCCACATAAAAAGGGAGACTTACTACTTTGAATTTGCTTTGTGTCTTATCTAGCTAGCTAGTTGCGGTATCATGATGCATGTTCTCATAGTTTAATTATTGATTTTATACTGATTCTGTACCATTTTTAGATGAAAAATTGGATTACTGAAATAAGTCAGAGGCAAGCAATGCTCGTACTATTACTTACCAACAAGAAAGATACGCCGAATTTGGTTAGATTCCGACCAATACTGTTACAGGTAAAATTAAATATCAACAGACAACAATTGAATGTAGCAAAGTTTGAAAGACTTTTCAATTTAATCTACAATGTTAATTTCTGCAGGGAATTGCGGTAAATAGGATTACTCGGGCTTCTGAGCTCGATATGGAAATCGAAGTCATAGAAAGAGAGAATTTCAATAAGTTTTCGAAGGTAATATTTTCTTCATAACAATAATGTACATAACTCTTTTGAAAATAATTTTAATAATTTTATTTTTATTTTTGTATGTGCAGTTTGATGGTATACCGTACATGTCGGAATGCGTAGAGAATCACGATATTCTTTTGGAAGAAATGTATTGGATTGCAAAGACCACTGTAAGATGTTTTGTCGTTATTACTATTTATTATCCCGCTCAAATTGCTTGTAAATAATCGAAGAACTGTGATCTATAAGAAACAATCCAATGATTTAAAAATACTGGTCAAAATAAAAATAACCCGGGACAATATAAATTATGCCATCACCAATAGTGTGGTCTCAGACCACATAAAATAAAAACCAAGACGGAACCTCCCGCACAACGCACTGAAGCCAGTTTTTTGCATCCGATGTGTGCGTGCCGGTGATGCCACCCTCGCGCTCTGTGATTGGATGTGACACGCACACACATGTAACAAAACGGATTATTCCCGACTGCCCCTACCAAATTTGCCCCCAGTAGGGGCAGATGCGACTTTTTAGTCGCATCTGCCCCTACTGGTGGCAGACGGAACTAGTTTTAGTCGCATCTGCCCCCACTAGGGGCAGATGCGACTAAATAAGTTTCGACTGCCCCTACTGCTTATTTAGATAGGTACCTAGGTAGGTAGCTACCCCAGTAGATGCCTATACTGTACGAATGCGGACTTGTTTTTGGGAGTTTTTTTGCGCGACAAGACGCGACGACGCGACGATTTGAAGAGTAGCTGTCCAGTTACCATTAAATGCAAATATCTGAAGAGCTATGTATTTAATTAACATTTGTAGTAAAAAAAAAATGAAAATTTCGGAAAACAAATGAATGTCGGGAAAACATTGTTTATTGATCTGAAGTTAAAAAACGTGGACATTTCGGAAAACAAATGAATGTCGGGAAAACAAATGAATGTCGGGAAAACATTGTTTATTGATCTGAAGTTAAAAAAACAGGTGCAAGCGATTTTCGACCTTATCGACCGACATTTACCAAAATAACTGATTTTAATGAACTAGCAACGATAGTCGACAAGCGGTTGCGAAAAAGCAACAAAATTTTAAATATCAATAAGGTTGAAAATAGCTTGCACCTATTTTTTTTACTTCAAATCAATAGACAAACAAAAAAACAGTTTTTTTTAACCTTAGATCAATATAAAATGTTTTCCCGACATTAATTTGTTTTCCCGACATTCATTTGTTTTCCCGACATTAATTTGTTTTCCGAAATTTCCACACGTTAAACAATATTTTCCCGACATTCATACGTTTTCCCGACATTCATTTGTTTTCCGAAATTTTCAAACATTTATTCCAGTCATGGGTCGTGGTGCACCTGCTTAGTTCACCTTTCGTAGTAGTTCTATTTGGAATAAAATAATTCACGTTTCCAAATAGTTCGATCCTCCAGTCGAACTATTTGGAAAAAAAATGTCCGAGCAGTTCGATGATCGAACTACTAATCGGACTAGGCGGAATAAACGCGTTTCCGAATAGTTCGATCCTCCAGTCGAACTATTTGGAAAAAAAATGTCCGAACAGCTCGACGATCGAACTACTAATCGGACTAGGCGGAATAAACGCTAGTGGGGGCAGATGCGACTAAAACTAGTTCCGTCTGCCCCCAGTAGGGGCAGATGCAGATTAGTCTACTGGGGGCAGATTTGGTAGGGGCAGTCGGGAATAATCCGTTGTTCGGGAGGTTCCGTCTTGGTTTTTTATTTGGTCTGAGGGTGTGGTATGATTTTCCATTTGTAATTAATGCTTTTGCAATATTTATTTACCCACCCAATAGGTAACGTCTAACAAATGGATGGAAAACAGTTTTTTTAATTAATGATAAATCACCCAATCAACGCTATTAATAGCCGTCTCCTATTTGTTCAGTCGGTTTCGCACGAATCCGCACTGTTCCGGTTTTGTATAAAGCGGGTTTAACGGGTTTGGCGTTTAACAGTGGTGTATCGACCATTATAGTTAAATAAAAAAATATTTAAAAGTCCAGTACATATTTTCAATTGTTTTATATATATTTACAGGCCTCAGATTACCAGAAACCATTTACCGAGGCTTCCGAAAAGCTATTAAAATCATTGTTAGAGAAGCGGAAGAAGTTAAACCCGTCGTACCTTCGTGTGATGGCAAGATACGTTGGATTGGGACTGCTGAAGTCGCCGAACAAAAACTAAATTATTAGCTGCCGTTCATTTTGCATTCGTCTTTTATAAAATTATTAGTTTGTCTGACGTTTTTGAGTTTATTTATAGTATTTTTTGTTATTTAATACAAATTTTGGTTTAATTTCAATGTTTTTAATTTAATAACACATGGAGCGGTTTCAACGGCACCCGTCACGTTGCATAAACCCTGCTGTTTTATTTCCTAAGAGCTCATTCACACTGATCCGTCAATGATGATTCGTACACCAAAGTGGTTCACCTAGCTAGGTGTTCCACGGTTAACTTTTTGTACCCGTAGATCCATCTAGGTGTTCTGCTATTCAAAAGAATGAACCCATAGTTCACCTATTTGGTAAAATACAAGTCATCCTAAATAATTTAAAAACTTATACAACAAAATAAAACAAATGAATATCAGGAAAATGAATGTCACGAAAACAAATGAATGTCGGGAAAACGGGTGAAGGTAGAAAAGCATTGTCTAGTGATTCGAAGTATAAAAAACAGGTGCAAGCGATTATCGACCTTTTTGACTATTACTATTTCGCTGCTTTTTCACAAACGCATTTTCACTTACTTTGGTAAATGCCGATTAGGTCGATAATCGCTTGCACCTGTTTTTTATACTTCAAACAAACTTCAAATCACTAGACAATGTTTTTCTACCTTCACCTGTTTTCCCGACATTCATTTGTTTTCGTGACATTCGTTTTCCTGATATTCATTTGTTGTATTAGTTTTTGAATTATTTAGGATGACTTGTATTTTAACAGATAGGTGAACTACGGGTTCATTCTTTTGAATAGCAGACCACCTAGATGATCCACGGGTATACAAAAAGTTTACCGTGGAACACCAACACCTAGGTGATCATCGGGTACAAAAAGTTAACCGTGGAACACCTAGGTGAACTACTTTGGTGTTCCACGGGTCAGAAAGGCCACCACCGCAGCCCTCGGACGGGTCCTCCCCAACGTGGGGGTCCAGGACCCGGGTGCCATGGGGTGATAAGGTCAATGTCACTTTACGGAGCTTTCCGCACAGTTACCGCAATTTGATGTCCTGGTTCTAGCCCAGGTGCGTCGAATCCGGGTTGCGGCAAGGATGCGGGGGGAGCGACCTAGCTTGGAGGAGGAGGCGCTGCCGTGTCCAGGCCAAATGGACGGAGGCTCTCCAAGCCCCAAGTGCCGGCCACTGGACTATTGAGGCTAAAAATATGATACGGATACTGGAATAATGGTACCAGGGCAACATGACCTTATGTAGTGGAGTTATTTATTTAAAAATCCACTTTGCAAATATTCCGAACCGACCACCTAGAAAAACCATCCGGTTGGTTAGTATAAAATATACCTACTGGACCACCCAATCCAACCACCTAGGTGGTTTGTCTATACTAATATTATAAAGAGGAAAGATTTGATTGTTTGTTTGTTTGAATTGAATAGGCTCCGAAACTACTGAACCGATTTGAATAATTCTTTCACTGATAGATAGCTACACTATCTCCGGTGAACATAGGGTACTTTTGATCCCGGAATTGTGGGGGGAAGGGGGGGATATTTCAAAAAATGGAATAATGCGCGGGTGAAACCGCGGGCGGAAGGCTATTAGGAATAAAATTCCTCACCGTCCACCTAGAAAAAACAGGTGGTTCGTTAGGAATAAAATTCCTAACCGACCACCTAGGTGGTTGGTTTGAGTGGTTCATTAGGAACAATCGCTAGAGGTACAGTACGATTCACGAAAGATGATCACAAATAGTAAAAGAGAAGAAAGATCAGCTGTATAACAGCATGGACAAACCTTTATTATTATTTTTCGAATCCAATAAGTTATATTGAGCAGTATAACAAACAAGATTTTTTTGTCCATATCCATAATCTGTATAACTAAAACTAGATGAACAAACCCTGTCAGTCAGTCATACGAACGAAGTCGCGCGGCTGCTGCGCTGGACGCCGTAATGTGAAAGCGGCCTTAGTTGTGTAGTGAGAAGAGTTTGTAACCTCTGACATAATATTGCTAAAGTTAAAAGTATTATTGCCAAAATAACACCAGTATGTGTAATCTAGGGTATAACAATTTATTACAATTATATCAACAAATCTACATACTTTTTAAGGTTGCATAGTAAGCTTAATTTCTGGAAGAGGGAACTTGCTGGGATGGACAATCTGTTTTACTGGCTTGGGGGGCTTAATCTTCCTTCCGTGTCTGCCGTCCTTCCTCTTCCACAGGCCAGAGCGTGGGCGGTTACCAAGCCATCTGTTTCGCTGTGGCGAGCCGATTGGTGTGTTGCCATGCTCCACGTTTGAAAGCCGACCTAATTATAAAAAAAATATTGGTCTCTGATTATGGGCCAGTTTTACAATTAGCAGTAAAGCGGCCAGGCCGCCATGTGTTGCATCTAAGCAGGCGGCCAGTGGCTGATCGCGGCCAAGTGAGGGCGCTAATATGTATATATTTTAAAAAATGCACGAATTCCGCCGCGACTCAGCCACTGCTTTATGTCAAATTGTCAGATATAAATGATGCTATCTACAATTTGGAAGTTGACAGGAGAGGATATTATAAATTAATTATCAAGGACCTTTTTTAATATTATTGGAGCTATCTCTTAATATAAACAATGACTGAAACAAATACAACAAATAGCCTTATGTTGTTTCAAGATATTGTAGTGCTATAAAGAGATCAAAATATATTTAAAAGTTGTGTATGAGGAAATTAATTATTAAAACATACCAACAACTGCCATGCAGTACTGGCTAAATGCAAATGTCCGTTTGGATGGCATCTGTACGATGACTCTGTCATCTTGCTTTCTAAGAATGGTACCATATGTTCCTGCTGCATGAATATAGAGACCGCCAAGACCTAAGAAAAAATGGCTTTTTTATTTTTATATGGGAGACATAATATAAGACATTTTTCAAAAGCAATTTTTATATTGACTTTTACAGAAAGATATAATTTAAAATCTTTTTTAACAAAATATAGGTAAGTCTATTTTTTGAGAAAAAAAAAACATACTATCTGGTTCAAATGCTATGAGGACACAACCTTTTGGTGTTGTGTTAAGCGCCAGTAATGACTTACACACACACAGATATTATTATGCATTGCTGATGATACAGACAGGCGCAGCTGATGTAATTTTTCACTCAATTTCTAAATTATCCCAATAGCATTTGAATCGGATTATAATTATGAAATTTTAAAGAAGAAACTAGTAGTACCTGGTTCTTTTTCAATACAATGTACAAGAGTTCCAGTAGGTAGAGCTCCTAATAAATATGCATCTCCTTCATTCGCTCGAACTGGAATAGAAATTCGTATGAAAAAAAATATGGTAGCAATTTCAGCTTTGAACCATGGGCTATGTCATGGTTATATTGGTTATATGGGTTTTATGCATAAACTGCTCTTTTTATATTACATTAGTTGGTTGGCAGAGAGGCACATAACTTGATGCTAAGTCACATATGGAAATAAAAATTACCTGGTATTCTAGGTAATTCACGAGATGTCTTCAAAATGTCCCCAGCTTTCATGTTTTCTGTAGCCAATATGTACTTTAACTTTTCACCCACTGCAACCAATGCTATGTGAGCTGTTCTACATCCATCTTCCATAATCTATACAGAAATCAACACAATGATTATTTACATGTGAGAAGGAATGTAGATCATTTTAAAGTTTTGTACGAATTATTTCTATGAATAAGCTGTCTTTATACAAGCAAAACTTCATATTCACTAATGATTTACCTTAGAGTACATTTGTTTAAAATTATTGAAAATATTTAGAAATGTAGGTAATAAATAAATCTTTTACCTGAATGACTTTTTCTTCTTGTGGTGGACCTTCTTTAGGACCATCACGGATCCAAGAGATCCAGTGGTATTTATGTTTGATTCCACCTCCAATCCCTTTAGCTACTACTCTTCCTAAAAATAACCAAATGAAAAATAATATTATTCGCTTGGCTCGTCTTGGCGTGGACACTGCCGTGCCCCCAGATCTGGTACATTATGTTTCTAATAAACAAATAAATCTTTATCTTGAACCAACCTGATTCTGGGTCTCTTCCTGCTAAATTAGTCACTTCTAATGGTTTAACTGTGTACTCTTCAGGAAAATGGACAATACGCCTGTAAGATTTGCCAAAACCTGGCTTGGGTTTCTGGATATTAGGTTTGCTTGCAAAATTAATGGCACATACATGTATGGCTCTTCGGTTGATGACCGTGGGAACAATGGTTAGATTGGCAAAAAGTCTATTTAATGCCATAGTGGTTTTACTGTAATTTTAACTCATACAAAATTTTAAATAACCTCTTGTTCTTACTAAACACTGACCCAGTTCCTTTTGTGTCAAGCCATAAAAACACTTTATAAAAATATAGTTTCTGAAGATTGTAACAAAACTGCAGTGCAGGCTTATTAAAATTAACAAATTACTAAAATAGAACACACCCACAGACCGGAGTACCGGACAAATGTCAAATGTCAATGTCGTTTTTTTACTTTTTTTTTGGGATGAAGATAGGTTTGCCTGGTAGCTTTATTTAATTGAATGTTCAATTGAAAACTATTTTATACTAAATTAATAACCAAAAGTTATAAAAATTATTTTCGTACTAGTTTGATTGTCTGTTTATAGGTCTAATTATTATTAACATAGAATATAATTATTATTATACAATAATTTTTATTTTAAAACCTTATAGTAACAAATCTTGGTCTTTATAAAAACAGAAAGAAAAATGTAACAGCGCCCTCTGGCGGCAATTTCTTGACAAACATACATCGTGAATGTGGCGTGTGTTGTTTGGATTATTGCGAGTCGTAAATAAAAATGCTCTCGATGGCTTACTAATTAATGTTGTAAGTGTACTTCTTGTGTGTTAAAACATTAATCTATCAAGAAACTACCAGTGAATAACAAGAACAGATAGTAAAAAGTTGTTTGCTTTTGGTATTTTGTCATATGTTGCACGCCTGCCTTGGGGTCTGGAAGAGGACAAAAAAAATTATCAGTAATTCCGATGCTAAATTGATAATGCAGTAAGTTTTTTGTTGTTATTTTTCAGTAATCTGGTTTGTACTAACTAATAAGTAGTCGTTTACATTGGTAATTGTCAATTTTATTACGTAGAGAAGGCAGGTTACTGGACTTGGTGCTCACTTGGGGAATCGTAACCGTCATTGTCTATAGTGGCGTTTTATTGTAATTTAAACACTATAATTAACGTTTTTTTCCACATAATCGTCATTAACACATTTATTATAAGTGCTTACAGTAGAATTTATTTTTGTTACAGAAATAGCCACAACCAGTCTTCCGGCACGAAATTGCGCTTTCTCGTGACAATGAGGTGCCTTATATGTGAAACTATTTTCTAAGCTCTCAATCTCCGATTCTTCATAATGGTTATTAGAGCTGAAAGTGAATAATATCATAATGAGTCACAATTTGGCTGGGATGCCATCATACAGGCTGCCAGGCCCTGGTTTAGGTCCTCCAGATTTTAAGCCACCTATGGACACGCCTACGCCACCAGTTTCAGCTCCTAGCAATCCAAAAAAGAGGAGAAAAACATCAAATGCCAACAATGCATTAACGCCTCAGCCGCCTCCTACGGCTCAAGATCTTTTACCACCGCCCCTCACGGGATATGGGGATACTATTGTAGCGTCTAACCCTTTCGATGATTCACCCTCTACAGTTTCACACAATGGTCCCATGATGAATCAGAATGGACCAATGATGAGTCAAAATGGTCCTATGGGAATGATGGGACCAATGCACAGTATGGGGGGCCCACCAATGAGACACATGAGCCCATTACCACACAGTATGAGTCCAATGAATCAGCAGATGCCACCTAGGGGAATAAGCCCAATGGGGAACATGAGCCCAATGGGTCATATGGGAGGGATGTCGCCTATGGGAGGGCCCAATATGGGAATGAGTAACCACAGTATGGGTCCAGGTATGGGGCCTTCATCAAGGTCAATGGGAAGTCCAATGAGTCCCATGAATTCTATGCCAATGGGGTCACCAATGTCATCTGGGCCTATGGGAAGTCCAATGAATATGGGATCAATGGCTGGAAGTCACATGAGCAACAGTCCCATGGGGCCACCCATGCACAGTCCACTTGGTGGAGGATCAATGAATGGACCTATGAATGGGCCAATGGGTGGAGGTGGACCAGGAATGAACGTACCACGTATGAATGGGCCTATGGGCCCCAACTGTTCCAATGGATCAATGGGCCCTAGTAGTTCTATAATGTCAAACACAATGCCTCAAAGATTAGATCCTGGTCATTGTGGCCCAATGAGGCATGGGAGCCCTATGGGTTCTGCAATGGGAAGTGGGCCAATGGGTGGTAATGGACCAATGACTTCAATGGGTCCAGGGCCACCATATGGAGGTCATATAGGACATGGTGGACCGATGGGCATGGGAGGAAGTGGCTCAATGGGAATGGGCCCTGGTCCTGGTAATATGGGCAACTGTGGACCATTGGCTGGAATGAGTGGAATGGCTATGGGAGGACCTGGTGGTCAGGGAGTAGGTCCGATGGGTCAAGGAATGGGTATGTTTGGTCCCAAACCAATGCCTGTAAGTGCTGGTAAAGTGTACCCACCAGACCAACCTATGGTGTTCAACCCACAAAACCCAAATGCACCACCAATATATCCCTGTGGGGTGTGTCACAAAGAAGTTCATGACAATGATCAAGCAATTTTATGTGAATCTGGTTGTAACTTCTGGTTTCATAGGTAAGACATGCATCCTTTATTTCTTTTCTATTAAAATTGTGTACAGTACATCAATTCAATGGGATTGTTACCTCATTATTATTACACAGTCTCTCTCTACTTATTTTTGTATTATTGATTATTAATAAAAAAACATTGATCTTAGGCAAGATCTACATATTTTATTTGTTTGAGATTAAACGACTAAATGCTTCTAAGAATTTTAATTTTATACTAATTTTTATAAATTTTATTGGCGTAAAACGATAGATATTAATAATATTATAAAATATATTCTAGGGGCTGCACAGGGCTGACGGAACCAGCATTCCAGTTACTGACGGCGGAGGTGTATGCTGAGTGGGTGTGTGACAAGTGCCTGCACTCTAAGAACATACCATTGGTGAAGTTTAAGCCATAGCGCTACGCCGCAACACACTCGCCTCTGCTTCTACCAACTATTTGAGTTAAATCCTTTCTAATAGCCTACTAGCATTGTGGGACTATTTCTATGAATTAATGTAATTAATAAATGCCTTAACATCATTGGAGCAGATGTATGGTCCCAGTGTGCCTAGCAGTAAGCTCATCACAAATATTTATTTCACATCATTCTCTAAAAAGGACTAAGCATTAGGAATCGTAATGTATTAACACTTGGGCATAAAATTGGTTTGTAAGTAATCTTACGATAGAAGATCTCAGTTGGATAGTTGCATAAAATTAAGAAAATTATGTGTATGGATTGAAGACTAATTTGGTTTAAAGGACAACGCAAGAAGTTGTATGGGCCCTGTCCCCACCCACCAACAGACTTGGCACTAGTTTTAATATTATTATGACATTCCATATAAGGACAAATAACCATTTTTAATCCAAAAAATGACGGGGTATTCAAAAACAATAAAATCGTGCTTATGCCGTACGCCTAAGATTCAGAATTGCGCTGTAAGTGTCGAGCTTCAAGTAGACTCGACTGTAA
Source organism: Mecyna flavalis (assembly GCA_949319885.1). NCBI lineage: Eukaryota > Metazoa > Arthropoda > Insecta > Lepidoptera > Crambidae > Mecyna > Mecyna flavalis. Next base: position 11,003,710 of record OX439408.1, on the reverse strand, counting down.
AATATTTTTTAAGATTACATTTTGATTGAACACTTTTATTTAGGCCAGGGGGGTTACTCTTGATCACCTGCACATTATTTTCACAATTAACTGTGTCAAAAAAATACTTGAAAAATACAACATTCAAATTCGATTTGCGTGAAATCCCCATTCCTACGGCTGATGTCGTCATACAAAAAAAGATCAGTATGGCAAGAGGTATAAATAGAGATACGTTTGAAATCTGTTGGTGGGTGGGGACGCTCCTTTGCATAGTCCTTTGCCACACTTGTATCTAGCTAAACTTTACAGTATGGAAGGCAGTGAATTATAAAAATGCAGACGGTCCTGATATGTCTAGTCTGTTACAATTGTCATTTTATTTATTATTAAACTTATATTAGGGAGTATCATGTCGAGATGCGATTAGCATGGAATATTGATTGTACGTGTTCCTGCGTTAGGCATATCTGATAAAGCAATTCAATGTGCTTTTTATGTAGGGAAATATTGCCAGAGCATAAACAAAAACTTGAGGTTAAAGCAATATGATAGCTGCCCAAGAAGTTTTGGATGCCTGTCGTGTGTCGCTTTAGTCTTTGTGCATATTGTAAATATCTCCTAGTTAAGTAATAATAAGTCTATAAACACTTTCCGCCTTATGAATGGTGAACTATGGGTGTACAGTCAAGTTTTAATTTTGAACATAGTACACATCGGACCCTAATTAGGGGAATTTACTTACTGCCGTTCTGCACTACAGCTAGGATTAAACAGCATCGTATTAATAATATGGAGTTAATACTTGTAGCGGCGCCACAGTAGTGAAAATGTGAGAAAATGTTAGGCGATTGTCAATCTTGATTATTTGGAGAAAACATACTTATTATTACTTCGGTGCCCTGGTTTGCATGTAACAATACGCGCGTTATTTTTACTTATTTGTAAATAAAATGAATCCATACGCTTTGTTAAGTATAAGAGTGTTAATGTGTTTGTCAATTTTTTAACTTTTGGAGATTTTTAATCATAGACATGTACCATAAGGTTTTTGTATATAAACTTTTAGTTGTAAGTAAAATGAGATTATTAATAATGTCAACAATATTGGCTCCAGGTGACCACGCGGTTGTGACTTAATTTGAGTGTAGGTATCAGCTAGTTTTATTTGATTTTACTATTCATACACCAAAATTTGAAAAGCATCTGGGGCCAGTTTTAATAATCTTGTATGAACTGAGTCACGGCATATTTGTACAGTTAAATATTAAATAACCACAAGATAGAAAATATATTTCAAATCAAACTTGACATGCATCATATTTTTGTTAGTAAAGGTTTTTCCTCACAGCCTTGGTTTGCAAACATACTAATCAGACGAAAATGGCAACAAGTGTTTAATATTTTTATTTAAGTTTCTGTTACTTCCACTTAACGGACTGTTGCTGTGACAAGATAATCAATATCTTGATGTTAATGGGTGTAATTAACCGTGCTTCATTTGCATTCTTTATTACTATTTGTATTTAAAAAAGTTTCACACTTGAGAGTTTTTAATAGTCATGTCATTCTTATTAAATTCTTCTTATTAAATCTATTTAAAAAAGACATAATATGAATATCTACCCTTTTGTGCTCGAAACATAATGGCGTTACCGGTCATGAAAAACCAAAATCCCATTTCTTTTACACATTGATAGATATCATCAGAAGATGCCATTTATACAACATTATTTTTTGTTTATACGAAAATCGAAACACGTCAAATATTCTCATTTATGGAATCAGTATAAAATAAATTAAAATAATATCTTGAAAACTCACGCAGTTACAAGCTTTTTTTGCTGTCCCGTTGTCCTCGTGCGAACGTGGTCACAAACCGGCGCGTGCCGTGATAGGTGCGCTGTGACCTTGCGCCCTCTCGCATCCACGTGACAAGCTATGCGCGCGGCCGGCCGGCGTACAGTAAGATTGTTTTTAGTAGGGTGTACTTTATTTGGGATATTGTAAATATTATTTGGTCAAAATGTAAAAAGGTATAAAAAGTATTTAAATCGATGCTATTACTGATTCTTAGCAAACAGTTTTCAGGTTTCGTATAAACAAAAAATAACGTTGTATAAATTAACTAGCGTTGCCTGTGAACTCATCCATTATAAAGTAAAATAACTAGTTTAGTATTTCTGTAATGTCTCCGGAAATCAATCTGATCAAATTAGAAATCATGTTATTTATAGGCTAATAGTAATTTTTAACTCTTTGTTAACAGTGTTAATTATTTATTATATCACTAGAATTTTATAGATCAGCAATGGGTAGTCAAAAATCTTGATTCTCTTAAATCAATTCTTAAGCTCTTTCTATTGCATCTGTTCTAACTTAAAACTGCTTTGACAGTCTTATTATAAAAAGTTATTTGTGGCCCTTGTTCTATTGTCATTAAATAATTTTTAATTTTATATTTCATGTGAACTTACTTTACCCTATTCCTTATTTGTAGAGCTTTTATATGTGAGTTCATCCTTAGGTAAATGAATTTAAACAAATCTTATGCTCCAAACATACAAACGCACATTTTTAAAATTAGTTAACGAAATGAACAAAACTTAAAGTAGGTACTTAAAGTGTATTGAAAATAAGTAGGTGGTATTTAAATGTAATTTTTGTAACCATGAATAGATTACAGGACCAAAGAAACAAATTACAAAACGTTAAACTGTTGAGGAAAGCCCTTTGTAACTTTTAATATCTATTTCCTGATTTGTGGAATGGAATGGAGGGATATTAGGCTGTTGTTAATTATGCTGAAACTCAGTAATGTATATCTAAACAAATCTTGTAATGAAATGTATCGAATATTCTTGCCACTTTTATAATTCTTGTTATTATACGATTCAATTTAATTGGCGTGTCTGAAGTTAGCTGGTCGCGTCGTTTGCGCAGGTGCGGGGCGCGGCTGCACCCCTCTGACACCTACATTTTTGTTCTGCGCAGGTTCTCGCACGATGTTCAGACAAGCCAATTAAGTTGAATCGTATTATACTTTTCTTTTTCTTTGCTCCGAGCATGTCACGCTGTCATAGACATAGGTCCTACTATAAATGAGATTCCAGTTGGGTATTAAAAAGCTCTAAATTTTAAATGAAACAAAAAGGTCTATGCTGTAATTGTTTATAAATCTTAGCTGTATTGAGATATTTTAAATATTGTGTGCCAGTTGTTTAAAAGTTGTATGATCATGGTTACACTGGCATACTTTAACACCACTATGATTGAGCGCTGTATCTTCAGCCAAAATTAGTAGTTGATATCTTAGGTTTCTAATCAATAGTACCAATGAAGTGTGTATAATATATTATTGACACAAAGCACATCTGCATAATATATCTGATAAAATTATCAGAACTTGTGACTGCAATGTTTTCATCCTTGGAACAGAATTAGTTACCTATGTAACATTTGTGTATACCTAATGCAATTTTGAAAATGTTATGCCCGTTTTATTATAATTGTGTTACATTACAAAGCACTTTTTTACATTTTATATTTATTTATTTTGACATTATTTAAATATGTATTTGAGTGTATATTTAAATTGTAATAAAAAGGATGACATATTGTTTAAGTATACAATTTTGAGTTTAATGAAATTTTTGGGTGTTTTTTATTTTTCAGAAGTAATTTACTCTAACATTAAATATGTCGTGAGACCACATAATTTCATAGTAAAATACTAGTCGTGATGAAAATATTCACGATTCTAAATAACTGCATCGAGAAAGAGGTGCATAGATATTTTAATGTCTGTCATTTTGTAAATATGTTTAATGTGGACCTATGAATAACTGCTGATAATTGTACAGTTACTTATAAATTAGAATTTTATCTAGGATATTCGGCCATGAATGTAATAATAATTTGAAAGCCGTTAGAACATCACAATTGGTTCACGGGAGACTGCTGCTATTGTATATTAATTTCACCTGTAAATGTTACTTACGTGAGTTACGTGTTACTTATATCTGCGATGCAACTGTTGTGAATGATAGCAAGTTGTATTTAAGAATATTTTATGAAGTCTAATAGAATGACATCAGTGGTCTTATACTTGTGCATAGTTTATTTTGTATTATGTGAATAATAACAAGCAATAATAAAATTGTTATCAAGGAATTTTGTTTTAATTACTCTGTCATCTTTAGAATAATATTTTATATTGAAAAGCCTTCTGGTATGCTGTGTTTATTATTGCAAATTTTTATCAGCTAGGCTTACCAAAATCAGGTGTAGTATCCAAGACATTTTCTCAAAATTTATAGCTAAGTACAGAAGCAAATAGAACATCAATTGCAGATGCGCCCACATTAGATAGGTTTCAAACCATATCAGAAGTGGTCGAACAAATTTTGAGGTATTCACGTACTCATCGCTCGCAAATGTTCCATTATTATGATGAGAACCGAACTGAGCTATAGAAATGTTATATTTAATTTATTTACAAAATTATCTCCACATTTTCCGACGAGCCGTTAGGTGTACCTAATGGTTAAGAAGTGGCTATTACATTAGACGTCGATTCGATCCCCGTACGGTACAAACCTTTGTGTGCATAAACATGTCTTGGGTCTAGATGTCGCCGCGTATGAAAAGTGTCCAGAAATATTTATGTATATTTATGCAGACTTATTTCTGCCGACCATACAATATCTGCCTACCAATAAAATGTAAGTAAGTAACTGTTCAAATTATTTGACTGGTCCGATGTTGCATTTAGTATTGACCCTGCCCTGTACGCCAGGGTTCGTGGATTCGAATCCTACACAGGATAAACATTCGCATGTGATGAACATTTATGTTAAGTAAGTATCAAGATTCTAAGGTATTAGAATCTTGATACTTACTTAACATAAATGTTCATCACATGCTATCAGAAGCTATCTCTAAGAAGCGTAAAGCCTATTGGGTACAATAGGCTTTACGCTTCTTAGAGATAGAAGGTCAAGTATGGCGTCAACACGTTAACTTGGGCCCTCCACATTCTATCTAATCTGGCTGGAAATACTGGCTGACACACAGGAGTTTGATAGGGAGTAGCACTGTCCCGTGTCCCCTCTTCAGGTGTACCCACTGCTCCCAATGGAGAAGACTCCTCCACTCTCCCCAGGATCGTGGCTCTGACTAAAGCGATGCAATAGACTTTTCCATCTACTACGGTCTTCAGCTTAATGGAGAGCCTAGGATATCGGCAACGCGCAATTCCTCGGACACCTGGTCGAACTATCGTCTGGGACTGCGTCCTCTTGGTCGTTTTTCATCCACATTGCCGGTCACTATGAGCCTCTCAGAGTTGTCTGTACCTCGGCGTGAGGCGGAATAAACGGCGTGCTACATGACCAAGTAGGTAGTATTCATTCTGTGTAGGTATATTGTCGAGAGGCACTGCTGCATTTCAAGAATTTGGCATTATGAGAAGTTGGCTATTTGCGAAGTTGCAATTATGAGCGTGTCTAGGTTGAGCTCTTTTAATATCGAAACGTTGGTGCGATGCGCTATCCAGGGGATTTGAAGCATTCTTCGCCAGCACCACAATCTTAAAAGCGTCGTCGACAATGGAGAAGACTATTTTTTTTTCGGAAAACTTTAAAGCATTCTCAGCGCAAAAATAGCTATATGTGCCGTTATATTGTGCGCCATGAATTAACGCTCAAAGTAGAGTGCTGAGTCCTGTCTGTAGATTATTTTTTAATAATTTTAAAGTTATCAATAAACGAACTCTCCGATTGATGATCTCCTTCAGAGATGTGAATACTACCGTGAATTAAGCCTGCAAGTTTCATTTTTAATAAAAATGGAGGTACAAGGTTCTAAGTATACGGAAACGGAAGTGATCAACGGAATTTATATTCATTTATATAATTATACTCTTAGATAAGTTTGAGTATCATTTTATTGACTGTAATCATTATGGCATACATTTCATACTAAACCTAAGTTACAGAAATGTTAAATAGGTTTGCACTTATTTAAAAAAAATAAGGATACTAGAATAGTTACATATCATAAACATAATCATATATTTTTTCTGGGATTACATTATACATGCATTAATGCCATGAATATATTATAAAAAAGAGTAGGTACTTTTGTCACTAGTACTTTAAATTTCAAACCTACCACTGATGTAGTATAGGTACTATGAAAGTTTCAAGTCAATTGAACATAATTTCTTATTCCCTGTGCCTAAGCTCAGTCAGTTGATATGTTTCAATAACTGAAACTTTTGTACTTTCTACATAAACACATGATTAGGTACTCTCAATGGAATTCAAAGATAATTATCACATTCACTTCAATACATAATATGACAGATCATATTTACAATTTAAATTATATTCCACATGTAACAATGAGAGTAGGTAATGTAAACAATTCAAATATTACAATACATTCTTTAAAACACTGTTATTCTATGGCAGCCTGTACAATTATATCATAACACAACTCTTAACATTACAATAATAATTATTATTCTACATTTGTGCTTATCAAGTCTTGATTAATGTAACTTTAATATCACTTAAAATACTGTGGTCTCTAGAAGTATGATAAAACAAATTTTATTATGTACATTATAATTGGGGCTTTTTGTATAAAGAATTATTTGATTGATATAAATATTCTTTCTCTTTTCAGTTGTTTTATCATAACTCTTGGCCCATTTGTTTTGCGAGAGCAATATACCAGATTCAACAATCTAATGTTAACCATAATCTGTTCCAAATGTAGTTAATCCTTTGTTTTGTATAGCAAATGATACAGCTGCATCCATAAAATCATAATGGTTCTCAGAAGAATTTTTTTCACTACCATATTCCACAGCATTTGCTTGAATATGATCATTATCATTGTAATATTGATATAAGTTAGAGGTGTCAGGGAATAGTGAGAATGGCATCAGATCATCACTTTTATTTGCATCACCTGCAGAAGGCCACATACCAGCTGATGGTGTGTCATCGGATACCAGTTTATTGTTATTCGACTCATCCTGTGCTGCTTCATCATCTGACTGCATTGGACTACTTGGAGGTGATAAGAAATGTTCAAGCTTGGTTTTTGAATTCAATGATGGTTCATTTTGACTATTACTACTACTGGAACTTGATGTGTTTTGCAGTCCATGTGCAGATATAGCCATTAATATGCCCTCATTTTCAATGGAATTGTCCCCTGGTAAATTGTTTATAAATTCAGCAACATCAAGTGCCAAAAATCTGGAATTGTCCATGTCTGGTGGTAAGGGTGGATGTATCCATGAATCTAACACACGATTTATAGTATTATCCACAAATCCTTTAGCCATCTGTAAAATAAGAAAGCTTTTTAAAATAAGAGATCATAGTTTTTGTATTTAAAATAAATAATAGCAAAGTAATTTTATTATAAAACTTATATATTTTAATTACCTGTCTTGCTTGCCACCTAGCAATGCATTGGTCTTCATTGTAGCTATTAGAAACAACCATTGAAGGAGGTATTAAAACATGCTCATTGTTATTGTTAGACATAAATGAGTTGGAATTATTGTCATATGAACTAATGTATCTAGGATACTGCAATGTCTCTGTAGTCACACTTGCGCTTGGAGTGAGCAATGACTTATCAGGATCAGTGATCACAGAATCTAATGTATTAAAGTCTTGTTTTAAAAGGTAATCTCCCAAAATTTCGAGATTTTGCTCTGTATTGCCCACTAAGCCATTGGAGTTGCTAATGCTCTCTGAGGACGGTCCAGCCGCATCGGCCTCGTTTGTTAGCACCGAAGAAGTCTTATTACAGTCATTTGTTTCGTTCCTCAAGTGGTATTTGCCTTTAACTTGCCACGCAAAACGTGCCTTCTTGAGTGGGCGCTCTGATCCAGTCGAAGCGTCGCCATTTTCTTGTCGTTTCGACGATGACTCTCCCAACGAATCCGGAATATTCATTACGAATACTTGAAATATTTATGTTTTCTCAAAATTGTCATTAGTAAACAAACACTGACATCACTAATTAGTAAAACATATGATTGAATGACAAGTAGTTAATTAGTCATTTTTATCTATGTTCTATCTACATTAAGCTCCAGAATATATAATTTTAATTAGACACAGGCGTATTCATTATCTTTTACACATATTTTAATTATTCTAGTGATTTTTAGTAAATTATTTCTGAGTTTCTGACACCACTTTGATAATCAAATCAACCAAACGAACCAACGAGACCCATTTTTTTGTATTATAGTCTGTGGAAAAATGCTTTTTCATATGTAGGCACTTGAAAAAATCATCAAATCTTACATAATTTCATTTTAATATTAATTATTATATTGTGGAATATTTTCTAATTTCTAATGAATATGTTTTTTATAAAAAAACAATTTATATTTCACTATAAAAATCTACAATAAAAGTGCTTGCCCCGACTCTGTAAATAGCGCGAAAATTCAAAATACGAACTTCGTCGTATTCGGTAATTTCGGTATTCGTGGGAACAAAAACTACAAAATTCAAAACAAAAGTCAAAACTGCATCCACGACAGTCTCGCAAAATCTTTTCTGACAATAATAAATTGCACCATCAAAGTTAATCGTGACTATAAATAAAACTTCGTAGTTACATACATACGTAGTTTGATAAATAACTAGCAGTCACATCTAAAAACGTATTATTTTCTAAAAAAAAAACGTTGACTAAGCTAAGTATTATTATTTATTCTAAAAAATACCTACGGTATAAGGTATACCTACTACTACGGATCTATGCAGCTATGGCACCTTTAGTTAGATCCATTAATTATATTACAGTTTAAGATGTACCTGCTAGTTGTTAAGGTGCTTGGCAAACTATTCAACATACTATTAACTTGCTGTTTATTTGTTAAATTATTGCATTCTGTTCAACTACATAAGTATTTAGGTATCTTTCTTGTTGGATCGGTTTCATGTCTAGCAGTACCTATTGCTTACATATTAGAACGGATTCTATTTTAGCTTGAAAAATTAACAAAAATATATCCAACCATCTCCGCAAACTTTCACATTTATAGTAGATAGGTAGGTTTATTAGTAAATTAAGGCCACGAATTGTTGTTATATTGCTGACCCATAAAATTAACACTGACTGACTCATAAAACATGGAACTAAAATTATCTTCAATTTACAAAAACAATTCATAATTATGGCAAAATGTATAAGAAATCCCACCAAAAACATTCTGTAAAAAACTAGCCAAGTCTCGATGGAGCTGCTTGTTTATCTCTAAAAAGTAATGAAATCTAGACATAGTCGTGCCAAGTCGAAGATTCCTTACTGCGATTTCTTTATTATTATAGTTAATGTTGTGTGACTTGGCCGTTGAAGGGCCAGACGGCCAAACGGACCTGCAACTCAACTTCGAAGGGCCAAATGAGACACTAGCGTCCAATTACCAATACCAGTATGGGCTATTATCTCGCTTAACAAACATAGGTAGTTACAACAGATATAACATTACATTACATTACAAACAATGACAGATTGGTGCAATGGAGTAATGGAGCACCTGGTTTTGTACCCTTGTGCACCCTTCAACGGCCAAGTCACACAACATTAACTATAATAATAAAGAAATCGCAGTAAGGAACCTTAGACTTGGCACGACTATGTCTAGATTTCATTACTTTTTAGAGATAAACAAGCAGCTCCATCGAGACTTGGCTAGTTTTTTACAGAATGTTTTTGGTGGGATTTCACTTCTTTTTGTAGGAACGTGGGCATATTGATTTATTTTGTATCTATTTGGAATGAGACTATTCCCGTAAGAATTTAAATGCCAATGTCCTATTCCAGGTTATAAACTATATGTACGTACATGTGCCAAATTTCATTTGAATCCGTTCAGCCGTTTCGAAATGGTTATTCCCGCGGGAATGAGACGTTTCCCGTGAGATTATTTTAGCCTATGTCCTGTTCTAAGTTATAAACTATACCTGTGGATAGGATTGATAAGGTACTACTATCCCCATCCCTCCGAGCTCCCCCTCCCAATACTATCCCCATCCCCACACCCATTCCCACCCCCTCTCCCATGCCCCCTCCCATCCCCCTCTCAACTCCTTTCCCCCTCCTATCCCCCCTCCCACATCCCGTACCCCTCCGATACACCCTCCCCCTCCCGTCCCCCCTCCTCCCCCTCCTATATTCTATCCCCCTCCCCCCACCTCCCCCTCCCACCCCCTTCCCCTTCTCCCCCTCCCGTCCCCCTCCCATCTCTTATCACCCTCCCATCCCCCTTCCCTCCCATCCCCTTCCCCCCATCCCTCTCCCCTGCCCTTCCCCCCATCCCCCAAACACTCCCATCACCTTTCCCCCCATCCCCCCTCCCCCTCCCCCAACCATCCCTCTTTTACCTCCCATCCCCCCACCACCACCAAATGAAGCGGCTCACCAAGTTGAGTATTTTTTGTAAAGGCGGTATATGTCGATCTCTAGTTTGGTTGGGCTCTTGTGTTTTCTAATCAGGGTCACCAGGTACTCCAGATCTTCGAATATACTAGTTTTTATAGTTTTCCCTTTATGTGGCCATTAAACCCTAACTCTGTACCAAATTTCAGCTCTCTGAGTTTATGGGAAGTACTAGTTCTATTATGATGATCATCAGTGAGTGAGTGAATGAGTCAGTGAGTGTCTGTAATAAATGCGAAACTTTGCTTTCGTTTAACTTCGGAACTAAATGACTTACAGCCTTGAAATTTTGGATTTTAAGTATGTGATTATAGCTTACTGGATGACGAAAATTTCTGCGTTCTGGTCTTATCCAGAGGTTCTCAAATAGGGGCCTGAAAATGCGGCGAAATGGTTCCAGTAAAGGATGGTACGGCAGTGTTTGCTTCGCGCTCGACTTGGCGGGGGCACTGCCGTGCCCCCAGATACTGATCTGAATGACTGTTTCCTAAAAACAATGTTATTTCTTACCTTAGTAAAAATATTGTTAACTTAGGTAGAGGTACTTAGTAAACTACTCATTACAATATTAAATGAATGTAGTTAAACATAACTGCTCGACTGGATGATTCAAATTCCTGGAAGTGATAGCTTTTGCCCTTAACATTATCGTGTGTCATCAATTATTGTAATCGCCTACAATATTCGTCCATTAGAGCCACTTTAAATTGTAGCGCGGCGGCTCGGCCGACAAAATCCGTCCTAACGACTTATCTTTAAGGACCTCCTTTCAATCGTAATCACCTTACAAAGGGGGGAGAATTCCCGGTATGGGCTAATATGATGATTGCGTTCAGTCAGTCCCTATTCGTCGGTCAGACACCCAAATAAATTGACGAACGCCGTTACACAATAATAAAGTGGGAATTTAAATATTCGTCGGTCATCGTTGGCCTTGGCCGTTAGTTATTGAAAATGCAGGTAAGTAAAAGTTTTCTTCGTTATTTGGTTGTTTTAAAAATATTATTTTATTTTTAACACTGCTTAAGTACGTTTCTCTTTTGCTGCGTCAAGTCTGGTCAAGTCTATAGCGTCTTTGGGAATTGTGGTATTTTTTTGATGAGGACGATAGAATTTAGTTTCACATTTGCGTTATATTTTCGTGTGTTAATGTATATAAACGTACTTTTATTTTACATATTATGTATTCGCATAATTATACAAGTTAACTGTAACAACATATGTATTGACAAAAGAAAATTGAATCAAAACGCATCCAAAATATAAATTTTCATTGCGCATCAGTCAGATATAGAATACTAACCATTTAAATTTTATTTTGCCAATAAAATTTATAATTACTAACATAGAAACCTAATAACTATTTATAAGTTTTGGTGTTTAAAGATTTTGGTTGTAGGTACATACATATTACCTATAGTAAAGATTAAGACGAGACAGTGAAAAATAATGTGTACTTAAATTAAAACCCAAAAAGCGTGAGGTTTACTTCGGACAATTAAGAAAGAATGTTGTTGTAAATACCCACTGCAAATATTATCTACTTTAAAGCCGTTTTTTACCTTATTTATTTATTTACAGTTGGCTATAGTATCGAGCCGATCCATTGAAATACAAACAATCGATAAATATAAATTTTTAAAATAATACAAAAATTAAGATGTCGTATAATGATATTTTTATATATTTGCTGACTAGGTAATTTATCTATCTAAATTCCTATCCAGTTTAAGTCTTGTCGTGTAATTTACCTTCTTAAATACGAGAGCCTGGTTTTTTTTTTACATCAATTTGTGTGATGCCTCAAATCTGAATGAATATTCGTATCGGCTGTCTCGGCTGATGCTTCGCACTTAGCCTTGACCGTTTCTGTGTAATTAATAATTAATGCTTCAAAGTTACGTATTATTCTATCTGTCTTTAGTTATGTGTAAATCAAAGTTATTTAATCCTTTGTACGTAATTTTATTTCATTTATTGGTACTAGAACATACGTTAATATTTTATGATACATACTAAAACAGCTAGGTACTGATTTTATAGCAAAAAACTCTGTATCTTTCGCATTTTGCATTGCATTGCAGATATCTACATCTAAAATACGGAAGAGCGTAGTACTTAGTCGGAAATGGTAGGTACTACGAATATGGCCTACGGCGGAATGCCGGAATCTGTTGTAATATTTTAATGATTTTAAATAATGAATACAGCCCAGAAGATTAAAAATAAAAATAATAAGCTCATTAATATCCCGCTATAGGGCAAATGCTTTAACACGGCGGCGATTTTCCCTCGTCCCGGGAATTGAATCCAAGAGCGCGAGGTGACGGATACGCACTCAAACTACTAGACCGGCGAGGCGTTTGTTGTAAAAATATTTGAAAGTCACCTAACAAACATTTATTAGATTTATTTATCTGCTTTTTTCCTAATGTCAATTGATTTTCAAATGCCTCTTTGCAGGGATTCGTATGTTGCGTTGTGCTATGCGTAGTCATGTGGAACATGGCGACGGCGGCTCCGCAGATGACCGACGCTCAGCTGAACCAGACCCTAGCGGACAGAAACACGATGCTCAGACACCTGAGGTGCGCTCTACACGAGGGCCCCTGTGATCCAGTCGGGAGAAGGCTGAGAAGTAAGTAATTTTCATGAAAAATAAGCCTTTAGGTGCAAAGAAATTCGAATATAATAATTTGTCTATAGCCACGATTTAATCGGTTTAGTTCCCTTGTCACGGAGTTCAAATAGCAGTCAACGTTCCATTTTACGAGTAAATTGAATCCTGGATCACGGTCCACGCGTTCCCTGACAGGAATCTGGACAATAGGCTAGGATAAAGAGTTTATTTCGTCATAGTTAATTAATAGGTACTTATATTATTATGTCGTTACACTTTCTTTGTTAGAGTCTCCTCAACATGATGAAAAAACAGTGCAGATTTAACGATGAGTGTATTACAGAAAAAATATTATCGTAAAAATATTGTACAATCATACGATCAAAATGGAACGTCTGCTCAGCCATTCTATTCACCGTGCACCGCATCCTTTCGATTAGTAAAAATTTTTTTTTTCAGCTCTTGCGCCCCTGGTGCTTCGAGGTGCCTGCCCCCAGTGCTCTCTACAGGAGACTCGACAGATCCGTCGCACGCTAGCCTACGTCCAGCGCAACTACCCGTGGGAGTGGGCCAAGATCGTGCGCCAGTACGGATGAACCACGGAAACACCTCAAATTGACTTAACAAGTTTGCACCAATCGGCTTTGCTCTAGGGAATAAAGATTTACTAATAGAAAGATTGAGGTCACCCAGAATTTATGCATCCGTAGGCATGTTTTTCAAATCGCGACCATTTTTTATTATACAAATTCAAATCAACTGTGGGTCCACTTGATGACAAGCAGCCATTACGGTCTATTTTTATTGCGGGATAGGACCCATTGTTCGTATCCGCTGTTATATTGGTCATACTGATCTGTGCGTGCTTGAGTATTTTTTTTTATTTAGTCAACGCAAGACGCATATTAGTTTGTCAAATTATTGCAAAAACTATGCTATAGTATCGGTAAAAATACATTAAATGAAATTATAATGTTAATCGCGTAATACTTCTTGAAATGAAACAGCGCAACCGATCAGTATTTTGTAGAACACTAAAAATCTTGAAGTGCTTTTGCTAAAAATCGTGAAACGGGGTTTGAACATTAAGTTACTATTGTTAAATTAGACTATGTAACTACAAATTTTGTCAATTAAGGGGTCACTTATCGAATATTAGTTATTATACTTAATTATTTTAGATGAATAACACGCTAATTTAATAATCTACCTACACGCGGCGCCGTTCTGTTTAATCAAAGATAATGTAGAGTATTAGTAGAGGCCCTCCTTAAAATGTTTACGTTAGCTAATTAGTTCATTAGCTTTACCGATGATCTATAACAAATTTTACTAACCAATATTATGTAATTAAGACCATGTAAATAATCGATTTAAGGAATAAATTGGTTTTTCTACATATTGCATTTCAATTCCTTTAAATTTTCCAAACAATTTGGTCACTTTACAACAAGAAAAAAACACGGAAGATCAAATTAGAGCTAGTAAGAGGTATCAGGCTCTTTCTACTCTTAATGATGCAACTATAAAAATAAACAAACTTGTAGTTCGCAAAAAGATCCGGACTTGCATCCGCAAATACAATGCGATCATAGCAAAACCGATCAAGCCGTCAACTGGATAAGGCCCCACGCAATACTGCGAATGCAACGAAGTAAGAATAGGGGGGATTGGCAGAGTTAAGTAAGAGGTTACGGCACCGCAAGACCCAGCATTCGCCACTAAGTCGTATAGCTAAACGCTTCACTGCTCCACGACACCGTAAAATACTTTAGAAATCATATTTCTGAGATCCGGGTCAATCGTCAGGAACACTCAGTGCAAAGAAAGTAAAAGTGTGTAGAGTGAGAGAGCAGACAGCATGCAGGTAAGTTGCATCGGCCGGTCCAATTTCTCCGTTAACGTTTTCCTTTTCGCGACAATTTTTGCGATGAAATTATGCACGTAGATTGTTGAACTGCGAAGGACAGTCAGATTTAGAACTGGCTGGTCCCTTTGCCTAAGTTTCAAATACTGCATTAGTATGCGAGCCATGTATTATTCGTCTACATGCTTATGTTTTTCCTCTTCGCGACGAAGACTGCATTTAATATTTCGTTTTGCTTTAATTGTTTAGTAAAGTTTCACTTCGATTAAAATGGGTCAGCGATCTTAGTTTGTTAATTCTGAAGAAATGTTTGCAAACAATAAGTAGTTGTTAATTATGAAAATGCAATTGTTTTCTGCATTAAGCATCTTCATATGAGTGTCCCACTAATTATATGTTAATATGAATGATTGGCGTAACCGGGTTTGGTTTGATCCTTATTTAAATAATCTCTTGACACTGAACATGTCTAATGTTAAATACTATGCAATAAATAAATACCGCCAAATTGCAATCTCTCTTACCCAACGTTAACAATTGTGTATTCTGTGCCAATGTTCACAATAACATTGAGGTGGATTGTATAATTCCCGAGGTGATGCCGATGGCGCGTAACCTCTTTATCCAAAGCTGTATCTCTTTCCGAGCCCACGAGGCTTCGGTACTTCCGATTTTACGCAATAGTGAAACAGTTTGATAACACTAAGTCACGCCAATACCAGGTAATAATTCGCAAAGTTTCAACATTATGCTTTTTAATGAAATGTGAAAACTTGTTGCAAAAGTTGCCAGCACGCTTCGAGGTCAAGATTGGTTTTGTGACTTTGGACTGCTGGGTGTTTATAATGCAGGACTTTCCTGGTAAAGACCACTATGGATGATGCTGTGCGAGTGAACTTGAACGCTTAATCACTCGTATTTTGTGTTTTGTAAAGGGTAAGGCAAGGATAATGACTGACATTTTTAAACATCATAATCCGACTTGTGTAATACGTTTGTTTCGTTTACCGCAAGACAAATATTCATATCAAAAAGCAAACAGCAGGTGTCCTCGTATATTTAGTTATCCTTGTCATAACAGGAATAAAATTGTTTTGCATCGTAACTTCGTAACCCGCTTCTCTTACTTATATGGACATTGGACAGGAAGGATCTTTTGTCTGAGGACAATATTTTCTTCCGCTAAGATGACTCGTCCTATCGCTTTACCTTCTGCCCAAGTTGTGTAAGGCTAACTTATAATTTCTGTAACTAAACATAAACTAAAAAAACATACTTAACTGTTCTAAAATAGTCTCAATAACTAATTTCGTCAAGGTTAAAGGAAGTTGGAACATAGTAAATCACTATACATACCTGCATACGTTCGCCAATAGATTTTTTATATTATCTAACACTACGTATTTTTAATACGTATTAATACGATAAGATTATAATAATTTATGATTTTTTCTCAGCGGTAACAAATTTTAGAAGTGTTAGAGTATGCATTTTTTATATTTATTAGACGCGTCAAAAATTCAATTAACTCTTCAATCTGTTTTTTGTTAAAAACTAGGTTTTATATATATTATCTACTTAACCAAATCTGAAATTACAATAATATATCTGCTGCAGTCGCTTACAAATACGATCAAATTCAAAACTGGTTAATAATTAAACAACACCGCCAGTAAAAATAATTTTGAGCTTAATAAAAAATATATTGTCGTGAATCTTTCAGGGTCACACGATAGGTATTGCTGCCTGACTTGCCTCACTTGCCTGTGTCTATAGTTGTGTTGTGTCCTAATTTAATCTTGATGCGACAGATATACCTACTGCATGAAAATTATCATATCATAAATAGCAAATTATTAATAATTAATTAATAAATCAATCTAAATATCAACGATGTGTCTAGCTATCTAACGTGTGAGACATGTTAATATAAAAGCGTCAATCAATAGTTTCTACAAATCTGCACAACATGGCCTAATTACCCACTTAAACTTAAGGACAATTTGGTCAAGGTTAAATTGTAATCAATCGAACTCAAATTTTCGGATTGCGTTTCGGAATAATGCATTAAAAAGGTTTATCTAATTTTAATTGGCGCGTTTTGAAAATCCCATTCACCAAAGTTCCATAATAAATTGTACCTATGTATTACAATAAACTGCAGCGTAGGTAAATTGGTTGTTTTTGCCTTAGGTTTGCTATAAAGTCTGCAGGTATGCAAGGCATTTATCATGGATCACGACCTGGTCTCTGGTCGGAAAAAAGAAAAACAGCCTTCAGCTAAAGGACACATTTATAAATTTTATGTAGAATGTAGGTAGGCGAAGGGCAGTAATAATTCGTCTCATGTTTGCACCTAACTGCCATGCCGTAGAAATATACGCTGTTGGAGTTGTTTGGGCACGGTTTCTGTTTAACTGTTACATGGCCACGACCATTGGCTACGAGTGCTACGACAAGGCGTGTTAAAGCTTAGCTTATGAGAAGTAATTAAAAAATATTAAGTAGTAAAATAAATAAAAACTGAAAGGCTAATAAAAATTCAGATCGTAGTTTTTACAATTATTAAATATTGGACCACTTCATACATATTTCTTATCTGACCAAGAAGCGTAAGCACTTGTATCAGAATCAGAAACAAAGTAAATACAAACACAAACCAATGTCCACATGAATAATATTTTTGTCCTTGTGCAAAATGGTAAGCCAATAGAATTTACAAAATATTTTAACTTTCAAAATACTGCTCTACATAGGCCTCCCCCAAGGATCTCTTGTCGGCCATACGCCACCCGCATCCGTGGAATAGGCGCGATCTTGTAACATTTAGCTGGCATTCAAATGGTCACATACTTGTTTTACGGTATACTACAATACAAGTAATAAAAGTAATAAATATTTGAGTACCTAAGTCCTATTTTCAATCTCGGAATATGTGAGTATTCCGCGTATCGTATACTTCTCTTAGGATCAAATAGGGAAAATGTTCCTAATGGAAATGGGAAAATGTTCCTAATGTTCATAGTTATTTTTTGGCTGTAAAGAGTTTTGATTTGATTTTACATACTTAGTCCACTTAGCAAAAAATAATAATGTGAAAGCAAAACACAATTGTCCTTTAGCTTTAAAATTGGACAAACACAAAAGAACAATAATGTTTTATGCCTTCAAAATGAGGTAACGCTTGGATGACCGGGCCAATGAATTATTTCTTTGTTCCATTGAGTTACGAGAATTGTAACCGCAGCTTTATTGACCTAAGGTTTGCTCATTTACCTGGTAAATAATATTTTATTGTAAACCAGCTTTGCTTGTTACATTCATCATCATCATCATCCTGTGATAGTCCACTGCTGGACATCTAGGCCTCTCCAAATATACATTGTATATTAGGTAAATTAACGGGATTAAACGTACTTTACAACGTTTACTTAACTACGTTTAAATCTTCAAGAGGATTTTTATGATATATTAAAGATTTATAATAATGTAAATATTGTGTTATCCTAAATTCCTGTTTTTCCTTGCACTTTTTCCACTGATAGCAAAATTCTTGACAAAGACTCTCAATATTTTGGTGGTCTCAATCCTATTTTATCTTATTGAGTTAATAAGGCAAAGTGTTGGTCCCTGATGTAGATATTCTTAACAGGATAATAAAAATGGTTTAAAATGGATAATATTATTATTCTCCTCGTAAGAATATAGCTCCTAGCTCCTCATTAGAATTAATAAACCGGCAAAATAATGCCGTCTCTACGAGATTGATTGATTCCGAGAATTAGATTTCAATATTTGTTAAGTAAATAATAAGAACAAAGGACGCGACACGACTATTTCGATATTTCGTAGAACAAAGTCTTCCTATGTGCTATATCGGTAAACTAGTCTTGGTTATAGTACTTAAGCGGTAATCCGACTCTTTTTGATTAGCAATAAGCTGAAGTAGCAGTGGTGGGCAGACCAGACCGCGTGTCAGTAAACGTACGTGGTAGTAACGTAATGTAAACGTACTTCTAGTCTTGGTTACCGTGTCTAAGACGCCCTCAGGCCAGGTGGAGTGACCATTCAATGCTTGCGAGATTTTGAGAGAGACGGAGCTGGATGCGGGTCAGTGGTGGATCCGTGAGGCGAGGTTTTAGAGAGGCCTATGTCCAGCTGAGAACTGTGTTTGATAGGCCGATAATGACAATTAAAAAATGTCGCTTTTAAAAAATATGTTTCTATATTTCCTTCGTATTTTTCTGTTTTTGAGAACCCCGAATTATAAATGTACTGCAACATAAACGTCTTGTTTGGACGGGTTAAAAGTTTGATTGCACAACGAAGTCGGGGTTCAAAGCCAATCGTATTGTTGGTTAAGTGACACATCGCCATCGGTTACACTCTCATTATGCTTGGCACGTGCCGCAGGTTCTGACTCTTTGTGTACTCTATAATGGCTGACTTGTAGTATAAATAAGTGGAAAAGTGTTGTCACTTTTGGTTTAATTATTAATAGTTTATAATTATGTATAATATCCGAAACATGGTTTAAGCGTACAGAAGAAGAAGCTTTGACGAACGAAACGAAATTGAACTATTTCGCATTTGGACATTTGCATGAAGATTCTTAAAGGTTTAAACTTTAAATATGTAGGTACACTTATCTGCTCGCCTGTACTGTCTTGAAGAGACATCGTAAACCACAAACGAATATTATTCACGCATAGGCGTGTCAGTCCGTTTATTGCTAAATCTTTTTGCAATTACGCTCAGTCTACCTTTAGTGTGCAGAACAGTCCTCCAGTGTCGGTTTTCATTATTTCACGAAAATTCTGAATGGAACTTTCTTCACTATTCAAAAAAACCAACGGAAGTTTTCTAAAGATAACGGCTTTTGAAATAAAATGTCAATCAACGCAAAGAATTGGCACTTTTGCCGCAGAACTAATAGTACCTACTAACGTGCTTTTACACAGAAATTTAGGTTTGTAAATCAGACCATGTTCTTGCGTGACTAGAAATATTTGGGTTACCTAGTAAACTGCTTCCGATAAATATCTGCTTGACAGCAGTACGTTTTAGTTAAGTTATTCCTTTATTTTTGATTTTTGAGGGATAAGTATTTTTAAGAAAATACTGGATTACCTAACACGAGAAAATGTTGATAAATTGCACAAATAATTTATAACTCGTCATTTCTATTCACGTGGTGGGTCTACACTTGTCTTGTTCACATCATTGTATTAACTTATATTAGAAAACTCGATGTCTATTATGTTATCTTTTCAAGATTATTTATTTTAAGTAAGTATAATTATTATACTTTCAAAGAAATTTCTGCCTTGAACTATTAAATCCGTGAATAATTATATGCCTACGATACATAACGTTAATAGATAGTACAAATATATAGGGAAAAAGATATATAATATTACTATCGAACTTACTGCTAACTTATAAGACTTAAGTACTTAAGGATTTGTGAGCTGAAAAGTGATAAAAGTGATATAAGTGATTCAGAAACTTCAGTGTTCATTAACGCTACCAAACTTTCCCTCGTATGCACTTTCCGAATCATAGAATTTATATTCATGCCTCAACTATGAAATCACCTTAGGTCTTCTTAGCCGTATCGCTCTTGACAGAGCGGTCGTGATCGTCATGTAGTTGCATTGTTGGGGGCAGATGTGATGCGCCTCACGACCTCCCGCCATCTATCCCTGCTGGCAGTCAGCCTGGCGCACTCGACGTGCAGGGATCCACCCACTGCTATTTTTATTTGATCTGTCCAGCGCGTGGGTGACCTTCCGCGCGGTCTAGTGCCTTCCACCTTTCCTTGGACGACGAGGCGTTCTATGGACTGATTACTCTTCTAGAACCGTGGCCGAAAAAAGTTAGAATGCGAGACTGTACTTTAGAAAATAGACGCTGTTTGTTTCACCTTAGGTAGGGAGGGATATGTGTTTATGTACAAATATTTATTTTATTCGGAGGACATAGTGGACCTTTAGCCGGGTGCAGTGGGACTCAGGACTAAAGCGTCCTTCCCACTTTTTCCCGGTTTCACTATCATGTCGAGACATGATAGTCGGATCTCTAAGAACCATTTATTGGATTAAAGGACTAACATAACTGTTGCGTTAGTAGGATGGGGTCGTTCCTCTTCGGGTGTGAAGGTGAAACCGGGAATCGCATTATTTCCTAATTTTCCGAGAGCATTATCTCGATAAAGGCAAAACTGTTGAGTTTCTTGCGTCACTTCTTTCCTAAACAGGCCATTCATTTCATTTCAATGCTCTCGGAAAATTAGGGAATAATGCGATTACTTATAAAGTTTTTAGCTGTTCTTGTGTTTTAGAACTTTTAGAACCAAAGATACCTACTTAATTAATGTTTGAACATAAATAAGTTAGACATACTAACTAATCAACAACAAGTGTGTTTTAAATTATGGTAGGTACTTGGTACCTAACATGTTTGAAGTCAAACGCTAGCGTGCGCTA
Source organism: Mecyna flavalis (assembly GCA_949319885.1). Classification (NCBI taxonomy): domain Eukaryota; kingdom Metazoa; phylum Arthropoda; class Insecta; order Lepidoptera; family Crambidae; genus Mecyna; species Mecyna flavalis. The sequence continues at coordinate 10,982,268 of OX439408.1, read as the reverse complement.
GCCGTTAGTAATGGACGTCTGTACCACTTTAATCTGGGCTGGGACTAGGTACTCTTGTGAACTAGTGTGCCTTTTACCGATAATCCTAGTTTTATTAGTCACCTTCACGTGTGTAAAATTACATTTCATTATCGTAAAGAGCAGATAAGGTGGCCCATAACGGATAATTTGCCGCCTAATGATCTTCTAGTGTGTTATTAGGCTAATACGAGTAGGTACCTCTGCAGTTTTATGTCATACATAGCTCTACGTTATGTCATTTGTTGCGTAAGGTCTCGTTAGTGTGACACAAATTGCATGATACAGTTCCACAACTAGGAATAAGCACCTTAAATAACGCGGGCCCAATGCCCATACTTTTAAACTGTAAAAGTTATTAATAATAATAGGTAATTTGTGTTTTAGTTGCGTCGCTATTAAAACAAAGTCATAAACTAAAGGCACATACATATTGTCAATGAGCTTTAGGTTTTAATTGGGTAAAACACTGCCCGTTTTTGCAGAGTTCATCCAGTGCAACAGGACAAAAATTATCTACTTTATGAACTACTTATAACAAGAGAAGTATTATACGTACTATGTTATGGTTCGCTAAGCTAAAAAATAGGTTTTTTGTACGTTACTTTTGTTGTTAACCGTACTGCGAAATTAATAAAAAAATGAGATTAAATCTTATGTGTTTTAAGATGAAAGTAAACACTTAACTTAATGTTTTATGGATGGTGTTTATAAATCATAATTTTTATAGACACGTGGAAAATATGTTTATTAATGATGTATATTTTACTTGATAGATATTAAATGCTATGTAAGATTCGGTACTAACTATTATTAGGTAGGTCTAACTCTATACGTACCTTATTTCAAGTTCGCATTGCTTTAATTTCAGCTCACAATTCTGTTAGTGGTCGTCGCGGCAGCGTGCGCGTACGCAGCGGAGACTACGCGGCCACCAGTGTCAGACACCGCCCTCGAGGACGCGCTCAACGACAAGCGGTTCATCCAGAGGCAGCTCAAATGCGCGCTGGGAGAAGGCCCTTGTGACCCCATCGGCAAGAGGCTTAAGAGTAAGTTCGTTAAACCAGTATTTATTATATTAGCTTGGCGTCGCAGGGCGCGCCCGAGGCTGGCCGTTGTTTCTGCCTGGAGGACCTCGGCCAAGTTTTAGTCGGTAGGGCAGAAGTGCGTGTCCGACACACCCGGAACGAGCATCCGTCCCTTGGGGTCCGGCGTATGTTTTGTCTGGGACGCCGAGCCGGTGCATATCAGCATTTCCTGAGCAAAAAAAAAGTAAATTCACTCATTACTGTATCAAATCATCATTATCAGCCCGTGTTAATCTACTGCTGGACATGACCTATATACTGGGCAAAAGGCATTTATTTATTTAACTTTCGTCAGTTTCCATGAGTATTTTAAGAATATTTACCTAACAAGATATGTTAATGTTTTCAGCTCTTGCTCCATTGGTGCTCCGTGGTGCGTGCCCTCAATGCTCACCCCAGGAAACAAAGCAAATCCAACGCACTCTCTCCTACGTCCAGAGAAACTACCCGCAGCAGTGGGCCAAGATTGTGCGGCAATACGCAGGCTAACATCTGTTAGCTCTGTAGGCTTCTTTAGCCTTAGCGTAGGTACTTAAAAATGAAGACTAAGATGTAAGGGAGTTTTTACTTAAGTCGTATTAGTCCAATTGAGTAAAAGAGTAAACCCAAGCTCTCAATCGAACCTACTCCAATTATTTACTGCGTGACTATGTATATAGGTACAAGTCGGTCTATATGTTTCATTTATAATAATATTATGTTTCATTCATATCACATCATTACCTATACAGGTTTTCGAATATGATAGGTACCTAATATAACGGACTGGGTAAATACTTTTTATTTATTTGGACTCTTCAGGGAGACTCATTTGTGAGATTTTAAGAACATTAAGATGTTTTATATATTTTTTATAATAGAACTTAGATCTAAGAATAAGTGTGGAGTAGCCACATGCATGACACAAGTATATTATTGAAAATTACCTGTAAAATTAATATTTCTGGTACGATACTGAATTTAAATTGTAAATATAGATGTTTAAGCTATACCTATATTAGGCATATTATATTTTTGGAAAGTGTATACGGCCTACAATTATATCTTTTGGCTAAGAAGACATTTAATATATCTACAGTATCATAATAAAACAACAGTCTACACCAAGACATATGGAAGTTAGGTCTTTATATTATATCGTTCTATAAGGATAAAAGTAGCCACGAGGTTGAAGCCAAAACTGTAGACAGATCAAGAAAAAATATTATTGCAAAGGTGGGCTCCGACCTTGTCTGCCAACTGAAATAAAAACATTTAAAAACTCATTTATGTAACTCACATAATATAAAAGGTAAAACCTAAGTAGGTAAGTAGATAGGTATCACACGGAAGCGGTTTCATTTATGTTTTTTAGAAAGGAAGATTGGTTATTTCAAATAGAAAAAGTTTGTGTTCTCGACCACGATTACATGTTCAAAAAACAAATTGTCTCTAAAAATAAAACAATAATGTAAGATGATACTATGTTTACGATAATACCTACTATATAGGTATTTTAAATTATTGTCCTCTATGATGCTATATCTGTATGTATTGTTTTACAATAAACGTGATATTTTGTGATTATTATTTGCCTAATTATTTTCGTTATTGTTTACAATTTAACTATTTATTTATAATCAGGCCTCTCTACAATGCCCATCAAGTCTACAAGATTGAATGCAAGCGTAAAGCTTACTTAAAGCTGGCTGGAATTAACCTCAAACGAACGATGTTTATTAGCATTAGCTCCATCCATACTGGCATAGGCACACGCAAAGGAGGAGGCTATCATGGCTCGCACCATAGTTGCAAATTCGTTTAGATATACCTACTACCTACATATCTATGCCTGCGAGTCTGCCATCATAAAAATTATCACAATCCCGCAAGACTCTACCTACGGCCTACCCAGGGTCTTCCATCATTTTCAGGTCGTTGTAGTTTTAAACATGAAATAGCTAAGTAAGTAAGTACTTATTAGGTATTTATTTTATTAGGTATTTATTTAGTTATTAGGTATTTATTGACGAGCCATTTGGTGTAGTGGTCGAGAAGTCGGCTATTCCACCAGAGGTCGCGGGTTCGATCCCCGCACGGTACAAACATTTGTGTGCATGAACATGTCTGTTTGTATCGGTCTGGGTGTTTCTATGTATAATATGTATGTATTTACAAAAAAAAAGTATATAAGTAATGTTTATCCGTTGTCTGGCACCCATAGCACAAGCTAATGCTTAGTTTGGGGCTAGATGGCGCTGTGTGAATAATGTTTATTTATTTATTTATTATTTATTTATATTTCCATCTAAAGGTGTTCCTTCACCGGTAGCATTTGCGTGAATGTATTTATTTATTTATTTGTATGGAAAAACAAACAGTTAGGTATATGTACTGCATTGCATGCTTAAAAATAGGATGTTACCTATTTACAAATAACAAAGTTGCTAAGAACAATGGGCCCAAAAAAAATTCAGTTAATGTGCAGAGATGAGATGTATTATGTGAAAGACCACACACACACACCATCAACTTTTATTATGATGACACCGTAATCGGTCCCAGGGGGAAAAAGTTATCGTCCATAATAATTTATTATTTTTATAAGAAAATAAATAATTCACATAATAAACATATTTTTTTTTACTAGGACCAATTTTGTCGACGTCATAATAAAAGTTAAAGGTGTTAATTAGATCTAATTCGCAGGCTATGTCCCAAATCTGCACAACTTATTTTTTTTTGGGCCCAGTTTTTGCATTGTCTTTTAAAAGCAACGACGTTATCCACTTATTTATTATTATACAATTAGTGTAGTGTTACCTATGACTTAAAATTACAGATGTTTAATTAATATTACAAATTAATTAAATTAAATTCTTCAATGATTAAAAATACTCAATGAAACAATTGAAAATTAAGAAGTCAGAAGAAAATACATTAAAAACTCTTATTAATTATTTTTCGCCCTGTTTTTGGGCAAGGACGTAGGTACGTCCTTGCCCAAAAACAGGGCGAAAAAAAAGGGATAAACTGGACAAATAAGGCAAAAACAATAGGTACATATTGATTTTGCCTTATTTGTCCAGTTTATCCCTTTTTGCCTACATGGGCTTAAACCCACCCACCGCCCATCTGTCATCATCTTAAAGGTTAAAATATTCATAAATAACCTGATTTACAATTTTTCCATCTAATTATTTTTCTGAAAAATAAATTGAAAAACCATTATTTGAACATCCATCTCGCGCCCTCGGAACCAATGATGTTTGTTTGTATATAATATCATTGCTCGGCATAAACGTAATATCGTCGGCTAAGGTCGCAAACCTCTTAACTCCATTTAGACGTCAAAATATATTTTTATAGTTTTAGATAGTGCAAATTTCAACGCATCTAATAGTAAAACTTTTAAGTCCTTAAAAAAAGCCGTTACAATTTAAAAAGAAAAATAGAAAAGCTTGGAACTCCAAGACAGCCATTTTGTAAACTCAAACCACGTATGTCCCCCCGCCCAGTACTGCTCACGATTAGAGAGAGATTGCAAATATTCGCTGATTTTTCTTTACGAATATTTTCAAAAAGGGTTAAAATTGTTAATATAATAAGTTTTTTGCTAAGAAAACTATATTTTGAACCGGTTTTATTGCTTTAGGAATTCTTCTTCTTCTTTGCGTGTCGATGGCTAAATTTTATTGGCCCAGAATCCAGCGACCCGTACAGCGTTTTGGTCAGCGCGCAACAACTCTTCTCTTGTGCAAGTATCAGGGCACGCGGGGTAACACAAGAGGTGGTCCATTGTTTGAGGGGAGGCACCGCAGTCGCAAACATTTTTAGAAGGCCCCACGTAACCCCAACGCTGCAGGTTGTCCCTGCAGCGGCCAACCTGACTCCGCAGTCTATTGAGCGCTTTCCAAGTCGACCACGGCAGATCATGGCCTGGAGCAAGGCTTTCACAGGGTGGGTACAGAGGAAGGGGATGCATTTCTTTCTATCTGTTAATCCTTACCAAGGATGGATCATCAGTGAAAACTGGTTCAACCCTCCTGTGAAAGCTACGTCGGCTTTTGAGTCGTTGCGGTACAGGGACGTAACCAAATATGTATGGGGTTACGGGGGTCTCGCTCTACCTTTCCTTTTTAAGACCACTAGCCACACCCCTTCGAAAGCTTTAGGAATTATATTTTTAACAGTAGAGTGAGCCTGTAACACTGCATATGTCTCGATCGAATCAAAGAACTTCTCATAGTCCACAAACGCTAAGTACAATGGAAAATTATACTCCTCAGTCTTCTGTATAATTTGCCGCAGCTTGTGTTTGTGGTCTATGCTACCCGTTTCGGTTACCGACTTGTTTGGTAGGTTGGAAATCATCAAATCTGCGTGCAAGACGATTCGTGATGACCCTTGAGAACAGCTTGTATACATGGCTCAACAGAGAGATAGGCCAATTATTCTTCAAGTGTCCTTTGTCTCCTCTCTTGAAAAAGAGCTCTTCCACACGTCTTCTGTTCCATGCCTGTGGCGTGACACCCCCGAGCAAGACGGAATTAAAAAGCTTCTCAAGCAACTTCAGCACGGGTTTTCCACCTGCTTTCAGGAGTTCAGAAGTAATACCGTCTTCACCCGGCGCTTTGTTGTTCTTAAGCTGTTTTAAAGCCATCCCAATCTCAAACAGACTGATGCCCGGAATGTCTTTAGTTTAGTGACAAGCTTAGCTCTTAGGTCTTTAGCCAAGTTACTGACAGGTTTTGACACCGAGGTATACAGGTGTCCATAGAACTTTTCGATCTCCCTTAAAACTTTGTAGCCACCATCCGGCCGTCCTCAGTTTTTAGCTTTCTCAGCTGACTTTGCCCAATATACAAGTCTATTGCAAACGCTTTGGAGCCTTTATTCCGCTATTTCGCGTCTTCAATACGACTTGTTTAAAGTCTCGGATATCGTGTCACACTTCGCAGGGACATAAAAATCCGTCTATTGAGCTGCCAACATGCATCAGTGTCATCAGAAGTGTGCAGCATCATAGTACGACGCTCAGCCATGAGCCCATTAGGTTAAGGGTGTGATCAGTTAGTTTCTGAGGTTTATTTTGTTCCCACCGAGTAGACAGTTTCTACAAACCTGTCGTTTATATCGTCCATCGTAACGCAATTGTCAAGGTAACTTCAAATGTCAATATCTCAAAAATGACTTGATGTGAATTGGATCCTTTTTGCGTAACTACGTTCATTATTGTACACTTCTAATATAACATTAAAGTTCAAGATACAGAGATTCCTTGTAGCAAAGCTCATAACTCCCATATTGTGTTTTCTATTTTTCGATCCAAAACTCGTAACTCCATATTTTATAGATTTGACGAAACGTTTCATAATAAATGTCATAAAATCTGATAACTAGTCTTAAATATAGTCTATTGGTAAAAAAATATCAACAAATTTTGAAAAAATAAAATAGTTATTAAGTTTTTTGTGCCTCCTGTAAAGTTTGGTCTGAGGGAGTTAAGTGGTTGGCGACCTTAGCCGACGATATATAACTAACTAGACTGTGCTCTCGTGGCTAAAAAACGAGCCGAGCGAAACAGTCAGACAGAGCAGCTTGTCCCTTTCCAATAGGGTGACAATAAGTTTCGGTTAAGTGAGACAAATTCAAACATGCAATCTGCGGATCTGGTTATAATATTTATAGTATTTTTAATTCATGTTAAAATATTTTAACAGTCGGTTGTGTCGGCTTCTTATTCAACCGTTGATATAAGTTTATAGAGAGCTGTGTTGTTTAAGACGATGTTATAAAATGATGTAGACACAACGATATTTAAATTCGTTGTGTAGACTGCAAAAAATGTGATAGAAAGGCTCCTGGTCTTATTCATCACATAATGCTTTACGGGGGTAAATACCTTAAGAAATAAAAAAAAAGGCAATTTATAACATATACGCTTTTTCAAATTTAAGAATACATTGAACGAAAAATAAGTAAATATACAATTGTACATTAATACATTGTAAAAATAACATTAAAATACAAGCGTTAAATTAAGTTTTTGGTCAGGCAAAATTGTTGCCCAAAAACATTTCATAAACTGACAATATGAAAGAACGAGAATCGAGACCGTCCTTGCCATAGACCTAGTATTCATGGTCACTCTACAGCCAGGCCCGGTCGAGTTTCTATGAGATGTTTGGAATACCTACGGGGGATAAACTCCGCTCGCCAGAAAATTAAATAAAATAAAATTATTATTTTTTTCGAACAAGCAACATTGACAATCACATTTGGTATTTTATCATTTTCAAAAGCTACATACTATTTACATAGTGTCATAAAATATTCGAGAAATATTCAGGTAATCTATTTATTGATTTTAAAGTCATTCAATATACTCTATGAAAGTCATTACAAAAATTAATATAGTTTTATATGGTCTTTAAAGAAATCTTAAGTGAACAAAATATAAAAAAAAACTCGTCGATTCGAATTCGATTCGATACTCGATAGGAATCCGTGCTAAGCTCCTTTTAAATATAGTTAAGGTGCTAAGGCCTCAGTGCATCTGGAAAAAGATATTTTATAAATTCAATTCCATTCGGGTACAGGTAGAATTTTATTTCTTGTACCTGGCAACCACAGAACAGATTTACTAGCTGGCAACTTTGCTGTTTTGTTTTTCTTACAATAAAATATGGCTGCCATCGCGTGCATTGTTAATTTTTGTTGTATTTCCGATTAATTTCAACATTGTTTGCTCCATAACAAACGACGTCGAATAGGCCAAGTTGGTTTCTCCGTTGTTGTGTCGAGTTTATGTCGTGCAGTGTTGTGTTTAATTAAAGAGACAGTGACTCAGTTTGTGTTTGACAATGAAGGAGAATCAAAGATGTGTTTTTTGTTTTTTCTGGGACGTATGCAAGTTAAATAAAAATAAAAGTGGGAAATTACGCTGATGTTTAAAATTATAAAGTTATGTCTAATACATACTTATAATATTATGTAACTGTTGTTTTTATTATTAGCTAATAAAAAGCTTTTGTTTGAATTGTCTTAGAAATCCATCAAACGAATCTTTCGTTTGAATAAACAAACGTTTTTTATTAGTATTCCTCTCATATTTAAAATCTGTGAGAGCGGGAATATTTAAATGTTTCAAATAAAGTATTTTAAGCAACTTTGAAAGATGGGACATAAATCTATTTCTACAAAAACAAAATAGCTGTCTTTGTAGAAACAGATTTATGTCCCATCTTTCAAAGTTGCTTATGACTTTATTTGAAACATTTAAATATTCCAGCTCTCACAGATTTTAAATTTTCCCGCTCTCACATATTTTAAATTTTCCCGCCCTTAAGTTACGAGGGGGCACCCAACAGATGGCGTTGGACTTTTTCATGACATTTTTTTTGTATGAGCTTGACGTTCTTCTCTCTAGTAAAAATGTTCTTTGCTCTACCAATGAATGAACTGTCATTGCGTGCTGGCAATGTGAAAGAACGAGACAAGCTACTCCAGTCTTGATATCTTTCTCGTCTCGGATTTGCCTCGCGTCAGGCGCAAGCAAATATAAACTTATAGTGCGTTGGGTGGGATAGTGTTCATTTTCAAAAATGATTTTTTTTTAAGATATCATTCCGGTTACATAGACAATATTATTTCCATGTTGCTCGGAACATAGATTTAGTAATCATAGACTAAATTCCACAGATTAACAACTATTCGAATATACTAAATCTATGATTCGAAACGGAATAGAACATAGAATCAAAATAAAAATAAAAAATATTGTGTCCGTTGTGTCTAGTGATGGTCAACTCGAGTCACTAACTCGAGTTAACTCGAGTTGGGCTTAACTCGAGCCAACTCGAGTTGAATTCTCTCTGACTCGAGTTTGAAACCGACATGGAGCGAAGTTTGCCGATCATTTGAGACTGTTCATTCTTAACAAACAAGTGTCACATTTATGTAGATTTGAGGTTAACTTTAAAGTGTCGGTTATTGTTGTAGTTTTTCGTGTTTTAAATTCTTTTTTTTTACTATTAATGCGAAGGTGAGGGAATAAATTGGTAAAATCCTACTATCCTACTAATATTATAAATGCGAAAGTCTGGATGTTTGGACGTTTGGATATTGTTACTCAATCACGCACGGCTGAACGGATTTAGATGAAATTTGGCACACGTATAATTTATAACCTGGATTAGGACATAGGCTATAAAATTCCTACGGGAAACGTCTCATTCTCGCGAGAATAGCAATTTTTAAACTACTGAACCGATTTGAATTATCTTTCACTGTTGGAAAGCTACACTATCCCTGGTAAACAAAGAGTACTTTTGATCCCGGAAATGTGGAGGGAAGGGAGGGGGGATATTTGAATAAAGGCATTACGCGCGAGTGAAACCGCGGGCGGAAGGCTAGTTTTAAATAAATCATAACTCTTCCATCTAGTTAACTCGAGTTCAACTCGAGTTACGTGAATTTTAACTCGAGTTAACTCGAGTTCTGTTTATTCCGAGTTGGCCCATCACTAGTTGTGTCCGTTCCACGCATAAACTTAATATAGATAATATTATTTCCATGGTTCCACGATAACGTATCAAATCTAGATAATTTTGAAATCCGACTTGAGCAAAATGTATTTAATAATTTATTTACACAACATTTTTACTTCTAAAAATGTTTATCCGACTAAACATTTTTAGAAGTAAAAATGTTGTGTAAATAAATTATTAAATACATTTTGATACAGAATGTGAAAAAAATCTGTTTACGTAGCTGGTTATCAAACTCTAGTTACGATTATGGCTGAAGGGGAATAAATTAACATTTCTATTAAATAGACATAGCCATTGTAGCCATTCCATCGTCTATGACATTTTTATAATGGCAACAACGCTTGGCTTTGTGATTTTTCTTTATGTTGGTATCTGCTGACGCCGAATGAAATGCCAGTTTCCGGTATTAAATTTCATGTCTTTTTAATTCAAAAATAATAATCGAATCAAAAAGATATCGCTAGACAATGTTGAATTTCGTAAAATAAATTATCATAAATTTTTTTGTGAATGTTACTTCCATTTTATTATGATTACGTTAAACAGTGCTGCCACCAAAGCGGCCGAAGAAGTAATTTCGTACGCAGTCGGTGATATTTACAACTAATATTTTGCTACTGTTTTGACAAATCTAAGGCATTATTTGTTACAACATAATTTTGATCACTTATTTGTTGATCACAAAGTAGAATGTATTAAATAATGTTTTGATTCAACGAAAATGTTATTGTAAAAGCTACAATCGGCATAGTGGATTGAGTTGACAAAATATGGTCGTGCGTTTTGTCTGAGCAGATAGTGGTGATGTGTGAACAGACTGAAATTAATTATTTGGACGGAGAAGTAGTTTGGGTGAAGCTGGGCTCGTGCTGGTGGCCCGGCGAGGTGGTCGCCCCTGAGAAGCTTCCTCCAGATGTCCTGCCTTCGTTTCGAAAACCACCTATAGCAGTTGTCAAATTCTTTCAAGAAGATACTTAGTAAGTTCAGGTTATAGTTTAAGGCACTAAAATCTCCTTCATTTGTAAAGAAGCATGATACTTCTTTACATGGAAATGTTCAGTTTTTGTCTTTGTCTTAGGTTATTATTCATACATATTTACATAATGAATGGAACCATGGTATTTTTATAAATTGAAAGTTAGTTTTTATACCAATATAGACCAACATCTAAAACCCTTTATAGGAGGCATTCCCATTTGGTTTGTTACAATTAACAATATAACTCCTTTAATGTGTAATAGAAAATTGCATTTATAACAACGCAATCCTGTCAGTTCAACCATTAGTTGCATGAATATCTCTGACCACTGGTTTGAGTGTTCATGTATGTGTTTAAAAAAGTAGGAGCATGCAGTGAGTGAATCTGAACCAACCAATTTTTTTGTGAGACTTAATATTAGTAAGACCACAAATCGCCTCTTTGCTTAGACAATGTGATATATTAAAATGTATTTTCGATTAAAGATATCACATTGTCGAAGCAAAGATGCGAAATGCTAACATGGTTCGCTTAACACATTCTTATTTTGTTTTTTAATTATTATGGGTGTTCCCAAGGTAACAATATCAAATTTCAGAATTCATTTTATTATTGTTTTCATCAATGCTTCTAAAATTAATATATTAATAGATTATGTGCTTGTAGTCAGTACTTCACTTTTTTATGTTATAAGCCATTTATATTTTCTTTGATATTTATATGTTGCAATTTTTTTTCCAGTGAATATGTGAAGAATATTAATTCAATATATAAATACAACTGCAGCCGGAAAAATGAGTTCATCAATAAAGGCTTATGTAAGTTTTTAATCTAGCTGTATTTCTTAAAACAATAATAATAAATCTTAAGTGGCAAGTCATAGAAATTTCTTTTGCCGAGTAACTCGGTTCAATCATATTCGTGTTTCTGGCTATTTTATTCAGAGGATAGTATTGTCTATGAAGAAAAAAGACAAAACAGGACATGCAGAGAGCCTTGTGTTCCTCCATCATAATTTACCTTTCTTAAATTTTGATAATTTTTATAATTTTGTCTCATTACTGCTCTTTCACTATCAAAATCGAGTATCGAGATTGTCAAAGATTTACCAAATTAATAAATAGATACTTTTTGATAAACTATTGATTATTTAATATTGATGCTATCTCATATGGTACTACTCTAAGCTAAAGCAAGATTTCTACTCAATTTATATTATGAATGTTTTTTAATTTCAGATATGTACCGAACCAAGCATGGTCCTATGGAAAAGTTTCCTGAAGACGTTATAAGAGCAGAAACAGCTGTTGGAGGTGACATAGAGATCTTAACAAGAGATGAGTTCCAAGAGCCAAAAAAGAAGAGCTATGCTGGAATATTTGGTGATCCCAAAAAAACACCTGTTTCTGCTAAAAAAGGTGAGTAGGTACCTTGTTCTGCACAGAAGTCAAGTTAAATGATTTATAACTGAAGCTTTTGCATGACACATATACTTTGAGTATTTTTTGCAGTTAACTGGTATCCTAGCATATGTAAATAAAGCCACAGGAACCATCACAGGACTGGATGGCTTTATTCACATATGCTATATACATATAGTTTCAGAATTAGGTATAACTCTCTACTCTCAGAGGCAGATTTTATTGTCTAGGCAGGGTACTTCATAATATATGAGGTAAATAGATGCCTAACTTCCAGCAACTACCTTCTGCCTATGTTTTACACTCTCATGTAGTGGGATTCTCAATATTATTTTCATATTGCTTGCTCAAAGTAAATTAAAAGCTTATCTGCGAAAGGGAAACGCCGAAAATAGGCCCAGTGTGCACAACATATTCAATTTCATGAATGAAATCTAAATATTCGTACTTGATTTTTCGTCTTCTTCTTTTTTCAGTATAAGTTGGGAAAAACATTTATAAATAATTAAGTATTTCAACGATTTTTCCTTTACATGATGTTTACATGTCACTTCTGATGTTTGATATTAAATAAGAAATTGGTCCGAAATAGTTTATTTTTAATTACGTTTTTCGATATAGCGGTAAATATTTTATAAAGTGTTAAATAATATTATTAAAGACCAAATAATAAATGTATATATAAGAATAATGATAAATTGTTTTAAAACTACCTTTTATAATATTAATAATTAATAAATAACACTATAAAATATTTACCGCATTAACGAAAAACGTAAATTAATTTCGGACCAATACTTTTTTTTTCTTTTTTCTTGGCACTGCACGGTTTGTGCATCGGCCACTGACATTGATCATTTATTTTTATTCTTCTTTTTGGTTGGTCCGAAATTAATTACGTTTTTCGATATAGCGGTAAACATTTTATAGTGTGAAATAATAATAATTATAAAAAGTAGTTTTATACTAATTTATTATTATTAATAAATATACACTTATAAATTGGTCTTTAATAGTATTAAATAACAATTTATAAAATATTTTCCGCTTTATCGATTAACGCAATATAAAAAAGTAAGTTTCGGACCGGTATAAACATATGTCATTAATGAAATGTAAAGGATATAGTCGTTGAAATATTAAATAATTTATAAATGTTTTTTCCGACTTCTACTGAAAAAAGAAGAAGACGACAAATCAAGTACAAATATTTAGATTTTATTCATGTGATTGAATATGTTGTGCACTCTGGGCCTAAGTTACTATGGCATTCTGGCAATCCCCTTTTAAGATTCCATGCTCAGCATTATGGGTGTATTATATTTCTTTCAAAGAAAAAGTGAAGTGAACATAGGCATAAACTTAAAAGTGATGAATAAACAAATAAACAAAGTCACAATTGTTGATAAATATTTAAATTTAAATTATTTCTTCTTATTTTTACAGGAAAAGGCAGAGGACGTCCTTCAGAATCATCTAGGGTTTCTACACCTTTCAGAAAGGTAATTCATGAAATAAAACATTTCAATAGTCAAACGTTAAAGATCAAGTTTTGCATTTGCAAAGAACTACATAATGCTCAAGATAATTTTATTATTTGTTTCGGCTTTTTACCTCACATAGTTGTGTAGTGTGTAAATATGTTTTAAATTAATAATTATTTATCTTTCTTTACAGACTAAAGAAAAAAGTGATTACAAAGTACATATATTAGTGCAAGGATCTACCACACCAAGTAGTCAATCTACAGAACCTGAATCGAATCCTTCGACAAGTTGTGCTGATTTAGTACCGCTGGAAGACAAAAGTGTCAATGTCAATGATCCTGAACATGACGCAAAACCACAAACCCCCGAAACTCCAAATGGGAATAAACCTATGTCATCATTTTCCACTCCAACTATTTCTAGTTCTGGCATGTATTCTTGTCATGCTTGTTCATTTTCGACATCGCGATTAAATGTTTTAATTTTGCATAACAAAACTCACAGTGTCACATTTACACCGTACGTACCATCGCCAGCTAAGAAAAAACCTGCCAAAACGTCAGCAAAATCTGCGGCGAGCTTACCAAAAACTCCAAAAACTTACCGGCCACGTAAGGAGAAAATTGATAAGCCGCCTAAAAAGATGTTCCAAGGTCAAAAGCGTGCAAGTGAAGAGCCAAAACCCATGGCTGAAGTTAAAAAACCTAAGACTGAACAAGAAATTAAAAGTAGCCTTTTGGCTGACTGGGATGATGTAGACGAAGAATCAAATGATGAATCATCAGCCATTACCATGGCTGGATCTCCTGAAATACCTGTTGCAGCTGAATCACCTGCTGTTCCTACTTCCGCGGAATTACCTAGTGCACAAGTACCCGGGGAAATGGCAACTGCTGTCGAAAAGAAAGTTGAAGGATCACCCTCTACAGAAAAACCAGAATCCAGTAGTGACTCCAAATATGAATTTTGTGAAGATGAAGATTGGCCGGTAGAAGCTGGTGTTGGAAGAAAGATACCTCGCGTCAAGAATCCTTCAAAACGGAAAGATGAAACAAAAAGTGTCAGTTTGGATGATGACGAAATGGCTAGAGAAGTAGCTGAATTGCTTACAAAAACGACTGTCCCAGAATTACCATCTGTCCCAGAACCTTTAAAAGTGGAGGAAAATTTTCCTGAGCCTTCAGTTGTAAAATCTCCGGACAAACAGGAAAAGTCGCCAGAGCTGACCAAAACTCCGGAAAAAGTCTCTGAAACACCACCGACGAAAGCGATTTTCAAAACTAAAACATTTTTTCGAAGCCGACATTCTAGAAGTCAAGATGCCATAGGCAAGTATGTGGCAGAGCAACTTAATATTGTTGAAAGAATGGATATGTCTGAGGAAATCAATGGCTCAGATGTTGTATCCTCTCCTGAAGCGAGAGAATCACCTCCTATTGAGCCTATCAAAGTAGCTCGTTTAGCACCTAAAATACAACTCAAAAAAATGAAAGCTGAAGCTGCGCAATTGCGTGAAAAGGAAAAAAATGACATGGAATATTTACATGATGATTCATTTACACTAAAAACTTCAAGCCCAACTTTACAGACTGTCAAACCTCCAACTCCAACTTTGGAAAGTTCTAATCATCCAGAGACTTTAACGTTAGAAAGTACGACTAAACCTATAAGTCCGATTTTAGAAAACACAGAAATGCAAAAACCCGAAAGTCCTGCAATAGAAACATCACCAAGGCCAATTTCAGAAATTTCATTAGCAAGCCCAATTTCAGATATGTCTTTGAAACCTGCAAGTGCACTTTTAGAAACCTCTCTGAAATCTTCAAGTTCAACTTTGGATACAATTTTCAAACCAGCAAGTTTGTCTTCTGAAACTGCTTTGATGCAGACAGATTTGTCTTTAGAAACTATTCTGAAACCTGCAAGTCCATCCATTGAATCCACAAATCCGATTTTAGAAATTGTTGTAACCAATGATAAATGTGATAGTTCTACTTCACCAAAAAGCAATGAGAAACATAGCACTCATAATGTTCTACAAGATGTTTTGTATCCAACACAAGAAATAAAACCAGTTACTGAAATGATTCCGGGAGAAATAAATACTGTGCTGGGGAAAGAATATAATCTGCCAAAAAACGAAATTATTAGTTCGCCCAAAGTTATAGAAACTGCTGGACAAATAGTAAAAGATCTGCCAGAATGTAAATCAGACGAACCTGAATTAGAAGTAAAAGAATTTGTGTCATCTGAATTAGAATTTAAAGAACCAATTGTAGAGGTAGAATCTGCAAAAAGTGAAGAACCATATATGAACGAGTCTACTGCATCAGCTGTAGATGCTTTATTAAGTGTATCTAGGGAAACTGATAGAGTGACTAGGGTTATTAGTGACGATCCGCCTGAAGATTTGTTTGAGGATGACAATAAAGACAATGGAATAAATTCAACTAATGGATTGAACGAGGAAGTAATTGAAGAAAACATTGATGATAACCTATTACAGTTAGAACAGAAAGAACAACCTCTAGAGGGTATAACTTTAGATAATGGACTCATTGAAAACAAAATGATAGATAATGAAATTGACGAGATTGAAATTGACAAGAATGACAGTAAAATTAAAGATTTATGTATAGAAGAACAAGAAAAAATAAATTCTACCACAATTTTAGAAAGTGTACCATCTGAGTCAGATTTGCAAATTGCTGAAGCTCTTATAAATTTGCCTGCAACAGCTATTCAAAGTAAAAATAATGACCATCAAGAGCCAGTAAATATAACAATGTCAATTGACACAACTGTTGCAACTGAGACCGAGGTTGTAACAGAAGCAGAAAATATTATGGAGGTTGATAAAGTTATTAACTCTAAAGAAGAAGATGTAACACTTGAAACTAAGACATTGATTCCAATATCAAATCAGGCCAATGACAATGTGAATCTAAGGTTTGAACTGGAGGAAAGTGAAAATCTTAATGCTGCGCAATCTCTAGTGCAAATGTCAGAGTCTATAGACCATAAAATTACCATAATAGAAACAAATAAGTCATTAAATACTAAAGAAATACCAGAAAAGGAAGCATTTAATGTAAAACAAAATAATGGCATAGATAGTAGTATAACAATAGAACAGAAAGTAGCGTCGCTGTCGAAAGACAATAGTAACGAGCCATCCAAGCCTGAAAAGTACGAAACTACTTGCTCTAAATTATTAAAAATACTTGAAGAACCCTGTGCTCCTAAATTGACAAAGACAACTCCTACGAAACAGATAATTATACCAGGAAAAGAGAAAATATTAAACTTTGATGTGGCCAAACAGTCATTCAAACCTAAACCCAAATCTCCAGTAATTATTCGCCGTGCTGCTGCAAATAAGAATTTGATAAATAATGTCACTGAAAAGAGTACACCAGAAAAAATTATACTCTCTCGGAATAATAAACCTCAAGATGGATCTTCTGTACAAACTTACACAATACAGACGTCGCCAGACGCTCCTACGGATACTAACACTATTACCATTATCCAACAAAAAGTTAGAAAAATAACTAAACCACCTGTTAAGTTGCAAAAGATCAAGCCACAAAATTCACTTGTGACACCGATTAATGATAATAAATCAACTAAAGAAACTGTTGTTGCTGAAGACGCTATATTTGATATTAATTCTATGCCTATTGTATTGTCAGATGACATTCTAACTCCGGAAAGCATAGAAAAGATGCCGTTTGTAATGTCTGATGGAAACCTACTATCTAATACGTCGAATCCTCCCAAATTGATTAAAACTAAAAAACCCATTATGGAAGTAGAAAAACCACCTTTGAGCACAGTTGTTAATAAACCAGAAATAAAAACTTTATTAATGAGTCCTGTTACCGAAGTTAATAAAGTCCCTACGCCTAATATTCTTTCGAAATCATCTAAGCTCCGAAGCGCCAAACCCATGTTAGTGATAGATAAAGCAACCGGTAAGCAAAAGATAATTATGACTAAGGCAGAGCCTACAACAGTTAAAGAAATTAAACCTGCACCTACATTAATCCAATCTGTGCCTCAAAATGCAGGGAAAGCAGAGAAATTTATAATTTTGCCTACAGGCTCGTCACCCCGACCTGGGCGAACACAAAAAATTGTGATAGATCCACAGACAGGCAAAGCACATGTCCTTGTTGCAAAAGGAGCGGACACGCCACTAAATATAAACGACAATAAGCCCGTTTCGGCGAAATTAATACCATCTTCTACTGACGCTGCTTCTCCCGGTAATACTGTTATGATCATCACTAATGCTCAAGGTGCACAGTCACGAATAGTCTTGACTTCAGAACATGAGAAGATATTATTTCCAAACAAACAACAACCTAATGTATCACAATTAAAGACAATAACACAGAGAATGTCGGGTGTGTCTGCCACGCCTCAGAAAACTATAGTAAGTACAGTGCCCCAAGTAAAAACGCAAACGAGAATCGTACCTAAGCAAAAGAGTGCTATCATTACGTCCAAAGGTCAATTAATTGTTGGTGGTCGTGTCGCAACGACAGCTCAGAATATCGCTCCTATGCCAGAAATCAGGCCGGTCCAAAAAAGAATAATAGCAGCTGAACCTAAGAAAATTGTACAAGCTATTCAAAAAACAAATACTGAGCCTTTAATATTCCTACAACAAAAATCAGGCACCGTTGTACAATTAACGCCCTCACAATTTGAACATTTTCAGAGAACGGGTCAAATAATTCAGAAGATCCCTGCACAAGAAAATAAACCGGTAATACAAAAGACAATAAATATTTCTACTGGTGAGCCTGTAAGAAATGTGGTACAAAAACCGAGGGTGAGGAAGACCATAATGGAGTCTCCGACGCCAGCGAAGAAAATAAAACATGAGATAGCAATCGCGCCGGCCCATCCTCCTATCACACCAATGCCAGCCTTAACTCCGTTATCTAATACCGTAGTTACAACTTTAGGTCCGTCTATTTCAAATACAGTGTCTGTCACGACAACATCCACTTATCCTGATTTAGATAATTTGGAGGAAATGCTTCCGTCAACGGCGATTGCAAGGCAAACGGAGACAGTAGCAAGCCAGCCCGAACCCGCGACGGCTCCTCCGCCGGCTCCTCTCTCAGACGGACAGTTGCTGGCGGTGCCCGGCGAACACTTCGGTGGCCCACCGGGCTCGTTCTACCTTTGTGTCGAAGATAACGGAACGTTGACACCAATTGACAATCGACCTTTAGTTTTGGAAAATAATCAACTGGTTCCGATGGCTGTTGAACCGTTACCTATGCTTACTCCGCAACCTGAACGAAGAGACATCTTAGAAGCGGCGCTTGCTAACAGTGATGTATTTCACGCAGACCCTTCTAGAGATGAAGGTCCAGATTTTAGAGACTTAAATGCTAATGTGTCAGTGCATTGCTGTGTATCCGAAACGAGCACAACACTCAATCAGCCGATAATGACACCTGTCGAGGTTCCCAGTAAAGCGGACAGTGAGCCTACTGTACCATCGAACTTAGAAGACGGCCTAGCAGTGATCGGCGTTACGCCTCATACTGTACCGACTTCCTTGGAATTACCGATAACTGTCACGGATCCAAGAATAGCGCCCAAAACTACGGACCCTTTGGGTGTCAATAGTTATGGAACGACATTGTTACCATCACCAAATACAGAGATGACGTACATCACAACTGAGGAGGTAGACGTTCCTGTGGGTGGGCCAATACATATGCCGTTGTTGACGGACGACGAGCCCTCCGGTAAATCGATGCCCATTTTGACCGATGAAGTTGCAGAACGAACGGTTTCGTCGGTGGAATCGACCATCGGGTCGCCGTCGTCGATCGACGTGCGGGAGTCGGAGACGGAGGACGGCGGGCAGTGGCCGCACCGGCTGCTCACGCCCGGCTCCGACACCTCGGAGACGTCGTCGGAGATCCCCCTGCAGCCCTCTATACAACTATCCGTTACCGACATGACGCAGCACAGCTAAACTGTAAAACCCTTGAAATTGGTACGACCGGATTTGTACGTTCGTTGAAATGTCAGGAACATTTATTTATTTAAGTAAAGGTCTTTAAAAGTTTTTACACAATTATTAAAATGTGCAATAGATTAAGTTTATCGTTTCTATTGATGTATCAAAAGTTATAAGTACCTAGTGTTATCGAAGCTTCAATTATGATTGGATATTTTATTCATTTGGGAAAGAATGTATGAACTGAAGTTTATTGAGTTTAAAACGATATCGCTATTTTTAAATGTGGACTGGTGCAGTGCAGTGCACGGTGCGTTTGGAACGCGCGGACTTAGGACTGTACATATAAATGATAAATTACTGAACCAGAGTGGTTGACTTGTCCTTTATTTGGATTCGTCATACATATTGTAATACAACATTACAAACTTTTAATAGATTAAGAAATTACAATTGTAAATTTAAATTGAATTATGATATTGTTGGCTGGTGTCTGTAATATATGATATGAAAATTTAGGTATATATTATTTTTATATCGTCTAGCAAAGTTTGGCATACTGTACTATTTACGAATTTGTACATGAAAATTTACTCCAGTCCGATGAAAAATGGAGAGATAGTTCATAAAAAAGGACTCTAAAGAGTTTGGCGGGAACATCGGTTCAAGCGATATATAATTGAGCGGAATGCGTATATCATAATGTAGCGTTAATATTAAGTACAATATTGTTGAAGTAACTTTTAAACATATATGTATGTCTAAGGCACATATTGGTTTGTTTGAGTGATCTATGTCAGAATCTAGATCGGACTATGAAAATGAAGTCGTTAGTAATAATTAACTTCTGTGTAGTTTTATTAAATAAACTTTAATCAAAAAATATGTTTTTTCTTATCTGTCCACCTTTGTGTTATATTTATATTATTGAGTTGCTTACTAATTAATTATTGAGTTATAGGTATAGGTGGTATAGGTGCAGTAATTATAATACGTCGGGCACTAATCTTTATTACAAAACTTAACTAATGTCGGAATTGAAAACTTCTTTGTTCTTTAACATAAGGGATTATCCTTAAAATATTTTATCGAACTGATAATAAACAGTTGCTTTAAAAACTTTGATATAAAACGCCCATTAGACCATGGTTCTCGTTTTAATATAGGTAGAGTTCTTAGTTTTGAACTTTTATATTGGGTAGTATTTAATCAACTACACGGCTGCAAATTTAGGTTCATTCCCGTTCGTCCCACCAAGTTTGTCCCACCAGTGGGACGAACGGGAATTCTTTTTTTCACTTCCCGTTCGTCCCACCAGCGAGTTCAGTGAGACGAACGGGAATTAACACCTAACAACCGATTTTATTTTGCAAATTGCATATTATAACATTATTAGTCATGATGCCCTCTCGTTAAATTGGCAATTTTATATGAACTGGAAAAGTTGTTTAGTTATCTGAAATGGTCTAGAAACGTGGCATTTTAGATCAGTGAATTGCCAGTCTGCTTACACACAATGTGGAAACAGTTTAACGATACACACTTTACCAAATGGGACACGAAAACATCAACTCGACATGATAATCGGACTAATTCGGTTTTAGTCTTTAGTCAAGCCCTGTGAAGATTAAATCATTACACAAATGTGTACATAAGGACGTAAAAATAAAACTCGAAAGCAAGTTTATGATTTACTCGATTTGTGCAACATTTATTTTGTATAATCATTATGAAAGGATCCATAATTCTGTATCTTATAACATAGGTGTATTATTTAAAATGCAATATATACAGTGCAGCAAATCTGAACATTGATATTTTTGTTTAAAATAATATGGCAATAAAAAAGTAAAATTCATACTACCTATATGTTTTTCGTATCACAACTCGCATAGTTTTTTCTTTACTACAGTCTATACTACAAACTACGGTAACAATTTCTAGTTTATAAATTCGTAATATGAAAATAGTTGCAATATACAACAAAATAATGAATGACGCTTATTCTATAATACTTCTAACAAAGGGTGAAACTTTGTTTCAGTGTAGCTTGTATTAACAAAATAAGTTATAACAACCTACAACAGTCAATGATTTTATCTACTACGACTATCTCTTTCCATAAATTAATTCATTTTAAATACAACATTATTGTACAAAGTGAAAAGAACTTGTTACATCGGTGAATCTTTCGATGATAATGATCACATGGCAGGCTCAGTACAAGTGTTTCATTAAACATGCATTAAACACGGATTCAAAATGCTGTGGACAATACATGTCAATCGGATATGATTCGTAACATGTTGACGTCTTTATTCTTGTTGATGGCTTGCATTGTTCCACATACCCACATTTTATATGAAAACCGTTGCCTAACCGTAACCTAAGCGGGACGTCTGATTAGACGTGGTTTTTGAGTGGGGTCCAGCTTCCGCGTTGGTGTTGAGGTTATTGCAAGGCCCGCCGCGTGGTGTTGGGCAGGAAGAGGCACATCAGGCCGCCGCCGGCGAGAAGCACGGCGACGATGAAGGTGGGCGCGGGGCAGTACTGGTCCAGCAGGGCTGCGATCACCACGTTGCCGATGATGCCGCCCAGGCGAGCGGCCACCATGGACACGGCGACACCCGTTGCGCTGTGGACATTGTATTTGTCAGTTTAAATCATCTTATTTTGAACCTCGGGTGACGTAGAGAGGAATTATAATATGCTTATAAAGATAACTGTCTATAATATCTGTCTCTTTTATATTATTTTAGTTTAAAAGAAATTCCTACTTATACTTAACTGTTTTAAGTTTTATAAATGTTTCTATTTTATCTACCTTTATTGTATTATTTGCACTAAAGACAAGTTTTCAATGCCAAAAAGTGGTAAAGTAATTGGTCACTTATAGTGTAAAGCAGTCCTATAATTATTTAATTTAGGTTAGACCGATATCATAATTTTAAATGACTGACGAATTTTAGCATATTTATATGTTCTGTATCACGTTGTAGCTTGTATTATCATAATATGGTGTCCAACAACGGATAAACATTACCTTTGTATAATTCTTTTCTTTGCAAATACATACATCTAAAGCTGCCTAGGTATTAAATGAAACAGACATTTCCACACGTGTCTATACCGTGCAGGGATCGGTCCTGCGGCCTCTAGCCTAATAGAAGACTTTGCAATCGTTCTTCAAAGATTAGTCAGTATGTAATTTACCGCAAGTTGGTCGGGAAGACTTCGGTGATGAGGCAGTCGAGGGAGGCGTTACCGCACGAGATGACGGAGCTGAAGATGGCGCTCACGATCAAGTTGTTGGTCTTGTTGTACACGAAGTACATCGCGGCGGAGCACAGACCCGCCGAGAATGTCGAGAATACTGGAATTACGAACAAATTATGGTTAGGAACCACCAACCCGCACTAGGCTAGCGTGGTGGAGGCCCACACTATCTCATAATTGAGATAAAGCCTGTGTCCCAGCAGTGGGATGATGATATGGTTAGGAACAAGTTATATTCATCCTAATCTAAGTAAAGTAAGTAGCCATAGACGAAAAAAAAAGTTTACGTCTATGTACCTAAGTAGCAAATTTTTCAAACAGCGTCATCTGACCAACAGGAATCGGTTAGCTACGGCTTTTGTAAATACATAATATTAAACTACCCCACAGAAATAGATATTAGACTCAAATGCACTCCAAATGCTTGTAATGTGCGGGTACCGAGCGAAATTTGATGTAACTATGCTATCATGTCAATTTACTCATATCTGTTGCTATTCCTTATGAAAATAAAATATGGAGTAGAGTCCGACCGAAACTGGTTTTCCGGCCGAAACCGAAACCGAAACCGAATGTTCGGCCGTGGCTTCAGTTTCGGCCGAAACCGAAACCGAAACCGAAACTCACGTGGTCAAGTATAAAATTGCTTAAAATACTGAAATTTGGTGCATTTTATCCATTATTCTGCATTAATTGGGACATGAATGGAATCACAGTATATTAATTTCGTTGTAATCATTTATTTAATACAAGACTTCCGCCCCTGGCTTCGCTGGCGTAGGCTACACGCTTTAAACCACTATGAAATGCCCCCGTTAACTCCCAAAACCCCCTTCTTAGTGGAAACTTACACATTATAAAGTAAGCTTTTAGAAAATTTAAAGTAAAAAATTAAGACACTTTTTAACACCCCTTGAGGGGTGAAATATTAAAAAGCTTACACAAGGCTCTGTCCCCAACCCCATAAAAAGACAAATAACCAGTTTTAATCCAAAAACTGACGGGGTATTAAAAAAAGAATAAAGCCGTGCTTATGCCGCACGCCTAAGATGCAGAATTGCGCTGTAAGTGTCTAGCTTGAAGTAGACTTGACTGTACAATATTTTTTTAAGATTACATTTTGATTTTACACCTATATTTAGCCCAGGGGGGTTACTCTTGATCGCCTGCACATTATTTTCACAATTAACTGTGTCAAAAAATACTTTAAAATATGAAAAAAATACAACATTAAAATTCGATTTGCGTGAAATCCCCATTCCTACGGCGGATGTCATACAAAAAAAGATCAGTACAGCGAGAGGTATTGACAGAGAGTGGGTGGGGACGTTTTTTTGCATGGGCCTTTAATTTTTTATTTTTAAACCCCTTTTTAGCCCCTACGGGGGTAAGTTTTCAATAACACCTTTTTATTTGAAACTTTTTTTTTTTATGAAATAGGGGGCAAACAAGCAAGTGGGTCACCTGATGTTAAGTGATCACCGCCGCCCATAAGCACCCGAGACCCCCTTAGGGTCACAGGCGCGTTGCCCGCCTTTAAAACTGATACCAAACTAAAAATATACTTCCCGAATTTTAAGACTGTAACTTTTAAAATAACGAAGTTTCATACTAACTTCCAACCCTCTTTTTACCCCCTTGGGGGTTAATTTCGAAAAACCCCTTCTTAGTGAGAACTTAAGCATTAAAAAGAACCCTTGTACAAAATTTCAAGTTCCTGGGTCTTGTACTTTGGGCTGGTCGTAATTCCTTTCTGAAATATCCCTCCCTTCCCCCCCAGATTTTCGGGTAAAAGTACTCTATGTCAGCCGGGGATAGTGTAGCTTACCAATAGTGAAAGATTATTCAAATCAGTTCAGTAGTTTCGGAGCCTATTCAATACAAACCAACAAACAATCAAAATACATTTCCTCTTTTTAATATTCACAAGTAAAGATAATTCAAGAAAACATATTAATCATACTTTTATTATATTTTCGAATCATGTTCTCATAGCAAAATGTTTATCAGATAACAATAATCGAATCACTAATTGTTACTATTTCACGCACTGACTATTGTGTTGCTAGTGTTGCTACAGAGCTATCCGAACGGCGCACGACAATAATTCCCAAACAGGTGCGCCGCCAAAGCGTTGCTGCGAGAAACGAACGAACGGCGAGCGTGCACGACAACTTCCGAAATCAGTTTCGGTTTCGGCAAAAGTTTCGGCCAATTTTGGCCGAAACCGAAACTGCAGCCGAAACTTGATTTTTGGCCGAAACTCGGCCGAAACCGAAACCGAAACCGAACCTTCGGTCGGACACTAATATGGAGGCATTCTAAATTAAAAAGTTTCTTTTGTTTTCTGGTTCTTAAGTATTTAAGTACGCTTAAGTGCGACTTCTGCAATTAATGAAACTTTTTACTTAGGTACAAAACTTACCCAAGAAGAATTTCCTCCCCAGTCTGTCCATTCCAAGCACAGCGAATATGTTCGAGGGTATCGCAGCTGCGACGGTGATGAGCGACTCCATGAACACATCGGAGTGGATGTCAGCGTCGCACGCCGCGGATGCTGAATGGGTACCCTGTTGCACCACATATTTCGTCACCATACAGATGTCAGCCTCTGCATTGTCATGCGTACGCGACCATTCGTCGAACCGATTGAACATCTCGGGGAACCACATCATCAGGCCGTAGTACCTGGAAATTAGGCATGTTTTAGAACATCTTTATGGAGGCATTTAGGCGAGGTTTCATTAGGAACTTAGGTGGTAGCCAATTAACCGCCACAAGGCGGATATCACCGTCTCGTTCCGCTTTAGGTATGAAGGCGAAAATGAGAGATTTTAGTGTGGTTAGTAGATGAACGCATTTATTTACGAGTTCCGCTAACTAAAATTAACAATGTATCTTGCTTGTGTAATGGAACAATCGATAAGGTTGAAACTAATTATCAATTTCCACTTTGTAGTCACCAAGTAAATTAGCTTACACTTGATAGAGAATGCTTTTTGACTTATATAATGATGGACATACCTACATCATATGCATCAATTCTTATCTCTAAATAATACATTGCCGCCAGTTAGATGCGGTTTAGGTATTTTTATAGGTACCAGTGACATTGTTTGCTAATAATTTGATGAACATTACGGGTCTCAAGTAGGTAATAGGTATGTAGGTATGTTTAAATGAAATAGAACTAAATTCGTAGTGTATAACTTGGGCCGCAACAGTCTAATTTCAAAAGTTGTTAGGTACCTACTCACCCAATATGGAATGTAAAGTTGATCGTGATAGAGATCATAGTGAATTTGAGTATAGGCGGTACAAATAGCTGTTTGCTATGTTCCACGATGTCACTGAGCATTTTCCTTAGTTTGGACCTTGGCTCCGTCGGTTCAACTTGCTTCTCCGGCTTGGTGGTCATATGAGTCGGCTCTTCGACCAGAATCTGCTTCACGGGGTATTCCTCTTTACTGCGGCCAGTGTTCATGAGGTAGATGCTTCGGAAGACCTCTAGGGCCTCCTCTTGGCGCCCAGTGGTTATCAAGAACTTGGGCGATTCTGGCAGCAGGAAAAGAAGAGCAGCTACTAAGAACGAAGGCAGGGACATAACGAGCAAGAAGATACGCCATGAGTTGTAAACGAAGCCTACGGTCGATGTTCCGATTCCTGGAAAAATAATTTTATTGTTGTTAATACTTATTCACCTATTATAGGTTTTGTGTAAGAAAATTGTGACGTAGAAGTCAATTGTTCTCATTGCCAATTTATATATACCTATGTACAATAAATTATTCGCCTTTATCTGCACAGCAGAACCAATAGAACTTTTCAACTGAATAATAATTGGAACACGACGTATTTCATAAGCAAACACAGCCACGTGTAGGTACCTACTATAAAAATGTTTTTAAAATTGGTGATTTATTATATTGAATTACTTTATCAAATATGTAGGCTTAAAGTTTAAGTGTTTTCTTCCATTTCCTAATTTAACTGCACTAGTCCTACTACTGTAAGCAGTTTAAAAGTAGTTAATGTAGTTACAGTATCGGAAAGTAGATACGTCACTTACCACTAGGAATGATGACCCATGCTAAACCAGCGACAAACAAATTGCCAAGGGTCCAGAAAGCCGCCATAAAACTCAACATGGCTCCACGCTTCTTCTTAGGCTGGAACTCGGCGAAGTACGACCAGATCACAGGACCAGACCCACCAAGTCTGTTAAAGTGAATAAAATACACGTTTATTACTAAGGCGCTGAGGAAGAAGTAGACACTTTTATGTCTTGTGTCGAAGATGGCTAACCAGTGAATATGAAAAAAAAAGTTGACTCTTTTTGTGTCCACTTAAGTAGATATGGCGGCAGCAGATCAACTTACACTAATCTGACAAAAAAAAAATTAAATTGAAAGAGATTCTATGTGACCTGAGCCTGAATAGAGCTGAAAATTGGTTGTAGAAATTTGACAGATTGGGGTAGTCTGAACTCTGATGTGATGTTGCTGTACATCAAATGATTACAAAAGGTGTGCCTGTCGGCAACAAATTGTGTCTACGTCTGTGCAGTGCCTAACTGTACTAGGTTATTATTTGATATCACATTGCGGCAATGGAGACGATTTCCTTTTATTTTAATTCCAATGGAGATTCTTACGCAATTGGGAAAGATTTGTTATGTAATAAAAAAGACAAAACCGTCGTAAAAAAAGAGTCAATTATTTGCTTTTCCTTTTTGTTTAAGTCTTTTAAAGTAACACACTTTCAGTTCAGATCATAATATGTTTGGTTATCAGGCTAATTAGTGGGTTCTCTATTTTATCGATGACATTGGTGTGTAAGTATGTACACAACACAGCATGTAAGGCTAAGTTCAGATGGTCGCGCGTTGACGCGCGTAGTACATCCTTACGCGCGTAAAGAATTCCTAAGTAAATATATCAGACTGTTCACATAAACGAGCGTCTACGCGCAGCTACGCGCGATCGTCGCTGCACCATCGCTAACATGCGTTATGTATGCGGAGACAATACCTATTAGTAGGAAATATTGGCAACTTTTTGTCACTTTGTGTTCGTATAAATTTTTTTATTGATCCGGAAGATGTGTTTATGTCGATTCCGTTTGTATCACAAATTAACAAGAACATTTTCTAGGGAAGGTCATAATATCTCTAAGGCGCCATTCATATTATTGTGCCCGTTTATTATAAATAAAAATTACTGGCCTGATATATTGTGGTATCTTCTATAATTTTTACACCAATAACAGCTACTTACATTGGATAAGATCAATTTACCTATTTGATGATATCTGACATTCAATTTTTCCTATAAAATTACACAAACCCTTCCCTATTTACTTTTATTATAAAAGTAAACAATTGTGGTAAAAAATGTGTAGAGAGAGTACGTACCCTCTAGGCAAACATGTTACAATTAGTCCTTGGCCGATATTTAACTAATTTGTAAAAAAAAAAAGCAAAAGCATATTGACCGCAAGGCACTAAACGTGCAAGATTAGGCGGAATTGGCACAGGACCGAAGGAAATGGCGAGCTTTGACGTCGGAGGCCAAGACCCATTTCGGATCGCTGAGCGTTGAGTTACAAGTACGCTAGTATAATAGTTCAATGCCGCTGAGCCAGCGTAGTATGTAAATATAATGAAATATTAAACAGTTAAAGTTCACTCACGCAGCACCGTTGATGAAGCGGAAGAACATGAACAGCTCGTAGTTCTGACTGAAGGAGGAGGCGACGATGGCGAGCGCGTTGACGATGGAGATGGCGATGAGCACGCGCTTGCGGCCCAGCGAGTCCGCCACCGAACCCCACGCGTACGCGCCCACCATCATGCCGATGAAGATTATGCTGTTCAACCATCCCTGCAACCAATCACATGCTATAGATTTGCCTAAACTCCATCAAATATAAGAAATTAAGAAGTACCGTTTGACAGTTGATTTATGCAAAGAAAAATATACCTTACGCCAAAAGAATAAAACTCAAGAAAAAAACATCAGTTTTTTTTTTATTTATTTTGAAATTTAGACTACTCCTGATGTACCTACATAAGTAGCACTTTGCTTTGCATAAATGAACTGTCAAACGATACCTCTTAGATTTGATGGACTGTAAATCAATGACGTTTGCCCTGTGTGGGGTGGCTTCGGACCCCACTCAGGATACACACAGCACCGTCTAGCCCCAAACAAAGCATTAGCTTGAGGTGCCAGACCCATGATTAACTTTACTCACATTACTTTTTTTGTGAATACACACATAATATAAATAGCAACACCTTGACCGATCCAGAAAGACATGTTTATAATTGTTCGTTGTTCGTGCACCCAAATATTTCACCCTGCGGGAATCGAACCCGCGAAATCTTGGTGTAATAACTGACTTCTCAACCATTACGCCAAATCGATCGTCAAATAGGTAATGTTTGTTCAATGTCTGCATTTTTCCGTTTTCGCCTTCTTCTTTCAGCCCCTGTATGGAGGCAGCGGAGAGCGATCGGGAAGGTGAGCTATCTGATTTAAACATGTAATTCTGGTGCCGTGGTATAGGATTGATTGATTGAAATGGTGTAAAATATTGCAAGGAAATTTAATTTAACCTTTGTTGAACCGTAGCGTATTTCGCCAGTATTCGCAAGCTAAAAATATTAAGCTGTAATTTTAGTAAAGTATGTATCCTTGATTTAAGATTTTGACAGGTTTAGAGGTCATACATATTTTGTAAAATAAGTTGTAGAATATTTTTCTTTTTGGAAATTATTTATTTACTAGCTGTGCCCGCGACTTCGTCCGCGTGGAATAGTGACTTTTCGGGCAGCATATTTTAAATAACAAATACCGTCCTTTGGGTAGCTAAAAATTTGAGTGTTTACCCGTGGTCCCGTTGGGTCGACCCATTAACGGGTCCACGGGTAATTTTCATTCCCCGTGGTCCCATTGCATCAGGGATTGCTTTCCGGTCTTATGATTTTATCGATAGAAAATAAAAACAGTTAAACACAGTATGCTTCTCTGTAGGTATACGATATGTGACGTATGGCCATCGGGAATGAAAGCATACAGGCTCCTAGGATTGCTAACCCGTGTCAGAGCCACATACAACTGACCGTGCGAGAAACAGCTGATACTTAGATCTACACCCACAACTTTCATCGTCTGACCTTGGGCTTTATTAATTGTCATCGCAAAACATAGGCTGACTGCAAAAAGTGTTAAGATGTGTAAACTAAACGTACAAATTTAATGAAACAAAAGAATTGCTAGAAAAATTAATTAATAACCTGAGCTTATAAACTTGTACTTAAATAAAGAAAAACAAGAAAAGAATTGCCTAACCTATACCAAATACTTATAAATTATTCATATATACAAACCCTAAATAAAAAATTAAGATAAGTATACCAAAAATCAAGGAAAGAAATGCCTAAACAAATGCTTACAATATTTATTTACAATTAAGAAAGACAACCTTACCTACAAACCCTTAAATATAAATAAATGAAATATCCAAACTGTCAGTATTCAAGTAAATCGCAATAATCGAATGCAACAACTACCTATTCGCCATACTCTCAGCGCGCTTTATATACGGACGCGCAGCTCAGGCGCGAGGCGTGTACCTTTATATTGACATAAGCATAACTTTTTTATTTATGAACCGATTGACATGAAATAAACACTAAATGTTAAGTGAAGCTTACCACAATATATTAGTGAAAACCGCATCTCAATCGAATAAGCCGTTTCTGATATTAGCGTGCACAAACACACAGACAAACAGACAAACAGACAAACAGACAAACAGACAAACAGACAAAAATTTTTTTAATTACAATTTCGGGTTCGGTATCGATATAATAACAACCCCTGCTACTTTTTTTTAATATATTTCCATTGTACAGACACCACTTTTCTACAAATTTATTATATGTATAGATTTCCCACTCTTACAACTATTTTTACAAGTTATTTAATAACCTAATGCAAGTAATGCAATAGTGTAACTACTAGTACTATATAGGTAAATAGCTTTTTATATAGGTATTCACTTCAAAAATGGTCTGCTTTTGCTTAATAACCTACCTATAAAAATTTGGTAGGTATTTGCATAGACTTCTAAGCACAGCTGTGAGCCTGAAGTCCCACCATTACTCCCATTCTAATCGCAGTAGGTATTAATGGTCATCATGAGTCGCATTTACGTACAAGTTAGCAAAGAGACATTGACATCCTAGAACTACAATTTCTTGGTCACATACGAGTTTGTAAAACCCAATAGTTTAATATTCTCATTTCCAGAATATTTTTAGCTGGAAAAAATTATATATTTGGAAAATAGGAAATGATTACTCGTACTTCCGTACGTACCTATGCAATGTGCAAAATAATGATAGGTAATAACTATCAAAAAATTGAGGTTACTGTTTTATTTTTTACTCAACAAAAAATAGGCATGTTATGAATGATATAACTATGTTTCGGTTGCGAACAAACTAAATGGCATCTTTTAGAGTAAAATCCGTGATTCATACTTTGTTTTGGACTGTTTTATATTCATATAGATGCTATAATTGACTTTATACATATTTTTACTTGACGAATCCTGGCGCATACCTAATTCATAAGAAAACTGTCAGAGTTATTAGAGAACCTACGGGAAAAGGTACCAGCTAGACCGTGATTTTAGAAGTAAAACGAGTAGATTAATTTATCGAGTTGTTTTTGCTGATCATAAAGAACGCTGTCTATGATTGATAGGACTACGTTACCTAGGTAGGTATATAATCAACAGATCCAATGTAAACAGGAATCCCCACCACAGAAGTGCGACTTACGGTTAAATACCACAAGTGTTGATAATTCGCACACAGTAAGAGCCGAATGATATCATGAATTTTTTGTACCTTGTGTATTTCATCAACAAATAACACCTGACCGTGAAAAGATGTTTTTCTTTGTATTCGATTAGGTGTTACATGTCAATTCCACTTTATCGATCTTTGTTTTAGGACAGCTTATTTACAATCTGGACCTTTACTGTTAAGTTTTTCATATTTTATCATGTAATGAATAATCGTTATATGCAAACTGGATTTGCATATGACAGGTGATGGATTTATTAATGGAGGTATTAAGCATATTGTACAATAATTGATACTTATTGCAAGCTTTTTTGTGTAAATCTGTTGTTTGTTTATAGCATCTTCACGGCTAAACTTACGCACAATTCTTAAAGTTAACTTAAACTTAAAGTTCTAAAAGTAACTCTTAGTAATAGGACTAAGTTTATTCCGAAAAACTCTTTCGTAGGAGTCGGAAAAAGTTTTTTTCATGACAGAAATGTCGAATAGACCACTACAACAGATATGAATCTTGACTTTAGTAGGTATAGATAGGTACTTACTTTGGTTTGTGTGCTGAGATCTAAGTCGCACTGTGCCGAAGGGAGAATGAAGGACATCGAGATGACGTCCATCTCCTCGGAGGTGCTGACGAGGCCGCATACCGCCAGGAGCAGGTAGTGAAACCTTCCATAGCCTGAACGCAAATAAAGAAAATTATGAATACAATTATTATTATTATTATTCTACAACTTAGGCTGGTCGTAGGCATAAACTGCCGGTTTTCTTTGCCGGTCAGAAAGTAGTTATCTTCAAGCACAGCGATAGGCAGGTGTAAGCGCTCTGGTAATGGGTGCTCTAAAATCAGTCTTACATTATCAATTTGTGTGCTAAGAATCTAAGATCATCATTATTAAAATCCACAGAGATGTATTGGACTAGAGCCCGCCAGTGTAGCTACTTCGCGTGCCCAGCTTCAGTCCATCGTACTGAATGTGCCGATTCTTAGCTTTAGTCCCGCGCGACCGTTCCCCTTGTTAGACGTCAGACGAAATAGCAAAAAATGACGATTTGTGATATTTTAAGCTGCAAAAACAATACCAAAAAGATTACTCCACAAAACAAAGATGTTTCCTTTCATCGGTAAGTCATTTTGTTATCTGAATACGCGTAATTTATTTTAAAATGAATTATTTATCAATTTTGAGAAAACAATTATGTAAATAATGCTTAAGCCGCGTGAATCGCAATTTCGTAATACATTGCGTATTTTATACTGGCCTTCCAATTGTATTGCGTGCTTTATAAGCAATGAATATCAAACAAGGCGGTACTTTCGCATATCGTTTAAGTTTCGTGGCACAGGCGTTTTTAGTCAAATACAGCGTTTAGTGATGTTCGTTCTATGCAACATACACATAATGTATTAAAATCGATTAAAGGTACCTAGTCGATTTTGGAAGCAGGAATGATAATAGGCTATTTGACAATGTGAAAAATAAAATCAAGCATAAAGTGACAATTAGGTTACATTAGGTACTGTCAACCGGCGTACAAATTAAGAAGAGTTTAAAAATGGATATTTATTAACATTAGTTAAAAATAATAATTTATTTATTTATAAACTAGCCTTCCGCCCGCGGCTTCGCCCGCGTGAACAGTAGTAGTGTATAGGACGTTATCCCGCGGGAATATCTTGTAAATTGTAGCCTATGTGTTATCCTTATGTATAAGCTATATTATTGTAAAGTTTCATTAAAATCAATTAGTAGTTTTTACGTGAAAGAATAACAAAAGTTCATCCATCCGCTCCCCGGCCAGTACCGCCGCAATCGCTATGTCCCTGCATTTTAAATCTGTAATATCTTCGAAACTATTCATTTAAATTACATGATGTAAAGGGCCATATTGATCTATATTACATGCACAATTTATTTATGGTACTTTATTGGATAAGGATTAATACTGTATTGCTTAAAATCACTTTTTCGTAAATAAGCCATTATTTTATCGTAATAAGTAAAGGAAAATGGTTATTGTGGGTTATCCCTAAGAGATAGACATATACCATCGCGGACTTTTTTGTAAAACTTTTTAAGGTGTACAATAGTGTAGTACATTATTTTGATCTATCTCGTAGGGTTCAGCCAGCGTTTGCAATGTAAGCGCAAAAAAATGCGATTATTTACGACCTTAAATTAAAAACCTCTAAAATCATCAGTGTTTCTCTACTATATTATGCATGTTTTATACATATAAACTTTCCTCTTGAATCACTCTATCCATTTAAAAAAACCGCATCAAAATCCGTAGCGTAGTTTTAAAGATCTAAGCATACATAGGGACAGACAGACAGGAAGCGACTTTGTGTTTTATATTATGTAGTGTTTTTTATAATCGAATCGAGAATCGAGACGAAGTGGGCGTGTCCCTACTTCTCATCACTAAATCGCGCTCGTTACGTCACAGTAGGTACAAAAAATATGGCACGGTCGGTTCTCATACAAATTGACGTACTTGCGGGGTCTATTTTAATCTCTGGTCTGTGTTAAAATCATTATCACATAGGCCTAAGTCTGCAGAACGCTGGCTATCAGCCTATCATTGTCAACTCATTCCCGTCTGTCACGCATTCTGACAGTATAATTGATTTGACTAAAATATTCTTAGGATGATGAAAAAGGATAATTTGTAATAAATAACCATATTTCATAGTTATATTTAAATAACGTATTTTTAAGTGTGGCAACAGAGGCAGAACAACAATTAATTGGACTCCTTTCGAATTTCCAAATCCTGTATCAGCCAGCACACTTCTAAAAAGTGTGCATTAACAAAACAGTATCGTACTGTGGTCGCAATTTTGCGACGCAGTGTGTAACACGACTTACACGTGTCTAGTCAAGTTATCGCAAAAGGTCAGTGGCATTGCAAATATACCCCCAAACAGGAGGACAGTTATTTTTATGCTAGACCAGTTGGAAGATACGAACGCAGCCCACCCGATGGTATTAAGTGGCCACTTGGGCCAATTCCATTGAGGGCCACTTCACTGGGAAGCTTTGCTATTGTGCTACCACACTGAGATATGATGGGATAATTAAAATTTAATTATTAACTCCTCTACAAATGCGCAAAAAATTGTTTAAATACTTGTAACTCCGGTTTTAAATGCATAAGGCAACTTCAGGGTTATCTTTTAAGTAGGTACATACTTACTAGACATGTTTAATTTAGGCATATTATTAAGAAAATACTTTAAAATTTAACTTGCTTTACCTCATTTAAACTAAAATAGAAATTAAAATGAGATTAATTGTAATTTAAATTAATGAAGATTAGTTGTTGATGGGTATGATGGAGAATTTTAATGCATTTCTTAGCCTATAATTTAATACCACAAGCACAAACACGTGATCTAACTTTTTATATCACCTACGTTTGAGTTTCGAGCAGCGTTACCAGTTTTTGTTTTGCCAAGTCGGGACTTAGGTACTTTTTGAGTGAAAATAGCGGGATTCTTCCGTCAAAAGCGGGACATAGTATAAAAACGTATTATAATCAAAGGTTTTCAAATATTTATCTTTTTATTTGAATTAAAATTACGTTTACGTGACAATAGATAGCAAAAGAAGCCGTAACTCTTATCTTTATTACGCGTATTTCTTTCTCAGCACTGCACGTACGGTCGAGTTCTCCCTGAAAAGCGGGACTGAGCCTGTCTCGCGCGGGACATTAAATTTTGATTTAAAAAATCGGGAAGTCCCGCCAAAATCGGGACGTCTGGCAACGCTGGTTTCGAGGCACTCGTTTATGTAAATCTAGTTCCAAAGCCACTGGATGTTATCTATCGAAGTAATGAAGGCCGTTAAACAGCCAAACAAAACGTGACCTAAGCCCCGATTGGTTGCGACTAGTTGCGGGCTAACTGACTGACAATCCAGTCTAACTGGAACAGTTTACTATGCATATTGTATATATGTATGCACCTTTCTTTTAATCGCTGCGCGCTACTGGAGCAGCGAATGGTTGTAAAATAATATGTTGTCTGAAATTCTGAATGTCTTTAATGATCATAGCTTTTTCCATGCGAGCTATGCTGTTTCTTTCAAGATATGGTATGATGTTTTTATCTGCGTTATTTCAGGTACACTACATTTGCTACATCATATATAGATGCCAGAGTGTTTTGATGGTACGCTTTATGGTACCACAGGTAACGGTGTAAACATTGGAGAGTTTGAACCCACCCACCACCTTCAGTCAGGGGCTGAGAGTGGAATGTGGGATCCCCGTCGCCCTGAAAAGAGCAAAGTTTACCCAATACAACTGCTTTACTTGCCGTGTTGGAGGCGACATGGGGGTCACACGAATCCTTGTCTCCCACGACACTTTTAAGAAGGGATAACAGAAATTACCGGTAGCATCGGGCCATTCCCGTCCGACTGTGGCAGGGAACCATGCAAAATGGTAGGCGTCCGCCTCCTTCTGCGAGAAAGTAATGTCGCAGAAGGAGGAAGCAGTGGAACGGAACCGCGAGGGGGTCCTCGCTGCTCCCTTCCGGCGTAGACGGCCGAGCCGGAGAAGGCGAGCTTACTTTAGCACGCACGCAAAAAAAAAGGGGAATCGTGCAAAAGATGTAGTTGCCATTTTACATCAAACCTGCTGGTGCTCGCCTGGATTTTAAAAAAGTCCTTAGGGAAAATGTCTTTGCCATTGAACCACAGTTAAATGTGATCATATGACATGTTTTCATACGCGTTCAACAGGCGCTCAGTAAAAATTGCGTCTTCGTAAATAACATTACACGTTCCTTGTATCCTGCACGAATGTAAACAAACCCTCGGAGTAGCAAGTGGTTCGCAGAAGCCGCTTGTTTACTCCGGCAGGGCCGTCCTCGCCTCGAGAATGCTAACGGGGCACTCTCCATTCATAAAACGACTCATGGCTACCGTTCTGCTTCATCTTACATATCTATTTACAAACGTGCTCGTGTCAGGTTCCCCTTACACCGTACTGAAGAATGTGCCATGTCAGTTTCTGGTTGCTAGTTTTTAAGTATTAGAGGAAATTGACGGAAGCCATCATTTTGATTACTGCGAATATTGTTTTGTTTACTTCCGCATGCCTATTCAGAAACAGGTTTAAATTAAAGCTTAAAAAATATTTTGATCACGCAGTAGGGCGCTTATCAAGTCCATTGGAACATTTTTTGTGCTCTGTAGGTATTTTATGATGTTCCCAGGTATTATTTTTATATATAACGGATTTTTTTTGCAAAAAAACATTAAATCGTTTTATGCAGTAACACAGATTATTAAATAGTAACTACAGTAACTACAGTCAAGACATAAACAAAAAGTAAACACGGTTCTTTTTTCAATGATGCACGTTGTAAGTTTTAATTTAAAAGTTAAACCTACTGAGGAATCTTGTTTTTATTTGTTTAGTCTGAAATCAATTAAAATTCAATCCTTTGATGATATTTATATAATTCCAATAGAATTATGTACTGACATGAACTTAATCAAGACATGCAATTTGTTCATTTATCAGACCTAGCATGTACGTTGACCGAATTTGATGCTTTATAATATTAAATGTATGAAGGGAAGCTTAACATTGTATTGTCCTTACCGGTTAGTTCTATAGCCCTTTCGAAGTCAGCCTTCTCTGAGGCGCCTTTCTCCGCGTCTTTGCCTGGTGTCTTCAGCGGGGGAATGACACCTGAAATAAAATAACACATTCATTAAACCTAGAGAAATACGCCAAATTAAAACCGACATATATAAAAAATAAATTAACTCTCAGGAAATTGTTAAAAACCGCTTTGTTCTATGCCATTCTGCACTTCGTTTAATTTTCTTTAGTTAGCTAAACGTCAGCAAATGATAACACCTTGACGAAACAGCTGTCGTTTACATAGTGCCTAATTTTAGACATACGCGCACACTTGCATGATTTGCTCTCGTTTGTCTCCAAGAAAAACAATTTTATGATAATATTTTCGCAATCACTAAACATCGCAAAAGAAAAGAAAATAGATAGGTCCGACCATTTTACAAATCATCGATAACGGTTTATGTCTACCTCCATTTGTATAAATTTTAAGAACTGCTTTCCTATTGTAAAGAGATTTTTTCTTTTACATAGGTACTGCAGAAGCTAACGGAATTGAAGTTCCAATTTGTGGTCAATTGGGTTTAAGTAGTTAAGTTTGTTTATACTGAAATGCGCGTGTATCTTTCACTATTAGGTATACCTACTCGATGTCATTGATGTCTAATGTTCAAATTCAATACTGACATGGCTTTCTAAAAGTTTTTACTCGTTGGAAAACACTTATTTAGAGTAATACTTAGGTATGCTTTGGAGTTAAACTACTGATGTGTGACGCTACCATTCTCTCTACAGTTGTTTTAGGCGTGACATAATGTGTTGTTCATTCTTCACTAACTAAATAGGCGGTGTTTTGCAAACACGGACGAGAATACATTTTCATTTTCTTTTGGTTTAAAAATTCATTGACATTTTTATAGTAAAAAAAAGTGTA
Organism: Mecyna flavalis; assembly: GCA_949319885.1. NCBI lineage: Eukaryota > Metazoa > Arthropoda > Insecta > Lepidoptera > Crambidae > Mecyna > Mecyna flavalis. Next base: position 10,944,057 of record OX439408.1, on the reverse strand, counting down.
AAATATTTTGAAATATTATAATACATACCTACTTTACATAATATTATTAGAATACTTTATCTTAAAATTTTCTAGGACATTTATTTATAATAATAGGTATATTTACTAATTCATAATTTTCAAACCTGTTTTTAAAAGATGAGTTACGAAATAAAAGATTTGGCCTAGAGATATAGGTCAGAGTGCTGTAAGCACTAAGCCAGTCAATTACTAATATTCGTGTGCAAAAGCCATATTTTTGTTGTGGTCTGGGCGATTTAACAAAAAAAGTTAAATTATCTATTGTGTGGTTCATATTACTATGTTTGGATTTTTGGCTAGATGGTGCTATCCTAACGTCATTACCATAATCACCAACATCCAAAGATGTTATAGAACAATATCTTTGCCAACAGCTTCGAGAGTACGTCACTCCATCCGTTGCGCAGTAATGACGTAAAGGAAGGACGTATAAACAACTTTCGCAATAGTTATTTATTAGGAGTAGGTAATAAGGATAACCTTTTGCGTTGATTTTGTAATATAGAAAATCTTACCAAGGTCAGTATTTTTGGAGCTGGGCCCGTTTAGTTGGTGTTCACTTTTTACATCACAATCTGCAACAAAATAAACTATCATTAGAATCAGTATATTAGCAGTTGACACATTATATGATTTATATGTAAAAGAGGTAGGCCCCTCATATAATATGTCATTGACCTCGTTGTTTGGCTTTAGTTCGATTTTGCTTCTATTTGACCATGAGGACCGATCACATGCCGTGTGCTACGTGTTACTATTGATGGATCATAGGAAAAATAAAAGTAGATACATGTAACCGCATCACGTGAACATGGATTCACCGATTTCACTTATTTTGAATGTGTGTTTTCTCACGTTATGGTTTTAAAAGATATTACATATGTATTTGGAAAAACTATCGTATTTTCGGTGGCAATGTTGTAATTTTGTTATTTTTTCATTAATAAAATAAGAATCTTTTGCCAGGCCGGGATAAGTCACCAGAAAATGTAAGAGGATTTGGCGATAGTTAGTTTGATACCTACCTAATAATAATTTTGGAATAACAAACTTCCAACTTCCAAATGGTAAATGGTTCTCGTAAATTTGTTCTACTGGTAATGACTAATTTATAAGAATAGCTAATGCCTAAATGAGTCACGGCTTGGTAATACCTAGGTATAACTTCAAGCCAGACATCAATTTCTAGCAATTTTAGTTCAACATGATAATCGTATCAGTATCGAGCCACACTTCATTGTTTTTCATAGATTGTTTGTTTGATTAAGAGAACTCTTTAGGCCTTGAAATAACGCTAACTACCATACCTACCCCTTGCCTGATTCTAGTCGGTTCAGTGGATGGCATGTTTCTGTAGGATTTAATTGTCACAGCATTTATACTTGAATACGTGAATAGATGATTTAAAAATTCATAATGACTGCTTAGGGGGATAATAACAGTTGTTTACTTTTTTTTTCAAACGCGAAAAGCTAGGGTTTCTCAATACGGAACAAGACGGTGTAGGTACTAGGTTATAGGTAGGTTTGTATTTAACATGTAATAAGGTACAAGGCTTACATATTTTTCTGTTATTCATTAGCACTTATGTCATAACGGTTATTAGAGTCTTCCGCCAACTTCCGATATCAATACTGAAGGATATCTTTTCATTTACGTAATAAACATTTTTATAACATATGATGCGTCTCAGTATTAGGTACAACAAAGGTCGTCATGAATGAGAAAATATAACTAAGCACAATGCCCAATTAAACCCCCTGGTGCACTTGGTTAAGTAAGCCTTGTCCGTGGTGTCACGGGGCTAGGTCGCGGCCGTGGCACCCTAGCCAGTGTCTTCATCGTCCTTATTCATTCATTCATAGGACGGCCACTACTGAACATGGGCCACTCAACAACTCAACAACAACATCTTACTGTTTCTTCTTAAGTACGAGCAGGTAAGACACCTGATAAGTGATTACTATCGCTCATAGACACTGGCGACTAGGTCAAAGGTGCACCGCATTTCAAGAAATAAGGAAGGAGGGGGAAGATACTTACTGTGAGGTTTCTTGGGCCCGGGGTCAGTTTCTACCATCCTATGCGGGCGGGCTGCGGTGGATGTCGGCGGCTGCGCGGACTAACACTCACTCACTGGTTCTCTGCTCGTTTCCAACGGCGCTCGGCTCGTCTGCAACAACCGAAACACTTACGTTATAATGCAACCTTTAAATCTTCTTTTCTCTCTTTTAATACATATATGCGTTTAGGCAACATAACCGCAGCCTGCAGCCGTATGTGGAACTAGAGACTAAAGCATCCCACTAACGACTAAAGTCCCCCGGTTTTCCCTTTCTACCCGATTGGGACGAGCTAGCTGGTTCCAGCCTCTCATACACTTATCCTAGAAATACCTATACCTTACGAAACATTATGTGGCAGAAACCAAAGGAGAGGTACTCGTACTTCTTGAAAATTGCGCGATTTTTGTGCAAGCATCATCAAACATAATATCTTTAACTGTGCTGACTAAAAATAACTTTTAGAGTGTGAAGATTCTTGGATTGCGGTAAAAAAGTAAAAACACAAGTTATGGGTTTTCGCCAGAAGAAGACGGATTACATTGTTCTTAAAATATATCGATGTTTGAATAACTTTGAGTTGTTTGTTTTTGATAGTCTTACATCAGTTATTTTATTGCAATGTAAAATCTGTACTAGATACCTACACTCATTTATTTGAGAATTTTGAGATTACCATAATAACATATAGGTTGTCTACCATGACATTAAGATATTGTGGTAATTCGAAATTATTCTAATTTCTGTCGTCGATTGCTATTTGGCCAAAAATTGAGAAAATTTTTCGCATGCTACATTGGTATAAATTGGGTATAAACCAAAAATATTACAAAGAAAAACATTAAATGCCAAAATATGATAAATCATCATATACACGTACGTAAGTGAACTGTATAATTAATTTACTGAAGGACATCGTACGTTAAGTCGTATGCAGAATCGAAGAACATTCAATACGCGGTAATAATGAATATCAAGTAGGCATATTACGTTAACTTTATTAAAACACATAATCGTATGTAAACAAGAAAATTATCAGGTGCCGTGTGTTTGATTCAGAACATGATTATTTACCTACACATTTTAATATGGCATGGGTGCTGGTTTTGTTTTCATACTTTTTTATAAATAACGATAAGCAATGGCTACAAGCCATCACTTGTGGCATCCTTTTGTGTGCTTGTTGCTTTTATATGTTAACATAATAGCTCACATAATTATTTGCAAGCATCATACTTTTGTTATGAATATTTTTCTATTCACCAATTGGTGTAGAAGTTGTTATAGGTAGGCATATAACAAATGTACCTACCAACAAAATATGAAAGTAGTTATCATCGTAATATCTGTGTCATCACAAATGTTGACATTCATTTTAGCCTGTTCTGTTTCGTATATAGGTACCTATAAGTCCTACAGACTGTTTTTAAGATTCTTTAAGCTTGGAATAGCCATCTGGCTGTATAGTTGGTGTACAATTATAAGTTTCATGAGAATGACCAAAAGTTAGGCGCCTCTCAATGTTTGGAAGAAACTAATTGAGTAAACATCTCGAGAATTGAGCGGGCCAGTCATTGTATACTTATACTTGATTGCCGGTCATTGGGAGCGTGTTTTATAATAAAGCGCACAGACGAGTGATCGGACAACAATAGGCGGGAAGCGGCCGTCATCCGACGCGCGCGCACCGCGCATTACCGACTTGCCCGCAGCAAACTGTGGAATCATTCAGATTTCTGTTTTCCGCGACGGTTTCCGCAAGACCAAACGTTGCAATAACTAACTACTAACTGATACATTTTCAGACAGCATCGCTTAAAGTTATTTAATCACAAGTTTTTAGTTACTTAAACCTCACTTTTTCCAGGAGCATAACGTAGGTACGTCAAGCGTAATTGTCTTCGTTTGTGTGGACAGAGGATGTGTCAATGTAAAACTGACCCATATACTCCTATTGAGGAGAAAGGCGCATAGGCGCCATACAAGAATTATTTGGACTATGTTACATTTCTTAAAAATAAAATAAAGGTCATCACTCATCATCGTCATTAGCAAATACGTCAAGAATCCACTTAAACACAAGTTACAAATAGAATGTCTTTTTCATGCATCATCAACGTTTTAATATTTATAATGATAAGTACAAGTACGTGTCATTACAAATGGGAAGAACTTATTACTACTTTATTGCAACATGTATCTTTGTGATGTATGTAGATCTATTAATTTAAAAAAAAACAGCCAAATTACGCCCCCTGCTGGAAATAGTAAGGCAAGGATCTCCGAACAAATGGTCCTTCGCTGCTGCATATTGGAAAACTAGTTCTCGAACTGTGACGAACATGACAAGTCTGTACAAAAGCCCTGACGAAAACATGCGTAAATTAAGCGTATATTTTTACTTTTTCTGCCAAACCATTCGTCCGTATCGTACCAATTTTCCAATGTTAGCTACACCTGTAATACTATTCATAGTTTGTATTCATACTCGTAGCACTACTCATAGCACAGATACAGCTATGCTTATTATTGAGAGATGGAATGGAAACCAAATCTTTTTTTGGCCCCTTTACTGAGGAAAATATCCTCTGTTAATATCTTGTAATACTGATAAAAATAACATGTCATGTCATTTGTCATTTATATTATTTTTTTCGCTACTTTTAATTTATAATGGAAAAATCCTATTGCACAAGACTACTAGTCCATTTAAGTAGAGCTAAAGGATTAATCACAACGCAGCATTGTTTATAAATGTGCAAATATGCAGTCCGTTGTTAACAAAGTGTTAAACGATCTCGCATTTTAACCTTGACACTGCAACATGCAATTTGTGTTATTTTCAAAATGATGAAACAGCGGCCGAGATCATGTTAAGGAAATCTGCCCTGCATTTGTTACAAAACCGACGTCTCCGGTACATCAACAATGAACGCGTAATGCGTACTATTAAATGAGGAAGATATTGGCATTATCAATCGTGAGTTTAAAGGTCCATGGTAGGTATATTGAACGTCTTTGTTGCGTGGAATGGTAACAACACTATGCATATATTAAGTGACCGCGAACCGCGTGTTTTATAAGTAACAAGGAAATCTGATAACGGCAATGCTGTTGTTTGTCTAAATCTCGATAAGTTGAGTACAATATAATATTAGAGCTAAGTAAGAACATTTATTAAGAAGACTTTTATGAAATAGCTCTGATTAATGATACCATAATCATTTGACATGAGTAGTCATTAAGGAAGTTATTGTACTCATTGCTGTAACGATGACATAATTTTAATGATGGAAGCCTGCCTACAGCGCATCATTATACGGTTTATACAGTACGATATAATTGAGATTATATTTTTATTATTTTTCTTGATCGCTCAAACAAAATAAAATCAAACTAGCGGTCGCCTCCACGGTTTCACCCGCGCGTAATTCTTTTTTTCAATTATCCCCCTTCCTTCACATTTTCCCGGGATCAAAAGTACCCTATAACACCCGGGGATAGTGTAGCTTCCCAACAGTGAATTTTTCAAATCGGTTCAGCAGTTTCAGAGCCTATTCAATACAAACAACCAAATACCTATTTCCTCTTTATTTTAGTATGGAAAAGGGAAAGAGTAAGAAAAATTATTTAATAGCCATCGTACAAGTTGTTAATAAAATTCGTTATCACCTCGGGAATTTCCACGCCCCATGTCTGACAGTACGTTAAAAAATAAGGTGACCGCCGATTTACTAAACTAAATTAAACAAACCGAAGAATACAGAGGCACGTGACAGACAAACAAATCTATGTATACTGAGTTGATTCACTTATTTAAACACTGATTGAGGAAACCATTAAAAAGTATGTGTATCTAAATGATATATTGCATCAGGTGATTGTATGTTAATGGATACATAAATGCACAGTTAAGCGTTCCCGATTCAATCATATTATGAATTTTTCTAAATACTACTAGAACTATTAATGATGCTGTCTTTTGTTAATTTTGAAAAATGAAGACGGCATCTTTTATATCCGACAGATAAGTTAGGAGTACTATATTCGAAAGCGGTGAAACTGGACTAAAGAGTTACTTTACCAAACGGCTTAATATTTTAGAGTATAGCCTACTTCCTACTATCCTACGTTTGTTACTCAATCACGCCTAAACGGCTGAACGGATATAGATGAAATTTTGCACACGTATAGTTTATAGCCCGGATTAGGACATAGGCTATAAAATTTCTACGGGAAACGTCTTATTCCAGCGGGATATCTGAAAAAAGAAATTACGCTCGGGTGAAACCGCGGGCGGAAAGCTAGTTTCGATATAATTAAGAGGATACACGAATGTATCTAATCTATAGTCGATGACGCTTGTCTGGTGGTGTACTAGTGAGTTATTTGGTCTTACAAATACACGCTAAAGTTTATATGATGGTTTATTTAGCCAGAAATGTACTTTATATGGGTATTCATTTATAAACAGACTAATGTAAGAAATAAATATTTTATACATAAGCTCATTTACATACACATCCAAAAACTGGATTCATTAAATTACAACATTAAAGCCATTCAAACAATCACAGTATGTTTGTCGGATTAAGTCATAATATATAATATATTAAATCCCACCAAAAACATTCTGTAAAAAAACTAGCCAAGTCTCGATGGAGCTGCTTGTTTATCTCTAAAAAGTAATGAAATCTAGACATAGTCGTGCCAAGTCTAAGGTTCCTTACTGCGATTTCTTTATTATTATAGTTAATGTTGTGTGACTTGGCCGTTGAAGGGCCAGACGGCCAAACGGACCTGCAACTCAACTTCGAAGGGCCAAATGAGACACTAGCGTCCAATTACCAATACCAGTATGGGCTATTATATAGGTAGTTACAACAGATATAACATTACATGTAAACAATGACAGATTGGTGCAATGGAGTAATGGAGCACCTGGTTTTGTACCCTTGTGTACCCTTCAACGGCCAAGTCACACAACATTAACTATAATAATAAAGAAATCGCAGTAAGGAACCTTAGACTTGGCACGACTATGTCTAGATTTCATTACTTTTTAGAGATAAACAAGCAGCTCCATCGAGACTTGGCTAGTTTTTTTACAGAATGTTTTTGGTGGGATTTCACTTCTTTTTGTAGGAACGGCATATTGATTTATTTTGTATCTATTTGGAATGAGACGTTTCCCGTGAGATTTTTTTAGCCTATGTCCTGTTCCACGTTATAAACTATACCTGTGCCAAATTTCATGTGGATTGGATTGATAATGTACTATCCCATCCCCCCACCTCCCCCTCACATTAATATCCCCCTCCCCCCTCCCCCCCCCCCTCTCATCTCCTTTCCCCCCTCCCATCGCCCCTCCCATCCCCCTTCCCCCTCCCATCCCCCCTACTCCCCCTCCCATATACTATCCCCACCCCCCAGCTACCCCTCCCGTCCCCCCTCCCATCTCCCTTCACCCTTCCCTTTCCCCCTCCCCCTACCCCTACCATCCCCCTTTTCCCTCCCATCCCCCCACCACCACCAAATGAAGCGGCTCACTAAGTTGAGTATTTTTTGTAAAGGCGGTATATGTCGATCTCTAATAGTTTGGTTGGGCTCTTGTGTTTTCTTATCAGGGTCACCAGGTACTCCAGATCTTCGAATATACTAGTTTTTATAGTTTTCTCTTTATGTAGCCATTAAACCCTAACTCTGTACCAAATTTCAGCTCTCTGAGTTTATGGGAAGTACTAGTTCTATTTTGATGATCATCAGTGAGTGAGTGAGTCAGTGAGTGTCTGTCATAAATGCGAAACTTTGCTTTCGCTTAACTTCGGAACTAAATGACTTACAGCCTTGAAATTTTGTATTCTAAGTATGTGATTATAGCTTACTAAATGACGAAAATTTCTGCGTTCTGGTCTTATCCAGAGGTTCTCAAATAGGGGCCTGAAAATGCGGCGAAATGGTTCCAGTAAAGGATGGTACGGCAGTGTTTGCTTCGCGCTCGACTTGGCGGGGGCACTGCCGTGCCCCCAGATAAATTATACTTATTGGTTAATTTTACATAAAACGAATCAATAAATCACGGAAATGAGACCACAATAAAACAAGTTATCGATATACAAATTGTTTCGCCATAATGTAAATTTGGCGTAGGCAAAATGTTTTGAACAAAGTTGAACACCTGTTACCTACATGAGATAGTTTTTGTTTAAATATAACTTTCTGCGTTGTGTCCAAATTGTACCGACTTTCTGTCGTACTTGCTTAGTGGTAACTATGTGTTTTAAAATATATTATTATTCTGCCACGATTTTCCACATACCACATACCCTATTTCCTCCTAAGGCAATCGGGCACTGATATATGTAAGAGAGTTGTGAATTTTTCTCGCGATTTTCTTTGAAGAATACACTTTTATTCGTATAAAGAGGAAATCTTTTTTTGTGCCAGAACTCAGCCACCCAGGGAACTATGTGAACCATGTTATACCAACTATATATCTACGGTAGGTCATGGTGTCAATGTTTATCAATTCACCAAAGTGAAATGAATGAACACAGGCGGGATTACGCACTAAAGGGCCGGTTTCATCGTCCTAAAGGATCGCGATAATTTTTCACAGCGAAAAAAAAATTTAGTCCCTTTTTAAAAAAGTAGACAGCATCATTGTCAGGCTTTAGGCAAAAAACAACTAGTAAACAGCCGCCAGATAAATTATCTTCCAACTAAATGCCCAGTTTGCCCCAGGGTTAGCCCTGTATAGACAACAATTATGTATTTTGTGGTATACTTAGAAACTAGCACCGGGACTGACTTGCTATTTTACTTAAATGACTATTAGAGACTACTAATAATAATCAGCACGTTGCAGCATGCGGCTTCAGGTATTACACGTACAATTTGTAAAAAAAAAAACGAAAGAAAGACAGATATTTTCCGTGACACAATAAAATAAAATTTGACTTTTAGATATCTCTCAATGGTATGTAAAGCCTCATTTTTGCGGTTTATACTGTTTTTTGTTTACCTCGGTTTATGCCAAATACAGGGGTTATTAGTAGCAAATGTCGTGTGCAGATTTACTAGCCTGACACGCGACAGCGCCCGCCCAGGTTCAAGGGGTGTGGCAGCGACCTCGAGAATTGCATGAATTACTTAAGTATCATTTAATATCATAATATTATATCAGATTACAATAATTTTGGGGATTTTCCAAGCTGGCGCTGCTTTTGCGTGAAGTTTGAAAACTCTACAACACAACTTAGGTGTGGAATGTCAAACATAAAAAAGGTTTAATGTTTATTGTGTATGTGTAACATAAAACAATATTTAATTGTCCAATTAAGTTGTTTGATTTGTTGTAGTACACCTACAATTCTAACGTGAAACTGTTTTAAACAGCAAATTTGGGGAATGGGTGTCAAAAAAAAACCAATTCTAACCTATATCCATCCGAGTCGATTTTTCCTCAGGTCGTTCTTGTTTTCTTTTCTTTCTTAATGAAACAATAACCTGTTTTATGAAATTTACCGTATGCCAGGTCGTCAGTCTGCAGATTACCTACGAAGTCGACAGATTATCTAGTTTTTGTAAGAACTCAATCAATTTCCTCCACTTTAGCTGGTTCAGCCATTTTGATTTCCGCACATAAACGGTAACAGAGATACCTCGAATATTTGACAACACGAGTCACGTGCGAGAGACGACACGCATATTGTGTCTAATTGTTAGCGATTTAGACTATCTACGTAATCATTGACTGTTAATTTTGTTTGTCTTAAATAGCGGTGTGGTCATTCGAGCGACTGTTTCAAGTGAGTTTTTTGATTTAGGTAGATAGATAAATAAATAGTCAAACTGGCTAGCCACCACTACACAATGTAAAGCTTTTGGGAGCAAAATCGCTTTGAAAGAAATGCTCGAAGATCAAACTCGCCATAAGTGTAGCAGCACATTCAAAATCAGAGGGTCGTTGTCTCACTACGCGAAACCAACACAACATAATGTTGTGACAACTCCAACCGCCATACTAAGTTGGTGTTGTGTTGTCCTCGTGTGTGAGAAAACGGCGCCTAAATTAGTCTGGTGGTTGGAGTTGTCACAACGTTATGTTGTGTTGGTGTTGTGTTGGTTTCGCGTAGTGAGAAAACGGCCTTAGGCTTCAAAGATGCACTCGATGACTCTACCACCGGATTAGGAGTGAGAGTTAGTGTCGTGAAAAACCGGCAAGAAACTCGATAGTAGATAAACTAAACTAAAGTGTTTACTAACTAACTAAAACTGTTTTAGTACCGATTAATGGAATAGGTTGCAGTGGCCGCTTATCACCAGGAAAGCGTACCTTCAACTGAACGGACATAAAAAAAAACATTATTAAACAAAGGCGAATTAATTTATTTTTAAAGCTCCCTCAAAAGAAGTGAACAAGTTTTATCGCGTCGCGCCGAGCAGGAAACAAAACTGCCAAGTTGAAGGCGAGTCTGGCTGCGGCGGTAAACATTGCACGTTTGTAGGATTCCGCCGGTTGACAAACGAACCATTTTAGCTCCATTATTGTTTTTATTGACAATGTTACCATTTTTTAAATACTGTTTAGACAATCTTATTTATATCGTATATAAATTCAAAAATATGAGTTCATCCAATTACTATATATACCTATACTATCTATCTATACTCGTACTTACTTATAGTTATTACTTATTACTATCTGTCTATACTCGTACTTATAGTTATCAAGCTGTGACGTCTCTGTGTGGTTGATTAAACATAGCTCATTTAAGTATATACCTACAGCCAGATACTATTCAACTTTTTTACAAATCTGTCAAATCGCATAGAGTTCTATTTCAAGAGAGCCTTTATGACAGATTTGCCAAGGCTGATCCGTGGCTCACCGTACTCGTGACACATTAGCTCTATAAATTCCCTTTCTTTAAATTTTAAAGAGCATTTTACAACAATAACTTCCATAAATAAATTAACATAAATATGAAATCATCATTGAATAACAAGAAATTCACAAGAAACATTTGTGTAAACGCAGTATTTGTACAGATATCAATACTTAAAATACCTTAGCGCCTCGCCCGTACTATGTATGTCTCTCTATGTATAATTCTATTTTAATTAATAAAATACACGCATACATTACGTTTTGGTGTATTTGAAATCTTCTTTTGACAATTTCTGTTCACTTTCTTTAAGTAGTTAGTTACTTCCTTAAAAAAACTTTGTTTCTAAACCTAAAACGCGAATATAATATATAAGCCATAATTCTATGTAAGTTTAATAAATGTTCTCTACCGTGTCTAAAGTTCTTACATAATGCAAATTAATCAACGCGTAAAGGCATCTCTCTCTATACTGCGTGCGTGACATTTTAGTCGTAGTTTTCCCGCAGTAAATTATCTAAGTAGTACAATAGTTAGTCAAATCAAAAGTTTTCGATTGTGACAGACGAAGCTCGAATTAATAATACGAGCTTCGTCGCGAACGGTCACTTGCCCTTCGCGCTTATCAAAAAGATGATAATTTACTATTTACTAACATTTGAATTCCATTTTCCCGTCAAACAATAAAAAATGTAATAAAAGTAAAAAAATAAATAAAAAAATTGCTTGCAAAAATGGATAGTAATACTAAATAAATCTATATATATAAAAGAAAGTCGCGTTTGTTACAACACTTATAACTCGAGAACGGCTGGACCGATTGCCATGGTTTTTGATTTGTTGGATTTGTTTCCGTCCCGAATAGCAGAATACATCTTAAAAAAGAAAGTATTTTGATCAATTCCCACGGGAACGGGAACCACGCGGGTGAAACCGCGGGCGGCCACTAGTAAATACTAAAGGTGAAGCGTTCTGCTGCGGAAAAACAACGACTAAAAAAACACGCGGTAAATAAACCGATCATAAAACGATGGAAATATAACTTATGTGCGTCAATGTGTAATCAGTGAACAATATAATCTTTAAATTACCTACCTTAGCTCCTCGTAAAAGGGTTACAATAATTTTGCTCATTAATATTCATTCTTTCTCTTTGTATATTTTTGCAAATCAAATTGGCAAGACGTAACTCTGTTCTTAAAATGAACCAACAAATTGATGCCAAATCTAATGCTAATTAAAAAAAATAGCCTAATATACCAAAATCTTAAAAGTATATCTGGAGAAAACTTACCAGAACCAAAAAAAATACATATATTCCAGTAAATAGGCCCCTGTTAAATCAAAGTTGTCTTCAGATTGAGGGACAAGTAAGAAACTATGTATTTTAAGTTACTAATCGCTCTTAGAATTGTGTCTGAAAAATGTGGTATGTATAAATGAGGATGGTTTTTAATAACATTATAGTAAGTAATTATTTTCAGTTTACGTCAATATTTTTCACACTCACGTGATTTCTGACGGTTGGTAAATATGTATTAGCGGCCACAATACAATTAAAAAACAGGCTCACTAGACGGAGGAGTGGTACAATTATTACATTCTGAACTTATTCGACCAACATAAATATTGTGCATGTTCATAATTACTCCGATGACATGATATCGGTTATGAAGGCCTTACACTGGAACAGGATATAATAAGTTGTTTCTGTCACAATGCGTATAAAGAAATGTAGGAAGGAAAAGTTGTGCGAATCGGTTCATTTTAAAACGTAATTAAATTAATTTCCGGAGCAGCGGTCGATTGTTCCTCCGACCATGTCTAGGTTAAGGTTTTTATCCGAAAATAAAACGTATGGTATAATTTACACGTAATGCCAATTTAAAGTGCTTTAATAATTTTAAACACCTTAAATAGGTTATGATATGTTTATTGATATGTTTGTTAATTTCTATTGGTGGAAACTTTGCTGATTTATGTTTTATTTGTAATGATAATTTTTTTATATGTGTATTTCAAAATTGTTTGTTTCCCAAAGAAAATAAAATAAAATTACGAGCTTACGTTCTGTAACATGTCAGTGGAGATTTTAAAATCTTTAAATATTTTACGAATAATGTGAGGTGAAAAACGTTTTTTGCTTGTTATTAGTATGTAATATGAATAATAAAACTATTGGATTTTGCGAATTAGCGCTCTACAAATAAACGCCTCAAGATTTTTTAAAAATTAAATAAAAATAACGTTCTTTGATGACGATTTGGTCATTCAATTCCATTCCATTTAGAAACACATTCTGGTGCCGTAATTGATAAACCACTTAAATAATATTAAAACGTCGGAGAATGACTAAGACGATGGATTATTATAATCCATAATGAAATTTATAATTAAGCTGTGTAACGATCTGCAGAAAACTAGGAAATAAATGATTACGACTAGACAACCATATCTTGACTTGTTGCAGAAAAAAATCGCTCCGAGTATGAGGAAACCCTTGCAACAATAGTGTTTGAACATGAGATAACTCCGCAGGAATGAGTAGTTGTTTGGCCTAGATTTAGGTCAGATAATCTAGCTGGACGTCTAAATAGAAGATTGTGCCTTTGACTGCATTATATCGTCCCTCGCACCACTAACTGGCGTAACTAGCAAAAGGCAAATTTTACAGGGCAACCTATTTTCGGTTTAGAACTTGATATCTTTAGCTGTAGAAAATACTAGGCGCGTCTTACATACAAGTTTAATAAATATATACAAAGAGAAGAGCATCAGTTTGCATACAGTACATGGTCCATTAACATATTATATGTATTTATTTTTTATTTCCATATTAAACAGTTACGTCACTCTGTGATAACTTTGTTTTTGTGTTTAGTTTTGAAAATTGACACTTACGCCATCATGTGTATAGTGTTTTGGGAGGTAAAATCACAATGGGTCATTCGCTATTCAACCGTTGAAGAGGACACACGCACAGATTTTGACAGAAGAAAAAACACCTCGAAGATGGATACCACAGCTGATGAAGCCGCCCAAGTGATTGCACTACTGCAATCAGGGATGCGGCAGTGTGATGTCGCCCGGTAACTGAACTTGAGCCGTTTTTGGTTCGAAGAGCGTACCAGCGTTTTGTAGAGACCAGTGGCTACATCCGAAGACATGGGTCCGGTAGACGTCGCTGCACTTCGGAAAGAGACGATCGTTAACTCTTTAAAAAGTCGTTTCGCCAATGCTTTGGAATTGTAACAGCATCTCCAGGCAGGTCGCAGAATCTATCTTCTCTACGGTTAGAAGAAGATTGAAGGAGAAAAAGATAGCGGCCCACAGAACTGCTACGGGTCTAAAAATGAATGCAGTGCCGCGGCGAGCCCGCAATCATTTTGCTCGTGACCACTTCGACTGGAACCTTGAGCATTGGGGAGCTGTGCTCTTCTCAGACGAGACAAGAGTGCGTGTTGTCTGCAACGACCAACGCAGAAGAGTACATCGAAGGCAGGTTGAACAGTTCGCCCAAGCCTGCATCCAGGAGACGGGGGCGGATCCTGCATGTTCTGGGGTGGCATGTCGGTTGCCGTCAAAATCTCTCCTGGTCTGGAAGTGCATCTTATCCCCTTTGCCGATTCTTTTGACGAGAAGCTCACATTAATGCACGATAACGCGCACGCTCGCGCTTACACTGCAGCGATCGTGGGCGACATTATAGGTCCCAAATCTCTGTTAAGCAGTGGCTAGCAAGAAGTTCGGACCTGAATCCGATGGAGCACGTCTGGGATCATCTTAAACGGAAGGTCCGATCTCGAGATCCCGCTCCTTCGACTCTTCAGTAGCTCCAAGATGCGGTGATTGAAGAATGGGAGCTTATCCCCTAAGAAGAGTTTTTGAAACTAGTGAGGTCCATGAGGCCGGTATGGAAGCGGTGTTCAGAAGAAAGGGGGATGCCACTAGATTTTTAGTTAATTTTAAGCCACATAAATTGTAAATGTAATAAGAATAAACAAAATGTTAAATAGAATTGTGAACATAATATCCTCTACATAAGGTTTAAGAATTTTCAAAGAAGAATTTTAAGAGGCGATTTTTTGACGCCGAATGTTATAATTCACATACTAAAACCTTATTTTAAGTTAAAGTCACTATTTTATAAAAATCAAACGCTTAAATGACGGCAGTTGTAGATAGTATCCTTAAAAATATATCACTACGACGTTTAGTGATATATTTTTACCATACGCCCACTAAAATGGATTTTACTAACAGTCGTATAAGCATTTACGCCAGTTAGTCATGCTTTTTTTTTTTATCCAAGCAGATACGTCAAAGGTGCAGGCAGCTCTATCTTTACAACGGCGATAGATAGAGATATAACGATTAGTGGAATCCGTTGGAAAATGAGTTTTAAATAAGGTCATGTATTTAAGTCAGTTTTGACAAAAATGTCAGTTACGCCAGTTAGTGGTGCGAGGGACGATATATGGCCCGGAGAGCTCACGTGCGAAACGAGATATCCAATTATTTTGTTAATGGAAAGATTTACTATACGTCTACGTCACTCTTTTGCATGAACGAATAGCTTTGCTATTATGCAATTAGAATTTGTTCTAATAGGTGTATAATAGATATACAATTTTAAATAAATATATTTTGATGTTCTTATTTATTTTTTAATTCAGAACGCCATAAAAAAGTGTATCGTGTACACTTGCTTTTTCGTTCACCGCACGTACCCTATTTTATAGCCAAAAAGTATACAGTAAGTTCTTTTAGATATACATTCTATTTTAGATAGGTATACATTCTACTGCCGTTTTACCATTTTCTCAAAACTGTGCCACACCACATAAAGTGGTTCAAAATCTGATGCCTAGACGAGCCTAAAATGTTTGATGTTCTGTAATGTGGGAAAGACATGTACTTCTACTTCATCACTATTGCAGCAATGTACCCAGCGTACCCTTTTGCAAGGTCCTCTATACAAATCTCATATTAACAATGAGTGACTTGTATTATTTAGAGAGGCCCAATTGAGTCCGCTCGCTACCTGATAAGCCTACATACAGCTACCGATGTTTACTCTCTGTCAACATGTTTCGCTGTCAAATATTTATCATAGAAGAGAAAACATTCCTGATCTCAATGCTATGGAAACTCCAAAGTATGTGCTAGTAAGTTATTTGTATAAAAGAAGCAATTTCAAGCATTTGTTTTATGTGCTTAACATGATTCGGTTTTTATCACATCCTGACACAGTACCTACAAGCGACAATGTTAATTACGTGTTTGTCTGAAACAGTTACTTTTAATTTCGTTTTAGATTCAGACAAGGGAGTTTTGTGTAGGTGATGGTCTAATAATAATAAATACAAGACACACAACGCCATGTAACCCCAATCTAAGCGTTTGAACTATGGATTCCAAAAAGCGGTAAATATTACTTATTGACTTTTTTGCATAGACACCCATACCGATATAAACCTCTATGGGTTAGTAGTAATATAATATGAAGACAAATGTTTGTATCGTGCGGGATGGATTCAAACTCGCGACCTCCAGTATATGCCACCAAATTGCTAACCCTTTGCTGACCTGTGAGATTTTATAAGTGCACGTGTAACGTTCAAGTTAATTAAACCTTAATAAATTGACTACCTACTTACTTACTTATTTAGCATTAATGTTAGAATATCTAATATAACAATGAGACACATCCGATCTAAGTAACTATCGGTTTGAGTGTTCTAATACCCAGTGAAGTCTTTGTTAATATATTTTAAAGCCTTTGAAATACCCTCAGTAAATTGCCATTAACTAAACCAATGTACTTGCAATTAAGTATAGAGCGATTACAGAGCGTAAAAAAATCATAAATAATGAATACATGCTTGATACCCGTTTAACGATCAATTTAATTCAATGTTAATTGTCAAGTCTGTGACTAACTTTACAATACAAGTGTGGAAAACATACAATATAGTAAACAATATGCTGCCTAATTAATGCAAAATATACGATTGCAAAATAATTTATAAATAAAATATTTGTTTAGACAAAGGTTTAAAAAACTAATAAAGTAAAAATGACCTCCACATTCTTTCAAAATTAAGACTTAGGTATACATTGACTGAGTATAAGCAATCACCGATAGAGATAGAGTTGGAAATATTTATACGAAAATTATCACAAATAAAATGTATTAAAAGTAAAAAGTAAACTACTCAAAAAGGAATTAAAAATATTGAATTAATCGGAACATAATATGGAACATGAGGAACAAATAGACAAAAGTGCTTTTTATGTATGCATGTATCTGCAAGGTCCCTTGACTATCTCCAAGGAAATGAAGATGTTACGACTGCAAAGTAAAATAAGTTACCTATTGATTGATTCACTGTTGTGTTTGTAGAACTACCTATGCTAAAACGACACGTGAATGCTGATATGCATGTCGCTAGTTTAGGTAGTACCTAATACCTACATACTAATAGGAGTTACATAAATTATATTTCGTATAAAATAACCGAAACTTTACCTATGTAACCAGTAAGAGAAGTCTGTTTTTTATGATGTTTCCTCTCTACTAATGATTTTCTTTTTAGTCTGCGAGTTATCATAACAAGATTAATCATTTTTAATATGTATTATTAATGGTAATGTTAACCTCGTTAAAGGTATTATTATAATACTTTCTCTGATAAAAGTTAATCATTGATGTCACATCATTTTATAAATTCCTATTAGTCGCTAAACAAGTTGTTCCTTATGTGTTTAGAAGATAATACATCATTTGTAAGTTAAATTACGTAAGATTGGTTTTGACTACCATCAGAATATTAAGTTGTCGGCTTTATAACTTGTACAGTCAAAAGCACGTCAGACGTAACACTTTGGACTTTGTACCGCTCTTATGTCGGGGGCATAAGTGCTATTATCGAACTGCAAGTGTTTACCGTGATGTACTGTTGCCGTACATTTGATGAGTCAAAATAAGAAGAAAATTCGAATAACAAAAACAGCTTTTTTAAATTAAACAAAGCTTTACTTTTAAGCAGCTCCCGTACCTATATGGTTTAAAAATGATACATAAAAACCTCGAGTACCTAAATGCTTTATCATGCAATGCAACAAGCAATTTTGTAACATGAAAAAATCGTATCAAAATTGTTGAAGATGACATTATTTATTATATTCGGAATGTTTGACAGCATTGAGTCACATTGCAAAAAAACTTTAATTTAAGTCCGTCGGTACCGTACCTGATGCTGAATTTCGGTGCAAACATTTATGTTTAGCTATATCCTAAATAACCAGACCAGTATGTGAAACAAAACCCAAAAGTCTGGGACGATATCCGCCTCTTAAAAAAATAAGTAACACTTTATGTAAATGCAACTTATAGGTACGGTTTTTTTTCAGGCATTGCAAAATTTTTATGGTTTGTCATTTAGACTTTTTTATTATAACTTAGGTATCAGTTGCCACTTTGATTCCTTAATAGTTAGTGAACTTTCCATCTCAGAGGCTTTATGTAATGTAATCTTATTATTTACACTTAATTGTATAAGTAGCAGTACTTTAAAATTGAAATTATAGTTGTTTTTACCGAAATCGATGCGACGTGTAGTTAAAGTATAAGACAAAACCAATGTCAACACAAAGTTCCAAACATTTCTGTTATTTCCAAAATGTCTGAGCGATAGAAAGTTTCTGTCACAAACAATCGTAGAGACTCGTGTCAAAAATCACTTTTGGGAACCATATCACGTCACTAGCGGTCCTTATATTCTGCATGTGGCACCGAGAGGTACCGATTTTGATAATAGTCACGGTATGATTACGAGATCGAGATGATTTCACGGGCGGGACCGGCTTCCGAATCTTCCGATCGAGTTGCGGTCGAGCGCGACAGGCGTGTGAGCTGCGAGGAGAGCCGCGGTGGTGTGAACTTTGAAGGCGTGCGCGATCTGTTTTGCACCTTCGGCTGGACTGATTCGCCCCACCTTGTTATATTGTTTCTGATAATTAACTCATTTTAAGGCTGTGCTCTTCGGTTCCGCGACTTAACTGAATGATTGCGTTGACATTTCACAAAGAGTAAGGACATGTTTCAAGGTGTCATCTTAGGTTATGAAATATTTCAGGAAAATTTCACGCCTACTACCATTGTTATGTTATTGTAATCATTTATCAGCTATTTTGTATGAAGTCACATCGTCAATCTTCTCGTTATATAAATTGATGTCTTTGTAAGGCCTAATAATGAAACCTTGGAAAACTATTAATTTATTTAATTACCTAGCTTGACCAGCACTATAGGTATTCAACCACTAAAAAGTACTTCATCGCCAATTTTAGGATTCAAGAATGGGAATTGCATGTAGACATTATTTGCCGCTAGGGAGAACTTACGAGCCTAAATAGGATTAAGAGAGATCATCTTATAGCTGATATTCTCGGATACCGAAATGGCTCAAGGGCTCTTATTAATCTAATTTATATAATAATAACGATCACTTGTAGGAGGCATTTTCTAGAGCTGAATGAGACACTAAGATGAATTACCTTCCATTTCTTTTTAGTGTAGGTAAATAGGAAGATTATGCAGGCAATATAACCACTCTTTGTTCATCGAATAATATCGGTTATATAAGAGAACTAAGAAGGTCAGAGGATAAAATTAATCGCTACATTAAAATACTATGTTGCTTCACGGAGTTCGACAGTTTGCCACCTCACAATACCGGCTTGCTAATGAGTGCTTGAACAGCGCGAAGTGTGTTCGGTATCCCATCCTCGCACCAATATTCAAGAGGGTCACCGCTTGGGGACTTAGCCCAAGCTGGGGAGTATGGTTATAGTAAAAAAATTGTGGTGGAGGTCGCCAACCACAAGGCCACTACCACTACTAAAGGCTCGCACATAATCTTTCCTTAAATATTTATATTAATTCAACTCAGTCATAAAACTTGTTTAAGAATTAGAAATAGAGTTTGATTTGACATACATAATTGTTGTAAAGCTTTGGAGATTGAAAAGTGTATCTATCAAGTTTCTTGCCGGTTTTCGAAGACGGCGGTAGAGTCACCCTGTCTCATTGATATTGACGGTTTGTAAGTGCATATCCTCTGAAGCCTACTTGATTAAAGTGTCCTCAATATATGCTAAGAGTAAACAAATTAAAGAATATCCTCTTGGCCTAAGCTTATGTTATTTGGGAGTAAAAATATTTAACAAAAAAAATTGATACTTGGTTAATATTATTACATAATTATACATTTGTCTATACTAAGAAAGATTTGATTGTTTGTTTGTTTGTATGTTTGTTTGTTTGAATTGAATAGGCTCCGAAACTACTGAACCGATTTGAATAATTCTTTCACTGTTGGATAGCTACACTATCCCCGGTGAACATAGGGTACTTTTATCCCGAAAATGTGTTGGGAAGGGGGGATATTTGAAAAAAGAAATTACGCGCGGGTGAAACCGCGAGCGGAAGGCTATTTATTTATTATATGAGTATTATTTGACTTTTTGACCTAAAGTTAATGTGGATACTATGTATTTGATAGCGCTACCGTAATAATATGAGTCAAATGACTTAATCTTAAAATGGGTCTGTGGTGACAAATTGGGGTTTTCAATTATTATATTGCTACCAATTTAATAGCTTATTAATATAATTCAACCATAGAAATATTATAAAATAGTAGCTCAATGACATCAACAAACTTTAAGAACTTTTAGGAATTAAATTGTTTTACAAGTCATTTCAGTTGACAGGCAGGCACACATCACTCCTGATTCCTTTTAAATTAAATTGAGGAATACTTAATCAGATCATCGGTCAATGTGTTGCCACATAATATCTCTGATATTCGTGGCTTGATGTCAATGCCTGCTATGAACTTGAAGATGTAAAAACCATATTTACCACTTTATCTTAGATTACCTA